>CM060461.1:12882786-13626119 GCA_030544235.1 Lepturacanthus savala
TGCTCTCATCTGTGATGTGCCAGCAGAGGCATACCTCATATGTGTTAAGGGCCATGCTTCCTATGATAATGGTAAGAGATGTCTAATCAGATGTACTTGTGTGTAAGGATGAATGCTATTCACTGAACAAGAATGCACTTCTCTAACAGATGACTTTTTCTAGAGAGTACAAGAATCACAAAACCAATGTCCCCTCGTTGCTGCTTAAATTCCCCGCATCGGTTTATATGTGCTTGATTACATGCACATGGTCTGCTTGGGAGTAGTTAGACACCTGTTAATTTAAATGGCCCCAAAATCTGCTGTCTGTCTGTGAGGCGAAAAGAGGCAACTTTGCAAAAAAATAATTGTACTCAGAGGGAGGATGCCTAGTGAGCTTGCTTGGCAACCACATGGTGTCAACAAACTGGAGAGCAACCAAACTTCGGCAGTTTTTCCAGTATGCAATGTACATGGACTAATTCATCTCCATGTAGATGTAGATTTTTAAAGCTATCCATCTGTTTTTATCTTTGATAATCCTCCCATCTGCATGTCCTTTGTCACTGCAACCAGCTCTGCCCTCTCTCCTCTTGTCAACAAGTAATTTTCCAAATGTAACGCTTATCCCTCCCCCACACATATCCTAACCATGTCAACCTCAACTCTTTTGCTTTGTACACTAACTTAACTGGGTTCCATTTACTTATTGGTAATCTTTCCTTTCCCAATGAGAATTGCAGGATTGATTTGTTGCCATAGGGTTCAATGCCGTTTTATATCCCCTTGCATCTTTAATTCAAATCATATATGATGTCTGGTACAGTGGTTCTCAGAATGTGTTTCAGAGCCTGAAATTTGAATTCAAAAATTTGAGAGACACTGGGCTTAGGCTGGGCAGGAAAATGTCCACTTCTTGTGATTATTTACTCCTTTCCAATATTCACTATACACATTTTATTCAAGACATTAGTGATTGGCTGTTTCTGGTCTGGAGAGGTGTGCCAGTGGAAAGTCAACACCAGGTGAATATTTATCAGCTGTAATGTTGACCTTTTTGTTTAAATTGTTCTACGTTTCCAACTCAGAACATTCTGAGGCACACGGCGACATCCAACAAGTGTTCATCTCATCAGTTTTCTATTTTATCAGGCCCATGACATTTAAGAACATTCTTTGTGTTTCTTCGGATCTCAGCAAGAAGCCAGAGATCATTGATAGCATCTCTCTAGGTAAAGAAACAAGATGTCAGAGTGATTACAATTTGAACCAAACTAAATCCAGTGGCGGAGACCAGCAACTAGCGCAACAATGTCTGCCAATACAGGTTCAGGTCCCATCGCAGACAAGCCTCCAGACATTAAATTACTTGAGACATTACCACAGACCTAGACATCACAGCAGATCAACCAGTGACGCCTTAAGACATTGCTGATTTGTCCTGTCTTCAGCCAAGATAGGACAATTCTATCCCCATCACACATCAAGTCTTAGTGAGTTAACTTAAGACTGCAACAGTTCACTAGGACACTTCAGTCAGTTGCACTGATGTATTCTAATTTGCTAGAGTATTTTAGATGTATTAATTCTCTTCGATTGAGTTAACGAGTGAAAGAAGACGCAGCACTTGTGAACTTTTCTCACGAAGTTTGTTGTTTTGCCGTTGGCTATGGCTACACTAGACTGTGTTAGCAACCCCCCTTTCTCCCTCTTCTTTCAAAAAAACTTTTAACTGGGTGGTGGGCCAGTAACGAATAGTCACGTTGTCTCTGTAACGGTAACAGCATTGTAACAATAGAAAAAATTACTAGATTACCCATTACTGAAAAAATGAACACTGTTAGACACCGTTATTCCCTTCACTGACAACAGGACACTGAGAAAAAGAGACACTTTTAAAACTACCACCTTCTCTCCCTCTACTGTTCAGTCTGCTTTTCAATTATCAGTGGCTTCTAAGGTGAGGGGAAAAGAACGATTCATTTTAAAATAGTGATTCTTATCCTCTACATCTACATCCTCTACAATTTATAATCTTTAGGAATCGATATTTTTACATTTCCTCCATCTCTTACAGGCTTCAGTACGTGGTTTTACATTAAGCTGTATTTCTGCTATTTAAATTGCTCCAAACAATTCTCGCTGATAAGACTAAAATAATATATTGGATATCTGTGACTAGGCCTGTCCATATCAGTGACCAGATTTTTACATTGCAGGTGGTCAAGGCTCAGGTGGAGCTTAGATTTTTATATTTTTAACTCTTTTTTTTTACTAACTGCAAAAACAAGATTACATACCCCAGGGAGCTGTTGGAAAGTCCCGCAGCTAATGAGAGTCTTATAATAAAGATAATCATACAGAGATACAGAGCTGATCTGTGCAGCTGCAAGTGAACCAGCTAGAAAGCACAGTGCTATCCTGATGCTTCAATTAAGAATTGATTTTGAATTGAATCAAACCCTGAGACACCCAAAGATTTACATCCATAGTGGCTTTATTTTCTTTTATTGCCCACATTGAGATGGAAGGATGGAGAATGTAGGAATGGACAATGGGGAATGCATAAATGATTGATGTTTTGCAAGTCTGGAATATATAGAGCGTTCGCACATTGTTATGTTCCTCTGGGTACTGTCAACTTTATAATGTGATTATTTCAACAAGTGAGTAACATAGTTGGCGGGAAGAACATCAAGGTCTATGTCCATAAAGTACTTGACAGGTTGACAGGTATGTTTCTACATAAAGTATTTATTTTGTGTTTAATGTTTTGGCTGTGATTTTTCGTACCAGACTGAATTTTTTCATTAGCAGTGTCCCTATTTTGAGTGTGCAGTAAATTATGATTTCACAACACAATGCACTGTATAGACTATAGTATGAAGGGTTTTATGACATGTGCTATTCCTGTTATCTCTCCAAATATTGTTCAAAATGATTTATAGAAGTAATTATTTTCTCTTTACACTCACTAATTCCCTGATGGCATGGTTGAAGATGAAGGTCAAGGGGAAATGGGCAAAAGAAACCTTGGAAACGACAAAGTTATACAGAGCAATACGAGGTAAGCCATTATTGCTTGTTTTCTCCTGCCAGGTTCTAAGTAATGACTTAATTGGACGAGACATTTACATTCCTGTTTAAGATACAGTACTATCTTGCTACAATGGCTGATAGCTGATTGGCAGAATTGGTAATAGATGTATGAGCAACACATTTTTGCTTACAGATATGCAGATTTGGTGTATGCATATATACCACAGTTTGTCTGGGCATATTTCTTAGCATTTGTCTTGATCTAATTGTACAGATGGAGTCATGCTGTTTGATAATATGGCCACTCAGGAACTGTTTAGGCCATTTGTTTCAGAGCATTTAAAGCATTCACCACATGCTCCGTGCAAGGTTTATTTTGTTTGAAGAAATGTTCTGCTATGTTGTTCTTTTTTTTAGGAAACGTGTTTGGGTATATTGCATATACGACACCATTTAATTTACCATTAAACTGTGTTTAAAAAAATAAGGCACTGAAATTCTGTTAATTCTGTAATTTTTCTGTGTATTATGTACTTAGGGCAAGGAGCAGGTATATACCCCAGACAGTTCGCCAGTCTAGTGTGGGGCACACAATTTAGAGTCTCCATTCCGGACGCGTCCAGTAAGTTTGCAGCTGATTGGATAAAGTATTTGGGCATGACAGCTGTTCAAAGATAATGGTAAACTCTGAAACAATGACAGAAAATAGTGGGGCTGCCGCAGCCAGACCATGTGACTTAGCAAAAGTGCTTCTAATAACTTTTAACCACACATGCCTTAAGAGCATAAGGGTCAAGTTTGAGATGGATACAATAAAAGGAGTTTGTTAAGATGTGAAGTGTGGAAATCGCCAAAATTGCACTTTTGGTGAAATTTCAATTCAAAATGGCAGACTTCCTGTTGGGCTTTCACAATGTCCTTAAGAAGCTTGTGTGTCTTGGCGCTACAGAGCCATTTTTGTGTGTCCATGCAGGACATCAATAGAATATGTAAATTTTCATCACTGATGCACACACTATATTTGGTGAGATTTGGGGCATGGGCAGGTCCCCAAAAAGGCAATTTATTTTGACTAAGAAGAATAATAAGAATTCCTTCAGTTTCAATAGGGCCTTCCCTGGCCTGCTGCGCAGTGCTGCTTAGGCCCTAATAAAATGAGTTTAAATTTGACATAGAAAAGACATCCACAAGGACCAAGTTTAGGCATAAAAAAGACGTCTCCAAAGACCACATTTGGGCTAGAAATAGCTAGAAATTTGGGCTAGAAATATGGATGTAATACGAATAGCATAAATAGACGTTCAAAACACATCTAAAAAGACTAAGACATCCAAAAATGACTTAGAAAAGACTTTGTATGGACCTCCCTTTGCACAGTGAAAGGGATATGAATGAATACCTGCCTTTGGAAAACCACAAAATGCATAAACTATGGATATTTACAGCCAAGGGCAATCAGTTTAATAGCTCATGTTTCATTTCTAATAAAGTCTCTTAAATTACCAGCCTGCTCTCAACCATGAGATTTATTTTTTCAAAGCTGTCTGCAAACGAAACCAGAAGGCTGACTTAACACTATCATAGCTGACAGCCTTATCCACAACACAGTCCTCCAAACAACATCTAACCTCTGATACCAACATAAGGGCATGTTGACGCATTAGTGTCTGCAAACCGAAGCCTCCTTCTCCTGCAATGGAGCTGACACCACCAGAAAACACCTGAACCCAAGCAAGCAAGAAAATCAGTGAGCACTCAACAGTCAACACTCATGCACAGTCACTTTAGAACAGACTGGTGTGTTCCCACTAAGCTTTAGTGGGCCATGGTGTTATTTCTGTAGATATCTCTCAGACATCCCCCAGTGGAGGATGAATAAGTGCAGCTGGCTGAGACTTCCACCTATAGAAATAGGATGGGTTGAATTGATTGCTCTTCACCCATTCATGCATTTTACATTTCATCCTCGATTTGTGCACTCATGCATTGACTGGAAGTCAAACCAAATCTTATAAATCACTTTCAGATTTTATCTATGTATTGACCAACCATGCCGGATTCATTAGGGAGGCTTTTACACATTTGATATATAACCAGCTGCTCTTTGCCTCTGCATCAGTCAGCATGAATTATATTCAATCATAAGGTTTATCATTCTTATCAGTTACTTTACATATTTCAGGCGTCATGACTCAGAAATGTGACTGTAGAAAAGACTGTAGAAATGTGAAGTGGAGGAAATGTGGTTGTGTTTGAAAAGATGTGAGTTCAGGTTGCGAGCTGCATTCAAACAGATGATGTCTTGCGTATGTGGCCGCACATTTAACCCGCTGAGCTGTCACCCTCCTCTCAGGTGTCCCTTCACTGGGCGACGGGAGGTGACGTGACAATACAAATCTGCTCTGACAGTCACTACCTGCATATATTCATACAGCCTGCAGCCTGGCAGCACATCAGCAGGCAGGTAGGGGAGCACTAATGGTCCGTGTGGGAGGTAAAAGTGTGAAATGCCTATTTCAGGATAATAAACATTACAGATTTTCTCAGTTGCTTTGACTCAAAAGGGTATTCTCAAATTAACATGTGCAAATCTCCGGGTACTCTAGTTTAGTATTTCCCATTCCTTCCAACAAATTACACATGCCCCAGTAAATCTTGGAGAATGAGTAGAGGAGCGGTGTTCTTACAAATGAGTAAGTACAAATGTCAATGGTTGCACAATAGGCAGGTAGCTAGGTGGGTTGGTACTTTAGGACACAAGTGGAAATTTATTTGTTACAACCAGAAAAATAAACAACCAACACAAAAAGAATGATAATTTTGTCACAATTGTTGGGCCTGTGAGGTTCCAGTTGAATACCTCTATGGACAAGAAGAATACTCACAAAATAGTGCCTGACACAGCTACGCCATTTTTTTCCTTTTGTCCACAGACCTGGCCAACAGTAAACACTTAAATCATAAGATAAAAAGCATTCTTTTATGATAGCCTTAAAATCCTTCAGTATGTTAAAGTCCCTATTGGAATTTGTTGTGCCCACAGAGGTAATATATATGGACCATGTGACTCCCCCCTCTGTTTTTCACAACTTCTTTGTGATGTCGCTGGAGATAAATGCTAGAGGCATGTTACTGGCTTTTGTTCTCTTTCTTTCCGGAGGACTCTCCCACCAACGGAGCACAGCTCTGTTCTTCTGCTCCCTACAGCAGATGAAGCTGCAGGCCAGAAGCCTTCAGCAGCTTCTCTGCTGTCAGAACACACCCACCAACTCCAGCGTCTCAAGGATCTGCAACGGAGCACTTCTAGGTATTAAGTTAACTGTTAATCAGACTTCCAAATTGATAGTTTAATATAATTCATGGGACTCAATCAGAAAATTGACAAAATTTTTTCCTTTTGTCCAAGAGGTGGTGCCCTGACTCTAGAACATATTAATTAAGCTCTATTTTTTAATGAATATAGAACTATTACTTTTTGATAGCTAATTTCATCTGAATAAATAGTTCAAGACATGATAGTTTATCAGTGCCACGAGCAAGGCAGGAACAACAAATTTATTCGAAGCATTAGGTGCTGAAAACCTAAACGCTGTCTTGCCAAGTTCAGTTCTTACTTTGGGGACAACAAATTGCAGAATATCCATAGAATATCCACCTGGTGACAATGTAGCAACTCTGCAAGGTACCATTTGAGAGGTACTGTGACAAAGTGAAGGGGTTGTGGTACCATTATGTACAGGTACCAGAATATACAGGAACAAGAAGTTGTGGTTGGGATAATGTGAGCTTCCACAGTGGCAAGCTCATCGGGGTATGGTTTGCTGCTCACCACAGGATGCTGATAGTGTTCCTTCTAATCTATTCTCATAGTTACTATCTGTGGGGTTACCAGAAAATGCCCTGTATATTATTAGTTGTGTCAAAAGTTATTTCATGTGTAAAAACTGTGATTTAATTTGATTTAAATGATGTTGATAAATTAAAATGGATTTTAGATTATATATATATATATATATATATATGATTTATTATATAGATCTCCTAATAACCACCGTCCGAGCGACCAAACACAGATCAAGACCAAACACAGACTGAGGGACCTCAGCTCCCAACTACCCAATAACTGTTCTCACGCTCAGTACTTCTAGGAGAAGAAACACAACACATCTGATGCAAGATATGTTCTAACTTGCCACATCACACACACACACACACACACTGTTGTTCTTGACTTGAATTGATTGCATTATCACAACGGTGTGCTATCTGTTTAAATTGTTCATTTCTAACAAATGTATGATTATTTCTTACCTTATATGCACACGCATACAACATCACACACAAATCCATGCATGTGAATATAAATGAGCCAAAGCAATTGAGAAAGTTACACAAGGCTGTGGTGAAGACAATCATGTTCATTTTAATCATGTGAGTCACATCCAGCGTGCACGCATTTCTCTGTTCTAGGATGAACACAATTATATGGGAATGTCTGTTTTCTTTATCTCACCATTCTGCTTCTGCTGCTGTAATTCATTTAGGAGTCAGCAGCATGTAGTCGCAAAGGGACGCAGGGACACTGGAGCAGAGATAGTGAATTACTGAGCATTGCACCTAAATATAAGTGAACCATATAGAAACAACTCACCAAAATTGACTATTGAGCAATGGATTTGACAAAATATTCCATTACTACCCACTGTTGCACAGCCCTCCTTATGACTGGAAATAGCTGTTCTGTCCAAAGGTAACAAACACCTCCACTAGACACTATTGCTTATGTTAGCTCAGCTTCTTGCTCTGATAACTTAAAGTGGAGGTTTTTGGATGTTAAACCTTATTTTAGGATTTTTTTTCAATAAACTAGAAACAAAAGACTAAAAATATCAGTCTGACATTGATCTGCTGGGGTCTTCTCTCTTCATTCAGCTTTGTGACACGTTTAGCATTGGAAGCAGTGCTCTCTGCTGCTGCTACTTTTTTGGACAATTACATCTCATGTACTGGTATTATTACATTTTTGAAGCCATTATTGGACAAAGTTCAAAAATTAAGTTAATTAAATACCACCAAGATGTACAATATAAAGTAAAAACATGGCTTAAAATTAGATAAAACCTCAATTTATGACAAAGACAGTGAGAGACAGCCACTGTCTGTCCCTTGATTAGACTAAATTAAAACTAATAATTAAGTCATAAAAATTACAGAATTTTTTTAAAACAGTTGAGATGATGAAACAATTCCAAAACATATTGTTGTTGTACAACACACAGTTGTAATGAGATGTTTTGATATGAAAAAATTATGTATTGAGCAAACACAAGCTGTATCCTCCCATATTACAAACACACACACACACACACACACACACACACACACACACACACACACACACACACACACACACACACACACACACACACACACACACACACACACACACACACACATAAGTTCTATAACATTTTTCTATGTACAGTATGAACAGGCATTGTAGTTTATGTTTTAAGAACATGCAGTACAATTGAAAGAAAGGTATGCAACTGATTTACAGTTATATATACGTATATATATATGTATATATATGTGTGTGTGTGTGTGTGTGTGTCTGTTTGGACAGTACGCCTCTGTTCACATGTACAGTACGCAGCTCTATTTAAAATGATTGAATATGCATGAAGAAGACTCCTCTCATTTTCAGACCTACAATTACCAAGTCCTTGTGTTGGGATTGACAGACACTTGACAGCCTCAGTGTATTCCTGCTTCACTGTTGTATATAGTCCCATTTAAATCAAACACTAGTTCAAACATGCAAGAGGCACAACGCACACATATTGTCACATTTCGAGCGTATGCAGTCATTTTTCAGGATGCATGGGCTTCATGTGAAGAATACATGGATTCTCGTTTATTTGACTCAGTTAGTAAAGTTTACATGGAATATGTACTTCTGCTACAATATGTTCATGAATCAGCACTAATTACTTCTTTTCCTGTTACTGATTTTCATGTGAAAGGTTACCTTAGCACTTTGAAGAAAAAGCTCCAAGAAAACCCTTAATGCTAAGCATAGGCATAAGATAACTACATACATGATCTTAAATGGCACCAACTCCTTCTTGTAGGAATTGTTCACTTGGGGAATATGCCAACAATGGTCTTCTGGCATCCAGGTTACTTCAGGTGTATGGGGGATCCATTAGAACCCACCAGATATGTGATATGTGCAGTAGCCCAGCTGGGCTGTGAACCAGTACTGTAGAATGGTTCTAGCCTCTGTGAAATCAGTGGCTTTGTGGACTTCTGTTTTGAGGCCTTGAGTTTGGGATTTTGACTGTCAGAATTTTTCCTTTTGCAGTCAGAAGTGACCATATTTCGAGCGTGGAGCTGCACGTTGCAGACAGCTGTCACTCAAATCTGGCATGCCTTTAATTATCTGTAACTTTAAGGTCTATGGACATTAATGTGAAGGTCTATGGACATTTTAACATGGAGGTCTGGAGGACATTTCAAACATGAGAGACAGTTGAATTGAAAATGATCTTTATTGCATGATAATTGAACTTTGGTCCATGGAAGACAGATATTTATATATCATCCTTGATGCTCTGCAGATAGATCCCCCTGAGGTCTGCCACTGTGATGGAGAGCATAACTGAGGTGCTGAGGAGCAGATGATGTGGAGGAGGTGATGGGGAGGTGGAGGAGTTCTTTGTCAGGAGGATTAGCACTAGAGCAGAGAGCTAATATTTTTTTAAACAGAGATGATAGACAGGGAGAATCTATGTCATTGGTTAGGTGAGACCAGCAAAAGAAGGAAAGGCAATTATATCACATGCGTGAAAGTCTAGCAGTAAATGATAGTATGGTCTTCCTGATTGAATTTGGTAGAGACAGTTGAAAACATTAAACGCATGATAAATGAAATGTGACTCTTTGAAGTCTTGGAAGAGAGGGATATTTGGGATCGGGGGGGGACATCTCTGATGATCTGGAGAGAGATCCCTGGAAATGAGGGGTGCAAGCTATCCCTCATTGCACAAATACCCAACTAGATACCATACTTACCAAGTGGAAATGATACTGGCCATTTCCCAAAGACGCCCGACCTGCTAGAGAAATAGAATCATGATGCAATCATGATATTAACACAGAACAGGATATGTAGCCCACATGACCAATGTTGCTGTAGGTGTAGCATGACACAGTCTGCATGCCCCCGCAACCATAACAAGCAGTTCGGTGTCCATTACTGACCAATTCAACAAAGTGCTTTTTGTGTTACTGGCAAACTTAGAGTGTTGCCTTGCTGGAGACTTCAGATTCAAGTCACTGGTTAAAACCAAATGTGCCCTCCAGGTAGACCAAGCATATAATATCACAAAAGCCTCCAGGAATTTGCTGATAGACAAACACATTATCTGCTGTTTTATCACTACAGTGAACATTGTTACTGACAAGATGGAAACAGTGTCCCCCAGGTTTCTCTTGGATTGCAACAGGATTAACTAGAAATTTGCCATAAACATCAGAGAGCCAGGTATGCATTATCAGGAGGTGATAGAATCTTCTTTTAAACAGACAGCTCTGAAATCATAGAGAGGATGTGTAGCTATGCCATTGTTTAGGTGAGAGCAGCAGACATAAGCTAATTTGACATTGGACCTGGAAAATGTAATTAGGTTACGTATGTGAGAAAGTGGAGCAGTAAACAACAGAATGGTCTTCCTAATTGAACTTTCACTAAGCTTCCATTTAAATATGGAGATCTATGGGCATTATAACACAGAGATCTATTGAACTTTTTATAAGGGTCTATGCACATTGTGACAAGGAAGTCTGTGGATTTTGTCACATGGAAGTCTTGAACATTATAACATGGAGGTCTGGAGGTATGAGGATTTTAACATTTAACATTTTAACATAGAGGTCTATGAACATTATCATCTCTGTGCACTACTAACTCTCAAAACATCATTATAAAACACTACAGATATCAATAATACTGCAAATATAGCACCAAATGACAACAGATATAAATAATCATTTGCACTATTGTGTATTGTTCATTTTTTCAAATAATGTACTGTAATTTCAGAGGGTAGCAATGCCAGACCAGACTGAAATTCAGCTCAGGGGTGTCAGTTTTCCTTTGTTTCTTCTTTTAACTGCAGTTGTTTGTAATTTTAAGAATGAAAAATCTGCTTTGCAAGTGTGCCCATTTAAAAAAAAATATTTGAGTTGATTGCATTTGGAAAACATGTTTCAAGCCCAGTGCGTCTCTTCATCAGGTACCGGTATCAAATGTAATTAACTTATGATACACAAGTTGACAAGAGGAGATAAACTTTGACCTTTCAACATGGAAGAGTGCAGTAAAATGTGTTGTGAATAGTATGCATTGCATTATGTTAATTGTTCTCTGCTGTGTTTAGTTAGCATGTCTCCTACATAATGCTGTGATAACATAATAACATCGCCATTTGCATTATTGTCAGTTTTAAAGATAGCATTATGGTTTGCTTTTACCTCCCAAGAGCAGATGCTAGCTAATGGCTAGCATTCTGGATCTGCCGTGTTTCACTTCACAAACACAAGATGTCCATAATTTCTACTTCCACAAGTGGTAAACATCATTTATCCATACCATATTTATGTCAAAAAATTCAACTCTCAATAATGGTCAGTAGAGCTTGTTTTAATGTTTTTAATGTGTTTTGATGACATTACATTATCGAAACTCCCTGTAAGTTGCAGCAAAAAGAACATGGGCTAGGGAAAAGACACCTGAAGAAATCATTTTCCTTGACTCTTTAAACTATCCTATACAATCTGAAAATCCTTATTTTTCCCATTTACTGACTCTTCAACAGGGGTCAGAAATAAGGTTGTTTTGCATTTTCTGTCTTTATTATATAATACTGTGATACCTGGGAGTGCGTTTATAGGTGAGTGATAGTTGAATCAAAGAAAACTGTGAATAATGCACCCCATCAAAGTGACAGCACTGACTTCAGTCCATCCTCCATAAGAGACCTTTTGGCTGGACATTTCTTATGCCCCTGGGGCACAAACCTCTTCAGTGCTGGACAAAACCATGACTCACACATCCATGCTCTGTCCCCTGTTTCAGTCCTTTCATCATCATCCAGTATTAAACTTTGATGATCCCTGGAGGGAATGTAGGTCAGCAAATTGCAGCAGAAAGTGGATTCATGAAAGAAAAGTCAGTAAAATTGTGACAAATTATACTTAAACACTATCCAGTGATTTTAACCCTAAAACCCAGAATGAACCAAAATCATCTTTTGGGAATCAATCACTGTTTCATCAATACACTTTGGTGGAGGTAACAGTATGGCACATACTAAAAGTTGTGTATGTAGTTCTGTTTTAGAGTGTTTGGGATGTACCGAAGTTATGGATCCACAGGGGAGAAGTGGATCATGGTGCTGGCCATCTTGGACCAGAACAGTTGTGGCAGCTTCTGCCCCAGGCCTTTGCTTGCCAGAGGACCACCAAGTCTCAAGTATAGAGGCATATATATCCCAACACTTGTGGAGGAAGTTGAATGCCAAAGCTCTGAATGTGTTCATAGAACATGCTCCTGTGTAAACCACTAAGGCCCCAGAGACCCTGCAGTGCTTATAATGTGAGGGCCTCAGATCCCTTAGCACTAATCCTAATCCATATTTTTTGTGTGGTTTTATGTATTTTTTAAATGTATTATGGAATCACAAGCATTGACTAGAAACACATTGACATGCTGTCTATGCTCCCTATGGAATCAAGCCATTTTTATATACCATATCTTAAGTCAATGGTATAGGGCTCATTTTATAAAGTAGATCAAATTTAGTTATCATAAATAATTGATTACTATTAATAATTATTAATTGATTAATTTATTAAAATTAGGATTCCAAAAATATATCCAACACTCGTGGGGCACCACTATTAAAGGGGGAAAATTGATACTTAATCTATTAAATTAGTCTCAAAATTAATTAATCCTAAAAATAAAGGATCAAATCTAGTTGAAGTGATTAATATGTAAATCCAGTTATAAACTCATTATAACAAGTATTAAAATACCAATGATATGTCTCACAGTGAAGAGTCTCCAGCTGATCCAGAATGCAGCTTGGCATATATCACCAGGCACCAGGCAGAGTCTGATGCTATTCTAGTGGCACATGGAAGCTGTAATGGATACTGTCATCTCATCGTCCACATACACTACAATTCAAGATATTTCTGATGTGTGTGTGTGTGTGTGTGTGTATGTGTGTGTGTGTGTGTGTGGATTGGGGTGTGAGGAAGAAATGTACCAGGACAATATGGCTGACTCAACCATGTCTCGTGGTTGAAGTCACATGTGATGTAAACAATCTACGGGTGAGATATTAATGTGTTAATTATGATTCATTAACAAAATAAAATAACACGTTAACAACAACAATAAAAAATTGCTGGATGGTAAATTTCTGAAGGTGTTCTTTAACATCATTTGAGCACAATGATGATGCCAAGATTGTAGACCACTATCAGTGGTTGAAGATAAGGGTTTAGAAAGGTTGCTGCAGATAGAGACTATAATTCATTTAAATAAAATAATTTTTTGGGGCAAATATTGTTGTGCGATTAATTGCGATTAATTAATTACAAAACCTGTAATTATACATATATATATTTTAATCAAGACCCACCCCTAAAACAATCTAAGTAACAAAGGGGGTCAAAGCAAGCAAGGGAGATTTGAATGTATTTTCCTATTCTGTGGGCATAGACGTGTGCTTGTGGTGTAAGCAAAAAGAGGAGCTACACAAAGAAATACACATGAAGAAATGATCTGACGGGAGGATATGGTCGACACCAGCCTGAGCCCTGCTCGTCTCGTGTATTCTCACTTTGCGTATGTGGTCAATGTGACTGTGTGGGTATGAGAGTGGAAGAGAGAGAAGGAGACAGTGAGAGACCATATGAGCTAAGCAGAGATTTTACCAGGATGAGTGGTTCAAACATGCAGTGACTAACGTGGAGTTTCTTCACAAAGTGACCAAACATAAGCAGTAGCTCTCAGAAAGTAACATGCAACATTTACTTTAAGCATCTATCAACAAGCAGCAGCCAATCATTGATTGTCAGACAAAGGGGTTAAGAACACATACATGTAGGTGCAAGCTGTTGATTTCAATTTGTCAGCTGATCAGGGACACAGGAAAAGCGTTCCAACGCCAAGACACTGTTGACGCCTCTATAAGGTGACAGACGTTCTCATGTAGTGGTGGAGGGTGAAGCACCAGGAGAGAAGTGTTCAGACCACACATTGACATTTTTACTGTTACATTGGAGATTTCTGTGATGGTGACAAGGCAGTTGCTCATACCGTCTCATGGTGGGTTAACACTGAAGTTAGATAAAACATGGTCTCTCTCATATAGACACCGCATGGAACTGTTTAGATCATTATCGGATGCTGAAGGCCATGATAAAACAGTGATATTTGACACTCTGGGATGAGATCATCTTGCCCTCAATCTAACCAGTCAAGGCAGATGGCAGCCCATCTCGAGCCAGGTTCTGCTCCATCTTTCTTTCTGTTTTTTTTTCTTACTGGGGGGAATGTTGGGTCTCCATTTGTAAATATTAGAGAGAGTTTGGTCTAGACGTGCGATTTAAAAAAGTGTCAAACTTTTTAATGATTTGGGAGCTATATAATTAAAATTGATTTGATGTCTTTTGCATGATATGATGAAAATTAATTTTGTGGTGAACTAAGTAAGAAGACATCTTGAAAGATGGATGATTGCCATTAGAAAGATGAATCTTTTAAAAAGTATTTTTTTATCCAATGCAGATGGTTCATTGTTCTCTCACAGGAGTAAATGGCTGGGCCTGAGAAGGGGCAGATCATGGAACCTCAGGCAAATGGCCAGGAGGTTGCTGTGGAACAGTGGTGGGGATAGAAAGCCACTGGCTCATCACAGTAATGGGGAATGCCAACCTGCCATAAGAACCACTCAAACTGAGCTATCATCCCTCCTCCAGTGGCTGGAACAGGGTCTTTGCTGGACAGCGAGGCTGTGGCCTTGGTGGGCCATCTAACAGACCATAGCTCCACCAGTGCCAGACAGGCCCCCTTGTATGGGTTCCTCTCTGCTGGGTCCATTTGTTCTGTCACATTTTAAGGCAGAGGTAGACCCAAGAGCAGCGATGAGCACAGATAGGATATAGTGAGGGGACTTTAATAATCTCCCATAAAGCAGGTTAACTCTAAATCAGGTCATGTAACCAGACAGGTAGTCCACAGATGATCAAAGACTGAACTCGAAACAGGGCTTAAATACACAAAGAACCAATCACTGATGACAGACAGGTGAGGTACAAGACACAGGTGATACACATCAGACAATCAAGGAAGTAAAGGGTACTAAAAACACAAGGAGAAACTATTTCAAAATAAAATAGGAAGTAGAAAATTAACCAAAACACCAGGAAACCAGACAACACAGAGACACATGATGACATTGTAATTACCTGTGGATAATGGAGGATTAGAATTATTGCCAAGCTTCACAAATTAGGTACAATACAGACTTTCATTCCTTTATTTGTGAACCTGTTGGACATGATCATTTCACTACAGGGGATGAAGGACAACGTTATTTTTAGAAACACTCCCAATCCCTCGAAATCAGGTATGGAGGCCCTTTGTGTGAATCTGTTTTGATACAATTTATGTGGAATCCTAATTTTGTTTTAGGTTTTGAAACATAGAAGGATGCTCTTATTTCCAAAGTACAAGAAGTGTGTGCTGTGCAAGTGGATCCTCCTTCAAAAAGGTCAGTTTTTGGAGAAGAAGTCTGGAGGGGTGGCCAAAAAAGAGAGAAAATGGGAATTTAGGGATTTATGGGATCAAAATGATTAACCTGTGAATTGTGAGCACAAAGCACTCCCGGTTGGACCTTTGCCATTGTTTTTTCATGCTTCCCTACGCTTGCCGTTGACAGATCACATTATATTGCACTGAAATGGTCCAAAGAACATAAATCGTTAGAATCATGATAACTATTTAGTCGGAGGAAAAAACTACTGCACTTCAACTCATTGAACAGCACCTGAAATACTAAAATAAATGTACTGTAAATATACTTTTTATCACATGAGATAAAATGCGAAGAATCCTCTGATAAAAAGTCACAGGTCCCTGGGAACTGTAAACAGAGAGAGGACTGAGCTCTCATCAGAACTAAAGTAGAACTGGGTCCTCTTTCAAGTGAACTGACAATATGAACCCAAAAACAGATTTTTCTATTGGTTCAATTTAAGGGGAGGGGTTTAGTTTGTGGGCGACACGGTGGTGCAGGGATTAGCGCTGTTGCCTCACAGCAAGAAGGTTGCAGGTTTAAGACCTCCTTGGTCCTGGGTCTGGGACCTTTCTGTGTGAAGTTTGCATGTTCTCCCTGTGTCTGCGTGGGTTTTCACTGGGTACTCCGGCTTCCTCCCACAGTCCAAAAACATGCTCAGGTTAATTGGCGACTCTAAATTGCCCATAGGTGTGAATGTGTGAGTGAATGATGTGTGTGCCCCGCGATTGGCTGGTGACCATCTAGGGTGTATCCCTGCCTCTCGCCGTAATGTGCTGGGATTGGCTCCAGCAGACCCCTGCGACCCTAATGAGGAATAAGCAGGTATAGAAGATGAGATGAGATGGGTTTAGTTTGTGCATAGCTTGTTTATAAAGATAAAAACACTAAATGTTCACTCAGTCAGATGTCAGATGTTGTCTGTGTGTGTGTGTGTGTGTGAGAGTGTGTGTGGTGAGGCTGATGTATTTGTGTGAAATGTCTCTTTTGAAGTTCCTCTCCTTCAAAATAATGAGAGCCCTCAATTGATGTACACTCACACACTCTCTTTTAGTAAACACACACACACACATTCATACACACACACGTGGACCCACAATCACACTGTCACATACACGTGCACTCATACGACACATACACACACGCACACACACACACACACACACACACACACACACACATACACACACACACACACACACACATACATGCACGCAAATGCATCCACACTCCATCTCTGTTATATATTTTCCTCTCAATTCTTGAACTGGCTTCTTTTTCTCCACCTGCTCTGTCATCTGGCATCAATTCGGAGAGCTGCTCTGTCCTGTATTTCACTCCACATCTATTCATTAAAATGTATTTTATTCATTTCAGCTGATTGCTGTCAGTGATGAAGAAGATGTTAGGGCAGTGTGAAGAGGGTATTGATGCAGTTTGGGGACCTATAACGCCATTAATGGAAGATAGAAACATTATTTCAATTTGAACTGATGATTTTGAAGATGAAGTGCTTGTTCCTGTGATTGGAAATATGTAAATCAACAATTGTTTGTGATAATTTTTTTTTTCAAGATGCTGCTCACCAGTTCAGATAATTCACACTCATAAAACTACACACTGTTAGAATGATGTTGGATTGACGAATACCTGATGGAAAACTGAAGATTAACTAATGGATAACTGGTGAGTAATAACTCACAATTAATACTGCATCTGTTTATAATTTGTCTTCTTCCTTTAAAAGGCTCAGCTTCTTCTGAGAAATTCACCCTGAACTTTACAACTGGGCTTTGATCAAGACCAAACTGACAAAATAGAAACATAATCTTTAATTGCAGTCTGCTGGTAACATTGCTAATTGAACTGGAGGTATACTGAACAATAAAGATTAATTTTGAGTAGATCATTGAAGGTCACTGTCTTTTGGATACACTGTCTTAGATTATGTACAGTGTATTAGATTATTAATTTGTGGTGCCATTAAGTATATTAGATAGTACAGTTTGTGTTCTTTTCTCACTATAAATACCTGGACTGATTTTTTCTGACTATACCTGTGCAAATAACCCTAAAGGTAAAAAAAAAATACTATTCACAAAACACTTGTATAGGATAATATACTCAGCGAACTGCATTACCATCAAATTAAGGTGCTATCAGCTGCTGCAATCCATTCTTTGTGAATTCGTCCCTAGTCAGGATGCAGTGTGATTGATAGCTCTTATAAAAAGGGGAATATATGCACACATGTAGTTTCAGAGTACACTGAAGCAGGGAAATGTGTAGATATTGGACAACTACATGCTGACTAGAAATATTGTTTCCAATAACCAGTGCCAGATTGATGACAACCGCCTCACTCTGCATCCTACCAATAAAAATGCCATGTTTGTCTTTACTGGCAACGTTGCCTTTTGTTATGCCCAGAAGTGTGCTCGCTAACAAATTATACACTTTCCACACTTGCCATTGATGAAAGTGAATCTCAGTCTTTGCAAACCAATGACGACTCACAAGTTCAACTTCAGTCAATATTAGCTGAGCTACTTGAGTGGAGCAGGTCGAAAATTACAAATACAGCGGGGAAGTGTACGCTGCAGTGAAAAGGGGAACACAGGGTGGCCTTCAACCTTTTTGGCATTGTGTCAAGACAGCAATCCATGGGTATATAGAGGAAGCCAAACAAGAGCTTTACCAAAAGCATGCAACAAAAAGACAGAAGAATACTTGTTGAAGTTCACAAATGCCATCTCATTACCAGAGAAATGTTTTAAATCTGTCCATCTGTCGCTATATAACATTGTAACATTGTATTGGTTTGTCCTTCAGAGCTACAAATAATAATAAGACGTAGCTGCAGGGATTTAGCCCCAGCTCCAGCTGTGGAGGATCTCTCTACATGCATGCATCCCTTCAAAAGGAGCTTCACAGTTAGAGCAGAAGATCCTTGCAGAGACTGCAGAAAGAATTCAGGCGTGGGTTTATTGTTTATTAGGATCCCCGTTGGCTACAGCATAACTGAAGCCATTCCACCTGGGGTCTACCAATATTTTAAAATAATATAGTACTAAACATAACATAATAAAAGCAAACTGAACCTTTTCTCCATAAAATAAAATGAGTATGAAATTAAAAAATACCCTGCAAGTAAAAAAAAAAAGCAGACGTTCCACAAAATAAAGTCAACAAAATTAGAGCAACCAAACAGAGCAAATCAAAAACCTTGTAACGGTTTTGAGTTCACCTGAGGTTGTCAGACTCAAAAAAATTGTAAAAATTACACAATTTTGTTTCCTCAAAACTAATCTAATGCATTGAACACATACATTGTGTATGAACTAACTTGTGTATGTTTTTGGGCAGGCATACAAAAAAGTTAGAGGTAATGGTTAACCTGCCTTGCCTTGGGCCTTTACTTGAGCAGGAGAGAGCCATCAATCAGGTTTTAACAGCTGACACAAAGTCACGACATCTGATCCTCAAGTGGAAAGATGTGGATGTCCTGGAGGTGAGTGGTTGTTTTTCTTCTATTATGTGCTGTTCTTAACACAGCTCTTTTTTCTTTTCATTTTCTAATCTGTAGTGGATGCACTTATTTATTTTTTTCTTATGAAAATACCATTACTCTCCCTCACCTCCCTCTGTCAAGTGTTGATCCCACTCCTGGATTTCACAGATATCTTATCTGGAGAGCAGTATCTCAGCGTTTCTTACGTAAGGCCAGTACCTCATCTCTTCAACACCACCATTCTTGCTGAGGAAGACATCAATACTGAACTGGCCAAGGATGTGAAGAGACATATTCTAGAACTAGAACTAGAACTAGAAATACTCAGATCCAGACACAGAAGATCTTCTTGATATCACACATGGTCCACAATTTAGAACCAACTACACAAAGATAGAAAAGGTGGAACATGTCATTTCCAGAGCAGTCAAAGAAATCAAGTCATTCAAAGCCAAGCACCAGCAGCATTGGCTGCAGCAAAGAAACACTCATCAAAGCATCAAGATGGAGCTAAGAGTTTACTTGCAGAGCACAGAGATCAATGGTGATGCAGACCCTTTGCAGTGGTGGAGATTTCAACAGGCAAACTTCCTCCATGTTGCAAAACTAGCCTAACAGTATTTATATATACGTGCTACAAATGCTCCATCTCAGAGATGCCTAGTTTATGGAGCTTGTCCATGAGGTTGACATCTATATATTGTTTCTATGCTACAGGATAAGCCTGCAAGCCAAGTTGTGTATTGCCCTTGGGCTTGAGCAATAGTATTACTTATGCATACTTTTACTTTACTATTATTTGTTTAAATATGTGTATAAACATGCCTCATCTTGAAGCAAAGTTCGTATGGATGCAAGTTGCTGTAGTGGAAAAATGTCTGTTTTGTGTTAAAATAGTAGGTTCTCTAAAGAGCTGTGTCAAACAGTAGTAGGATCTGTTTTTTCTTCAAGAAGCAGCAGCTTTGTTTTTTCTCTCTGTATGCTCGCCTCCCCCGAACACCTGGACTGAACTCGTGTCAGCTGCCAAGCACCTATGCTCGGACATGACTGCCAAGTGGATAGGGCCCAGCACAAGTCACATACACACATACGGATGTCGAAGGCCGTAGAAGTGTCTTATTCAAAGACAAAGAGTCAAATTTGATAAAAACTGCTTACGGTGCAGAAAGAGGGAGTAGCGGGGGCAGAGGAGGGAGTATCGGTCCTTTGAAAAAGAAAAAGGTGGACCAATGTATTCTAATGGTGTGAGAAATGGGCACGGAACTGCTTGGGCTACGTAATGTTTGGCATGAAATTGTTGTGACAGTTTTCAGTGGTAGAAAAAAAAAACATGAAACAAAGGAAGAGGATGTTACAGTTGTCAGATGTTACATAAAGGTCGAGACCCCAGGAGGGTTTAGTCAATTTTTCTCCCATGGGAATGACTCGGGATTGTACTTGATACCTCTTGATATTGTACTTTTTGTATAAGTCAGTGGTATTGGAGTAAAATCTCATCACATTGAACCAGCCTGGACTCCGTCTACTTTTTGACTCTTCTCTTATTCGAACAAATTCAAACTTCTACGTTGTGGGACCAGGGCTTTCCACTGGCCTAAGCCCAGGATTCACTACGACATTGCACTAGTGAAGGTTTGTTTATGAAGTCTTAAAGTTTAAACTTCTTTTATATTTTAAATTCTTGAATACAACCTGGTTGGAGGTTTGGTGTTTACCTGTTTCAATAATATTTATGAATGTTGCCTTAATGAAAGTTAACCCATTTAAACCTATAAGGATATACATTTATGACTGTAATTTTCTACTTAACCCATTTAAGCCCAGATTTTTTTTAAAAGATTTTATGCATATAATTATATCAGTTAAGTCACTCACAATCATGCTATGCATATTTTTTTTTTCTATTTTGCACTATGCTTGCTTAAAATAACATTCCCATTCTAAGGACTTGAATAATTAAATAGATATATACATGTCAAGGTTAAAAATCATAATAATCTAAATAAAACAACTTTCTGGGAGGGTTTGTCTTCTCCATGTTCTCAGGAGGAAGGCGCAGGAGACAGGAAGCACTTGGAAACTTAGTTTTGTTTTGCTTTTTTAATTTTAAGTATAAAATGACAAGATTTAAAGGCTCATAGGCTTAAATGGGTTAAGTGAATAAAGAAGTCTTCCCTTTGCAGTTACTGGGGACATATTGTCTACATTAGAGCCATCTTAAAAATTATGTTTTTAAGTTGCAAAACTTGCACAATAAAGGGTCCTGTACTTTGACTGCAACAGTCATGCATTTTGATTCTTTCACCTCATTACAATTATGACTGCCACTACCACCTATTTGTGAACATCAGCATTTTGTGGGACCATTAAAAACTGTGTCAATACTCGTCTGGTAATTATAAGCCAATTTACTGCAGTAATTATTCTCTAAATTGTTAGAAAATGGGCTTAACACCTAGTCATGCATGAAAACAATACTGTCAAATACATAGACCCCAATATAATTTAGAAAAATACCATGATATCAATGTTTGGTCATACCACAGCTCTGCTATAGATCTGTAGATGGCCTGTTCTATAGGTCTTTAAATAAGCTGCTCTATAGATCTGTAGAAGACCGACTCTCTGCTCTACCAATTCATTACCGAAAAGGTCTATACTGTCCGCCTCCCTGCATTTATAGTTTGATCTATTATCCAGTTTAGGGTCACTCAGACAATTTTGTGTTTTCCATGAAAAGTCCAAACTTTTAATTACCACCATGGGTTGTAAAATTAATAGAAAATAAAGGTAATACATTGACAAGATTAGAAATAATAATGAAATAATGTATATGTTTTTTTACTTCAAACTTTGCTTTTTTAGCTGTGCTAACATGATTGCACAAGGGTTTTCTCATCATCCATTAGCCTTCTGACGCAATGAGCAAACACATCAGAACACTGGATTGATAGTTGCAGGAAATGGGCCTCTATACACCTATGTAGATATTACACCAAAAAACAGCAGCCAGAATAGTCATTTATCACATTATCAATGTATAGAGTGTATTTCTGATCAGTTTAAAGTTATCTTCACTGAAAAAAAACAGTGCTTTGTTTTCAAAAATAAGGATGTCACTGCGGTGAAGTTGTCTTGTCTGGGTTTTCTGTCTTGTGTGCATTTCCTGTTTTATTTTGAAAGTCTAACTCTCCTTTCATTTCAGGTCACTTGCCCTTCCTCATGTGTCGCCAGTCTGATTGTCTTCCCTGATTCCTGATTGTGTCCACCTGTTCCCAATTTCCCCTCAATGTGTATTTATAGTCTGTGTCTCCCCTTGTCTTGTGTGGAAGTGTCTTTGTTTCTCTGCGTCAGCGAGCCTGAGCCTGAGCCTGAGCCTGAGCCTGAGCCTGAGCCTGAGCCTGAGCCTGAGCCTGAGCCTGAGCCTGAGCCTGAGCCTGAGCCTGAGCCTGAGCCTGAGCGAAGTGTTTTTGTTATAAGTTTCATAGCCTTTGTTCAGATTTAGAGAAGATAATGTTTTATAGCCTGCGGGATTGTTTTTGGTTTCGTTTATTTTCTGATAGTTTTTTTTTGTTATTGTTTTTGGTCCTAGCCTTAGATAGTATACCTAGATTATAGTATTTTCCTCCTCCTCGAGTGAGTTTGTTTTGGTTAATCTTTTTAGTTTTTCCTTCCCACTTTTGGCAAAGCATTTTTCTTTTCAGGACTGGTTTTCTACTGCGATAGCACAAGTGTAGTTAGAACCCTTAGTTAGGTGAGTATTATTTTATAGAGTAGTGTTTTTTGTTCTATGTTTCATAGCGCCTTGTTCCTCCAGTCTGAGAATAATAAAATCCCTACACCTGAATTCTGAGTCTCCTTCTGGGCCTGACATTCTTAAGTGACCCCAAACTTGTCAACAGTAGTGTATGTCTGTTTGAATGCTGTTGCATCAAATAGATATTTGTATATGATACAATATATATATTGTATCTCACATATATACTATTTGTGAGATACTAGGCCCCTATTACTATCTTTAAATAATCGACCCCTTTTACACATCTAGCCATTGTGGAAATATTTCTCTTTATGTGTGAAAGCAAATTATTAATTCATTCATCACTTGACATCAATATTAATTTCTATTAACTGGGAAGGTGATCTCCTTCGAGTTTTAGATGCCTAAAGGTGATTAGAGGTGGCAACTTGGAAATGTGGGTTGTTTTGAAACCAGGTATTGGACAAGTCATTGGAATGAAATGTTAGAATAGAATTCATAATGCAGGGCCATAGCCAGGAGGGTCAGTCCGAGGCATAGTATCTTTGCCGTCACATCTGTTTTATTTCTGCTGGTCATTATGCTGCAAATAAAACCACGGCTCAAATAAAATCAAAAACACAGGGAAAACAGCCTTCAAGAAGCCCCGCAGTGGCTTCACAATTCAACTGTTGTGACAAGATGTGTAAGAAGATTTCAGGTTCTAATACTGAAGGTCAGTAAACATCAATCACTAATGATGGCTGACAGCAGATTCAATCAGCTGACAGGAAGTCATTATCAGACCTAATAGTAGAGCTTACTGTAAACAGCCGCATTAAACTTTTTTGCTTTATGAACACTTGATGAAATAAGAAACAATGAAGAGTTTATAAAGATCTATAATTAAATCTCACTTTTAGAACTTAGTCATCCACCTCATTCAACATATTTTGAAGCAAACAGTGACAACATAAAAAAGGACCGATCCTGGAAAATTTCACAATATTCTCAGATAAACTGCAAATTGGGGTGAAATTCCTTACAATAGTTTCTGTTCAACAAACATTTAACAATAAAGAATGTTCCAAATATTTCTTAATTGCACATTTGTAGCAGGTGTGCTGTCAGCCCACTGCCTTTCGTACTTCTTCTATTTCAGTTCTCTCAAAGCTGAAGTGGAACAGAAGAAGCTCTGCTTGCTGCTGAAATGGTGGAATGGACAAATGTATTAAAGGAAAGCTCGGCCCAACGTGATATCGCTGGGAGTGATTAGCATGAAAATAATGAAGTCACACTTAATAGATTTTTGGTTGCACCCTAGAGCCTGAAAAAAGCCTTTGGCTCGACGAAGCAGTTGAAACATCTGATTGAAACTTTATATTCGTTTAAGATTAACTATTAACATGTTTGCAAAGAAGGAGGATGAATGCGGGTTTAGGTAAAGTTACAGAGACACATTGAAACTGTGGTTTAATGTCACCAGATAATTTTCATCGTTTTCACAGTCTCCTCTGTGACATTACAACCTGACAGCTCCTGACACTGAGAGCTCTGCTTCTGTCTGAAGAACCGGAGATTCACACTGATCCTGAGCTTTAGGACATTTGATATCTTGCCATTATACTTCAGAATCATAGCTGTTTCCAGCCCAGGTTTTGGGGTGAAGCACCCTTAAACTGAATCCAAGCACCTCTACAATTTGGGAGACTACAGGTCTATGCCTTTTTTTAAGAAGCTAGAAAAGTGTCAAAACCAAACTGTACTTCGGTTGAAACATAGTATTTTAACAGCAAAAATACAGCAAAAAAGAAGGAATAGTCTATTACATTGCATACACTGCAGCATAGGCAGGGTTGTCTCTATTTTATTGTTTATTATTATTTCGTTGGTTTTAAATACTTTTATCAGTGAATTTGTATTATATACTACACACAAGAAGGAAAATCAGAGAAATCAATGTAAATTTCTGTGTGTTTTACATTTTGTTAAATTATTTTCCAAAAAAGTAAGTTCAAGGTCCCTTTTGGTATTTTTGGTCTCTCATTTTATCTAAAAATAGTAATTAATTAAATATTCACATTTCTTTTATGATTCCAAGCCAGGGCAACACGGTGGAGCGCAGCACTGTTGTTTCACAGCAAGAAGGTCATAAATTCAAAGACTTGGGCAGGGACCTTGTGAAATTTGCATTCTCTCCCTGTGTTTGGTTTTCTTAGCACCACTAAACCTCTAATCCATGATTCACTCAAGTATGTTTTCAAAATTCGCAGCTGTTAAGACTAAATTGTTTGAGAAGCTTCATAAGTATGCACTCTGATAAGCAAACAGACAATTCTCCAATTGAAACTAGTTACATTTCCATGGTTATGCCAGTAAGGTGATCATTTGAAATTCTAACATGCAAGTACACTTTGTATTTTTTATTCGTATGACTTTTATTGAATCTAATATTTTGACTTACTATAGGGCTATTTTTTAAGTGGCTAAAAAACTAGCAGTTCAGTGTAACATATATATATATATATATATATATATATATATATATATATATATATATATATATATATATATATATATATATATATATATATATATATATATATATTTGTATCTCATAATATGTTTTTATCTCATTAGTATAACTTATTTATCTTAAATCAAGAATGACACCAGAGTTACACTGTTATCAAATTTTTTAAATATAATAATTGACTTGTATTTATCTCATTACCTCATGACCTTTTTATCTCAACTTATAACTTACCAGGGGCTAATTTTTAAGTGGCTGAAATGGGCTTCCATAGTAATTTAGTGTTTTTTTTTTAAAGAAATTTTCCCTTTCCCTTTCCATGGTTACGCCAGCAGGGTGATGATTTTAATTTCTGACATGCAGGTACACTGTATATCTTTTTTTTTAATCTCATAATTGACTTTTTTTAACTCATAGGTCGAAGGTCACAGATGGCCAAAGAATCCACTTTTAGACAGACTGAAATGAAGAAAGAAATGAGTGAAAGACCTCAGCTACATGTGCAGAGCAAAATGTGTTCAAAACAACTATAAATCATACAAATAGATATAATTACTAACATAGTAAGAAAGTAGGACATGCGTACAATGAAAGAAGTGCTTGAATAATTGAATTTCCTATAATCCTATTAACACAGCATTTCAACTATAAAGCTCTGTTATAAGCTCAATCATTACAGATGATTCAGAGCTCTATTATTTCTGCTTCGTGATCAATTAACTCTGCAGCTGCAGAAGTGTCCGCACCCTGCATCATTACCATCGTTTACTGGATTCACCTCATTACACTGACTCACATCGTGTGTCACTGTCACCACACTTACTGTGATGAAATCACTTTACTACAGTTCCAGTATTGCATCTTTGTTATGGTAAAAATGGTAAATAGCACTATCTTTTCTATGTCGGACCAAAGTGTTTTACAATTTCGGACACACACTTCATTACACATACTTATTCCACTCATGTTGAAGAAACATGAAATATAGATAATGTAACTTTAAATGTGTTCAATATTTACCTATTGAATACATTAGGTAAATGTGTTCAATATTTACCTATTGAATACATTAGGTAAATGTGTTCAATAGGTACAACAGGGTGCCCAGCCCTGCCCACACACCTAATTCAGATTATTAACTCATTATCAAGTCCCTGACAAGCTTCAGCTGTTCTTCATCATAAAGTGGGATCACACTCCTCAGCCTCCCTGGGAAGATCTATTTGGGGGTCCTGGAGCACATCCTCCAGTGCCTTTTTTGAAAAGGAAAACCACCACCCCACTCTGCCAGTCCAGAGGCAGTGCCCCCGATGTCCACTTGATGTTGCAGAGGAGTGTCAACCAAGACAGCCCCAGAGCTTTTTGAAAATTTGGAGATCTCAGCCCCAGAGGTAGGTGAGCCCACCACTGGGTCCCTAGACAACTTCCTTAGTGAAAGACATGCTTCTGGGATTGAGGAGGTCTTCAAAGTATTCCCCTAGGTCCCTGAGCGAGGTCAGTAGCACCCCGCCCCCATTGAACATGGTGCTGACAGTGCACTGTTTCCCCCTCCTGCTGCCCTAGGTTCTGGTCCAGAACCTCCTTGAAGCCATTTTAACAACAACTCTTCCCATGTCTAAACTTTTGCCTCCATAACTGCAGAGGCCATGCTTCTCTTGGTACATCAATACCCGTCAGCTGCTTCAGGAGTCCGGACCAAAAGGTCCTGTAGAACTGCTTCTTCCGATGTTCACAAGCGGGTTTGTGGGATGCCACCACAACAGGTACAGACCACCTTGCGATCACAGGTTTGGTCAGCTAAGTCAACAATAGAGGCATGGAACAAGATCCAAGAAGTCTGACTGACATCCTCCCCCACCTTCGGAGCCAACTCACAACCAGGTGGTGACCAGTTGACAGTCCAACAGCAAAACACCGCTCGGGTGGCCCTAAGGCCCTTCTTTTCAATCATGGCTCTCACATAAAGAAAGAGAGTTGTTATGTGAGCGTGACACTCCATCTTCATGTGACAGTGACACATCACCATGTGACAGTGACATTATGACGTCATGAGACAGTGACTCCATTGTTATGTGACAGTGACGCTACTACACTATGTAACAGTGACACTACATCATTATGGCTCATTATTCGATTTGGGAGTGTTTCCTCATTTGATGCCAGGGTCTCAGGACAGGGTATGTTGCATTACTTTACAGAGTGTAATGCCCCCCTGAGGCCAACCAGTGATTTTTTTTCCTAAAAATAAATATTCAATGAAATAAGAGTAAATCCATCAAAACATTGAGCCTAGAGCAAAACGACCTTTCACCTGATGCCTAAAGCCATATAGGATTAGTGTCATTAACCATCTGCTGGTCACACAGGACCTGATAGTGCTTGTTAATGCTGCTGACATGTTCAATAAGTCAATGATGCCAGAGATCTGATAAGTGTGAGAAAGAAGAAGAAGAAGGTCTGATACAGAGAACTGGACTGTGGCAACAACATAGGTTGGATGTGTATCCATTTTCAAAATGTGATCAATATTTTAAACCCACCTGGGGCATTAGCAGAAACACATCAACAACACATCAATGCTACAGCTGTAGACAAATATGGAGGAATAGTTTTTTTTCCTTCATGTTTTAAAATAATGTTTATCATGTTCTCTCTTGGATTAATTTAGAATTGGAATAAAGCAGCCAAGAAGGCTTCCAGGCTGAAACGAAGAAGCACAATTTGGATGTCGTTGTTCACCATGAACAAGAGACAGCAATTGACATGTCAGTCTGAGCTCCTTGTAACTGCAGAAAACATAGTGTAGGGCTGGATTGATCCAGGAGGTAAAAGGACCATGACGGTCCAAAGACTGTGGGACAGTGATAGCCTGGGAGCTATTGGTCTGTGATAGTCTGGAGAATATGGGACTGGAATGATTCCAGGAGTTGTTGGAATGCAACGGTCCAGGAGTGGTAGGACTGTGATGGTCTGGCAACTGTAGGACTGCATTGGTCCGGCGGTGGTGGGACTACAGCAGTCTGGTTGTGGGGCTGTGATGATCCAAACTGCAATGGTCTAGTAACTGTAGGATTGTGATGTAGGACTGTGATGGCCATAAACAGTGTGCAAAATACCCATCAACATTCGGGGGGGTCCCCATCTCCGAATTGTTGCGCAATACTGATCAAAATTGTCTTCAGTAGGCTAGCCAATGCAAAGCCTACAGCCTATGACCAATTGTATGACACTATTTAACCACCCATTTAGCAATTGCAATTTATTTTTCATTTAGAAAGATATACCTTTCTACAAATACAAACTCAAGGTGGAAAACAACACAGTGGATGATAGACAGTCTACAACAAGCCACACAGCACCCCGGTGGGTGCGCTTTCAGGGGGTCTCAAGGGTTAATCGGGGGGGTCCGACCCCCCCGGACCCCCCCGTATTTTGCACTGTGGTCATAAATTAGATTAAAAAATAAATAAAAGTCAAACAGAATCTGTTACGTGAAAGATAAAATGTATGCCAATGGAATAGGATAATTCTACTCACTTTTGCACTTTTTGTACCAAACAAGATATTTCTCCTAATAAGATTCTTATTAGGTGCAGTGCATATCCTTCTTGTAACTAATGGTAAACAAAGAACACAAGGCGAAACAGCTTTATGCTGCTGAATATAACCAAGGTTAATCATCAGAGCCACATTACTTCTAGTCATCCGCTTTAATTATTATTCTTCCAGTTTGTTTACAGAGTTGTGGATAACTGAAAGGTTAATAGACTGGCTATTATCCTGACCGGGCTCTGGATACTTCAATGTTCTGATTAAAACACAGTGCATTAAAAAGGAAACACCATTTCTTCAAGTCTAAATCCTGCAGTTTTCTCCTCAGGAAACCTAACACCAATAATATAATAACATGAAATGACAATAGTCACTTTATTCTCTGAGACTAAAAGCTCAAACCGGATTATTAGCTTAAAGATCATGAAAACCAATTACATAGTGGAGGAAATTTGATCTCTCACAGATTTTTTTTGTTCATCCACTCACAAAGTAATAAATGATAATTAATGATAATGATCATTTTAATCCTAGGTTTATTGTGGAATGTGGGGAGACAGAATATAAAATGCAGAAAATCACATACAAGGAAATATTTAAATAATTTGCAGTTCAATGAGTCAAATAAGTATTTGACTCCCTATCAAAACAATACATTATACTTAATGCAGAGGGACCTTCGCATGAGGGACATATATCGCATGAGGGACTCCTATTTGCAGATCCTATCCAAATCCTTAAAGTTTTGAGGCTGTTGCTTGCCAACTTAAAACTTCAGCTCCCTCCACATGTTTCCATGTTTAGGTCTTGGCTAGGCCACTCCATGACCTTAATATACTTCTTCTTGAGCTACTCCTTTGTTGCTTTGGCTGTATGTATTGTATGTACAGTAGATATCATTGTCATGCTGGAAGACCCATCCATGACCCATTTTAAGTTTCCTGGCTGAAGGTTAGAGGTTGCCAACCAGTATTTCATGGTAAAAGGTTCATCTTTCCCCCAATGCAGTAAAATTGACCAGGCCCCTTAGCAGAGAAACACCCCCAAAGCATAATGCTTCCACCTCCAGGCTCGGTGCGGATGATGTTTCAGGGGTCATAACCTAAATTCTTCTTCCTCCAAAGACACTGAGTCTAAATGATTCCAGAAAGCTTAATTCTGGTCTCATCTGACCACATTACCTTCTCCCAACCATTCAGGTGTTCATTGGCAAACTCAGGCCTATACACATCCCTTCTTGAGCAGGGGGACCTTATGAGTGCTTCAGGATTTTAATACATTATGACATAGTGTGTTACCGACGGCTTTCTTGTTGACTGTGGTCCCAGCTGCCTTGAGATCATTAACAACCTCCACCTGTGTAGTTCTGTGCCGCATCCTCATCTTTCTCATGATAATTGATCCCACACAAGGTGAAATCTTGCGTGGAGCCACAAACTCGGTGAGAAAGGTGTCTTTCATCAGGTAATGAGTTAGGATAAGAAGTACTTTTTTAAAGTGAGAGGACTAGCCTGTGGTAGCTAGACTTATTTATTGTTGGTAGGGGATCAAATACCTATTTCACTCAATAAAATGCAAATAAATTTGTATCTTTTTCAATATGATTTTTACATTTTCTTTTAGATATTCTGCCTCTTACTGTTAAAATAAAATTGCCTATAAGAATAGATTGTTAATTTGTTTGTTCCTCCACTGAATGCAAGGAGTATTGTAAATGGGGCTAGATATCCATAATCTCCCTGAGACACATTGAGACTACAGTAAACTATTGAAATGTTCTGCTTAGAATTTACCTTTCTGGTCTCATGGAAAACTGCAGTGACCAGTGATTTTCAACAAGAGTACTCCAGGCAGCTCCATCCGGTTCTGGTCTGTGGGTCCAATGGATGAGGTCTGTTGAGTGTGTTTAATAAGGGTTAGCTAGAGTTCAGGGAAATGGATGCAGGCCAGCTCCTGTGGTGTGTTATTGTGATGCTTTAAGCTCTTCACAGATTGAAGTGAAAGCTTTGTGTGGTGAGGTTAACCCTTTCCTCGCTGTGTGAAGCATCCATTACTGCTGATTGAACCCATCCATTACAGCAGAGGAGTGTTTCATGTCACAAAGGGCACTGCAGGATACATTATTGTTCATGGAATACCTTTGGTTTACTAACCACCTTCATTCAGGTAAATGAATAATTAACACTTAACTCTACTATGGATACTTTACAGAATCTCAGTTATTCCTATTTTCATGTTATTGCTTTTTTAAACCAGCAATGGATTCTGGATATTCTGTAGTTTTACTTCAGTTTGTTGATTTGACAGGGAAATTCTACATCCAGCAGAAGCTGGGACATTTCTTGGAACTTCTCATTTCTAACTGTAATATTCCAGATCCACTGAACAGCCTAGTTCCAGGAAATGCTGAGATATGCCACCCCTGCAGAAATCACTGCTTGACTTGGGCATCCCAGCCAGAATAGTCTGGATCCACCACTGGCAGGCCGGTTCACGCTTCTTCCAGTTTAAAAGAATTAGATTAGTTTATTTGTAAATTATATTCCAAAATGCACTTAATAATTTAATGCACAAAATAATTTAAAAAATATAATTAAAGGATATTTAGCTAGAGTTAAAAATAACATATATAAACATGTTTAATGTGGTGTATCTTTGGGGCAAATTCACAAAGAGATTGCATGTTTATTTTTCTAATGCTATACACAAAATACACCTTGCTCTTCACAAAACACCCACAAAGAGTGGAATTCTGTTCCAACTGCATCTGCACTGTTTGTGGGAAAATGTACCTCATTGCTAATACAGTCCCATTCACAAAGACTAGTGCTAATAGCCACACACAGAATTAAATAATTACCATCGTCAGAGAGTTGGCGGTAACTATGTGCATTCTTTTCATCCATATGGGCTTTAATACAAACAATCCCACCCTATAAACCCAGAAACTATGTGTAACAGTTGATCTGAGAAAACAGTTGATCAGAGAAAAATAATTCCTGTCAGACTTTTACCAATCCAATGTTAATGTAGTTACTGCTGCAATGCTGAATGTTCACAGAGCCACGTTTCTTTGCAGCATCAGTCAAATGTTTCAGAACATTATTGTGAGATTTAGACATTAATCTGACATGTTAAGATATAACTGCAGATTATATTACATACTATATATGAAAATACTAGAGAAGTTAAAAATTATGATTTTGGAGAGCTCTGTGTGTGCATCTCTACTTATTAAACACACACATTGTCCTATCTGCAGTTTTCATTAAGGACCAATCTGTTGAAGTGTGGAGAAAAACATGAAACACTAGAAACCGCTTCACTCACTCAAAAACAAGGCAAAGCACACAGCTGCTAAACTTTATGGGCATGTTTGCGCATCATTAGCATCCTTTGTGAAGAGGACCTTTAAAAGAGCAAAAGTGGCAGCAAATGATGTGCAAATTAAGGCACTATCAGCGGCCACAATCAATTCTTGTGAATTTCCCATTTTTGTCTGTCCAGATGCTTGGATTTAACCATTAAAGTAAACAGGCATGTTTACTTTAATGGTAACTGTTCAGACTTCCCGAGGCTCTGGAGGACAAAGAACAGACTTGTTTTATAGGTGACAACCAGTGGACAGGGACCCGTGGCAATGTTTTCTTCCTTTATCTGTCTTTCTGTCAGTCTGGTGTCAGACAGCCCTATGGCAATGTTCAATCGGCCACACACAAACACACACTTAGCCCAGGCCAGTGTGTGTGTTTGTGTCGCGTTATATGAGCACACTAAATTGTCTGCCAGACACACACAATGCTCTGAATAAGCCAGAGGATGCGAAGTATGTTCCTCCAGAAGCTCTGTTTTTACATCCTGCAACATTAAAGCACCATCCTGAAGGTTCCACTGCCGAATTTGTTTGAGTATTTATTTAACAGCAATGTTTATGATAAAAATGTCTGGTGGGGATGAGAGGTATTTAAAAGCAAAATAACTTTCTGACTTTAAACTATTACACTTATTAAAGGTTGTTACTCTATATATACAAGCTGTTTTCTGTCAGTGCTGACTCTATTTAAACCACCCTAATGATTTTCAATTTTTTACTGATATGATGATATTTTCCAACTGATTTGGCCAATAAACATGTACATCTTTTACCACCTAATTGCAGAGAACCTATAGCAGAAGGAATTTATCATTATGCAGCTATATTTCTATTTATTTTTAATTTGTGGATACCAAAACACATTTCAAACCAAGGAAATATGTAGATCACCTCTGTGCATTTACAGGTATTGATGCAACAAATCTAACTCACATTTGTGTATCACACTCTATTGGTTTGTAGATCTGTGTAGATCTTGCTAAAAAAAGTCTTAATGATATCTAATTAAGGAAGAAGATGTGGGCAGATGTGTGTGACTGGTAACTCACGAATGCAGAGTCACATCTCACAAACTGAATTTTTCTGTGTTACAAAATGGTTTTTTACATTTTTACAAATGGAAAAGTATATATCTAAAAATATGTAATATTTATCTCTTATCTCATCATCCCTCATTATAGTGACATTTTGAAACCCCATCAACCAGGTGCCAATAACTCAACAACAGCTGAGTTATTGATCCCTAGTTGATGCTCTACCTGCTGAAGTTGTTCTGACTGTGTGCTTGGCAAACATACAGTCTCTTTTCAATTACAGTCTCTTTCAAGAGCACCGTAAACACTTTGCATTGTGTGCACATAATTAAAGTCATTGGATTAACTTGGTTACATATTCAGGCATGATCTGACCCATGTTTTTCCCTATGCCATTGTTTGTAAAATTACCACCATACCCCTGTCGCCCACTCACCAAACACTCTGCTCACAAGCACCAAAACCCCCCTTTTAGCAGAGGAAGGTGATACCAATCTGCATATGTATTTTTCTGCTCAGAGAGGACAACAGAATGCATGAACAGCAGAACGCATCAGATCACATCAGAAGGTAAGCTACTGAAAGCACTTCCCATAATCTCACATAATCATACTGTCAACAACTTGCAGGTTTCCTATTGCTCAGTTCGAGAGGCTGTTGGCAGGTGAATCCTTCATATTTTGTTTTTAAAAGGTGTCGAGACAAAATGTAAAAGCAACATTCCATAAAATGCTAAAACTAAATTTAAATAGAAATGAAATGCAGGAAAAATTACACTGTTCTGACTTTGCTATTCCAACATACAGTAGTTTGGCTTATATAGCTTAGATGAAATCCCCAATGTTCATGGCAGTGTCCACAGTGTGTCCAAATCGGTCATAGCTAGAGTGCCATCTGTGACCAAAAGGCAAACTTTCTGTAAATCCAGTTCATGCTAGTTAAAAAATGCAACACTCTGTTGTGAAATCTGACATAAGTGCATAGCTGAGCCATGTCGGTAATGGTGTGGCTGATTCATCCACTGTGATGCTCATAACCTTTGTGAGTAGTTGAAGTATAGTGAGTAGTGTGAGTAGTTGACAACTCTGTGAAGAGTTGATGTGACACTTTCCATTACTTTTTCATCAACATTCACTTCATCAGTAACAGAAATCATACAATCTTTAACTATCTCTGTCTTGGTAAAAGTTCTCTTCTGTCTGGTTAGTCTCCAGGCTACTCGAAGGGATGTTATTTTTTGCATAAACATACCAGTTTATACATACAACCCAGATAACCTACACAGATAACCCTAACCCAGATCTTAACCTACCCAACAACCTTAACCCTGATCTCGCCTTGATGTGCAATGGATATAACTCAAACACATGAGATTCTGCTAATAGAGGTGATAGATAAGGAAATGTTCCTATCTTCTTCCTCTCATATGAACCAAAACAGTTTAATTTGATGGAGCTCTTTGTCCTGTAGGTCTTTGATAAATCTTTGTTCTGACTCTTAACTTAGTGACCTGACTGTGCATGACATTGAGTCAGTCCTCCACAGACCTGCAGCATGCTGAGTGAGAGCAGATCTCTGCTTTATAGTTGACTAGCCTCAGGCAGGGTGACACAGAGAGACAGAGGGCGTATGGGTGCCACCCTCTGACACACAGATGGCAAGACTAATTATTAGAGAGCATAGGCCTGCAGCACATACACACACACGCACATGCACACACGCACATGCACATACACACACACACACACACATTTCTCTTGTCTTATGGAACCAGGTACTGTATATTACACAGTACACACAGCAATCAGATAACACAAAAGCCACATAAGCGGCAAATATACGTGTGTTGGATTGTTTTAATGGTTATATTGACTTTATTTTTGATGATAATATAATGAATTATAATGGTAGATTTTGTGTTCATAGTGGTTGATATAGTGTTCATATTTGTTTTATTGTTTATAATGGTTGTTTTGGTAATCCTTACGGTTGTTTTAGTGGTTCTGATTAATTGTTTCAATATATAATTGATATATTGATCACCTACCAAAATGGTCATTAGTTGCAGTCCTACTACACTTTCTGAAATTAGTAATTAGTTCCTTGTTTTTTGTTATATTGAGGTCCATAGCTGTCATCCCAACATTTTATGAAAGCAGGCAAGGCACAGCCATGATCAGAAGAGATATGGGTGCTGAATTTGACAAGATGGCTACCTTCTCGAGCGGACCTGCAGCTATGTCTCTACCGTATTTTCCGGACTATAAGTGTGGAAATCCGGAGTACAAGTCGTACCAGCCATAAAATACATAGTAAAGAAGAAAAAAACATATATAAGTCACACTGAAGTATAAGTCACATATTTGGGGGACATTTATGTTGTGAAGCAGAGGTAATTAGGGGGCAATTGATTGTTTATCCAGTAGGTGCCGCTGTGTGATCATTGTGGCAAGAAGGTTTACTGAAGAAGAGTGAAGTTTCCGCGCATGCGCGAATTGTCGTTCTCCCCGGGACTGGAAGGAATGTATTGTTGTTGTCTATCTCGATAAAAAGTGAAACTCAACATCTGCGTTTGTGGTCCTTTGTTTTGACAAGTTACCACAATTTATTTGATTAAAATCCAACACCAAGAACAGACAGATTTAAAATTTATGATGAACAATTTAAAATAAAAATAGAGGCAACAACAGGCTGAATGGTGCTGATGTTACATGACACAACTGAGCACGTGCCTGGTATGTTAACATAACATATTAAGAGTTATTCCGATAACTATAGCATCAATAACATGCTAAGAAGTTTACCAAAACCATCCGTGTCACTCCAAATACTCGGTAACTAAAATCCTCGGTTACACTTTTCATCAACTCCTCTAACTCCGGAGGTAAAAGACGCGGCGCTTCCTCTTCTATGTCACTGATGTCAGACGTCATATTTTACTACTTGCAGCTCGTAATCTGCAGAACATGATTTTCTTTTCGGTGCCGTTTTTGTTCAGCCCTTCTCAGTTGTTTTTAACAGTTACCGCCAATGTTGAAATTATCAACACAAGCCTAGATCGCCCTCTGGTGGTTTAGTGTGAAAATAACGTGAAATAATATACCGGTAATAATGTGTTAATAATTTCACACATAGTCGCAGTATAAGTCGCAGCCCCGGCCAAACTATGAAAAAAAACGTGACTTAGTCCGGAAAATACGGTAAATACAGCTTCACTGAAACATTAGCAAACATCATCTAATCAAGAACGAACCCACGGGATAGCCTGAACAGCAGATACTCTATGAGGCTTGTTCCTTTTTAAAGTTCACACATGTGCAGGAAAATACTGTACATGATAAAAAAGCAGGGGAGAGGGGATACAACCTAGAAGGCGACTTCTCATTGAGTGACCTTCCAGTTGCTTCTTGTATTTGTTTACCAGGAAATCATTTCCTTTGGATACAGGTCGTCCTCATTCTGTGAAATAAGTGATGTAAGGCTTGTTGGAGATGAGCCAGGCCTGCCAGTTAGTTTTGTATCCGGCTCTGACGTCGTGCAGACTCGGCCAATGCTGTTCTCACAAGATCAAGACGGCTGCAGTTTTTAGAGCCAGTTGCTGCAGTTGCTCTCCACCGACTGCAAGCGGCTGCAAGACCCAGGTGGCCCAGTGCATGATGGGAAACTCCTGCTGTTGCCTGATCTGATTGGCTCCAGTTTGTCTTAAACATATCCCATTCCCTGTATAATTGTAATATTTAATCCTGGATTATTTTAATGTCATATTGTGAAGGTTTCATCTGTTAACAAACATGTTTTGTATAGTCAATAATAATAACAAATGTTATTATATAACATTTATAAAAAAAGAACAAACAATGTAATACAATACAGATACACACATCCTTCCACATACTCTATATAATATAAAATACAAATCAATCAATAAATAAAGTATTAAAAAGTTTGCTGCTTCTCCTTTCCACATTACTTTATGAATGTTAAACTTAATTTAGTAATTCAATTTCAATTCAATTTAGAGATTGTATGATTTATCTTTCAGAACTGTTGTAAAAATATACACTCCTGTTAAAAGGTTTGGGGGTTTTTTAAAGGTTTTTTATTACATTAGCCTTCTGATGAAATGAGCAAACAAAATATACCATTAAAACACTGGAGTGTATGGGTCTCTTGCACCTATTTGCAGCTAGAATAGTCATTAACCACATTACCAGTGTATTCTTGATTAGTTTAAAGTTATCTTCAATAAAAACTTGTAAACAACTTTTCTTTCAAAAATGAGGAAATTTCTAAGTGACCCCAAACTTTTGGACAGTAGTGTATATATATATTTGTTACCGCTCTTCCTCTTTGAATACTGTTTACTTATTTATACAGACATAAGTACACTTTTTGAGTTTTTCTTGCTTATTTATATAGAAATGAGCAAACAGTAATGTAAGAAGAAGACGTAGCTAAACAATTGTTTATTAATAATTCATGGAGACAGGAGTAGGATTAAATATATTTGGACTTATTCCCAAACATTTTTAGAACTTGAATAAATTAAATAAACTATAAGTGTTGTTTTCTTTTTACAGGTTGTCTTTCTTTGTCCATTTTTGTATTAGTTCTTGATTTTGCTGATTTAATATATATTAGTAGCAGGAGACTGGTAAGTAAAAACTAAATAATACGGCCTTAACTACTTGTATATTCTGCTTTGAAGGCAGCTGGATAATGTCCGACTTCACTGCGGTTTGTTGTCTCCTCCCCTTGCTGCTGCCGCCTGCTCTTATCGATTTTCCAGGTGAGGAGTGTATGTTTACTATGCTTAAATAGTGAGGAAATAATGAAAGTAGTAAATTGACCCAACACCTGAGAAAAACATTTATCTTCGGAAGTGGAACAGTAAGTTAGCAGTTGTCTTTTACTATACACGCACACACACACACACACACACACACACACACACACACACACACACACACACACACACACACACACACACACACACACACACAAGCAGGCTAGTTTGGTTAATTGTATGTTGATCATCTTTAGCCTAAATTGTTTTACAAGAATAGAGACTTTAAGAATTCCTCAACATATTGTAAATTATTGTCTCTAGTTTCAAATATTAGATTTTTGCTTTTAGAGGAAAAAATAACTAAAAAAGTTTTAAAAAGTACATTAAAAAGTATATTAATTATCTGGGATTGTTTCACCAACATATTATTTTCAACACCACTGTTAACTGGACATTTTACTGACATCCAACCAGACATTTAACTGGAGACTTGTCCTGTCATGTTGCATCATTTCTCAACCCGTGGCATCCTAACGTTGATTGAATTTTTCCAGATTTTTCTTTTCACTTTCACTTTTTGCACAGTGAAGTGAGTAAAGGTTTATGCACTTCATTACACACATTTACTCCATTTCATGTTAAAGAAACATGAAATGGAGATAATGTAACTTCAAACATGTTAAATATATACATACAAATACAGTAGCAACATGAGATGGATTTACATGGTCTTTCTCTCTCTCTCTCTCTCATACACACACATACAGTTTCGTGGCCTCTGGATGGAAAAGTAAATTGTGACCTGGAGCATGTTAATATCTCTCTTTATGACATCAACAGAGGAGCAAACATGTTCTCCACAGGAAGTTAATTACTTGTTCCAGTCAGGGTGTAAAAACAAAGATGGACCGATATGCTGTGACACCTGAAGCTATTACCCCCTCTAAACACACACACTGACAGCCACACACACACACACCCACAGACAGACAAGGTGAATGAATGTAAATGAAAATTCTTTGTGTGTGTGTGTGTGTGTGTGTGTGTGTGTGTGTGTGTGTGTGTGTGTGTGTGTGTGTGTGTGTGTGTGTGTGTGTGTGAGTACAGTCAGTGTCTGGGAGGTCTCTGTCACCTCAGTAATAATATGATCTCAGTGGTGTCACCAACTTAATTAAAAAAGTAGACAGAGAAGTACATAAGTACACACACACACACACACACACACCTGATACCAGCACATTTAATTAGCTTCACCGACATCCACACGCACCTTGTGTGTGTATTTCATCTTCCTAACAGCATTTAGATATCTGCTGTTCAAAGCTGTGTGACTCTAAAACAGATGCAAGAAGAGGAACTAGGAAGGAAAGAGAGGAAGAGAACTAACTCCATCCTCATTAAGACCACGCTAAGAACATGAACTGAAATGCATTTTAATATTTTGGGTTTTTTTTTATGAACAACATCAAAGGTTTTAGCCTACTTGCTCTCTGTCATCTAACCTGTCAGCGATTTCAACATTTCCTTCACTGAACTAACGGGAGAAAATGATCCATCCAGATTATAACAGATGACAGGTTTAGGGTTCGAGAAACCAATCTTTGCTGACTATAATAGTTGTAGTTTATTTCACTTACTATTTTATTTGCTTTGAACAAAAATAAAACATGAACAAAAAATAAAGAGAAAATGAAAGAAGGGAAAATAATATAGCCATATAACAACCATTAACATGTTCAAAAAGGAGTAGGAAATGGTGTAAACTTCAAATCCTGCCCCTCTATCACTAATATCATAATGTATAATAATATACATTCAAATAATAGTAATGTCATTTTCATTCATAATTTCAACAATATTAGTACCAATAGCAATCATATTATTAATGTAATACTTATTTATATTAATAATATTAATGATATAACAACAGTTATGATATAATCACAATTCCACAGTAGGATATAATAATTGGAGAAAGCAATCTGCACTGCGCCGACTGTAACAAGAGAAACTGATCCACACTGACTAAATTAATAAATAAAATAAATAGGTAGAAGGCAAACCAATCAACAATCTTCACCAACTGGAACAGGAGAAACCGATCTGTGCAGATTAAAACAGACTACAGGAGGAGACCCCGATCTGCACCTATAACTCTAACAGGAGAAACCATTCACGTTGTGATAGTCCACACAGAAACATTTACAGCTCTCTGTCTTCTAGAACATTGAGATTACAGCAGGCGGTGGGACTGTTACTCCCAACTGCAAGGTGGACCTCGAATTCTCCTGAATCACTTTGCGCTTGTGTTCAGGAGCCGATCGGGCCAGGAAGGCACCGTCATGCCTGGGCTAGTGTCATTATGATGCTGTATGAGGTTTGTGCAGCCTGGCAGGGGGAGAACAAATCAAGTTCAAGTTTATATAGAACTTTACACACAACACTGATGATCCCAAGTGCTGTACAGTAGATATCAAAAAAGCAGGCATAAAACAAACTCAATTGAAGAGAAGGGAATTTAAAAGATGAAATGAGGAAAATTCAGAAACTTATAATACAATTGACAATAAAACAGTAGTAGTTCAGAAATTGTATTTGTTGGATTAGGCACAGTTGGAAGCTATGGAGAATGGGTAGATTTTAAAATGACTATTTAAAGTCACTATTGTCAGGGAGAATCTGGGATGTTGAATACCAAATCACAAAAAAAAAAATCTGTACTTCTGTAGTCTGCTGGAGCCAATCCCAGCTCATTACAAAACGAAGCAGGGATACACCCCAGTGCCCTAATATTTATTTATATATACATATGCACTACGGTTCAAATGTTTGGGGTCACTTAGAAATTGATGAAAGAAAAGCAGTTTTTTTCAATGAAGATAACTTTAAACTATTAAGAAATACACTCTATACATTGCTAATGTGGTAAATGACTATTCTATCTGAAAATGTCTGTTTTATGGTGTAATATCTACATAGGAGTATAGAGGCCCATTTCCATCAACTATCACTCCAGTGTTCTAATGGTACAATGTGTTTGCTCATTGCATCAGGAGGCTAATGGATGATTAGAAAACCCTTGTTCAATCATATTAGCACAGCTGAAAACAGTTTAGCTGGTTAGAGAAGCTATACAATGGACCTTCCAGTTTTACAGCAAAGTTTGAAGGAAAAAATTATTATTTCAAATACAAATCATTATTTCTAACCTTGTCCATGTCATTTTACAACTCATTGTCGTAAATAAAAGTGTGAATTTTCATGGAAAACACAAAATCGTCTGGGTGACCCCAAACATTTAAATTAAAACAATAAATTGGTGTATTCAGTTCATTTTGGGGGGAAAGTGGAGACAGACTTTCCATCCTCCTGACTTTAATCCACCATCATCCTGGTATTTATTTTATCAGCACTGTTATGCTGCACAATTTCTGACCATAGGGTGCTCCTCCGCGCTCCGAGTGAGCTTCAAATCAAATCTTGCTCAAATCTCCACGCCCCCAGTTTGTCCTGCTGTCTCCAAAATGTATGTACTCTCCCATCAAGTTTGTTGTTATAAATCACAATAAATTACCAATAACTGTTGCATGGGAAGTGGCGTACAGCCAGGGACGTGCACAGGAATGTTAAAGGGCAGTTGCTCTGACCTGAAGAAAGGGCACCCCCCCTCAAAAAACCACAAAACAAACAACAACAAACAAAACACGCAAAAAAAAACACAAACAGCAAAAATATATAAATCTTTAGGCTATGTATCAGCAGATATGCATGTAGGCTAACTTTTGTGCTTATACCACAAATATACCACAAAACAGATGACAGGTAAACCGTTGTCTGCAACCTAGCTGGCTGTTTTTTTTTTTTTTTTTTGCTAGGCTACCTAAACTACATGTGGCTGGCTGTAGGCTCACTAAACGTCGCAGACATTGGATTTTAGAAAAGTGGATAGTGATCATTTGTTTTAATGTGTACATCTCAAGCTCACCTTTTCAGACTCGTTAGGGCAGTCGCTCTACTGCTGCGGCGTCTTTAGAAATCTCGGTCATCTCGTCTCGAGTTGCTATGCAGGCAAGTGCCGGTCGGTTTTCCGGTTACCACCAGACCATATCACAAGTGAGATAGACTATCTTTATATTATCCTAACTCCCATCCTCCCTTTGCTTGTGGCCTTGTGATGACGCTATTGACAACAGAAGTTGAATTCAATATCTTCCAAAAGCGCAATTGAAAGGTAATTTTCTCATTTGCAAACATGTTAAATGGGGAAATGTCCCCCAAAAATTGTGGTGGCTAAGCTAAGCTGACAACGAGGATCTGAAACTTTATTGTTTTCTGCACAGAGGCAGGACGAAGCGCAAGTCAAGGGCAGGAGTGAGGATATTGGAAAGGACCCCATGTCTTTTAGATCAGAACGACTGTGCAAAGCAGCATGAGATTTCCTAGGTTAGCTGGTCGGTGCAGCGCTTTTTTTTTTTTATGCATGCCCCCTAACCCGCCCGCCCCTCCCTTTTGCCTTTCTCTCAGGGTGTCTGATGAGAATGTGAATGACTGACGGACGACTTTATTTTAGGAAATTTCTTAAAATTACCAATTAAAAAGAAAAATCATGTTCAAATCTGAAATCCTTTATATTATATTTTTCCTCAGAAGGGCAACATCAGCCAAGGAGGGCAAAATGGCAGTTGCCCAGACAACCAGGGCCACATAGCGGTGCACATCCATGCGTACAGCTTTTTCAGGCCCTGTTTTGTGCATATGCAATGGTCATTGAAGAAACCCCTGGTCTCTGGTTACACCAAAAATTCCTCAATGCTACAAAATAAGCAAGACACATCTTGCTTACTGTCTACAAGTACTTAGATTAGATTGTACTTTATTGATCCCTTTGGAAGGTTCCTCAAGGAAATTGAAGTTCCAACACGTCACATACAGCACTGTTATAGAACTATAGACACATAAACACAAGAGAAATATGTAAATAAATACAAAAAAAACACCCTAAATGCCAACACCAACAGAGAAAGTAAATAAATAGATAACAAAAATAAAAATAAATGCCTATACACACCTTGTTATTGCTACATAGTTATTGTAAAGTGCACATGGTATGAGGTAGGTGAGTAGATAATTGCACATGCAATTATTGGAAAAATGGAAATAAATTACACATGGTTACTTATTCTGTCTGCATTATATACGTTATGAATAATATAAATATCTAAAGAATATAGTACAAGTATAATAGATATGAGGTACAAGTCAAGATATTAAATAGAACTTACTTGTGTAATGCACACTCATTACTTTCTCTTTGACACATCTGTTACAAACACCTGTGTGATGATGAGAATCTTCATTAGATGGATTATCTGATCTTGGATAGCAAAACATGGTGGTCCAGATTTAGAAACACCGCACACCCAGGCTGTGATGGCTAAAGGTTACACTTCACTGATGAAACTGTATATGACAGCGCTCTCTCCCCTCAATCCTCATTTTATGAAGGGATTGGAGAATCCTCGATGGCGGCGGCCCAGGATATCTATGTGTCACGGGCTGGAGGATAGAGGAGCAATGATGAAAGGAAGCGTCATTAGCTAAATGGAAAGCACCCAGGGTCTATGACATTTTTCTCACACGCAGAGATGAATCCTGCCAGATGTTGCGTGTTACTGGTCATGTTGCCAGCAGACAGACTGAACCAATGGTTGCTGGTAGAGAGACATGCAGTTGGTTTGTGGCGGAGACTTAACAAATCTTTTTAAATCAGCCGGCCAATCTTCTCTGCTTGTTTTATTTCCTCACGTGTCGCGGTGCTGCTCGGCTGGAAGACAATCAAATCTCATTTGTGAAAGTCTCTTCCAGCTGGGCCGTAATAGGTACTCAGGAATCAATCTGATTCTGGCAAAAGCTATTACTGCAGAAGACACAATGTGAACCTCCGTATCCTTGTAATAAAGAAGCGGGGCTTATGTTATTTCAAATCTCAGTGTTAGAAAGTATTAGTTCCCATTTATGTTCTTGTGAATATAACCATCAAGTCAAAGGTTAAAATCTATCAAATGCGTTTTTGATCTAGAGATGGAAGTACGGAGGTGATAAATATGCACAGGGTCCTATCTTGATAAGTGTACTGGATTTAAATTGATTTTTGTCTGTTACAGCTACATACAGTACCAGCATTGTGAATCACTGATGTCAAAACGGAGAAATGTACAGTATTCTTTCATTTTCATGGTGCTGTTCTTTAGTTTTGCATTCATTTGACAGAATACAATCCACATAGATGGATATTGAAAAGCCACACCAAATAACTGTCATAATATCCTGGAATACAGGAAAGAAATGACAGGGAGCTCTGTTTCACCATTATTTCTTTGTATAAAACATAATAAATGCATATGCATTATCTTTTTTCCTCATCTTAATATGCATACTGACACTGTGCTCTGTTTTTGCTATAAGACAGATAAGCATTCATTGTTTTTGTGTATATATATATATATATATATATATATATATATATATATATATATATATATATATATATATATATATATATATATATATATATATATAATCCAGGTATAAAATGGTACGATTGCTCACCACCAAACACAAAACCCGTATAATAAACTAGGCCAGCAAAATGTGTGGTTCACTACCCCCTTCCATGTCTGAATTCTACAAATGCTCTCTGATCAGAAAGGCCACTCTGATCACAAAGGACCCTCTCATCCCCTTCACCAATAATTCCAGCTGCTGCCATCAGGCAGGAGGCATAAAGTCCCACTGGCCTGGAAAAGCACTTCAAAAAAAATAGTTCATTTCATCTATCGTACCATCCTGAACACCATGAAATAGAACATGTACTTTTCAACATGCTCTATTTGAATGTGTTTTAATTCATTTTTTTATAATCTATTTTTTCCTGTTCTTAATGTGTCTTGGTGGGAATGGTTTATTGTCTGTCCCAAATGGTGACAGAGATTCTTCTTTGCCAGACTCACAAAGTATCCTATTCTATTCATTAAGTTAAGAGATAAAATATTTGACCTGCAGCTCATTTGATTGAGGTTAGATTAGCCTTCCACTTACCGTGGTTGCTTATATGCTTGTCTGTGGCTATTGGCAAATAAATCTACAATACAGCTCAAAAGTTTGGGGTCACCCACACAATTTTGTGTTTTCCATGAAAAATCACACTTTTATTTACCACCATGAGTTGTAAAATGAATAGAAAATGTTATTACATTAGCCTGATGTAATGATCAAACACATTGTACCATTAGAACACTGTAGTGATAGTTGCTGGAAATGGGCCTCTATACACTTATGTAGATATTGCACCAAAAACATTTACAGTTAGAATAGTCATTTATCACATTAGCAATGTATAGAGTGTATTAGAGTGTATTAGTGTGTTTCTTAATAGTTTAAAGCTATCGTCATTGAAAAAAGTGCTTTTCTTTCAAAAATGAGGGAATTTCTAAGCGACCCCAAACTTTTGAGTTGTACACAGTGAATGCTAAGGAAAAGAGCCACTAAGCTAAACTTAGCCACCATTTTTCCCACAGGTCCTCACCGTGACCAACAAACTACAGGTGCTAGCCGCCATCACAAGTATCGCATGTCCTCCATTTTGTCCTGTCACATGTCACCTTTGCCTGTTCCCCAACCACCATCTTTGAAGTTCATACACACCCCGACTCCATTTTCTTTAAGACCACTACTACTACACACACCTGTCTATATCTGCTTGTTTAAACTTTGCTTTTGTTAGTGTTAGTTGATATATGTTCATAGAGATGTGTTTGGTAATGTTTGGTAATGTTTTCACAGTCTTGTAATGAAGCCAAGTACACAGAGTTTAGTGCTTACACTCCTTTACTGTTCGCTGTGTAACTATTAATATTGAGATATAAATAATTATAAGTAAACACAGTCTTGAAAAGGTCACCAATATGTAAAGACAGCTGTTACCAATGATATTAAGGTTCTGTTCCATTCAGGTTAAACAGAGCCAGTTGCTGATGCAAATGTAATTGATTTTTCTTATATACAGTAATATCAATGGGTGACTTTCACTCATGTGACTCTATCATCTGGTCTAAGTCTCAAGCATGTCTTAAGTCATTTGTTCTGGATATTGCCACCACGCTCTTGTTGGTTTTTGGACTCCTCTTTGCCCCATATTTTCACAGTAAGGTTGTTTTTTGTTCATTGCAAATTATTTCGATAGTGTTAACGCTCTTAATGACACATAATGCTTGTCATCCATTTTAGCCTTTTGTTTCCCTTACGTAATGTTGATTATTTATTTTAAACTTTTCTACTGCCATGTGAGACACATTACACTTTGTTAGTGCCTGCCAAAAAGTTCTCTGCATTGCTTGGTCCAGCTTGAACTCTTACATCTAAAAAAATGACTGATATAGAAATATATTTTATACACAAAATCAAACAAAACCAAATACAATCTATGTCATTACTATTATTATTATTCAAGGTGTGAGTTTCTGATAGCCAGACTATAACACTTAACTGTCAGTCTTGTCTGCCTGTTTCAGAAGATCTCATTAATATTTTTCTAAATAATATCCTATTGATCCCAGTGCTGAGCATCTCCATGGACACAGGCGTAGCTCTGAATGAGCATAATCACACTGTGCTGTCAGAAGAATGAGTGTGTGGGTTGAAGGTGCTGGGACCGCAGTCACACTGACTGTGATAAAGTGAAATAAATGAAATGAAAGGAAGACACAACGGTGGCTTAGTTGCGACCTCTGGAAGATTACCTATTACTATATCTATTACCAAGGATCAATGGGCAGTATGGTGGGGACTCATCTTCCTCTACATATAATTGTGCAGGGGATGAAAAAGATAATTAAAGCAGATTAAACGAGTCTGAAGAAGAATCTAACACTCTAATATTGTATTTACAATCAAAATTGTTAAATGTACATTCAGTTGATTTACTCAAGAAATTTAGAATTTAAAATAATAAGAGGAGTGGCTAACAAATAGATTTGGATAACATACAAAATGGAAGGAAATTAATATAAATGGGCTTATATGGATAGATTTGTCTGAATCCATAGGATCCAGGAAGCAAGAACAATTCTTGAGACTTACAGTTTAAAGATGTTGGGCCAAAATATGAAAATGTTTTGTTATAGCATCAACATCTCGTCAGTGTGTGAAGTCAAGTGGATAAATGATTCTCAAAGTAAACAATACAAATACTGAATTATAAATCCAGAGATTCAATGTTTTATGTAGTTATACAGCTTTATATATCCAACAAAAATAACACTGACTACACAAGACTGTGATCTCTGCTCTTCTGCTTTTTGCTTATGTGTCACATACAAGAAAAATAGTAGACATGTTGAATGTGCAATTCTTGAAGTATCTTTAGCCCCAGATGAATGAGCTGTACAGCACAGGCTGATGCTTTAACCAGGCTACACTGAAACCAAGAATTGTTGTTCTGATGGCATGTTGCCTAATATCTTAATACTGTGACTCCATTCACATGGTTTCAGGCGGTTGTGTCTGCTCTGTAAAAGGAAGGTCACTCTGGTGTTCAGGAAACTCATAGTGTTGGGGTAAGGGTTAGTGTTAAAGTAAGGGTTAGGGTTACAGCATGTGAAGTGCCTCTTTTTTAAATCCAACGGCCTTCTGCTGCCATCTAGTGCGACAGTTTTACTAGTACAAGTAGAAATGGTTTGTTCTTTGTGGGGGGTGCGCATCACCGATGGAGACAGAATTAAGTCAAATCAAATGTGTATTGCCTCGTTTATATATTTCAGGATTTATTTAATATTTTCTTAAATGTTTGTACATGTAAACAGTGGAATTGAAATTGTAATTGATGTCTGAGTACCTTGGAAATTCAGCTTATGGATGTTTTTTGAGTCAGTTGTATTTTGCACAGCCAGCAGTTGCATCTATTAATTGATCATCAAAGCATATTTATGCTTCTTGCTTTTTTCCCCCTTTCAAACTATTACAGTAATAAGAAATAATACCAGGAAACTGACAAACTTAGTGTATGCATGTAGGGGTAAATAAAAATATCAATTCATGATGAACATACACACACACACGAACACACGCACACACACACATGCATACATGCACACATGCACACATGCACACATATATTTATATAAAGTTATATTCAAAACATAAGGTGTCACATTACACTTTTCACCTTTAAGAGTAAGTGGTGTCTTGTCTGACCTTTGGTGATTTAAATTGTCAGATTGATGCAGTGATGTCACAATGTACTCCAGGTTTGATCAGTACACCGTGACGCCACTGTTGTGATTATTGTCACAGTTGTTATCTTCATCATCATCTTCATCATCATCATCATCAAGTCCAAACATAAAAAAACAAACAAAAACAAAACTCACAATGTATATCCTATGTTCTAATTCTCATACTGAAAGTTGTAAATCGAAAATTGATTGAAAGCACCATCAGACCTTTTCATGTGAGAAAAGATCATATCTGTGTTATGTAATCCAGTTACATGCAGTGTAATTTATTTATCTGATTACTTAAACCAGTGCATGTAGTTGGACTGCACAGATGAAAGGCACATGTTGTTGCTGCAGGTTCCCCCATAACTGTACGGACAGGCTGAACAAGGAACGCCCACTCTATAGGGAGCCTCTCCAATCCAGTTACCCCTGAAACGAAATGAAACATCATGAGCAAAATGGAATTATTTGAATATAATTTATTATTTAAAACTTGAGAACTTTTCATCTCCAATGTGTAAACATGATTTACGGTCAATTCGAAGTCAGTGTGATAAAATCCATAGGACTAGTTTGTTTAAATATGATGTGTGTAAATCACAAAAAAATATGTCATTTGATTCAAGATGGCCGACTTCCTGTTGGTGTCTTGACATGTTTTACTGTGCATGTGTAGCTAATTTCGTCTATGTCAGTTTTTATCACCTGACACATAATGACGACAACAAGTAACTCATGGACCAATCCCCTGAACTACTTCTGCTAAACTCTAAGCACAATTCCTGCTTTACACAGATTGCAGTTCTACTATACATACTTTTTTCAAAACATTCAATTATCTGCATTTGGCACAATTTCCATGTTCATTTTCACTGTTATTTTTGTAGTTATGTAGTTTTTAAAGTTATTTTTGTGTGGGAAAACATCTGCCACACAGTTTTACCCCATATACTCCATCTCCAAACAGAAGATAGGATGCAGCATAGTTTTTTTCTTCTATTTTCTATATTCTGTTTTGTATTAAGACCCTATGTATGTACTGTCTGTAGTAAGTGTAACACTGAACAAATAAGGGTCAAAGTCATTATAAAGAATGGAGAAGATTTTCATACATGTCATATATTTGTTTCATATGATGGTTTGTGCCAATGTGTAAACATCCTTATACAAAGAATGGGTAGTAAAGATGATGTCATTGTCACTGCAGACACAAATTACATAGCTTACTACTACATTTATTTGTTCATGGTATTATTACTATTGCGTAATGATAATTTAATTAAACCACAGGTAGAATCAGCATCTCTGCACCTGCTGAGTTGCTGGAACAGAAATATATATCGGGGTAAAGTCATGAACACATTGGAGTAAAGTCATAAATACGTCATGAACACATGAACATGTGGGGGTAAAGTCATTAACATGGTTTCAGGGTTAGGGATATCATACTTGGGGGAGTAGTTGCAGACGAGGAAGGTGGCTTCTCTCCACAGAACTCCCCACACCATCATGTTGTAGCAGGTCTGCACTGCACAGCCCACCCTGTTAGTGGACGCCCACACCATCTGACAGAAAGAACAGACACAAGAGGTTCTGTCTGGTACTAGATAGACACAACTGATTTATATTTAATAACGGTATTTCATCAGATGACAAAAGGTTCGGTCTGGTACAATTGATCAAGATTCAATGGCATAACACGAGGTGATTGAATCTGTTTTCTAAGAAAGAAGTTTTATTTTAACACACTGCCTGAATTTCCTTCAGTATTAATAAACTGTCTCTCTCTCTCTGTGTCTCTGTCTCTTACTCTGTCTATACTGAAAAACTAAGTAATGTCATCTGCTTCTCCACCATCTACATTGTGAATCAACTATTGTCAGATGAAAATATAGTCTTTCAGACATATTTTAACAATGAAATGACACCTTTTGTTGGTGAAAATAACTGTCGTTCAATTGGAAAAACTTACAAAACACTTGATGAACTCAAGAAGCCTCAGATTGTGATGTCCTATGAGGATTAGATGTGATGTACAGTATGTGACATCTACCTGAGTGTAGTGAGTACACATGGGCCCGTAGCAGATCAGGGGGCAGCTGGGGTTACAGAAGCGAGGATAAGGGAACACGTAGTCATTGACCTCATCATACCAAGGTTTGACCAGCTGCAGGATGGACTGATAGCTGTGGAAGGGAAAGTATACAGGTTGATCCAAGGTTTCACACAGATACGCAGAACACTTCACAGCAGGTTCGGGAGGATGTTCACCTACCCTCCTGTCCGGACTGACAGGTTCTGTCCGTAGAACTGCAGCAGGTAAGCTGGTCCATGTTCCCACAGGCAAGTAGCAGCCCAGGCTTCTGCTGTCTTGGCCAGGGCGTTGTCCCATACCTGTTAGATGGAGTCACACAGGTTGACCACAGACCATCATGAGAAAGACCATCACCACACCAAGCCAAGTTGACATTTTACGATTCTGTGAACTAAGGATATGTTGACTCAAGGTTTGAGTTAGTTCATATGACGTTCCTCTTCAGTTCCTTTTCTCTTAGCAGAAGGAGGGACGGTTGGGTGGATGGATTAATGCTTTGTTTCATGGTCTCAAATTCAAGTTGAAGATGCAGTTTTTGGAGATGACTGATCTTTTTAAACCAAACCATGATTGTTTCCTAACCATAACCAAGTGTTTACTTTAGCATAACACACCATTAAACAGTATCTTTGAAAACATGCCTGTTTCAAAAAATGTTGCAATGATCTGCATGAAATGTTGACAATCAACATATTTTATAATATTTTCCTCACCACAACCAATGTCAATCTGTAATATTATAATGAGGCTGTCAATTGATTCTAAATAATTTACTAATTAATCATTAAATATCACAGTTGATTGAAATAATCTGTAATCAAAATTGATTGATCAATCAAATCATTAACCCGTTTAAGCCCACCAGCAACTGCAAAAATCTATGACTGTTGTTTTCTGCTCAAAATAAAACAATTCTAAAGGTTATTCATACAGTGTTTTCAATGGCACGTTTTATGCAAAAAAAAAAAAAGTTTCCAAGTGCTCCTTCTCAGTTGGTGAAGAAAGACATCATTTTATTTAAATTATTATGATTTTCAACCCTGACATCTATATAATCATTCAAGTCTCTAGAATAACACCCAAAAAAGTGATTTTGTACCTGGGATTAATTGTTTTATGTTGATGGACATATTTATGCAAGTGGCGACTATAGTTGCTATTTTAATTTTCTCCAAAGCATGTGGTACAAAATGAAAAAAAAAGATACATAACATGATTGTTAATGACATAACTGATATAATTGTGTGCCTGAAAACTTTGGGCTTCAATGGTTTAATTCATATCTAAAAAAAACAAAAAAACAAAACTTTGGAGGCAATAATGTCTTATCTTCACTAATATAAATGATCATTAAAAACAATAACTGTTCCATGTTCACATTCCAGTTGAGTTTTAACAAGGTAACAACATTCTGTAAAGATGACAAGAACAACAAAGACTGTGATTCACAGATGAAACTATACAGAGAGAGTTCAGAAAACCATTTCCCTGGACAACATGTAGCCTGGCTGTGTTATTTTTGATAGCACTAATAATAATACTTAAACATTATGTTCAATTGTTCTTTACACTGTAATATCAGAGTCTCTGGAGCACTTGTGGTCAAATGGTCAAATGGAGCATGACTTGTTTAATTTTAATTGGATTTAATACCAACACGAACATTAGACATTTGATGAATAATTAAATTATTAAATTAATTTAATAAGGTCAAAGGTTAATAAAGAGTCTATCAGGAGTAATTAAAAGAAGAACTGAGTTGATGTCCCTGTGTGTGTTGTTTTTTTCTGTGGGTTCTTTAATAACATACTATTGTATAACCTGAAAGATCTTTATAGTTCCAGATAATCACATGTTACAGGAGACAATGTCTGTACTCAGCAGTTCGCTGAGCTCCGACATCACACATGTTCTTATCATTACATCCAGTCAGTCTATTATTATGTCTGTTCTTGAAGTAGAATCATTGTTTTGATCAGTAGAGAGCATTGCAGTGATCTAACTGCGAGGACATGAATGCATGATTTACTGCTTCTGAATTCCAGAAATAGATTAAACATGTTTGTATAACAAAATGAATATGCTGGTTCTGCAGGAGTTAGTCATGTGTAATAACAGCATAAATCATTTATAATAATCTGACTTTAACTGAGCTTGACACATCCAGTTATTGATATCGACATTGAGATGTGAAGGTTTTTTATTGAGTAGTGTGCTATATATATATATATATATATATATATATATATATATATATATATATATATATATATATATATATAGCTATAGCTATAGCTATGGTAACAATAAGAACAGAACCAGCTGTAGATGTCACTTGTGCAACTGTTATGTTGTCAAATATGAAAAAGGAGGTGTTGGATATAGGAGAAGATTTAAAAGGTCAAAATGCTCCTCAAGCTTCTGGAAAAGATTTAAAAGTGTTCAAAAACTGTCCAATAGGCAGGAAACCAAAACGTATCCATAAAGGCTGAGTGTTGCTTGAAGGCAGAAATCAGGGTGAAAAGATCAGAGCAGCAGATAACATTCAGTCTGTTCTTTAAATCAGTACCACAGACAGCGGCAACCAGCTCACTGACAGCTCAGGCTGCAATACAAGACTACAGACACCTCAGAGATTACAGATACTACAGACACCACAAAGACTACATACACTACAGAGATTACAGATACTACAGACACCACAAAGACTACATATACTACAGAGATTATAGACAACAAAGAGATCACAGACATCATAAAGATTACAGGCACTACAAATACTACTGACACTACAGAAATTACAGACCCTACAAAAACCACATAATACAGAAACCACAGAGATTACAGACTAGGGCTAGGCAATAAAAAATGTGATTGATATTGATAATTATTGATAATTTTCTATTATATTTATTATATATTTCTATAATATTTGGGGACATTCTGTGCTTAATGACCTACTTTTAATAAGTAAACGTTTCCAAAAGAGTCTGAAGATGACAGAGAATAGCACCTAGGGCGACACTATTCCTACTCCAGGATTCCCCACTAATAACTTAACTCTTATCCTGACACTAGTTAAACAATGGAGAGCAGAGAAATAAGTATGACAGCAACCATTAAAAGATAGGCAACTGCAGAATATCAGTGTTTCCTCTATATTAATTTAGGAGTTGTCATTTTTTTTTTCCATATTCAGCAGTTTTTTTCCAGATAAGGTTCCAGGTGTCCAAACTTTACACAGGCTTTCCCACAGGAAGTGAAACTAAAGTGCTGTTAGCAGACAACTTTACACTTACCAAGATGTTGCTTGGTAAGGAATTTATTCCCAGATTGGCTTGGTCCTACCAGGCTCTCGTACCACGTTTCAATTTCATTTGTACAGAGAGTCTGGCTGCTCTCCATAACCAAATGCTAAACTTTGGTCATGACTCATGTCATGCACCAGACCATGCTGGAAGCAAATAGAAAAAAGTTCACCAAAGGTAGTTCTTGTCCAGCTTTAACTTCTGGATATTGGGCAATGCTGCTTAATATTCCACAATAGACAGAATGGATTTGCTTGTATCTTTCTCTACTGAACACAGACGGACTGCAGCTGAAACTAGTGCACGACCTTAACTTCATTGTTTCAGCCCCGCCTTCTGTTTACTGATTGGACAAAAACATTTGTCAAGGCAATATAATGAAAACCCAGATGGAGTACTGAAGGAAAATAAAATGTAAAATTGAGGGGGAATACATAGGAGGGCGGAGCCAGGCTACTGTTTTCCTGCTTATAAGCAGTAAGAATAAATATTCCTTTACTATAAAGATAATGCTAAATATTTTATCAATAAAGTGTAATAGGCCTGAGCAATTAATCAATATTATTATAATATTGTCAATATCCATATCATCACTACAGTAAGGAAATAGAAAAATCAATTATCAATAGTTTCACTCAAGGTTTGTGTCAATAAAAGTCTGTTAAAAACAAATGATGAATAATGATTGATGATATTGACCGATATTAAATATTTTATATTAATATATTTTTTAACTATATCACCCTCCCCTATATGTATGTATATAACATAGGTCTTTAAGCAAAATGCCCCCAAATATTTAAGAGAAAATCATCAATAATCAATTTTTTTCAATACTTTTTATGTTATTATTATTTATTATTATTGCCCAGCTCTAATTACACTTACCCAGTTGATTTACTGGTGCCATGAACTACAAATAAGCTACATATAAACTAGATATGAACTACACATGAGCTACACGTGAAGTTTATAAAAGCTATATATGAACTTTATGTAAGCTACACGTTACATATGAACTTCATATAAGATACTTATGAACTTTATAGAAGCTACATATGAACTACGGTACATATGAACTACATATAAATGCAGATATGTTATAAATCTATGGGCCATGTTACTGTATGAGTCTCGTTCATGTTGAGTTACTAAGCGGTTCCTGTGTTGTACATGTATGTAGCATGTTTCCTCTCACCATGTACTCCATGTTAGCCGCAGGGGGGAACACGCTGGCTCTGACTCGGTTGTGGTAGTCCACGATGGACACCATGTCCGCCTGACTGATGAAGCGTCTCCTCCGCGCTCTGCGGGCATTGGAGTCGCTGCTGTGAAGTTCAGGAGGCAAAGAGGATTCAGAGAGTTGTTGTTGTTGTTGTTGCGGAGACACCGTGGAGTTTAGAACGTGTCCGTTAACTCCGCACAGCAGGACTGCGCAGGACAGCAAATAAACGTCCCTCATGTTTCCTTAGAAATATCCCGTCAAACAGAAATAAAAGACTGTTCTGCTGCAGCTACAGTGAAGCTTGTTCTCAGCTGATGCTTTGCTCTTCATCCCACAATAGTCCCCGCAGCAGTCCTGCCCCCGCTGCCTTTCAAAATAAAATAACTACATTCAGTTCATCTAATAACCCAGTTCATGGAAACATGTATTTAAAGTATCAAACGTAGGAGTACTCTTTATAACAGACTGTGTTATGTTATTATCGTATATTATATTATTTGCTTGTATCACTACCTAATACATGAGTTTAGAAAAGTGTATCCACTAATAGTAAAAGTAATAAATTGTGTTTTATGTTTCATAGTTGTGTGTTTCATGTTTGTTTAAACGAATGTATAACATGTTTCAAAGAAAAAAATGGAACAACAGTTTAAAAAGTAAGAATATTCAAATATATTATTTTATGTTAAATCTTCATTATAAAGTAAGTAAAGTAGTCAGATAATTGAGTGCAGGAGAAAGAAAAATATCCACTTAAATGTAGTGAATTATCAATCAATCACTCAATACTCAAGACAAGTAGGTCTATAAGTACCCCCAAACTGTATTCTTAATACAGTACTATCCATCAAGAGAACTACACTTATGTTTATTTAGTTGAAGGTGGAGTGAAGAAGAGGAGGTTAGAGGTCTCTTCATAACAAGCCTGTGTATTGTTGTAATCATGCACAGTGGCAAAAGGAAAGCACCAATAAATAACAGCAGCGAAGTATTCACAGCTGTTAGAACCAGTCCAAAACAGGCAAAAACAGACACATAATGTGTTTGTGGGTAAGGTAGGTCTTGTATACCCAGAAATGTGGTGTTCTATATGTAATATAATAATAATAATGTCAGTGGGGATATATTACACAGGTGTAGGGTCTGCATAGATCAACAACAATTAATTTCTTTTCCCCACATTTATGATTGTTATCTCTGCCCCACACAGCACATACAGCATTTCTGCTTTTGCTTATATGAAGGTTCTTCTATTGCGATTGTGTGTAAAATAATTTGAGTGTGTGTAGAGATATAACTTTAACTATTTGCCTAATGTTCTCTTATATGAAAGTTCATGATTATAATTATTCATAAGTAGTTAGTTTCAAGACTGAATTAAAGATGTTTCTAACAAACCAAGTAGTTTAAAAATCAGTTGAAAATTGAATAAGTTATGGTTAATTTAATAATTTATCAACCTTAGGCCTAATGTGTTAAGGAAGCACATTGACACAAAATGGCGACAATGTGCGGACCCTGGCTCAATGGACAGCAGCTGTGGGTGAGTCATCTAGTGTTCTATAAATATCTATGGGTGATTATATTCACCCTTTAGCTTGTTAGTACTGCACCATTATCAGTTGACCTGTGTCCTTTAACCAAATTCAAAAACAGGTAAACTAGCATGTTAGCAAGTCAGAGTGCAAATATGTGCAAAGCATGCTTTACTTTTAACCAGATTTACCACTTCTTCTGGTTTGAGTTATTCTGCTTACCTTTTACATGCTGTTCAACTTCCGGGTCGGACATTGACATGGACGTTTAGAGCAGATCACCTCATCCAGCTCCAGTCCTACCGACCTGTCTATGGCCAGGAATAGCTTGACTTTCAGTTGTTATCGGGGTGTATTAGCCTAACTCAATAATTTTGATTTCAGTCAAGCTATTTTAGTTAACAGTAACTAACAGTAATTTGATAGGTGCTATTGTTGTTGACCGGCGCTGCTTGTAGGTTCTCAGCGACAAAGTCCAGGTTCCATATCTGAGGCGTGATGTTGTTGAAGGCTGAACTTAAGTCTTTTGTATTGTAGGAATCTTTAGTGTCCAGGTGGGTGTGGGGTGAGTGCAGAGCATCATTGATGGAGCGGATGAAATGGGTCCAGGAAAGGGATGGATTTTATTTGGCACAGGTATGATGGTGTCAGCTTTAAGGGAATTTAGGGACAAGAGCCTGGCTCAGAGAGGTGTTGAAGATGTCCATACTTTCTACTTACCTTTATTTGCAATGACAGTTTTCAAAGAAAAAGAGAGAGATAGAGAGAGAGAGACAGAGGGAGAGAAACAGACAGACACATACACAGATGTCTGTTAAAGAATCCTCAATGTCCAAAGAAAGTCTCCAAACAATGCTGAACTGGGATGTTTTACATTACTTCAAAATATACAAAAACAATCAATTACATTTTGGACACATCTATATTCAATCCCCAAACACTCATGTCTATTCCAAGCTTTAAAAAAGCCAACATCTGAACCCCCAGGACAGCCCCCTCCTGAAGAACAAACTGGCCAACCATGTTCCCGTCAGCACTGCATTATAAAGAAGTCCAAAGAACATTATTTAAAACATTGGAAACACATAACAAAACCCAGTCAACTAAATTGCTATGCTTGACCTTAAACAAAGAATACAAATAGACTAATTATCTCCACACTCTCAGAGACACGAAGCAGAGACCGATTCTGAAGAAATACCAGATCAGTGACCATGGATGGATGCAGAGACATGGAGGCACAGGCAAACATGGCCGACCAGAGAAGAAAGAGGTTAGCATTGTGTCTCAGGATAGGTAGAAAGTGAGGAACGCTTCCTTTTCTCAGTATGAACACTTGAGGAACACGTTTATCAAAAACATCTAATAGAATATAGAAATTTAAAGACTTGAGTGTTGAGTGGTAATAAAATGTGTTTTATATATATATATATATATATATATATATATATATATAGGTCACTCTTGATCTTATTAGACACCACTGTGTATGGTATATGCAATATGAATGAAATAATTTTATTTGTGTCTCTCTTGATTCAATTCAAGTAGCTTTATTGACATGAGCAGAAAGTGAGACAGAGACAGAGAGATCAGACCAGCATTAGGATAGCAGTATAACCTAGAACTCCATCAGCCACCAAACACAGACCTGCGACACAGATATGTTGAAACACAGAGACAATACAAACTGCAGGACAAAAGAAAAAAAATGACATCATGTTTAGAAACCGAGAACCAGCGAGGAGTCCAAAAATGGGAACATTTGGAAAAAGATCATTTTAGAAAACTGTACATGCAAATTTCACCTAATGATACCAAGCATGACCAGAAACCAATTAGAGAAAAATTAGCAATCAAAAATAATCAGAATCCTCTTGAAAGAATTAGAAAACAGCATCAACAAGCTAAAAACATTAAGCATGTGGACATGACAGCATCAGGACAGAGCTGAAACATGTTTATTCTCCTCCTTTAATCAGGTTTTCTGAGATCTGGAGATGAGGGTTTATTTCCTTGATACACAACAGTGGAGACACACTGGATCCTAACAACTACCGCCTGTGTTAGCAAGAAAGTTCCTAGGTGCTGCTTTCCTTATGGAACACATTGTTCTGGGAAATATGACAAATCACTGCACTACTGACCAGGTTTAACCTCTCCACACTCTAATTAATCCACATGCACACCAAAAACAGGGGTATTAAGGTTTTGCATGTTGTAATGATTTTAAAAAGGCTTTTGATTCTATTTGGCAAGAGGGGTTATATTATAAAATTCTCCAAAGCAGTGTAGGAGTAGACTTTATGACACTATTAAATCTTAATGTATGTCAGTTACAAGTGTGGAATACAAATTGGCAACAAAACAACAGATGTCTCCACTCAAGAGAGAGGCATCTTTCAGGAAACAGCTGGTCTCCAACTCTATTTAACATCTAAATTAATGACTCAGCATTAATGTTGGAGTGGTCTGGAACTCCTGACTTCACCCTTAACAATAATGAAGTTAAATTCCTGATCTATGCTGATTATGTGTCTCCCACATAATAACGCCTGCAGCAGCACCTGGACCTCCTTAAGCAGCCCTGTCACAAATGGACTCTGACAGTGAACAAACAAACAAACTAACAAATCTAAAATCAGGATCTTCCAAAAGAATCCCAGCTTTCAGGAAACCGAATATCAGTTTAACTGAAGAAGTGGCCATATTGTGGGTAAGGTGGCCCCCATATCCTATTACCTTGGGCTCAGAATCAGTGCTTCAGGTGACTTTGGTCTGACAGAAAATAACAAAAAGCATGTAGATGCTTTAATGCAATTAGAAAAACATTTTACAAAAAGAGATACCAATTAGAATTTGGACAAATATACCTGACAGTCTAATCCAACCAATCGCCCTTTATTGCAAAGAAGTCTGGGGTCCAATAAGCCATCAGAACTAAACTAGATGAGAAAAGCACTCCAGAGAGGCCCTCTATGCCAAATTCTGTAGGTCCACATTAAATATCCAAAGAAAAGCACCATCCAAAGAATTAGGCAAGTACAAAAAACACTTACTTTTTGACTATATCTCAAGTTGAGCCCCCAAGACAAACTGGTCTTCTATCTTTACAATCCTCAGTGCTGAACCCCCAGAAGAGACCCCTTATGTCAGCTGGTCCTGAGACTTACTGATCAAATAACACCAAACAGTTTTTAATATCAGATGATCTGATGTCCATCCACCAATCAGAGCAAACTGAATTTATAATCTAACTAAATGTTTCATCCGAAATACTGGAATAACCAAACTCAAAATTTGCTATTTAGCCCTAAACCATGAATATGATATAACTATCTATTTACTATCAGAGACACATCACAGAGACACATTCTGACCAAATACAGACTGAGATCAGATACAGACTGAGACCAAATACAGGCCGAGACTGAATACAGGAAGAACCTGAACACAGGCCAAAACCAAACACTCCAAACATAGAATGAGCTCCAGATGCTTCTGGCACTGACTGACCAGCCTTATTCTTCTGCTGCTTTCTTCTCACTTAGCTATGGTGGCATACCATACAGACACTTGTTGGTAACATGCTTGTTTGGTTGATGTTCAGTACTACATGCAACATTCTTGTGTAGAACCCATCTAGAGACTTCTGCAGCGGGGGCTTCAGGGTCCAGCATAACAGCCCTATAGAAGAACAGACTCCACAATTGCATGGAAGGAGTTGATCTTCATACGCTGAAAGAGGTTGGAGTTCCACAGACTGGCCATGCCATGCAGAGCCTTTCATGCCAGCATTTTCCACACTTTAAGGTCTTGTTCTGTTGAGGTGACCCTTGAGCCAAGGTATTTGAAGGCATTGACTTCCCTCACAGCATTGCCTCCTGTCATTGTGGGAGGTGAATGGTTCAGGAGGATGTTGTAGATGATGACCCCTGTTTTCCTGGCATTTAATCTTAGGCCAAGCTTGGCACACTCTATCTCTACGCTGCTGAGGAGCTTCTGAGCTTGGTCCATATGATCAGGTAGAAGGCTGATGTCACCCGCAGTCCAGGTGAAATAAAGACTGCAGCAGAGAAACCTCTTGAGCTCTTAGGTGTAATGGTGAAGCATTCTCCTGTCCTCTGATGGCCTGCCTTAGTACTAATGTAATTTCCCCAATGTGGGACAAATAAAGGATTATCTTATCTTATCTTAGCAGACCCCCAGCAGAACCTGAATGAGAAATATACGAGTATAGAAAATGGATGGATAAATATAATTTAAATAGAAATCATATAACTGTATCAGGGTTGAGGTTATTACTTGTCAGGGGGAGTCATTGATTTAGGTTTCCAGCTGGTGAAGATTAGGAGAGGTCGTAATAAAGACAGATTAGATGAGTTTTCAGCTTGGATTTGAAAAGATCAACTGTGCTTGCCTCCCTGATGTGTAGTGATTGATTGTTCCAGAAAGAGTATTCAGTGGGCAAAGGCCTGACTGCCAAAAGAGTTCCTGGTCAATCAAACAACTGTTAAGTACCTGTTAAAGCTCAAATAAAATTAGAAATAAACAGGTCTACTGAAGTGTACAGACATGGATGCTTCATGCAGAATGCTTACTGGTTTAATCCAGGTAGACCTACTGTAGGTTACTGCTTGAAGGTTTAACTCAATGGACAATATAAGAAGCATTTTAAAATATAACACATAATTATAGATGAAACCAGTGATTTCACCCTTTTAGTCTTTGATGTCTTACAAACAGAAGTGTGTAGTTGCCTCACATTTCACATGTCTAAGAGAGCTTTTGCTCTAAATGTCTCACAAAATTAATTTCATTAAACGTTCAATTGATCCAATATTCACTGTTAATCATCTCACTGGAACAAGTGGACTGAAGTAGCTAACTGTATAAAAATAGTTGAAAATATCTCAGCCTCCAGCAGCTATATCAGTAACATACTGCTTTAACACTGATGCTTATACGGATGCACTAATGGTGTCACATACAATTTTTAAGATTTGTATATTGCTCTGTTACTTTAACTTAACCCTGTAAAGCCTGAACCATGAAATAATTGACAGAAAATTCTTTGAAACTGGAGTCTTCCTGACTCCAGTTTCAGTCCTTCAGACATAAACAAAAAAAAAAAAATCAATTATGATTTTGGAAGTATGTTTTTCAATTTGTATTATATCTGATACATCAGTCCTCACAACTTATTTTTTTAACAGACAAAAACATGTAAAACACAAGATTGTTTGCCAATGGAACTGGTAAGATGGAAGAGCAACCTTTCAGTTAGTTTGGCTCATTTTTTGGTTTGCAACCTCTTTATTTTGCATGGTGGTAGTCCTGAAAACAGTTTCTCTCCTTGTTCAGGCAAAGATGGACTTTGCATTTCTCACAGTAGACACAGGTGAAGCGGGGTCTGCAATACATGTATTTGATTGTGTTTGTCAGGTTTTTCAGGAAAAAACTATTGCACTGATGATAGAAATGCCTTAAAACTTAATGTATTATATATGATACGTAAAGCTTTATAGGGTTAATTAAATGAGTCCACTGTCATTTTTATACCCATGGCACAGCTGTCAGTAAAACGGTGGTATGCTCCTTTAAACCCCCTTGTGCCCTTTTTTAGATTGCAGCGAGATTGCAGAGGCCTCCAACATGACGTCATGTGCATATTTATAAAGATAAGAAAGTAGACACTACAGCCAAGCACTGAGTAAGGAAAAGGGAGGATGAGAGGCTGCAGACCTACTCCAACTCACTACTTGATCATCTGTATCTAGATTTGCTTCAGAGCTGCTGTCAGCGTCATGGAGGCTGCACCTGTTTGTGAACTCATCCAGTGTGCTGCGGTTTTTGCCAAGAGAAGGAAACTAAATTGGCCAGAAATGGTTTCAACAAATTGAAGCAGAAATTTAAAAAAAACTAAGGATCATTTCTTGGTCTTTTTTTTTGTTCCTGGAGCCTTGCCTTGTATTGTTCATTTACAGACCAGGCAGTAGTGTAGGCATCCACGGGGGTCCACTCTGTTGGAAGTGATGTGGTCCAGGCCTTAATCTGCCCTGGTGGCCCTTGCTTTGTTGTATTGCTGTTGCACAAACTGTAACGCCACCTGAGGACAACCTCTGATTTGTTAGATTTTGAGCTATACAAATAAAACTCAGCGTGCAGTGTCTGTCCAGTTCTTGATGTGTGGTCACATGTTCACAGTGGTAAAGGAGCTATCAGTCAGGTCAGTTTATTCTGGCTTCGTCATCCTGAGACATTAACACACTTTGTTGTTTCTGGACACTGCTCAGCATCATGTCAGTGTGAACTCTGAGCAGCTGACAGATTTCAATCCCACTGGATTATAGATAAAACAGCTGATTTAATACATGGATAAAAGATCATATTTTTTTATGATTTTGATTTAACACTGTAGAGAAATAATTGATTCACTACATGCAGGCCAATATTCCTTCTGCAAAATTTATACATGACAGAAAATGATTTTCATGAAAAGAAAAAAACTATTGTGACACACTCAGGTGAAGCATCAACCACATTTGAACCAGTTACTTCAAAACTGCCGTATTTATTACTTGTTACTGTCCTTTCAAAGTAAATCATTACATTACAATATTACTGTATTTAAAATGTAAGGCATTACACTACTATTGCATAATTGGCATTATTTCTGCGGGTCACAACAGGGACCTTGCTGACAAGTTTTCAAAAAGCTGTCAATTCTAAGATTATAAGCGGTTATAATGTCTTGTCTATTCTGTGGTTTTATTTCCACTCTCATGCTCCACTTGCTTCCTTGCTAATTTCAGGTTACTATGGCACCTCTGTAACTGCTAAATTACTGGTGCTAGTGAAGTGGACAGTTCTTTAGGTGTGCATTTGACTATGTTCTTCAAATCCTTATGTTTATGTAGCTGTAGTGTGTATGCCCAGCTAGAGAATGGGCTATCCCACGTTTTTTGCAGGTTCACTCATCTCCATCTTCTGTCTGACGAGCCAAAAGGAAAAGGAAATGAAAGATTTTTTGCATGGACATTTCACTGCTGCTGAAACCAAAAAAACAACTTTTTGACATTTGTACTGATTCAAATATTACTAGTTTACATTGCGTTACAGCAAAAATCAATGCATTGCAGTAATGTATTACTTTTGTAACGACACTTTTTTGTAACCACTAATCAACCACTAGGGTCCTTTCTAAGGCCCTTCATTAGTAGAATCAAACATGTTACTGCTTGGTTGGAATAAAAAGCTTGCACTCACACTGGCTCTCCAGCACTAGGGTTGGAGACCCATGCCCTACTCATTACACTCTCCACTCTTCACACTCCACTCTATACACTACAAAATACACTCTACACCCCACACCCTACACTGCTCCCTACACACTACACACTATACACTAAACTTTACACTCTACATACTACATGACACAGTACACTACACTCTACACTAACCTGCACACTAGACTAAAATCTACAATATACGATACAGCTTTACACAATACATTACACACTAGTGTAATAGGCAGACTGAACTTGTAATGGAAGACTGTTCCACGATTTAGGGGCAGCTAATGTAAAAGCTTTGATTGCCAGAACATCCAAACATAATACAGTCAAAGACCTCACTGCTTTAACTGGGGTGTGAACATGTTGAAGTTCAGCTATGTATCAAGGAGCCAAAAATGGAACAGCAGAATTTAGAAATCTATCATGATGTGAACACAGAGCCTGTGAAAGGAAGCTAGTACTGGTGCGATATGGTTGCGCTTCTTTGTACCAGTAGTGTGTAGTGGATAGAACAAGGATAGAAACAAATGAGAAATAAAGTTATCATAGAAAATAAAAACAAAATAATATAAAAGAAAAAGCTGTAAGATGAAACAGTAGCAGACACTGAGATTAAAGGTGCAGTCTGTCAGATTAATCAGCATCATGCAGAACAGACTTGGCAGAAATGGAACATATTATTCACCATTTTGGTTTCATCAGTGTATAATTCAATCAGAATAAGAACTGTTGTGTTTTTATTTCTTTAGATTGCAAAGTTTTTCTCTACATGGGAGCATATCTCCCTCTGTGAAGCCTCCATTTTTCTACAGTAGCCCAGAAGGAGCAAAACAAACAAAAACTCCAGAGATGTAATTCAATGGAAAGATGTCTTTGACATATGGAGACAAACATTGAGTGAAAAAATCCTCGCTGTGGAATAACTTTGAAGAAGAAACGGATGAAAACAATGTCTGTCGTGACTTTCCAAGTATTAACACTGCGTCAGAACATTAACACATTAAAGCATCATTCACCAGTGTAGATTACACCATCGTCTGATGGCACAAACTACAAAAAGCAACAAGTGAGAACGACAGTCACTCATCCAAAACACTGACTTCATTTGGTGGATGTTGTTTGTTGTCATCAATGGCTGATATTACTCACAGTCTCCTGTCATCAGGCACTGTGTGGATTTCAAAAACATGTATTCAACACCATGGGATGAATCGTAAACATGTGCGTGTGTGTGTGTGTGTGAGAGAGAGAGAGAGCTCAGAGCTTTCAATACCATATAAAGAGAAATTCAAGACTTGGAGGCAAACCTCTGTATTTCAAAAGTGTTTTTTCATCTCTCCTCTACCAAAAAGTTCAACAATCTGTTCCTAGAAAACTAAATCATAGCAACAGAACTATAAACACACCACTCTGCCAGATTTGACTTTGGCAGGATCCACAAGGTTAACAGTTTGACTGCTATCATAAAAATATACAAAGTAGTAGTCAGATTCTAAAAACATGTTGACATCAAACAGCATATTAAGGGAATATTAGCAGAAAAATGGGGGGCCTGGGAATAAATTCCTTACAGAAAATTCTCTTCACTAAGTAACACCTCTCTGTCGCTTTGGTTTCACTTCCTGTGGGAAAGTTCAGGTTCAAGTTTGGATACTTGGAACCTGATCTGGGAAAATCTGTCGAATAGGTTAAAAGAAGAACTAATATATATGACCATGAAACTCCCCCTGTTGATAACATAGATGAAGTCTGTTGCAAGGTTTCTATGCAAATGAGGTAGTATCTGTTTAAAATGGCCTCGTTTTGCACAGAAATTTGAACCTTCAATAAAGATGGTTCAAAGGTGAAAGGAATGTCAATTAAACATTCAGCATAAAGATAGAAATAAAACTGGGACCTTTAATGTGTGGAAGTTTCACTTAAGTATTTCTAACTCTAAACAGAGAGACAACCCCGCTGGGATTTTATGATTATTACTATTATTATTATTTTAATTTCTAATTCATTTGATTTTTGGTTATTTCTCATTATTTGCGAGGGATTTTGCAGCCTTTTTTCTTTTTTTTTTTACTTATTTGTAAACCTCTTCAAAGGTCTAAATAGACATAAAAATAAACTGAACAACATTGATGCTGTGTCCCAAATCGCTAACTTCTGCACTTTCACCTAATATTTTAAATATATGAGTGTGTTAACTCTATGCAGTGTGAGAAAATGTAGTGCACTGTACGTACTTAGTGAACTCAAACGGCCAGAATTTAAGAGTGTGGATGATCTGTATTTGCTGTGAAAACAGTAAGTCAAGTAATCAACTGCAAGTCACAGGTTGAACACATACAAATACTTCTTATCTTCAATAAATATTCACTGTTGGCCCAATCCCAACATCCACATCCACATGCACAAACACACACACTCACTCATTCACACACACACACACTCACAAACTCTTTCTCTCTTTCACACACACACACACACACACACACACACACACACACACACACACACACACACACACACACACACACACACACACACACATACACACACAGTAATAGACTTCCCACCTCCTGACCAACTTGGTGCAATTCATAAAAAAAACATTGTGCATTTCATTTTAAATTCACACCGGGAAATCCCCCACTGTCCACTGTGAGTGCTCATGCGCTGAAATGGTAAAGTGAAATGGTAAATCAGTAAATACAAAGAAAGTATAGCTGGATACTAGACTTTTCATTTAAACAAACAAACAGTATTTTTATGGCGAGGTACCATCAGAGTCAAAGACATCTATTATATTAATTTTAATAATAAACCCTTTAACATTCAGTTTTCATTCATGCAGCTGCAGTGCACTTGATGTTGAAGGTTATTTTATTGCAGTATTTCCAATTTCATCCACCTCAAGCGTTAATGATGTGTGTTCAGCATTAACTAAACAGCATGAAGCATTACTGTGAAGAGCCAGCGTCCCCCTGCAGCCATACACACACACATGCAGCTGAACTCATGTTTCTATAAAAGCACAATGACGCAGCTCTCCACTGTTTTCACTGGCTGATACACAGATAGCAGGCAGTGCAGCCCTCTTTCTCACAGCTCCACTCGTATAAAAATAACAAAACTATTCAAGCTTGAACACAAAGTGCATTCCAGATTAAAAGGATTTACAGAATAATGTCATTGTAACCTCAGAAACCCATACGAGCCACATGAAGCTTTCACCTAGCCCAAACATAAACTATAAATGAGATGAGGTCATATAAAACAGACAGAATGCCAATAAAACAACAAACTCTTGAACATAAAACAGGAAAAAGTGCAAGAAAAAAACACTGTTACATGTCAGCCTATTTCTAAAGTGACTAAAACACTTTTGAGACATGCTTTATTTGTTTTGTAAAATTTACATTGGCAAAACAAGATGCATTCATTTAGTAAATATTTTTTCCATTTGTAAACCACATTGTGTTTATTTATGGATTGTGTAACATTTGTAAAACATGTTTCATTTGATTACAGCAAGCTGGCATCAATATATCCCCATGGAAGAGGAAACACAGACAGGACTAAATGTTGTGAGGAATTTGTTTGGATAATTGAAAAGTGGGCGTGTCTTATCCAGCCAGCAGCTAACGTTCAGCTGACACCCTATTGCCTTAACAGTGGATCAAATTATACTAGTCACCTAATACCTGTTAAGCAGATGAACCTCTCACTGAATTTTGATGTAAAAATAAAGACAAACTGTTTTTTGGCATTTTTTATTTGGTTGGTAAGGTCCATGATGGGAGGAGTTTCAGTATTAGGCCTCGTGAAAAAGTGATGTAGAGCTTCAATGCCTTCTTCATGATTGATGTTGGTGTATAAAGCTTCTACTTCCATTGTAGCTTTGTATGAATTTTCAATGTGTTGTATCTCCTCAAGTTTATTAAGTACATGCGTAACGAGCAGCTTGAGAAAGACATCAATATATTTAGATGCTGGTTCAGTGATGGAATCTATGCAACTTTTGATGGGTCTGAATTCAAACTTTTGTGCACCTTCAGAAATAAATCGCAGGCAGTCTGGATTATCAAGTAGGGAGAAAGTAATATTCTTTGTCAGCAATCCATTCATTCACGAGCAGCATCTAACATGGTTACAGTTGTCTTTTCGCCACTGTAGATTAATGTCAATATAGCTGTGCTAATGTGTTCAGGGTGAGTCGCTGGTGATGCATAAGAAATCTGGTGTAGATAGGACACGGTATGTTGAAGTTAAAACAACTTCCTCTTTGATGGCGATGGCAAAGCATTGGTTACTATTACTGTGACTGTTGACAGTAGGGTGGACATGATGGATTCAATATGGTCATGCACTTGTGTTCAGGGTGGGTCACTGATGATGCATGCGAAATGACTGTGTAGGTGTGATCAGGGAGGGGCTCTCATGAACTATCAGCCATTTGGTGCAAATTGGACAAAGTATGTTGAGATTATAGCATGTTTCTCTTTGATGACAAGGGATTGAAATTCGCCTCCTCACCATGACCTTTACTGAATTCTCACTTTTTTTGAAAACATTTCATCACAAAGATCTCTAGATGTCCCAGACACAACTTGAAGCAGTTGTGAGGAAGAAGCTCATTAAAGTGAGACAACTGTAACTTCCTGTTGCCAGCAATGCTATTACTTGTCGTCATCCACATGCACTCATGTTCAGAGCGGATCTGATATCATATGCCATCAATTTAATCACTTTCTCTTTCAATCACTAAAACCCATTTTTATCTCTCCCTGCAATGGTTTAATTTCAGACCTCAGATCAGTTTTTTAATTCAGCAAGCATTGTCTTAATTTCCTCAAGAGCAGGTCCAAGCTCATGTTCTTCTCTTTTATTCTCTGTTGACTTCTGGTACTTACTTTACTCATGGGTCAGAGGAGTACTAGTTACTTCTTTTTTTATTCTTTAGGCTGAATGGCTGTAACCTGTCAAAGAGAAGCGGTGCAGCTTTGTCCTCAGTTCTCAGCTCCCAATTCTCTAGTCTGAGAGAGCTGGACCTGAGTAACAACAGCCTGCAGGATTAAGGAGTGAGTCTTCTGTCTGTCGTACCGTAAAATCGAGATTCCCAAGTCAAACTATAAGGCTTGTATGGCTTAAGATATGTTTTAGCAGAAATGTAATTCGAATTTGTTAAAAGACAATGAAATCAATAACCTTGCTGACTTTCCCAGCCATGACATCAGAGTGCATTGTCAGTCTTATAGACTGCCTGAAAGCAACATTACAGCTGGAGAAGATAAGTAAGGTTCTTATGTCCCTGGAACAAGGACGGCTGAAAGAATCTTGACAAGATTGACATTGATCCACAGGGTAAAATATGCCTGTGTAAATAAATGTATTTCAAATCAAGGATTTACCTTGATAGAGAATGGTTGGGCGATTGCCAAAGAGATTTTATCAATTTATTCTAAAGTTATAAATATACCAGTAGGTTATGCACAATGGGCTAGAGCTCTTGATGAAGGAGCAACTATTAGGACATTCTACCCTCACAATTTGTATAGAGATGTGTTCATATTTGTCAGGCAACACAGATAAATACCTTTACTTTCTTTTTGGGACCTTTCTGCACTTGTTACAGCAGTTGCAAGTTGTCAAGAGTGGAAATTACAGTTCAGTTTATTGAGGAATGGGGGGAATTGTGTTGATAATAATCAGGTGCTTAAAAAAAGTAAAAGGAATGGTGATACCCAATCAACAATCTAGTGTACATGTAAAAGCCAATGTTTACATAGACTGTTTGAACTGTGAGGCTTAGCTCAAGAGGAAGTCACATGCAGAGATGTCACCTACACAAGAGTCCAAGTTTTGAAGCAAGAAAAAACAAGACTTCAGGCCCTTTGTGGCTCAGCCAGTTCCAGTCTGTGAAAGCAAGACTTTGGAAACCGGTGCTTGACATGCAACAAGATGATGTAATGGATGTTGTCAGCAAAGAGCAAAGCATATTAGCAAGTAAATTAGGAGAACACCTCTTCTATAAGCATGGCCATTATGTCACAACGCATGATTATATAGGAAAAAAGATGAGAGAGACAGCATGACTAGTTTTGCAAGGAAAAAAAAACAGCAAATTGGAGCAAGTGTCAGATTTCTTTGTGCCAGCAAATTTCCATAATATGATAGAAGCAGTGAAGAATGTGGATGGTTTCAGTGAAGAAACAAACAAATACAAGACTGGCAATGAAGTTGGGCCACAACCTCAAGAAAAAAAGAGAAAAACAATATAGTTGAAAGTGAAGCAATGATCTCAGTTGATGAGGATTCCGTTTCCAGAGTGCGGCTGTTTAAACAAATCCGTGAAACGAAATGGAATGAGTGTGTCATCCCAAGCCTTTAGGACTTTGAGGCAAAACTGAAATGCTCAACAACTTCACTTTGCTGAAGGTGTGAGGTAAATGCACCAGAATCATACATCATCAACATACAAAGGAAATAAGAAGCACTGGGCAGAACTTGCAATAATTAAACTTTAATAAGAGAACGACAAGTGTCCAAGATTTCCTCCGCTGCTTTTACATTGATACCAAGCAATGGGTACAATAACTATGCACTGTGAACTATGCACCTTTATTCAGTTGTCTGTACTGTCTGCATTACAAATACCCACTAGCCGCAAATATGTTTCCTATAGTTTCTGGAATTTCAACTGCAAAATTTGACTTCAGTAGTAACTTTGCAGTATTAGCTGTCACTACTGAAACTACAACTAAGAACTACTACATTGCTGTGTAATTCTCAGAACATAGTAGGAGTGATTAGAGTAAATTGGATAAAATAATCCATGACATCTGTAAAAAATGAATATAATAAACCCAAGCAATTGATTTTAAATAGATGATGAATAATTCATTATATGTACACCACAGGTGGTGCAATATAATATTTACATTCCTCATTAACTGTGACCATCATTGACAAGTGTACAGGGAATTGCTCAACTATGACTTTCATGAATACACACCAAATGTTAGATATTTATTCTCTAGTATGTTGAATGAGATGCTCTATGCATGTATGATCCTGTAGAAGTGCCCTTTTGCCCTGTACTCAGGTACAGGCAAAATGACAATAGATTGATTTGATTTGTTTTTCTTTGATTTGGTTTGATGTTTTATATGACAGGTTTGTTAAAACAACTGCCCTTTTGAAAATGTACTGTGCTATTTGTACTCTGCATATCAGTGTGTCAGAGTGTTCCTCCGCATCAGATTACAAATTTTTTTCATTCATTTTATAAAAACCAAAATGTGCAAAGAAAAAATATCAGTTATTTTTCGGTTTTCCATGTTTATTGTTGTGCATATATATAGGAATAAAGAGGATCAGAAATGTCATTGTCTTGTTTTTAGCTGCTTCTTTGACAGTTTACCACATAGGTAGGTACAAAAAACAAGCAAATAACAGCTGGGAAAGTAGAGAGGGGCATACATCCACAGTTATCTACTGTCAAGGCCCTTTTGATTGAAATGATTAAAAAATATAATACCCTCTGCATTTGATGACTCAGGCCTTTATTTTAATAGGGTAACAAACTTCTAAATCACTGTCTTACACTTATTAAATATTACAGAATCACAAATATTTTAAGAAATCCTAATGTATGTTAACCTCAACTGAATAGTAATTATGCATATAATCAACCTATTAAGGACAAATACAAATAACTGAGGTACATCATGTTATTACACTATTGTAAAGCATTTATTTTCAAGGTATATTTAATAAAAGACACAGTTGCAAGCACTTCAAGTCATCAGCAATAATATAGTAATATAAATATTAAGATTTTTGTAGGAGACGACAATTCTTAAACATTTTTCAGCAGGTGCTTTATGTCTCAATCCAGGAGAAAAAAGAAGAGTCTGTGTTTGTCCAGAAGATGGTGGTATAGGATAAAGATGGCAAATGTGCAGTTCTTCGGATCTGATTAGAGGTCCTGAAGACAACAGTACTGACAACAATATGATTTCATGTCTTCATTGTTTCAGTGATATTATTATTGTTGTTACAATTACTTGTTTGCTTTCATTACAAACAAATAAAAAGCATTTGATTGTTTTAGTTCTTCAATGAGCAGCCAGTTTGAGATGCTTTGGGTACATTAATAGTAATAATGTAGTAATGCATTTTCATATATAAATTTGTCATTTTTTATAATAATATTAATATAATTAATAATAACATAGTATATTCTAACATAAAGTACATCACGTTTGTTGTATAGAAAAGAAAAGAGCAGATAATTCATCACACCATATATTTATAATATGATTTGATGTAAAGTTTGATTTTAACATTAAGTGTAGTAGAGTATAGTTCTTTACTATTCTAACCAAATTAGTTTGCCTCAATGTCTTAGAAATACACAAAGCATTAAAAAATACTGTCCAAAACTGTCTGTTATCTGCAGTGATGCAGTTATCGAAAAACAAACTGACTTCGTCTGTTCATCTTGTTTCCATGGACACCGTAAATAAACAGGCCATACAGATGCAGTGAAAGTAGAATTATTTATTCATTATTGGTTCCTATTTATAAGGGAGACTTAAAAAGATGGAAGCTGTGAATATAATCTATTCAGTATGTTTAAGGGAACAGTGGTCGATATGTAGTCAGATGTCTGAAAAATCTACAGAGACGTCTGGAAAATTCTGGAAGCTTGAAATAGAAAATGTATAGCTGGGTTTTTAATGTTCATAGACTGTGCACAGAAACAAGTTTTTATGCAGAAGCATACAGCTGTGGCAGCATACAGCTGTGCAGGCTGCAAACTGGCCATCAGCATAGGAATCATAGCAGGAAGGGGACTGGTTTTCAAAATAAAAGTCGTTTTTAAAGGGCACTTGAAAAACTGCATTTTTCAAACATGTAACCAGTGTCACGAACAGTTATTAAAGAACCTGTTGTTGTGTGTGTATATGCTGTAGTTTTCCTGTGTGGTCTCTGTGAGCAGAGAGAACAGCTGCTGTCCTTCTAAATTTAGAACCAGCTCTGAATAGCCTGCTGTCTGCTTCATGTCTGCACACAAACTTTTGATTTCTGCCGCCACCACTTTGTTGCAGACAAAAGTTACTCCTGGTCTCACACATATTTAAATTACATCTTAAATCAGGAACTCAACTGAGTCCTGACAGCAGCCTAACAAGACAAGTCTCATCAGTTTAGATCAGAGGTGTCAAAATCATTTTAGTCCACATACCAGTGAAACTGATCCATAATAACCTCCTGTATAAATATATACAGGAGCTTATATGTATAAATTACAACACCTCCAAATGTTTGTTTTCATTTCATGTACAAAAGTAAAACTACAATCTGAAGACTTTAACATGTCTAGTTACAAAATAGCTTATGAACATCATTCAGAAAATACACTACCGTTCAAGCGTTTGGGGTCGCTTAGAAATATCCTTATTTTTTAAAGAAAAGCGCTGTTTTTTCAATGAAGATAACTTTAAACTAATCAGAAATACACTCTATACATTGCTAATGTGGTAAATGACTATTCTAGAATGAAAATGTCTGGTTTTGGTGCATTGTCTATATAGCTGTATAGAGGGCCATTTCCAGCAACTATCAGCGTTGTAATGGTACAATGTGTTTGCTCATTGCGCCAAAAGGCTAATGGACAGCAGAGTTTGAAGGAAAAAATAATTTCAAATACAAATCATTATTTCTAACCTTGTCCATGTCTTGACTATTTTTCTAACCATTTTACAAATTATGATGGTAAATAAAAGTGTGACTTTTTATGGAAAACACAAATATATATATATATATATATATATATTTATATATATATATATATTTATTTATTTATTCTTTTATATATTATAAGCTGCTGTCAATGCAACAAGAACTAACGTTTCACATTCCTGGGAGGAAATAGGTAGTGGTGCATTTTTTCTTAGAAAATTCAAAACTGTCAACCTTTTTCACACTCTGCAGAGTCACCAAGGGGCCGGATTGGAAACCTATGGCGGGCCGGCCTGGTCCTCGGACCGCATGTTTGACACCCCTTTATATCCTTCGTTATTTCTGTTCTGATCAGATACAATTAACGTGAGTTAATCACAGAGTTCCTTGACAACTATTCAAGTCTCTGCAGCAGAAATCAGAGGCACGCGCGGGACAAAACTGACTTTTTTGTCGGAACAAAGTAATTGTGAAGGCAACAAACACCCCGTCAGGACGGACAACACGCGTCTGTTCGCGTTGAGCTCCGTTATTGTCCGATTGTTTCACGTCGGGAGAAGCGGGGGCGTAAATGAAAGCAGCCGCATGTCTCTGTAGGGGGGAGAGACTGAGACTCTGCGGTTTGCGGAGAGTTTTAGAGGTGGGAGGAGGTCTTCGGAGGGATCTGGGGGGTGTTGGGGGGCAGCAGAGTCCTCCGGACTCTTCAGTGGAGACTCTGGCAGCAGAGGCGGCCGCCTCTCACCCTCCACGTCCCGCTCTGAGCGACCCCCCCCACCCAACTCCCCCAATGCGCGCAGCCGCGTCCCGCAGCGTCCCGCAGCGTCCCGCACCTCCTCACCGGGTCTCCCTGGACCAGACCCCGCTCCTGAACTCTGGACTTCACCCCGCCTCAGCGGCTCTTCCTTACCGCGTCTGAATGACGGGCGGCCGGTTCGATTTCGACGATGGTGGCACGTTCTGCGGGGGCTGGGAAGACGGGAAAGCCCACGGGCACGGGGTCTGCACCGGACCCAAGGGCCAGGGCGAGTACTCCGGGTCCTGGTCCAACGGGTTCGAGGTGGTAGGGGTCTACACCTGGCCCAGCGGGAACTTGTTCCAGGGCTACTGGGCGCAGGGGAAGCGACATGGACTCGGCGTGGAAACCAAGGGTAGGTGGATTTACCGCGGGGAGTGGACTCACGGGTTCAAGGGCCGGTACGGAGTCCGCCAGAGCCTGAACACGCCGGCCCGGTACGAGGGCACCTGGAGTAACGGACTACAGGACGGATACGGGGTCGAGACCTATGGAGACGGAGGTGAGACGCGCACGCGCGCGCACACACACACACACAGGAACAGACACTAAATAATACAAATGCACGCACATACACACTAACTAAATAACAAATACAATAATAACACACTAAATAACACACATTAACTAACACACACATACCCACTAAATAAAACTAAATAAATACACTACACACACAGTCAATAACACACAAACTAAATATAACACAGTGGTGGGCAAGTTTCAGCTAGTTTCTGAGTTACACATCATACAAGTAACTAGTTATTTTCACGGACATTTTATAAATGCTCAAATGTGTGAAGGAATTCGGCCTCAACCTCCACCCTCTTTAATACATGTGCATCATTATTTATGATAAATCTGAATATCACAATGAAATGGAGACTTAGTAAATTGTTAAGAATGAGCTGCAACAGTTAACAGCAGTTAAAATTAGTTGCCATCTATTACATTAATTAAGTCAATTAGCAACCATTACTGCCTGATAATTGATTAATTGGTTTGAGTCATTTTAAAGAATTGTCCAAATTCTGTTTCCAACTTCGCAAATCTGATTATTTTCTGTTTTTTTGTCATCTATAATAGTAAATTGATGATCTTTGTCTTGTGGACTGTTCGAAAGACATTTTATGTTGCATATTCAACTTTGGGAACATGGATCAACATTTTACACAATTTTATGAACCAAACAACTAATTGTTTATTATTTGATAGATTAATCAACTATTAGAATTGGTTATTAGGTGTAACCATAATTAACAGTGAAGACAAATCTAGACTATTATAATGTTGCTGTGGGACATAGTGAGACTAACCTCCACCAAATGTCATGTATTATTTGTATATTTTATGATTACTATGTTCAGTGGTGCTGCCAGTCACAATCCTGTATGCATTGTGCATACTTTTTTTTGGAAAGTAATTATTGGTAAATAAACATGCTAGTTTATTATAATCATGCTGGTTTCTAAAGCATAGCTCTGCTGTAGGCTGTTGGTGTCCTCTTGTGTTTGTAGCTGAGCCATCATAAGGTTTAGCTATGATTCCATCTGTGTTCATGCTGCACTGACAGTATCATGTTTATCTGTGTTCATGTTGCACTGTTCAGATGTTGTTTTCATCTTTTAGAGAAAGATTTAAGATCCAGTAATCCAAACCAAACATCAAAGATTGACAATTGAAACAAAGATTAAAGGTCTACCAATCCAAACCAAAGAATGAAAGTCCACCAGTGAAGACCAAAGAATAAAGATCTGCCAGTCAAGATTGAATATTAGGGGTCCACCAATCAAGACCAAAGATTAAAGGTCGACCAATCAAAATCAAAGGTCAAAGGTCCAACAGTCAGAACCAAATATTAAAGGTCCACCAATGGAAAGCCAAAGATTAAAAATCCACCAATCAAAAACAAAAGATTAAAACTTCATAAATCTAAACAAAATATGAATGGTCTGCCAGTTGAGTCCAAAAATTAAAGGTCCACCCATCGAAAACCAAAGATTAAAGTTCCAACAAGAAAATTAAATATTAATGATCCACCAAGCAAAAACTAAAGATTAAAATCAAAGTTTAAAGGTCCACCAATTGAAACCATATATCAATGGTTCCTCCAAACAAAACCAAAGATTAAATGTTAACTAATCGAAACCAAAGATTAAAACCAAATATTAAAGGTCCACCAGTTAAGACCAACGATTAAATGTCCAAGAAACAAAGCCAAATATTCGACGAATAGCTTTAGATCAAACAGGCATATTGGGAGTTATATAAATATGAGAGTAGCAGTTTAAACTGTCCTGAAGGACACTGGAGACCAGCTCTAAGGTTCCCTGCAGAGAGTCTTTAGCTCAGAGTTCATGGGACATTTAAGGAGAACCAATAACAGGACACTGGTGTGGACTAGAGGCCCAGTTAACACTTCCACTGGCAGGCAAATCTCACATATAGTCTATCTGAATAATTACATTTACTAATAACTGTGCGATGAAGCTGGATGGTGATCCCACTCCTAATGGTGTGATTTGCATATGTATGAATGTATGTATGTATTTAGGTATTATTTATTTATAGGCCCTTATTGGCAGATCCTTACATCATCTTCATGTTTAAACAACAAGCTATAAGCAGATCTTACTAATGCTATATATATATATATATATATATATATATATATATATATATATATATATATATATATATATCTTTCTGTGGGGTTGTTTTGTTGTTTTACCTCCTAATAGCAGTTAGCATTAGTTTCCAGGTAAATGCAAAAAAAAACAAAACAAAAAAAAAAACATGTTGCTATTGTTCCTTCGGTGAGCTGTTTTGCGCCTCTGTGCAGAATCAAATCTATGCAGGGATTATTCTCACTTCATCTGCTAGGAGTGGAGAGGTTTTCTTTGAAGGGGTGGGCATACAAGCATGAATTGTGATCACAAATATTAGGAAGAAAAACCTGGTCCAATATTCAACTTACAAAGTATTGATATATTAAGTTGACATCCTCAGAGCACAGACATTGAAACTTAACAGTGAAGCAGGAGACGCTTGGTGTCCAGCAATTAAACTTCTAAAATGAAATTCAGTTTGCATTTATATTATTATTATCATTGATTCTGAAATTTTTAATTAAGTAAAAGGGACGGTTATCATTTTAAGGACTTTAACAGGATAAATAAATCGTATCAGACATCAAGTATGATTCAAACTAGAGTATCTTACATACATGTCAGATGTGTGGAGGGATCTTTGAAAGTCTAAGTGTGTGCGTAGGCTGCCCAGCTGTGTCAGGTGGTCAGATTACATGAGTCTAGTGTCACTGAGGGTAAGCAGAATATTTTACAGCTGACAGTGGCGGAATGTAGATTTACAGCTGAGACTATCTCTTCTCTTGTTTTTGTCATGTTATTTTTTTTATTCATGTATTTGGAAGGTGGCCCTCGTATGTGTTTTAACATCCAAAAGTGAATGTTAGGCACCTCTGCTCTGGTCTAGAATATATCTGGCCTTTGGTTTATTCCAGAAGCTTCTCCAGGCTCGCTCAGCTTCTTTCACAGTGTAAGACGCTTCTTGGAGTTATGTTTGGCCAGAACAGACTTCCCAGTGTCTCACGTTACTTCATCTTTTAAAATAGCACATTCTCACATTCTCCAGTTGAAGCTATCAGAGCAGAGCAGGTCTTGCACCTCCTAAAGCTCACAGTGCTGTACTGAATCCATCTCTACCATGACTCAGAAACATACATTTATATTTCAGCAGCTGTCAAAATACAGTCATAAATGAAGGTTTTTATTTTCCTATACAACATATAAGATATACTGACACTGCTGTGACTCAAATAATCATCTGTTCTAAGTTGAATTAAATAATTTGACATGGAATCTCCTGTATTAACCTATATTCAAGGAAGACCTTGTTTGATATTTCATTTTTCGGGACACGAAATTCTGATAATTAATATTATCTGAGCATCTTTGCAATATAAGAGTAAACCTGAATGGGAATTATACAGAACTTTTAAAAACAAACAATAAAATAAAATGCTCAGCAAGGATGGGAAGTAAACTGTTCATTACAAACTCTGTGTTACTGTTTATTACTTATATAAATTAGGCTATCGAGTAACATCAATTACCGGGAGGAAGAGTTAATTTAATATCAGTGAGAGAGAGAAAGACAGAGAGAAACAGAGAGACAGAGTGAGAGGGGGAGAGTGAGTGAGAGAGAAAGACACACACACACACACACACACACACGCACACACACACACACACACACACACACACACACACACACACACACACACACACACACTTACTAGGGTAGGTTAACCACTAGACATATCAGGACATTCACCTGCATCTCAACAGGGTTTACTTCACAAGGGAAATTCACCTGTATTCAATCACACGATGAAAATAAAGAAAAATAATGAACAATAGGCAAGGCAAGTTTATTTGTATAGCACATTTCAACAACTAATTCAAAGTGCTTCACATAAAACATTAAAAGCATCAAGATACAATACAATCACCCTAATATTTATTTCTATACTGGCACACAACATATTGTAATGCTCTATGTATTTGATTGTGCAATGATGGAGATAGATAGAGAGAGCAAGAGAGAGAAAGTGATTGAAAGAGCTAGAGAAAGAGTGAGACATATTCTGATGATGAATTTCATTTAGTTCCCAGTTTATTTATTCGTTCATATATTTATACATGAATATCAGAATATGTAATTTTTTGACAGTACACCCAAAGAAGCCCAATGCCACGAGTGTGCTGCAGCACAATGGCTTTGTGAGGTCTGTGTGTGTGTGTGTGTGTGTGTAGCCTACTCTAATAACAAAAAATATAAGGATGAGTATCACTGTTTTTTTGCTGTGTGATTATTTGTGAGCTGCAGTGAAAGATCTATACTACAGATCTATTCAGTTTTTAAACAATCTTTGTGACCATTTAGATTTCTGAGTTTACCAGGTGTACTTGAATGCACCATGAAATTTCTAGCCTTTGTCCTATGTGATGTATCTTACAAATATACAAGAAGCACTTCAGTGCAACATGTGATTCCTATTTTTTGGAATTCTACAGTCAGCACTCTACAAACTGGTGTAGACACCTCAAATGAAATGCACTTCCATACGCAATAGGGATGCAAATAATTAACTATTAGCAGGCAGCAAGCTAATAGTCAACATTTGCTGGATGGTTGGAACTCTGAGACACGTAAATTATGTTGCCAACATTTTTTAAATGGCAAAATACAAAACAATTATGGAAAAGGAAGTGAATATAATGCTACTGGTACTTTGACCTTTGAGATTTTCTGTCTTCGGTTTTGTGGATTTCTCAGTCATCAGCTCTTTCTGTTCTTGAACCTCTTTCTTCTCACTTTCTCTTCTTCAGCCTCTAACCATGAATTCAAAAGAAAGTTTTTTTTTTTTTTTTTACCAGACTTCTTCCTGCTGATTGATGTAACTGGCATGGTCCTCCGGAGTCAGTGTCCCTGGCAACAATCTGTTCTTTAGAATCAACAGACCATAGAATGCTTGGATTGACCAATCAGAATGGAGCATTCAACACCTTGAATAATGATTGTTCTCGTTTATCTGTTCCTGTTTCCCAGGCAAGCTCCAGCATAGCAGTGTTTAGTTGTAGGAAGAGTTAAATACTGATGGAATCATGTCCTTGAATTTAGTTTGAATTTAGAATATATATATATATATATATATATATATATATATATATATATATATATATATATATATATATACAGAGGTACCTTGTCCAGTTCCATTACATTAGTAAAAGAGGGTGTGAGGCCTATACATTTATTACATTTACACATCTGACTTATGTTGTTTGAAATAGTGCAATGTCTGTGTTTAATGTGTCCATATCAAATTTTTTCTTTTTCCTTAGTAAAAATTATTAATTATTAATTATATTAATTATTAATATTATTTTAAAAAGTAACAAACAAAAGCCTCTGCGACCCTAATGAGGAATAAGCGAGTATAGAAGACGAATGAATGAATGAATGAATGAATGAATGAATGAAAAACAAAAGCTGTGAAGCGGACATCAAAGTGCAAGTTTTCAATCATGAGCAAGTGATTCAAATAGGATGTACTGCAGTCAAGCAGGTGTCCATCTTCAGGTCATAGATACAAAGTACACAGAACAAAGAAAACTGATCCATAAAAGCAGAAGAGAAGAGATTGGATCTGATTCCATTATGGCTGCAAGAATATCTCTAGGATATGATTAAAATGAAAGGGATTCAAGCTGGAGACTCACTGCTCAGGTTATATAAGCTCATGTAGTATGCACCCTAACCACTTGGCTATCGGGTTGCCCAAATTTTGAGTTTGAATGCTTGTTTTGGGTGACAAGGTGCTGCAGTGGTTAGTACTGTTGCCTCACAGCAAGAAGGTTGCAGGTTCAAGACCTTGGTCTGGGACCTTTCTGTGTGGAGTTTGCATGTTCTCCTTGTGTCTGCGTGGGTTCTCTGCGGGTTCTCCGGCTTCCTCCCACAGTCCAAAAACATGCTGAGGTTAATTGGAGAGTGTGAGTGTGTGTGAATGGTGTGTGTGCCCCACGATAGGCTGGTGACAATCTGGGGTATATCCCGGGCTGTGATTGGCTCCAGCAGACCCCCGCGACCCTAATAAGGAATAGACGGGTATAGAAGATAAATGACTAAATGTTTGTTGTGTTGGCGGCCACCTGCTGTGGTTTTCCTGTCAGTTTTTTTCTCTCCTGCTCAAACAAAATGGTTCAAAAAGCCATGAGTATCTTTCATTGATTTCCATATTTATGTGTGTTTTGTGGAGAGTTTTCTCTTTATTTTTGCTGTCTCCTTTGCAGCTACCTTAATTAAAGATCAGATCCGCCTGTGACTTCGGATAGTGTTATATTTTATATATATATATATATATATATATATATATATATACATACATGTATATATATACATACATGTATATATATACATACATGTATATATATATACATACATGTATATATATACATACATGTATATATATATACATACATGTATATATATACATACATGTATATATATACATGTATATATATATGAGGGGTGGCACGGTTCATGAAAAAAACAGAACCGTTTGGTTCGCTTGTCACGGTCCAATACCTGTGCGCACCAAACGGTTCATTGCATTGCAGCGGGTTAGTTCTGCTTTTGATGCTCACATGTAAAAAACATTGTCACTGCAAGTAGGTCTCGCCTCTTTGCAAAAAATGTGGAAAAACTCATTTTCTTGCAGAAGAATATGAAAATTAACTGAACAAATGACTGTTTAAATAGTGCAGTGTGTTTGATTTTCATGCAACATTAAATAAGTTGTTTTCGTAAATCTAGCCGTGCGTTCTGAAATACTGCACTGTCCTCTCAATTGGAAAAAAAGGAACATAATTTCTTCTGGTCTAGATGTCACTAAATGACAATACACACTCAACACACACTAAAAGAAACAAATAAGAACCGTACAGAACAGAAAAACGTGAGCCTTAAACCGTGATACGAACCGAATCGTGATTTATGTGAACCGTGCCACCCTATATATATTTATATATATTAGGGTGTATTAAGGTGATTTGTTACAGGTGAACTACTACTTTACTGATATAAGTTCAAGAATGAACTTTCACACTTGCCACCTGTGTTGATGCAGTTTATGTATTAGCAATTGTATTATTTCAGCCATAGTCATATCTAATTGTCATACATTGTTTTCAGAGGTGGCAACTGTCTACAAGTATCATTTTTATTATTTCTCTATGTATTGTTGACTGGTTTCTCCCTTTTCTTTGCTGCAGGTACATACCAAGGTCAATGGACTGGTGGTATGCGTCATGGCTATGGTGTACGACAGAGTGTCCCATATGGCATGGCCTCGGTCATCCGTTCCCCTCTCCGAACCTCGCTGGCTTCCCTCCGCAGTGAGCAGAGTAACGGCACAGTGCTGCGTGACAGTCTCTCTGACAGCCCTGCTGGCACACGCGGTGGCTTTGTCCTCAACTTCCACTCAGATGGAGAAGGTTCGGACAAGAAGAAGGGCCTGTTCCGCCGTGGCTCTCTGTTTGGTAGTCTCCAGAGACTGCGCAAATCCGACTCTCGCTCATCCATCTCCAGTAAACGCAGTTCAGCACCTAGTGACACCATAAGCCGCATCAGCTCAAGTGACGCCAATTCCACCATAAGCTTTGGAGACGATGACTATCTACCTGCGGAAGACAATGTGGACGCCACCACCACTGAGTCCTACACAGGTGAATGGAAGAATGACAAGCGTAGCGGCTTCGGGGTCTCTGAGCGTTCCAATGGTATGAAGTACGAAGGCGAGTGGTTGAACAATAAGCGCCATGGCTACGGCTGCACCATCTTTCCAGATGGTACTAAGGAGGAAGGGAAATACAAGAACAACGTCCTGGCCCGGGGTATCAAGAAGCAACTCATCCCACTGAGGAACGCTAAGACCAAACAGAAGGTGGATCGTGCCATTGAAGGAGCAATAAGAGCAGCAGCCGTTGCCAAAACCAAAGTGGAAATCGCCATCTCCAGGTAATGTCACTGGATAATGTTCACTAAAACCTGATTGTCTGATAATAGCATGTTATTTCAAAGCCTAAGCAACATAATCATTGATTCATCATTGAGGTTCACATCAAGCACATAGGGCTTCCTCTTTTCTGTGGGAGTCAATGGTGGAAGTTGTCAGAATTTAGGCAAACGATAGAAACTCTGTCCTACTGTTTTCTGACAACACCAGCCAGCTAACCAAGTTAGCTAAGCATACTGATTAGCCATCATCCTTAAAAACGTCCATGGGTTAATGCAGTTAATTTTTAGGTTTATTTAACATACACAACAAATTGAATCAGTTTCTCTCCTACTCCAGACTTTATTGTTGCATTTATCAATCACTTCTTGGATATATTTTGGATTTTTTGCATTGTATTTGCAAACAGCAAAAAAACCCTGCTGCCTTTATACTTATTTAAGGAGGTGTTACAAACAACCCACCATGCCACTCCAGTTTATGATCAAGTAGGATTTGTAATTCACCTGGTCAGAGCAGGTTTGGATGGTTTAGAACATTTTGTGCATCTGGAGAGGATTGTTGCTGCATGAGGCCAATTGATTCATAAATGAAGGCCAAGATATTCTAGAAGACCTGTTGTACAAAGTGATTATAGTGGTTACAAAATGCCACACTGCATTTATAAAAAGAAGTGACACACAGGAATTAAATTCAGTATTCTGGCAGAGTATAGTGGTCTTAAAACTTCCTCTGTTATCACTGAAAAAATAAAAAATAAAATATAATCTCTTTAAATCTTTCCATATTAAGCATTAATCTCCACTTTGCTGGAGTGCAATATCCTTACCAGATTTCACAATATTTGCTTTAATTTTGGGGTTTGGTTTAAGAGTTGTACCAAGAAGCTACTCTCTTCTGCTTTACTTACTTTAACAGAGCAAAGGTGTTGAGTGTCATCCATGGTAAGGCTGCAGCACTCTCAACAAGATGATCTATTTTGGATGGGCTAAAGTTAGCATAAGAGTCCTCAGTTGTAGTGAGACATGGCAAAGAGTTAAATGCTGATGGAATCACTTTCTTAAATTTAGCTAAAGCGCTATCAGATAGACATCTAATGAAGATATTTTTGTCCAGTGGTTAGTCCAGTAGAAGGAATTCAAAAGTTTTTAAAATATGGTTCTATAGGATTCTTTGAAAATACTATTACATGTTTAACTTTGATGCCGTACATCAGAAGAAGGTTGAGCGTGTTCATTTACCTTCTGAAAGAAGAGTTGCGTTCAGTATTAGGACAAATGCAAGCAAATCATTTTCAATGTCCACATGGCTATTAAAACCACCAAGAATGATTATTTTATCAGTTTTAAGGTGAAATTGATGAAAACTCTAAGAAACTCAGTAGTGCTTAATACAACAATAGTATGTTTTGTATAGTAGTCTGTTACCAACAAATAATATAATGGTGTATGTGTCATTGTTTAGTGCACTTGCAAACCTTGATTAATAAAACATGCAGCATGTAATTGCACACATTTAAAAACTTCAGCCACAGAAAGAAGAGCCAGCTCTGCCCTTCTAGTAAAGTCCATCTATGTTGACTGACCAGTCCAGCTTATTGTCCAGGTGCACGCCCAGGTATTTGTATGATTGCCCCACCTCGATGTCCTGATCTGAATGTTGACTGGCTGGGGGTGAGAGCACATGCAGAGGTCCATGACCATCTCCTTCATCTTGGAGGTGTTTAGAAGAATATTGTCTGCATAGAGATTGATATTGCTATGTTCAGAGGGGAAGCCCATGTATATATAGGGTATGGAGAGACCTGGAATGAAGATGGAACCTTGGGTGATGCCCTTGTTGACTGAAAATCTGTAGTTGCTTGTTTGCTCATGATTCAAGCACCTTGTTTAGGTAACTTATCCCTGAGATAGGGTGATAGTTTGTTGGTTTGCTCTGGTCACCACCTTTAAACATGGGGCCTAACTTGAGCAGATTTCCATACAGGCAGAATTGTACCAGAAATGAATGTGAGGTGCAAAATATGGGCAAGTGGGGCAGCTATCAGGTGAGTACTAAGGTGTACAAGAGATGGAGTGATGTCATCTTCCCCATTGGATTCCATGTTGTTCATGTGGGAAACTGCATCCATTATATGTCCATTATGTGTTAAGAACGGTCAATGAAGTGGGTGGAGATCTAGGTTTTGGGTTGTAGAGATGAGTTATTGCAGCCATATTGGTGGGAAGCCTGTCAAATAGATGACTAGAGGCCACAATGTGTTTTTTGAATAATTATTCTGTAGGGAAAGAGTGGTAGTGTCCGTAGTTTCGAGTGATTTTACGGTTTTACAGAATCTAGTTTGCTTGGTATTGGTGAACGGGGATAAGTAATAGTTGAATTCTGTTCTGATGGTGGTAGTGCCATTGTTTTGCATCTGCCTGAAGTGTGACCATTCAGAACGATTATCTGTATTATGAAGGATGGACCAGGCAGTATCACTTTGTCAGAAGATCGTTGTTATATTTACCTGGGGCTGGAGCATCTTTCATTCTGAGGTTTTTGTATGGGGCCTATCAGTGATGGTAATTTACTCAAATGCTTATTATACTTGCAATGAAATGTGAATGAATGTGAATATATATATATATATATATATATATATATATATATATATATATATATATATATATATATATATATATATATATATATATATATATATATATATATATATTCACGTGTGTACGTAGATGTACATGTGCCACTTATATGACAGTACCACTTTATATGTGCAGTTGTATGTACTGCTGTATATTTGCTTACTGTGCTGCTTCCACTGTAGACTGCTATATATGTATTGCTGTATAATTCTGCATATGTACCACTGTGTATGTACTGCTATTTATTGCTGCATATGTTTTGTTGTATAGTGCTGTATTTGTACTGTTGTATGTACTGATGTAATTTTACTGATGTATACTGATGTGTATGTACTGCTTTATAGTCTATATGTACTGATGTACACTGCTGTATATGTACTGATGTACACTGCTGTATATGTACTGCTCTATACTGCTGTGTATATGCAGCTGTATATGTGATGCTATATGTTGCTATATATATGTATGTGATGTGTATTGTTGTCTAATCTATGTATATACTGATGTATATGTTCTGATGTGTATGTACTGATGTAAATTTACTGCTGTGTATGTCTTATATAGATCAAATAGATGAAACAGAAATAAGCAGCATGTAGCATTCATATTATACGTTGTTTGTTGTTTCATCACATATTAGCTGTCTGAATGGATGAATGGAGAGCAGATACATAGTTGCTATTAGGGCTGCAACTAATGATTATTTTGATAATGGATTAATCTGTCAATTATTATTTTGATTAATCAATTATCATTTAAAAGCTAAATTTTATGGCACGTAATGCTGTCATGTGCTGAGAATAAAAGAGAAATGCTAATAATAAATATTTGACCAGATACTGCTCAAGTTCCGTTATGAAGAAATGAAGGAATACAACAATTAATTGCTAAAATAATCCAAAACCTTCACAACGTCATGCTATCCACTTGTCTCTCTGACTTAATTTCAGCAAATTATCTATAGTTTCTCGTAGATTTGTGCCTGTTTTGATGGACAAAAGTCTCCTCCACCCATCGCTCCAACATGCTTCCTCTTTAGGGGCTCATGCAGCAATGATGTGCTGCCTTGCCATGAGAAATCAGCTGTGCATGTTTTGCACCTAATGCTGTTCTTTGATGGTGGTAGTGTAAAGCCCTAACCTTTATTCTTGGCATGGCATTGGTTCACTTCTGCTGCTGCTGCTTTTTCTTTTATGGTGATCAGCATCAAGTTTAATGGTGCTTTACTGCTCCCACAGTAAGGTTATATGTATGATAACATAACACATTATTAAGTTATTAAATTAGTTGCCAACTATTTTGATAATCAATTTAATCAATTAGGTGTTGCAGCCCTAGGTGCTATATCTGATATCTGTTATCTGATGGGCTCAAGTGTGTGGACTCCTGACTGCTGTTCAACACATTGGAAACATGCAAACCCATCCTTTTGATATCAGGGAATGTAGAAAGCAGTGTGTGACTTAACCTGGTTCATTCCATGTGTCTAGCATAGACTGGTGCTGAAGTGTCTGTCACATCTGTTGACATCTGTAACATCTGTATGATTATGTGTTACTAAATTGTCCGCATGTGTTACTAAATTGTTCTTCTGTGCAGCAGCACAGAGAAACACACACACTGTGATCCAGAACAGATGCAGCCAGAGACCAGAGCTGCTCACTACTCAGGAACGTGTGGAAGCTCCTGCTCACGTCAGTTTTCCCGTCAACTGGGCAAACGACGGCGAGGGAGAAAGAGGTCAAGAGAGTCTGTATGTGTGTATTTGAATATTTGCGTGTGTGTGTGTATGTGTCAGAAGTAGTACTTGTCTAAATAAGGTCAGGGAGGAGGACGCTTATCAACAGCTGACAGGAATAATGTCTCACATAGACCACGGAGCCCCAGCCACATACACATACATGCAGTCAGTAGTTCTATCTGTATTTTTGTTGGCCAGAGTGCAAGAACGTTCTGAGCTGTGTTGATCAGATGACTTTTGACCTTTGGACAACTTCTTTGTATTGGTTTCTGTTGTGTTTAAATATATGTTGTACATGTTTTTTTCAGAGAGTGGGTAGTTTCTCCCTGAATTATTGTGTAGCAGAAAGACAGCTAGTCTGACTGCTTCTTATAGAAGTGGAGTAAAACCCACCCTGCTGACAATCTTCTCTTAGCTGAAGCTTCCTGATTCTACAGCTGGGTCCTTCCTGAAAGCTGGCACGTTTGCCACAACCACCATATGACAATAAGAGTCTTTACTTTTTGAACCATGATATTAAGTTATGTTGCTCAAGGGAACAAGACCTGTCTTTATGTAAGCTCATATAAGACAATGCAAGTTTCACAGTGATTCCTAAGTGGAGCAAAGCACAAAAAAGTTTTTGCGATATGTACAGCATTTCCCCTCAAGAGACATTTTTTTTTTACCTGCAACTTTAAAATGTGCATTAATGCACAACATAAAGGATTGTCTTTGTTTGAATGTATCTTTAGAGGGCTGTTTAGAATTAAGATAGTGGGTTAAAAAGTCCCTTGTGGAGAGTACAACCCTTAGTGTCATGTCTTGCAGAAATGGAAGAAGGGAAGAAGAAGAAACTGAGTACATTGCATAAGCCTGGTAGGCCAAGAGTCACTAATGACATGAATCTAAAATAAAATATCTCCTCCACCGGTTTGTGTTTCACGTCTGGCAGTTAGCAGGGTTCAGTCAGGTCAGCTCTTAAAGGCATTGGTTCACTTCTGCTTTATTACCTTTCTGATGAAGCATTCGGCCCAATCACCAATTTTGATCTTTGACATCTAAAATATTGTGAAAAAACTGAAAATATTCATAAACATTTAACACCGTTTGGGGCACTAAATGTCAAATACATTGGAGTTTCATTTTGCACATGAAAACATTGCCCCCCCCATTTTGAATTTTTAATGTGAAAAAATCTCAGCACACTCGGATGCAACAGGTGCCTCGGAAGTGTAGGTCCCACACACATATACTTGTGTTGATGTGTGCATAGGGTGGAGACCTTGATAAAAAGAAAGGAGGCATTCTGGATATGCACAGACCCTGTCTCCCAAAAGACAGAATGATGAACTTTTATGTAATGTTGTAAGTTGTTGACTAGTAATTTTTCTAAAAATTCAGTCACATGGAACACTATGAATATGAATGCATGCCCCTGTTTGTGTATTCTGGAGCTGGGTAATTAGTTTCATTGTTCTGAAATGTCTTCTTTCATATCCTGTTCAGATAAAGAGATGGTACAATAGGTAACAGGTGATGAGGACAGCACAATATGCAAGGCTACTTTCTCACCACCAGGTGGGAACATGAGTTTTAACCTGACTGAGTATCTTTGTGTGTTTGCAGGACGTCCCATGCCCGGGCCAAAGCAGAGACTGCAGACCAGGCTGCACACTCAGCCATTCAGGATTCAGATATCGCCCGATCTGTGGCCAGAGAGCTCTCCCCGAGCTTCCATCAGCCAGGTACCATGGCAACAGCAGAACAACACAGTAGATCAAATCACATGCTATGTATTATGTATGCAGCATCTGTACTATTAGACACACTGAGCTATAATTATCACCTCACCACCTGAGAGCCTTCTCCCCAATTAGAGACCTGTATCCATAGTAACCCTGTGCCAACCTCACCTCTATCATGATAAATTGGATAAATATAGTTGAAGTGAGGGAAGAAAAGGGTTGAATACATAGTGATGAATGAGGGGTAAATAGAGTTGTGATGGATTAGAGCGTCAACCTATGGTTGAGACTCTTCATGATCCCTCAAAATTATGAGGGGGACTGGACTAGGTGGAAATGTTCACTGAGCTGGCTATGAATGTGGCTGTGATAATCTTGGGAAAATCTGAATGATGCAACAGCTTTACTTCACTACTCGCTGGTGTTTTCCTGATCTCTGCTTTACTCACCTATTTTCACCCACTACTCTGGACCAAAACTCCAGCATTACGCATAGTCCAGATTGTTTTTTGTAATTCTCTATGCAAGACTCTTGAGCACTATTTCCCGAATTGCTTATCTGTTACCAAGCTTGCTTGCCTTTGACCAACCATCTCAGCATTCTTTCCCTGACCACAAGTTCTGCCTTTGCCCTCCTTGTTAAAGTCTGTCTGGTCCTGAAGCTGTTTGTGGTTTCCTGGCATCAACAGCACAGTGAGATTTTCCATTAACTTACCTGTGATTCCCTGCAGAGAAAAGACTCTCACTGTGATGTTACATTCTTCCTTGTGTACGTTGCACATTGAACATTTACCAGCTGTTTTCTTGATCCTTCGCCTTGTTCCGATTTACCTGTCATCTGCTCCTGTCTGCCTGATCTACACAACAGTGAACTGACTGTTGATCCATTTTGACTGCTGCAAACTCACCTGTTTCCCGGTTCAGCTCACACTACCCTATCCTCGGAAGAAAGACCAAGAAAAGATTGAACTGTCTGAACTTTTGTCTACATTTACCTGTGTTTATGACCACTCACAATAGAAGGCATATCCAAGGATATCTGTTATTCATTGTTCATTGGCATCCTATTGTGACTCTATGTTCTTCAACACAGAAAGTCACAGAATGCCTGGAACATTATATGCCATTATAGCTAACCATATAGGAATCTATGTTTAGGGGAACTGAACCAGCCCCTACTTTCTCTAGCAGCCCTTTTTTCTCTATCAGCCCCTCCTCTCTCTAGTAGTCCATCCTCTCTCTATCAGCGCCTCCTCTCTCTACTAGCACATCCTCTCTCTATCAGCTCCTCCTCTTTCTACCAGCCCCTCGTCACTATCACCGCCTCCTCTCTCTACTAGCCCATCCTCTCTCTATCAGCACCTCCCTCTCTCTACCAGCCCCTCGTCTCTATCAGCTCCTCCTCTCTCTACCAGCCTCTCGTCACTATCACCGCCTCCTCTCTCTACTAGCCCATCCTCTCTCTACCAGCCCCTTGTCTCTCTGTCAGCGCCTCCTCTCTCTACCAGCCCTTGCTCTTTTTACCTGCTTCACCTCTCTCAATCAGCTCCTCCTCTCTAGTAGCCCCTCCATTTTCTCTGTTGCACACATTCTTTCATCAATTGTGTTTGGTGTGTAAAGTAGTGTTCTGACCATGTGAGCTCAGTTTTCTCCTTGCTCTATGTATCAGTGTGGGCTTCTCTTCATTGCTAATGCTTTCAATGGGTATAAATAGCTGCCTTCGCAGACATTCTCTTTCATCAATCAATGGAGCAAGTGGATGAATCAGTCTTATATCAAATGCCAGTACATTCTCTGTTCTTGTGTGCACGAGTGGGTCTTATTAGTTTACTCTAATAACGATGTAACTTCAGGAGCTGCTTACTGTTTTGCAAGAGACTACAACACACCCTCTGATTGGCTGGTAATGCTGTTAACTACAGTGCACAGTTCTTGATTGGTTGGTTATTTTGCAGAAGTTTGTGTGATTACGATGATGTTTACAGTATGGCCAAACAAGCAAATACCTCTTCCAGGCCCTGTTTGCATGTGCACAACAGTTATAAATGAGACACCAACCATTGTTCCAATAATACATAACTAAGAAACCCATCATCCAGACAATCACACAGATTGTTAATTTAATGACTGTTTGAACCTGAGCACACCCGAGTACAACTTTATCATAGTTGATCTTTTAATTCAAGCTTGTTCAACCGTCAAACATAACTTGTCATTTTTATATAAGCATATAGCTTACTTTTTGACCTTCTTGTCATTCCAGGCCCTGACTACATACGTCAGAAGTATAATGAGCCAATAGAAGTGAAGGAAGTTCCTGAGGAGGATAAAAAGGAGAAATCTCCATCAAGGAGCCCTCATTTCTACCGAAAAGGCACAACACCAACTCACTCTCCATCTCAGAGCCCAAGTTCCAGCCCCACCTCTTCACCAACTGCTATACAGAAGTCCTTCTTTGGCAGTAAATCTTATGCCACTGTCCCTCCCCCGAAGCCTGCTGTTAAAGAAAACAAAACCCCAACAGCTGAGTCTTTAACTTCAGGTGAGACACTTGCATTGTGTTAATTTAATTTCTTCCTTCACCAGCAACTACCAGCCTTTAGTTTGTTATTTTTGTATACTATATTTGTCTAAATATGTTTTATTCTGGAAATTACTGGGAAAATGTATACTCAGCTTTATATACATATATGGACAGAGCCTTCTCTCTGTTCATTACATACGTTTTTGTGCACATTTTCCAAAAGGTTATGGATGCTGGCAAAATTGGGGCTGTACTGCCAGAAATCAGTGGCACTGGTTTTAGTTACAACTGGGTGAGCAGCAGCAATAATGCAATCATCATTATTTGTCAGGTGACATGTTCCATGTCAGTTCCTTCAAAATTGTAATGATAAACAGTAATAATTAAAAACATTTGTAGTGAAAGTAAAAATGTAATAATAAGAAGAAAACAAAAAATGAATGTGTATACTGACATGATAGATGGATGAGGGGTTGGGAGTTTGGGGGTGAGCAGTGATCTCCTTCAGGATCTAAGTTGTATGAGGGTAGAAGCCTTTCTTAAGTCTCTCGGTGTTGCCTGGTGTATCATGTACCTCTTTCCTGACCGCAGCAGGGAGAAAAGACTGGCTTTCTACGGGTGGTTTGGTTTCTTAATGACCATTACACAAGCACTACTGAGTCAGCACAGATCTTGCATATCATCCTTTTGTGATGTGGACACCAAGGTACTTGGAAAAAGTCCACCCTTTCTACTGAAGATTTGTGGATGTTAATGGGGAAGTAGTCACTTCCACTTAGTTCCACTGATGTTCAGAATATTACTGTCCTGACACCAATAGATCAGATCCTCTACATCCTTCAGGTCAGCATTTTCATTGTGATCCATGACCACACTTACCACAGCTGTGTTGTCAGAAAACCTAATGATGATGATGGGATTAAAGTGGCTGCACAGGCGTGTGTACAGGGAGTACAGCAAGGGGCCTAAAACACAGTCCTTGGGTGCTCTGGTGTTAAAGATGATGGTAAAAGAGGTTCACCCACCCTCACGACCTGAGGTCTGCCTGTGGGGAAATCAAGGATCCACATGCACAGTGAAGTGTTTAATCCCAGATTCTTGAGCTTTATGACTAGTGTAGGGGGAACTATAGTGTTGAACCCTGAGCTGTCAACAATAAACAGCAATCTCACATAGTTCTTGTTCTTGTCCAGGTGTCTTTGGGCACAGAAGTGATGGTGGACTCCTTGAAGGATGTGGGTATGATAGATGGACCCAGGGACAGGTTGAATATCTTTGTGAACATAGGCGTTAGTTGGTCAGCCTATAATTCGAAGCCCCACCATCTGGTCTTGCCTGGCCTTTCTTCATGAAAGCCTCCTGAAGTCTTGCTCAGAGAGGGTGACAGGTATGAAAGGTGTACCCACCCATCCATCAACCTCTGTTCTTGCTGCTGACTGATGATGGTCTCAAAGTGAGCTTAAAAGTTGTTTAGCTCACTTACTAGAGATGCATCAGCACTCAGACAAGGAGAGGAGGGGCTTGTGATCTGACATAGTTCTTAGTCCTTGCCACATGTCTTTTGGATCGCCCTCCTGGCCTTGGAATTTCACTTTTGTCCTGTAGTCCCTTTTTGGCTCTTTGTTGAAGCAAAATGTTTTTGTGATTACAGTGTGTTTATGCCGTCTCAACAGCAATTTTAATAACATGGTCAGCAGCAGCAGTAGTTTAATAGCAGCATGATGAGAAGCAACTGCAATTTTAATAGCAACATGGTGATCAGCAGCAGTAGCTTTAGAGGCAGCAACAATTACCTTGATGTATTTTTTCAATGCCTTTTTGTCTGTGTGGTTGTTTAACAATAAACAGGATGATGGAAAAAACACTGGATATTGGACATTTGTGTGAATCTGGTGGCAGTCCATTGAAGAATTGGCCAAAGATCAACTCAATAGATTTTGTGATCAATCCAGCTTACAAAATCTACACTTGCATTTGGTAGTTCAATGAACATTTGACAAAACTCTGTTTTGTCACTGTGGCACCGGCGCCGTCCGAGTGCCCTTCTACTTGTAATAGTAATGTCAGCCGCAACATAGTCAGCAGCAATGATTAACCTACAAAGTTGCAGTGAAGTATCTGTTGGCTGTAAAAGAGTGACTTCTTAAATTATCTAGCCCACTGTTTGTTTAGTTAAGTCTGTGTGCGTTCAGGAAACTTGGGTATGAAAGTCTTAGCTTGTCACTGGACAGGGTGTCACTTCATTGTATCCCTCACTCAATGTTAGTGTGTGAGCATTTCCTATGAATTGGTCACAATTAACATACGGTTAGAATTGGATTTATACAACAAATATGACCAATTACTTTTAAGGAGACCCACATAGAATATATTAATCCATTCATTGGTTGATATTTCTCTTCTCCTTTCTTCTTGGCAGGCATAACAAAGGCAGCATCAAAACTTTCTCTCAGACAGGAATTGAAGCAACAGGAGGCTCCTCCTCTAGCAGTCAAACCAACTGTCACCACGACAGTCAGCAGTAACCCCAGCAACGGGCAGATCCACTCCCAGTACCATGGTTACTATGTCAAAGCAGATGTCAAGATTCCGCCACCTGAAGATCCAATTGGTATGGAGGAAGACTTCCATCCATCAAGTCTTGCTCGCTTACCACCAGCTGCCAAACAGGTTGGGGCATCAGCACAAACACCTGTGCCAGCCCCCAGCCCTTCACCACTTCCCCCAAAAGAGAGCGCCAAAGCACCAGAGCTCCCCAAGCCGAAAAAACAGGAATCACAAAAACCAAAGAGCCTTGCAGAAACCAAGAAAGCTAGTGTGGAAATTTCCCCTGAAATTTTAGAAGAGGAGTCGGTGAGTTATATTAAGTTACCATACAATATGTATGATTTTGTTTTTAATCCCACAACCCAGATAATATTAATGCCAATAGTCTCCAGCCATGTCAGTATTTCCCACACCCTGATCCAATTTGTGGCAGTAGCAGACAGGGGGCCCATGCTGCTACAACTCTATAGTTAAAGTAATGACAGATGGATTATTTCAACAAAGAAAGTATGTTCCCTCTTTAAACAACTGTCGCGGCCATTCAAGAATAGATTTAGGAGTTTATGAGGGGCAATTGAATACAACGTGAAGTCACACTTTTACAACTCAACCTCAACTTTATGCAAACAAAGTCACTGTGCAACTTGGCCAGTTTGCAAAACTCCTGCCAAACTATCAGACTAGGGAGTGCTGATGAAATATAAATCAAGATTACATAACTCCATGTTTTCCAAAATGTTGTCAAATGTTTTCGGAAACACATTTTAATGACTGTTGAGCTGTAAAGTGAGAACACTTGAGAGATGGCTGCCTTGTTGACAGCAGCAGATCAAATGAAAGTTGAGTATAGGTGGATTGAAGATATCTGTGTGGATTAGTAAGTGGGGGGAATCTTTGACCTTTTGCAATATCCTTTAAGTAAGGGGTAATCGTTGGATATGTGGGGCTTGACTATGGTGGATAGGACAAGGAGCCAGGGGAGTGGTGCTGAGTGAATAGTCCCAATTATGATTCATATGGTTGTGTTAAGATGGTTTTCTACATGGGGTGAATAGAAGACCTGCACTGACTGGAGCACAGTATTCTGCTGCAGTGTATGCTGGGGCCTGTACGAGGTAGACAGTGTGGGAGAGATGCCCCCATTTGGAGCCTGCAATTTAACAAAGACGGTTGTGTCTGGACTTAACATTTACTGCCATTCTTTTTAGGTGTTCTTTAAAGGACAAGAGGGAGAATCCAGCTTGACTATCATCAAGGATACTCTCTACTAAATATGGTGTAGTACAAGGCATTACAAGATTTTGTAGCGATTAAGTGGGAACTTGCTAGTTGAATGTAGTCTTGACCAACCTTTGGTATGGCAATCACATTTACTGGTTGCTCCGATTCAGTGACCTTAGAAAGCTTACGGTTGCTTTTCTGTCTGAGATTTTTGCAGTGTCTTTACCTTAGTCATAACTTGCCTTTTGACATGTTTGTCTTGGGCTGTTATGAGGATGGTGTAGATTTTATCTGTTTTCAGAAGTTTAGTTGCATCTTCCTTAGGTTAATACTGATAGAGAGATGTTGTCAACATGTATGAGAGAGTGCTGGTGTCGACAGAGTTAAAAGTTATCCAGGATCTATGAATGAGGATGAGAATGGATGAGGACCTATACAGGATAGGGAGTTCCATTCACAGAGCTCAGCCCCTGAGCACAGATCAGGGGTCTCATTTACAAAAGAGTGCCTAGGAGCCATACTTAATATCTGCACAAAACCCCAAAAAGCTGTGCACCAAAGAAAATTAGACATAGTCCACTGCAGTCAACTTTCCTTTAAACATCACAGTCTATCTGGAAATGTGTGCAAGTGGCTCCACCTCATATTCTGCTCTCTACACACTCACATACAATCATAAATGGTTGATGTGTTTCTTTCACCGCACTAATCAGCTTCTCTGTCTTGAGACATCTCATCCCTCTCGCTTTCTGGCAATCAAGCATCTAAAGAAAGGATACAGCCATTAGCAGACTTTTATTTTTTTATATGTCTGTTTTCAGACTTCTTGAAATTGTGTGTGCTGTCTGTGCAACACAAAACTTCTGTGTAACATAAAACAACAATAAAGATCTTCGGTAAACAGACACCTTGGTACGTTCTTGCTGAACCTGCAGCAGGACCATTAATCAGTTAGTGAACATGATTGAGTGAAAAAATCCATTTGGCTCTTGGGAAAAGTTGGGACAAACTTTTCACCACCCTGACTTCATCCTTCAATCATCTTGACTTCATCCTGACTTTATCCTAACATTATACTGACATCATCTTGACTTCATTCTGGCTTAACACTGATGATTTAATGATAAAGTGGATCTATAATTAATGTTTGATGTGAAGTGAAATTAAATGTGTGAAGATCATTAGACAATCTGGTTTCAATTCACTTCACCATCTGCATCACCAATTTTCTCTGCTATCTCTAAAATTTGGGTATGAATGGCTCAGTTTTTACCTACAGGTGCACACAGTCTCTCATCAAGTTTGTTTTTATAAGTCACAACTTTGGCTTGGAACGTGCTGTATGACCTGTCAGGTGCTGGTTTGTGCGTAATTATTAGATCCCAGGGAAGTAATCCTGGTTCTACCTAGCTGAGTGGAATGTAGCTCTTTGCTTGGGGTCATATGTCAGAGTCATTCTGGATATCCTTTCCGAAAATTATTCACCATCATAGTCCACTGCTACTGGTGTCCCTATTCAGGATGGTGGCTGCTACACACAGATAGCAGGTGAGATAGTGTGCGAATCTTGTCTTGTTTATATTAGCAATTCGGAAAATTACACTGTTTATGGTTTTAGAAAAAGTCATTGAGTAGTGGTGGTCTGCATATAGGTGGCAAATCCATGATTGGTATGAGGTGTATGATACAGGAGCTCAAAGCCATTGATGAATTAGCAGTCTGATTACTCTGTACCATTCTGTGTTTCTTGGAGACAAATAACATCCATAGAATGTTGGGTAGGAAGAACTTCAAAATGAAGCTTCACTTGGCTGCAGAGTGGCCTTCAATATCAAGTTGTTCTATGCAGAGTGTATGTGCTATTGCTAAGCACTCTTGGAGGTTGTGAATATGATTTCTTAAGTAGGCTCTCTGGGTCTTCTATTGGAATTTGGTCTGCTGGTAGGATTGTTAGCTTCCTGAGGTGGACATAGACCTGGGTTGACCTAAGGCTGAACTGTTGCGTTTTGGCTGTATAACGCAAAGATGCACCAATTGCACATGACCTCTATTATTATCTGTACTCTACTATTTGTTCATTTATTGTATTCCTCTTATTTTAGTGCTACATATAGTTAATGCATTTATTCCTTTTAACTCATGACATATTACTTATATATATGTTTTATTCTGTATTGTATGCTGTGCTGCTGCACAAATCAAATTTCCCCACTGGGAAATAACCATCTGTCTGTCTGTCTGTCTGTCTGTCAAGAGACACTAATATCATATCAACACAACATGCAACAACCTCCCTTGTTTTCTGACAAAATGTTTGCTTAAATGTCCTGTTTCCATTGTTTTTGTCTTCCTCATGATGTATAGCTGAAAACATTATGTGCTCAAGTGTTGGACTAGAAGATTATGACACTACCTGCTAGCCATCGATTGCTAACCTATAACAATTACCAAGCGAACTACTAGCGGGCTGTCTGAAAATAGTGCAGTGCAGTGAGCTACGTTAGTTTACCTTCATATCCCTCTTTTTAAATAATAATATTAAAGAGTAGGGTTTCTTTCTTACAGACATAGAAACACGTGAGTTGCTAAGGTACAGTATGTTCACCAGCCCTTTCACAGCTGTTTTTGCTGGTTGCTAGGCAGCAAGAACTTTATTAGCCTATGGGGATCAAAGCTATTGGAAACGTCCATATATCCTGATGTAATATAATAATACAACATGAACTGCTTTGTGTTTCCACAGGGTCCTAACGCTATTTTGGTGGCTCTTGTGATGCTGTTGAACGTTGGTCTAGCAATCATTTTTGTCCATTTCCTCACCTGACCAAATCTGAACTCAGGTAAGAATTTATAAAAATAACTGTTTCTGTTTGGAGCAGAAAGTGAAAGTGTGTTTGTGTGAAAAAATCCCTTAGAAATAAGGCATTGCTCTGGCCAATGTGGTTGCAGGCTTTTGTTCCAACCAAGCAGTAACACACCTGATTCTACTAACAAAGGTCCTTAGCAAGGGCTCTGTTGGTTGATTAGTAGAAACACGTTTGTAGGTGCAGGCTCTGTAGGTTTAAAATCGCAAGTCGAGAACCCTCGTAGCATTGTCATGAACTGATCAGTTATTCACTGTTATTCAGAATCCTTGTTTTTGTTTTAGGGGTTTATTTCACCCAATTAGCAAATACTAATAGAAACATGAAAACATACCGCATACTGGACTTGGTGTTATGAAGATCTTGCAATTTATTGCTGAGCAACATTTGTGGTATGTTTCTATTCATATTTGAACATTTATATATTTCTTGTTTGGTCCCTGAATGCCATGTTCTTCCTTTAATCTGACCCTGCAGTGGACTCGAGCCACTATCTCTCCACCAGCCAAAGGGGCCTTTTAAATAAAATGGCGCCAATCAGAATGGCAGACACGGGCAAAACGGAGGACTGAAAATAGATGAGTGAAGAAGAAGGAAGAGGAGAAGAAGTGGAGGCAAAAACACATGGGGAGAAAGATGAAACCCCCACCACCCCCCTCTCTGGATGGACTGACGAACTGAATGTCTTTGGTGCTCAAGTCCAACCTGATTGGACTGGCGATGATTTGTGACTCCACTCAGAGTGCAGTGAAAGCTGAAGCAAGCAGTCGCTGGTGCTCTGAGCCTGACTGTGGATTCTGTATCAGGGTTAAATGCCAGGAGGCTGGAGAGCAGATTGAATGTGAGAGAGTGTGAGGCCTGGCTCTACGCTGCCTGTAAGGCCTCAGATGTGTGTGCTGCCTGCCTGAAGCTCCATTTACATACAACTGTTCAGCTAATTTGGAAGTTTTGAAATGCTGCAATAAAAAGCTTGTGCCTCGTCCAGCTGAGTTGAATAGAATCTGTTTCCTAAATGATCCAGCAGAAAAAGAGAGCATCTTTACACTGTTAATTACTAGTGATTGATTAGTATTGGACAAGTACTTACTGCTCTTCAGTTTGGGTTCATGTTGGTCATATGTCACGCTGTCATGCAGTTATACCACTTACACTACATCAGACATTAATGTAGTGTCATCCAGTTACAGTTCATTAAACAGACATCAGATATGTTGCAGAAAACGCATTTGAACTGTAGTGACCTTTAATTGATCCAGTTCAGATATATCAAGCCTATTATTATACAGTCAATTAAAACATTTTAGCCACTACAGTCAACTGATAAAGTTATTGCAATGGTGAAGGAATATTTTGTCAACATTTGTTTGTGGAAATCTTGTTTAACTTACCTCAAACAAAATCACACAAAAAGGACGGTGTGTGTGTGTATCTGTATTTGTATGTGTGTTTGTGTGTGTGTGGGTGGGCTAGATATGTTCGGAGATGCACTTTGAGCTGATAGAAGCTGACAGCTGCCTGACCATTTTACAGAGTGACGTGTTGGTGAAGGAGGAGGTGTGTGTGGGTGGAACTCTAACCCAGGGCAGGAATGTGAAGCGCTCGACTGATTCTGGGTCCTGGGAGAGCGGCTCTATTTCCATCGTCTGTCTATCGATCTGTTCATATCTGTTTTTATCTGTTTGCGTGGGTCTCAGTGCCTGCACTTTAAATATAACACCACATCGGGTACATGTTAGACAATCAGAGGGGTTTTATTCCAAAATGAAAGTACAAAGGAACATTTTGAAAACATAACCACAACCTCATTCAACAGTATTCCGTAGTGTATTTCAAAATTGACACCATTTTTGTAAGAGTAAGCTTCAAAGTTGTTGATTTTATGAATGGGAGCTTCTTCTTGACTTGATCTCTGCATGTATGTGCCTTCACTGAAACCTACTCTACTTTTATGTATATTTCCTACAGTCTACATTACTATTGGGCTTAATTTAACACTGGTTCATGTATCCTGTTATTATTAGTGTGGAGTATGATAGTTGTATACTAGTTGATCATTGGTTCTTCCAGTTTTCCAGACTCAGTTGATGTTACTTTTTTAGTTTTTTTATTTTTATTGACACAGTTTTATCTCTTATAGATACACTCCTGATTTTGTGTCGTGTCCTGTAGCATCCCCAAGTCCCTCCTAGCTCACAGTTTGATGGGAAGCTCAAATATGACCTCAACAACTAACTACAGGAGCACTCGGAGAGTCCCTGCATTTCCCAAGGCCCATAGTCAGTCCGAGTTTGAACGACTAATTGCCAATAAAACACACAAAAAATAATTTTTAAGTGGGATCCATCCCAAAATTTAATAGGTTCATCCTTGACCACTTCTACACATTCTTACTATTCTATAAGTGATATGAATGATCTATAAAATGATAAGCAAATGAAAATGATACCTCCTCATGAAGGCAATTAAGTAATTGAATAAGAATACGTGAAAAAATATGAGTAAAGCTGACAGGGGGTAGTGAGTAATGCAGTGGGTAGAGCGGCCGGCTAATATATAGAGGCTATGGTCCTCACAGCAGATAGACCCATTTTGAATGCCCCATTGTACACCTTCTCCTGCATGTCATTCCCCATATCTCTGGCTCCCTTTTTCCTGTCATCTCTCTGCTGTGCTATCAAATTAAGGCAAAAAGCCAAAAAAGTATGCTTAAAAACAACAAAAAAGGTGAGAGACAAACACTATCATATGAAAAGACCCTTCAAGAACATTGGTCTTTTCAAAGGTAACTACAACATATTTGAGGGTTTCTTTTGTGGCATAAGCCCAGCACCTCCTGGCCTGTAGGATTTCTGTTGGATAGGTTCATTTTAAAAGTAGTGTTCCACTGGTTGATACTTATCCTGTAGGAAAATAGCAGATGTTTTCATACCTGAAAGCCCGGGCCCAGGTACATTTGATCCATTTTCTTTCACGCTGCAATTATGCAGAGCACCAAAGAATTTTACACAACATCCCTATATCTTGTCGTCGCCCATGTGGGCTGTGTCTCCTTGTGCTTGACATTGATTGGTTTGTCGATGGTCTTGTCTGATGTCAACAATGGCATTACCTTCTCATTGGTCGACGCATCATTCTTCCTTTCCTTACTTGTCTCCAGGTGGAATTGCTCTCCCATCCTCTCATATCTTCTCTCTTTCATCCTCTCTGAAAATTTCAGAAAGTGTGTGCATTTTTATGAGTTGACTTCCTATCATGTGTCAGACCATATATTAGAGTTAGATCTTTTTGTGTCCCATTTTCCATTTTTTCAATTTCTGACCAGCCTGCCGGAACTTCCTGTTGTGAAAGTCTGAACCATCCAAAAATTGCTTAAACATTACGGACTAATCAAACCATGTTCCAGTTTGATCCGGACCAAGACCACCTCATCTCATCAGACCAAAGTCCGTCTGCTTGGTCTTGACTGTGGTCCAGGGAGGTTTCACATCTGTAATTTGATTTGGATCAAACCGAAAAGTCCAAAAATCCAGACCTAATAAGGTAGGTGTAAAAGCGCCCTCGGGCTAATACCTTCATAGCATCTAAAATAGCAAAGAGCCGTAGCTAAATACCAGACCGTTAAGGCTAGTGCTCTGAGAACTTTGTGAGTTTCCATTATATTTCACTCCCTTCTTTTCTCTTCCTTCCACTATCAACTCTCAGTTAGTATACAGTGTGACAGTTATTTGGAAGTTAGCTCCAGTTATTGAATTAATCAAGTAATGACTTAATCCCTCTCAAAACATCAGCAGTGAGCTGGGAGGACATGCGGCATTGGGGCTGTATGGTAAAATAATCATTTATTTGTAACTAGACTACTCAGTTCTTAGTGGGAATAATATAATATATAATATACAAATAATACTGTGTGACTTTGTGACTTTTGTTGTTCCCACAGTTTTCCTGTATGTTTGAAGATTTTACAGATTTATTACTGCACAGTTAGTTAAAGGTTGAATTGAATAGTTGAAAATGAACAAAACCAACATACCTGATCATCTGTTTCATGTCACTGTGAGTATCTGATTGGTAGATGTGGTCAACTAGATATGACCAACCAGAATAAAAAAAATGTCACCTTCAAATCTTTACTCTGTTTTGGTCTGAATCAGAACAGGTTGATACAGAACACTCTCTTTTCAGGAAACTTAAAAACACAAAATCAACAAATGAATTTAATGTGATAAATGATGTGAAACAGGTCTACACTTTATTCCTTTATTTATATGTATATGTGAAGGGCTTTGATATAAGGTTACAGGCGACCTGTTGATAGAATGGTGACAAACTACTGCATGTGTAAAATGAATCCTGAAGCTTCTGATGAATGTGTCACATGCCATACAGTGAGTGCTTGAAATGTACCAGTAGAGGGGTTTTCAAAGTGTAAGACTGTCGACCTTCCTTTAGACAAAGATTGGAAAATGGGGAAGCCACCCACCCATTGTGATCCATTATAACAAGTTGGAAAACCAACAGCAACAAACCTAACCAGGTTAACCATTATTGGCAATACCAGTTCATAACAATGCAATATACAGTATTTAAAGCATAAAATCAGACATAACACGTCCACAGACTGAAGTTGGACAGTCTTGTGTATTCAAATGGTCTAATATGACACAAGAAGGCAGAACAGTTCATTACTGCAACTTTCACACTGTTGACGTGCAGAGCAGCCATCTTGGATTGTGATATTAGGGTTGGTGAGAATCTATGACTTTCCGAGTTGCAAATCTGACATTAGGAGGCATACCAATCGAAATTTCCCACTTCCCAGTACAACAAGAACACACACTCGAAGAGCCTAATCTTGCCTTTTGACATAACTTCAGACTACACCAAATGCATAAAAATGGTTTGTCCTAAGGAATGTATTTGTTTCTGAGACTGAGAAAACTTTTGGAGATATTAGTGTTCTCCCCCTTGATAACTAATATAATATTTTTTACTCCTCCATTCACTGAGCATCAACAGAAACTGTTTATAGCCCCTATTTTTTATTTTAATTTTCCTTTTTTTTTTGGGGGGGGGGGCAACCTCATGCTTTGCAAACCTCTGTACCACTATACAAAAGCATGCTGATATTCTCTATTTGATGTATTGTATACCAGTTAGTTCCCAACTTTTTCCACCTCATGGCCTATTTCATGATTTAAAGAAAATGTTCATAGTCCTTTAATTTAATTTGGTGATGACAACCAAACATTCTGAACTGAAATGCTTAAAACATAACTTATGTAAAATTGTATAATTAAACTCTGTTGCAAAAAGATGTGGAGGCTCTGTACCGGCGCAAAGGTTGGGAACCACTGTTCTATTCTATATTTGGATGTATGCAGCATACTAAGGTACACCTCTGTAACGTGTCTGATGTTTGGTTGTCTAGGCTATAGGACTTTCAGGTGGAAAACTCTGAACTGAAACTTTTAATGCTACTGATTGTATATTTTTGTATTTTGCTCTTTATTTAAGCATCACAAAACTACCTCTAAATTAATACTGCATCACAGATTTGATTGATGGACGTGATCTGATGGTTTCTCTTTATATTGGAGGGTTTGTCACATACAACAGTTATCATGTAGTTTTTAAATCCAGATCTAGTCTTTGATAGAATGAATTTGTTTGCCGAGTTCTTACTGCAAGTTCAAATTCATTCACATTTAAACATTAAAACCTACAAAATTGGATTTGCAGCTTTAAGAAATATATCAATTGATTATGCTTCTTAAATGGGGTGAGTAATCCTGTTAATTATTATAATTATTCATTACTGATTGTTATTTTACATACCATTTGATATTTTATTAGCTATAGGAAACTGCTGGCATGATACCTGTTCTGGTGATTCATTCATTATTTTTCTGTATTCTATATATCACAATTATAAGCCCAAATTATTACATACATTCATATTTCATTTTAGTCTAATTTTTGAATAATTTCCTGGAAGTAAAAAATATATGAAGTTTAGCAAAAATATTTAATTCATTAATTTAGTTATTACGTACATTTAAAACTAAAAACTAAGTGTTTCACGATTGGATATCTGTTGGAATCATATCTGTACCACAAGTTCCTTCATCCATAATTCTACTTCTTATTGGTTTGTTTGACGTTTCATTTACGGTTTTATTCTGTAGATGAAGTAGGTGATTTATTGTTTAGAGTAGTGTGCATGAGTTGGACTGTGTTGGTTTTGTTTGGATTTTGCTCATCACAAATACTCAGATTGAGCACTATTTCCTGTTTGTTGGAAGTGTATCGTAACAATTAGAGAAACAATTATCATTTTTTTGTTTGTTTTTCTTTTTTTTTTTCAAAGCTGCTTCTGTGTGAATGGTGGTTTTAAGGTCAAGACCACCATTCATACACCTGGTGACATGTTGAATATATTTGGATAAAAGTTTGAAATATTTGAACTCTTAATTAAGTTTACTTTAGAAAAAAAGCATTGTCTTAAATATCATTTCACCCTGATTGCCTAATTGAGTGAATCTGATTTTCTTTTGTTGTGAGTGGGATGCTTTCCTGCAGCATCTTGGCTGGTTTGTTGTCTGTTTAAAATTTATGTTCATTTTAGATTGGTTTATAGAAGTTAAAGGAAAAAGTCAGAGTGTGAAATTGTTTTAATTTTCTCTTATTTGCTGGTGAATCACAGGTTGGTGCGTACAGTCCCGTTTGTTTTTTAGGATTCCACTGAAAGTCCTCAGAAACATCATTGGGGATTTAACCGCAATTTGACCGCAATGTATCGATGACCAGGACGTTCAGCTGTAAACTGGATATAGTGATAATGATGGCAGCTGGAATGTCAACATTTCTACTTTCATTGTGTTCATGAAGTAGTTAACAGTCAGTCTCGGAACGTGTTGGCTATTGTGCAACGGTGCCATTAGACCGACGACCCATTATTCAGAAAAGACAATAGTTATAACTGTAATAACTGTTGCTATGACGAAAAAGGTTGCCTAACTTTATGGAAGTAGCAACCACACAACCTTTCTAGTGATCATTTCAATCTGAATCAGACCTTAACAAAAGCATTGTGGTTAAGGTAATGGATTTAATGAAAGCTAGTGAAAGTCAAAAAGCTAATAAAAACTGACAAAAGCTAAAAAGTTGCTATTAAAAAGCTAGTAAAAGCTAATAAAGGTAACAAATGCTAATAGAAAGCTACTTAATAAACGGCTAATAAATGAATAAAGCTAGTAAAATATGCTGAAAAGCTAATAAAGTAAGCTTAATAAAGTAACTAAAGCGAATAAAATGATGATAAACTAAGTTAATAAAAATCTAGTAAAAGCTAATACAAGCAAATAAAATGCTTGTAAAAGCTAACAAAAAATAAAAAGCTAGTAAAACGATAGTACATGCTCATAAAACTTCATCAAAAGCTCACAAAAACGAAAATAAAATGCAAATAAAAGCTAACAATGCAAATGCTAGTAAAAAGACAATACAAAGCTAATGAAGAAAATAAAAATCTAGTAAAAGCTAATAAAGAAAATAAAAAAATGTAGAAAAAAAATACATATATATATATATATGTGTAAAAGCTAATAAAGAGCTAATACATTAATGTAGGTAGTAAATACTAGCTAAAAAAGCTAGTAAAGCTATATATAATAAAATAGTAAAGTAGTAAATTAAAGGTTAGTAAAATGTTAATAAAAAGCATGTTCAGATTTTTGTATGTAAACATAAGTGGTGAGTAAACTTGCAGATGTCATTCATACCTGTTATAATCCATCAAATAATGGGATTAGAATGATGGTAACATATTGTGCTTATTATAAGCCTTTAGACTTATTCAAGACTCATCCAAAGAACCAGCAGTGGTCAGTTAGTGGAGGAACAGTCCCTCTGTGGCTCTGGCTTCTCCACAGCAGGTCTTTGCTGTTCTCCAGAGAAAATGACTGGCCTAACAATGAAGATGAGTTTTGCGGCAACTGACCGTTTTGAATACGTGAAGATGCCGTGTCTAACCGGACAGCTGGAAATTAAATGACCAGCAGTAAAATCGTTTCATCTCTTTGTTATCTGATATCTTATGAACAATAAAAAAAATACATTTTGATATACACTGGACTTGTGGTACCTTGTGGAATATCTTTGTTTCCTTACTAAGTTTGTCAAAAAATCTGATCTTCATCTAAGTCGAGGGTATTGACACTTCTTGGTAGAGTAGTACCAAACTCCAAAAGTTGACTCCAAGTGACTCCAAGTGTGCCAAAACTCGACTCTAGTCAGCTTTTTGAAGTCATTAACTCGTTAACTAACAGGTTTACATATTTGCACTAAAAGTATTTTTTTTGGGGTGTTCTCATGAAAATCTGAAAAAATATGTCAATAACCTTGACTTAGATAAGGGTCAGAAGGGTCAGATCATATTTTATGACAATTTGTTCAGGAATTAATGAAATTTCAAAAGGTCCACATACTTTTTTCTTCACTGTAATTGAGAAGCTAAATTGCAATTCGCAGTGACAAAGAATAAATGAAAAAGGAAAAACTTCCAGTGGGACATGCTCTGTAGCTAATGCTAATCAGGGATTACAGGACGTGGGACATCACAGGTTAACTGGATGATCCATTCACATGGGAATCCTGGGAACTCTGAGCAAAGTAAGCAGTTTGTGGAGTGTTGTCATCAGTTATAGAGGATTTCTGTATTTAGCAGAGGAAGTGAATGATAGTATATGATGGTGAAGGTTTTGGGATATTGATTAGATGGTGTTGATATGAGTCAAAGCACATTGATTATTTCTTAAACTACTCTACAGCAAAAGAATGACAGTTCCTCATAGAATGCCTTATTTAGCGTAAAACAATGACAAAAATGGAAAAAAAAACAAGCAGGCCTTCCTGTTTGGGACATTTAGAAACAAGTCGGGCAAGCTGAAAAAAGAAGGAACAAAAATGACCAGCCTGACACTAAGTAGCATACTAGCTAACATGGCAACTGCTATCAATGTCACTGACCTTGCTGCGTTTTTGGTGACAGAAATGGAAAAATGAAAAAAAAAAAAAATCCCTCCCGTCACACATGTAGGAAGTTACACCTTTTAAATTATTGTGCTGAAAAAGTATTGTGACTGGCTAGCGCTAGCATGTGAGTGTGGCTAGTTATTTTGCCAGTGGCTGCAGTTTGTCAACTAGACATGGAGCGTTCAAGCATTTCCCCTCCCCCGCTCCCCTGAAAGAAACCAAAGCCCTAATTTATGTGTTGTACCCAATTTACTCCTCACACTTCATCACCAAATAGCAACCATATGTCAGCACTACAGTATTTACCCAGCTAACACATAATATTCCCAGAATGTTCCTGTAAGGTTTCTCTTTGGTAACCCCCTAAACAATGTTCGGGATGTTATAGCAGCATGATTAAGAATTGGCACTACACATGAGTCCAGGGTCTATTTTTGATGGACCTTTGGTGGGCGAACACACATCTTTCTCATGAAGAAGACGTAGGTGAGGAACTCATTCCTTTGCTGGAGTGTGGGTGTCATGGAGAAAATGATGGACTCAGATCTGCTCCTGGGGAGGAAATAGGAAAGGGATATTTGAGAACAGAGCAAGAGAAAGAAGGTTTGGAAGATATTTTATGAAAAAAACGTTGATTTTGAGAACAGAGAAAAGGACAAGATTCTGTGACATAACATGGATGTTTGAGGGCTAACTCATAATTCACAGCAAATTAGAAATTTAACCACTGTCATTTTATGAGAGCATTAGTGTCAGATGTGGAACTGAACTTTTCTGTGCAGAAGGTGATAGTGGAGCCTTTTATGTATGAAATGAACAGTATAATTTGGACTAATTGTACCTGTTTCATCCCAACATGATAATCAGTTATGACTGATAACAGAAATGTTAAGACAATCTTTTTCTTTATTTTTTTTCCCTGTATCATGTATACTGTGTACGGTTTTTGAGAGCCTATTTTCTAAAGATGTACATGACTATTTTATTAAGATTTGACTTGTCATTTCACAGATTTGATACTTGCCGTGTTTCTTGACTGTTGCTGGTGATACAATGCACATTGTTATCAGTTATTTAACATTTACTATGTTGTTTTTCTCTTCTTTTCTTTTTTGTTTGTTCATATGGAGATTAATTAAAAGAGTTTACATTTTAGCGTTTGTACGTGTGTGTTCCTTGTCTGCCTTTCAGAGGCAAATTATAAGCAATGTGGATCATCACAAAGACTGGGCGATGTTTAAGCTTTTTGATTAGTTCAAGTTTTTACTACAATCCATGAAATGGCTGATCTGCAGAATTTATTTTATTTTTAGTACAGGCAAATAACATACAGTACAGTTTGATAATGTGACATCGCAACCTAAGGAAAAAAATAAGAGAGAACAAGGACTGCAACCTTTTTGTTATGAGGCAACAGCACCACCATGTCACAGTAGGAAATGTGTCATAAATTCATACACACATATATTTAATATTCATTTCTATCAGACAATATGAAAAATATTTCTTAAATTTTTTCTTTTTAGTTTTAGAGAAATCAGACAAAGATCAAGGATTAAATAAAATAATGTACATCAGACTTAGGCCAAATGGCCTTGCCCAAGACGATATTAAATTGCGGAGCTTCTACCTGAATATGTGCTCATTGCACTAGATTCCATATGTGACTATATAATCAGTGGTACAAAGTCATTTGGTGCAGTTAGATAATGGCTTGTAGAGAAAAGAGGGGCATTCCCTGTTGACGTTGATCTGGCTCACAGTGTGTGTCGTCCCATTAGAGATGCTCTGATTCTGAAGTGTGAAAGTTGGCTGAGCTCTCCTTCGACCAAAATAGTCCTGTTGGCCAACAGCTGCTGGCCTGCCTGGAGACTGCAGCACAACACTGAACACGGCAGGTTGAGAAGGGTGGGGCGTCAGCACAGAAAGTTAGAATAACGTTATTTTAATGGGGAATCTGTGTTATTGTCTTAGCATCTTGGGTGGGGGGATGATGCAGAGATTGTCCATCGTATGTAAAGCCACATTTCATTCAGTTGCTGGTGATTTTAGCCCACATTTAAATGCCAAAACCTTGTTAAGTTAGATTGTAAGAAATTCAAATGAACCAATCCCACTGTTACTTTAATTTCATCTGCTAAATTATTCTTTTGTCCAGATAAGTGCAGTAACGGTTGAAAGCAGCTGTTTTCTAAGAATTGCTCATCCGATTGACTTCACACTCCACACGGTACTCCCTTGGGTCCTCAGTTACATATCCATCAAGTGTGAAGTCCATCTAATGAACGGTTCTCCAGATAGAGGAAGGACAGTCCTATATACAGTACATAGACAGAGATACCTTCCCTTATAGATACATGTTGGCGTTACAGTGCCACCTGTTGGCTAAATGACACCAAATGTTTACCGAATGTGAGTGCAATACCACAAAGTGTTGAGCAGATATGATTTTTGTAATACGAGCCCTGCCTACAGTATTTGTGCAGACTTTAATGGTCAGCTACAGTAAATATGTTTGAAATATAAAAAAAATCTGAAACGTGACCTTTTTCCAGCTCAGTCCCGAGATGTTCTAAACCAAATTTGATGATAATTGCTCAAACTTTGTTGGAGGAGTGACAGAAAAAAATGATTTGGACAAAATTAAAAATGTCAGAAAATCTATATAAATACTTTCACATTTCACCCAAATTAACACAGAATTAACTCTGGTCTCTAGAAATGTAAGTGTATAAAGAGATGGAAGAATTATCATCTGAGTATCCAACAAGTTTACTTTGTCTTTTTTTCCTTGTACAGTGTGAGGTTCTATCCTTCACATATCTGGAGAACTGTCCATCCGATCCACTTTACAGTTGATCTTCATGTTGCTGGGGAGGTGCGGTTTGGACACATTTAATTTTTTTAAGGTGCTATTCATTCTGGTGAATCTTGGTGGTAGGGTGCAAAATTTTCCGAGGATGAACTCATTACATTCTGGAACAGATCCCACTTATAAAATTTCCACAAGGACTATTAAAGTTTTATTAGCTAATAGTGGCTCCTGCTGGTCAATGGAATGGTGATAGTTATTTGGATCCAGACAATCACCCATAGCCACAAATTGTAGCCAAGGGTCCCTTAAAATAATACTTTGACCCTATAAAATGCACCTGCATGCTCATTAACAATGTCTGACTGAAAATCCCTTACAGTTTGCACTATATTCCATGATGCACATCCATTCCATCCACTCCATCCATTCAGTACATTATATGATTTACTATTTGATCTTATTGTTGTTGTGTGCTATCCTCTCATTGTTGTCAGAAGACACTGTTCAAAACATGATTTATCATGACATATCATCCACTGCCACCCTCTGGAAATCAAAGGTAAATGATGATATGATAAACAATACATGACAGTGGCTCTGTTATTTATTATTGCTCCACATCCTCAATATGCTCCAAACTGTTCTTGTTTATTACTGTGAATGAGCCAAACCATCAGATAAAGGAATATAGCCACATTTCCATAAGAGAGGTGTAAAGCTATATTTCAATTGAGCCACAGAAAGTTTCAACAAGTCTCTAATGTTGTTGTCCAAAGAACAGAAACTGCTGCAGATACACAGCATAGCTCAAAGAGGGTAACTCTATGACTGGTGTGTGTGTGTATGTGTGTGTGTGTGTGTGTGTGTGTGTGTGTGTGTGTGTGTGTGTGTGTGTGTGTGTGTAGATCATGGTAAACTACAATTTAAACTATATTTAAACTAAATACACAAACTGTGAGGGTGACACAGTGGCACAGGGGTTAGCGCTGTTGGCTCACACTAAGAAGGTCACAGGTTCAAGACGTCCTGGGTCTGGAACCTTTCTGTGTGGAGTTTGCATGTTCTCCCTGTGTCTGCGTGGGTTTTCACCGGGTACTCCGGCTTCCTCCCACAGTCCAAGAACATGCTGAGGTTAATTGGTGACTCTAAATTGCCCATAGGTGAGGGTGTGAGTGAATGGTGTGTGTGCCCCATGATTGGCTGGCGACCATCTGGGGTGTATCCCTGCCTCTCGCCGTAATGCGCTGGGATTGGCTCCAGCAGACCCCTGTGACCCTAATGAGGAATAAGCAGGTATAGAAAATGACTGACTGACTGACATTGTCTGTGTTCAAAATGTCCAATGGCAGTTGCATTATTGAGGCACAGATTTAGTTCCATACACTGAACCCTGTAGTTTTTTTTTAAAAGAAAGAAACTTCCTAAAGGACAAAATATGTGTGTTGGCTAGCTGGTTAACATCTCACATCTATCTAGCTAGCAATATAAACTAGCTAAACTATCTATCTAGCTAGCTAGCGCTGTTGGCTCACACTAAGAAGGTCACAGGTTCAAGACCTCCTTGGTCCTGGGTCCTTGGTCTATCTATCTAGCTAGCTAGCTAGCTAGATAGATAGCTAGATAGATAGATAGATAGATAGATAGATAGATGACTTTATTTATCCCCAAAGGGAAGTAATCCGGTACATTTAAATACAATAAAAACACAATGGCATAAAACACTAAGGTATATAAAAAACAATAGAAATAGATTAAGAATCTCTAACTCTAACATATTTGTTCTTGTAAATGTATGTTAATATTGATGTTTCACCAAAAACCTGTAGCTGAAAGCGAACCTGAATGGCTTTTGATTGAGAGCTCAGACATTCAACACTCAAAAGCGTAACCAGGCTGAGCTCCTCGTCCTGGATTCTGTGGTTGGCGTCTGTCCTGTCAAGAAAGGATTAGGGTGAACTTAGTCCATGTTCCACAGTTTGAGAGGTATTCCAGTGTAAGAATCACCAAGGTCAAACAGCATCAGTTTCATGCAGCCGATGGCATGCGAATGAGAGATGAGTGTCAAACCTCAACCATCTCTTGATGCACAGAGCCCTCTCAGATTTCACAGGTCATCATTTCTCTGCAGAGGGATACCACACATGTTCCCCACCAACAAGATTGCGGATCTCCCAGTGTGACAGGACTCATGCCAGCAGAGGGCATCTGAAAATGGCCAAGGGTGGTACTGTAACAAAAACCTTTATGTTTGGTAATAAAACTCTCGAACGGTAAGTCTCAGCATCAGATTTTCCTGGATTCTGCAGATGCTGCACATTTTATCATTATAAGCCACACCAGTTTGTGTCCATACAGATTTCAGGGCATTTTGCATTTTGTTTGCATGTTGTTTTTTTCATTGCTACACTTTCTGAGCAAATTTGGTTCACTTACTGGGTCAATTCTAGGGACCGGATTTATTTTACTTTTGAACTATTAGTTTTTACATCGATTTTATAGATTTTATGATGTTTTTCATTTGGTTTGAGCAATAATCACCAAATTTGGTTATCTCTGGACCAAGCTGTAAAAGCTTACTGAACACTTTTTATGAACCCACATGTGAGTGACAATGACAAATTTGGTGTCATTCTGTCAGTAGGTGGCAATTATTTTATTTATTCCAGTTGGATTGATAAAAATTATTTCACTGCATATTAAACATAATTCATTACTCAGTACGAATCTGCAGGTATTAACAGTTTATGCTTTTCAAAGTGATGTCACACAATCAGTCTAATATGTTTTTAAGAGCAGATAGTGTAGATGTAACAAGACTCAGACTTGTAAGGTAGCAGAGAGTGAGAGAGAGCTCCAGAGCGGACTGCAGCTCACAAAATAAACAAAGAGAATCTATTTGTGTATTATGGCGGTCTGCCATAGATAAATGAATGTATGAGAAACTGCATACTTGGTCCATGTTGGATGTCAGTTTGTTTTTCTTTGGTGCTGCTGCTACATCATTCAAATTAAGACATAACTTGTCTCCATAAAGCACAAGCATTTATTTGATTTCCCACCTGTTGTTTTAGGTCACAATTCTTTTCAAGCTCTTTCCACAAAAAAATGAGGCGCAGGGCCAGGTTCAGTCTGCAGGCCTTAAGTTTGACACGTATGCTCTCAACCCCAGTGGAATTCTAGAAGCTTGCTGTGCTTCACTGAGAATCTTCGCTTCCTACTCAATTATATTGTAGATTGCTTTTATTTTTTAACCTCCTATTTTTGATACCAAATTCCAAGTCAGCTGTGCCTGAAGGCGGCATGTGTCTCCAGCAGGGAAAATAGGATGCATCTCACTGTTTACTGACAGTGATTACTTGCAGAATTATGGGATTTTAAGCAGAAAATATGAACTCTCATTGTCTTTTTCTGTGTTGTATAGCGAGTCAGGATGTTTCTCACAACACAATCTAACCCCCATTTTTGACTGGATGCAAATCAACGACGCATCAGCGACCCAGAGCTTTGCTCCGACCTCTCCCCTCTGTCATATCCCATTGGAAGAGTTTCACCCATGGAGCGTTCATGGACACTGGTGAGCTGGGGTTGGGAGACCACAAGATCACACATGAATCATGAGAATCAACCAGTCTAGTGTACAACTACATATAAAACTGGGTGATTTTCACCTTTCATCTTCTGTGTCTGCCCTGTGTCACCAGTCAAGGTTTAGTGTCCAAGTAAAGCGATGAGGAATATGATAAACTTGTTTTACTCCGGATGCCCTTTTCTTTCCTGTGTCTCACTTCCTTTCTGGTTCGACTCTTTCTTTGCAGATTGATGTAACTGTAGCGTGGCCTTTATCAAAAATACACTCATCAATGTAAGGCTGCACCAAATGATTATTTATCCATAATTGAAACAATAACAAATTGTACTTGTTTAGTTCATAAAATGGTGTAAAGTGTTTCCCAAAGCTTAAGATGCAACCTAAAATGTCTCTTTTTTTCTCCAGACCAACATTCCACAACCCAAGATCATCAGTTTACTATTATAGAAGATAAAAGAAACCAGATTTGAGAAGGTGAAACCAGAGACTTTGGACCTTTTCTTCTTAGAAAATGCTCAAATTGATGAATTGATTATCTAAATGGTTGGCAATTAATGTATCGCCATGTATCTTAATGTAATGGAGCATCGAGCTGAGCCACTTCTCAGATGCTTCTGAAAATGGGGGTAACGATTTCCATAATTTTAGTGAAGATGAGAATGCTTAGTGGGTTCAGCCATTTTTTTCTGGAAGTCTGGAAACTGAGTGAAAACCAGGAATTTCAGCTGATGAAAACTATCTACAACAAATAGCGTAGAACTTTATTTTTGTGGTCTGATGCGATTCATTTTAAAATCTGAGGTGCTCCAATGATAAACAGTATACTGTAGTATGGACACTACAGGGAGTTCTGGGGTCTAGAGGCTAAAGGGGAAGCTGGTGGGTCTGGATCTACTTCTTCAGACAGAGCTAAGAGACAGGTCTCACACATCTGTTGTTAGTTCATCCAGCCTTAGTTTGAATATGGAAAACATGTATGTGCTTGTGTACACACGCAAGCACACACACACACAGCTCCTTGTCTTATGGAGCGTAACAAGGGCAGTAATCATATCTGGTGCTCTGAGGCTCTTAATGAGTGACGGCAGTGAGCAGCTGATAATGTTCCTCTGTAATAACTTTATTTATAAAACCTTTTCAGAGTGCTCTGCAGAAATAGATCAACAGACGCACACATAGAATAGTTTCATGTGTTTTATACATGGTTTTCTTCCTCTGACCTGTCAACGACCCATCGCTCTGTCCATCAGCGAGGGCTAAAAACAAACTTATACATTTGAGCTACATATTATTTACAACATTGAACAGAAGAGAGCAACAGGATCCCGGAAACATAAAGTGCCAATATGAATTCAAGACTCATTCATTTAACAACCTGGAAGTTCACTTCAAACCTGCAAGAAGATGCAACTAAAACAAAAGCAGCTCATTCATAAACACTCTTTATTAATCCCTGTTTGCATATGGATCTGTTCAGATAGACGGATATTCAATACATCATCATCATTATTGTCATTAAGAGATTAAAAAATGGATGGACGGATGTTATAAATGACCAAATAGCTAAGTTACAATTAACTGCTGGGCCCCCTTTCAATGCAAGGTGCAGGTGTATATTTTGATAAATAACCATTGGTTCCAAATAATTTCATTAATAGAAAAAAAGAAAAAATTCAAGTAAGAAGACGTGACCCCTGACGCTGCACATTTTTCTTCATCTGTTTTTTGCAAGCATCATGGTCATGCTCAAATGACGTTAAAGAACACCCTCTCGAGTAATATTGCTTTACTGCTTTAAAATCCCATATGTGTGCTGTGGTGGTGTAGCGGTAGAAGGCTTGCCTCCAATAGCAGTTTTGAGTTCTGGTTGAGGCATTCCTTTGCTGCAAGTCTCCCCATTTGGAGATGGATTTCTCTCATTAAAACTTGTAAATGCAGAGAGGGTGATTCTAAATTAAAATAAATTGTAAGAAAAATGTTTATTTATGGATACCAAAACACATGTGCAGACCAAGGAATATTTGTAGATCACCCTCTGTGCGTTTGCACGTATTGATACAACAAATCTAATTCACATTTGTGAATCACAAGTTATTTGTTTGTAGATCTGTGTAGATCTTGCTAAAAATGTCTCAATAATATGCAACTGAGGAAGGAGATGTGGGTGATGGTCCACAAATGTAGAGTGACATCTCACAAACTGAATTTTCAGTTTTACAAATGGAAAATGGTATATTTACAAACATGCCATATATTTACAAACAGATGAATTTTTCATAAACAAAATGCCAGTTACAAATCAGAAATGTGTATTGTGCAACTAAAATCACATTTGTAGATGTGATTTTAGTTGCCTCTGCACATTTTTTCTAGTATTATTGAGACAAATTGAACTCCACACTCCCATCACTTCCTGTTTGGCTGCTGTCTTATAAAAGTGTCTGTGCAACAAAAAAATCATTTACAAAAAAAACCCCAAATTGAATCCCATAGACTTACGTATTACAGCACTTTCCTGCAGCAGTGAATATCCTGCTACAGTGTAAGGCTCTGTATCACAACTCCTCCTCATGTTGCTTTACAGTGAGGTAACAAAAGAATTGTATCGTCTTTAAAAAAACATTAGCCAGTTTAGCTGCTACTTTTTTCCTTCTTACTCAGGAAATCCCAACACTATGACCTAACAGAGTTTAATCTGGGACTAAACTCATTCATTTATAAACATATATAACAATAACATGCCCAGGTTGTTACACTATACGGAGTAAGACATTTATCATAAGTCCTATCAACATAATTTCAAAACTGATATGTAGATTGACATCCGCACTTTCAACATAAATTGTAGCCTTTTTCTTACAATAACTGTATTTGCATGTGTCTCCTTATCTCAATGTATGTCCATGTCTTACTCAATGTACAGTTTATCTATTAAGACTATGTAACCATCCTCATTTGGACAAACATGAAAAATCTATTTAACCTTCTACTTTTCTATAGGAATACATACTTTCTTAGTAACATTAAATAACATTTTCTTGTCCACTAATCTTATCTTTGGGGCCAAATCAACAAACTAATCTGTAACAGGAATGTTTTCAAACCCTGATATATCTCAAGGCTTGATTCCATAGGGCATACACATTTTCCCCCTTTACTTATGAATTCAAGCATAGGATGATGTGTCTGGGTGATCATAATGAATTTGGTGCCATTTGGCCAATGAGTGGTGGTGTAGCAGCATCATTGATAGCGCTGCACATTTAGTCGACCAATTGATTAGTTACCAACTATTATATTAATCGTCAACTATTTTGATAATCAATTAAGGTAATTTTTAAGAAAGAAATGTCCAAATGTTCAGGTTCTACCTTCACAGGTCTGGATACATTTTAGGTTGCATGGTTAGCTTTGGGAAATATCAACATCTCACCCCATTTTATAACCAAAACAACTAATCTAACGATTAATTGATGATTAAAATAGTCAATAGTTGGAACCCTAATCATTGATCTATAATGTATGCATTTTCATATCTTGATAACAGTTCATTAGAGCAATTTTACACTTGGTGGGATGCCCTAGGGACTAAGTTGTTAAGTTTGAAGTGGATCATGAGTAGTTCATGACAACCCTGCTATTCCGGAGAAAAGGGCACTGCACTAATTCGAAAATAATGTGGAAATTTGATCAGTATTACTTTAATACCTGTCAGAGAGATGCTGACATCAGTGTCCTCACAAGAAAGACTGGGTCAACAGAAGCTTGGGAGGTGAGGGGAGGAGGAGGAATGAGTCTGAGAAGAGACAGTAGGGGAAGACTGGTTGGAGGTCTGAGGGGGTGCTGGAGAGGTGGAGGAAAACAGGGTTTGACTAAGAGAAGTTTGACAAGGTGAGGTGTGGATGAACGAGGCAGGAAACTGGAGGCCAGATGGACTGTAGGCCAAAGAGGGAGATTCTACATGTTGCCGATCTTGTTTTTCACTGGTGGACTGTTGCTGGGGATTGGCGCGGGAGCATGGCGTCAGAGTGCTGTAGGAAGGGGCAATCATCTGTTTCTGCAGCAGCTGCATGACGACACCGACGTCTGCTGACATGCGGGATTCCAACCTGGAAAACATCCACATACAGAGCTGAATGAGTCTGCAGGTAAGCAGGAGGTGTCGTGCATCAAAATTATTTAACACAGACCTCCTCCTGGATCTCATGCAACGTTAATGTAGCTCACTACCTTGGGTCCAACTTAGCACCGGGAGATATAGATTCAGGTAAAGACACTGATCATGCCATGATGTCATATGACCCACCTGCAAATTTGTTGCTGTAGTGTCTCCAGCCTGTTCTCTAACTCCGCCTTCTGCCTCCGAGAGATGACAGGGGGAGGAGGAAGAGAAGGAGGAGGAGGGCTGGGGGAGCAGTGGGAGGAGGAGTCAGCAGGAGGATGTGAGGGGACGCTGAGGGAGCAGGGAACCTTCTGGTATCGCCGCTCCTCTCGGCACTCTGAGGACCACAATGTGAAGATGCTGGACACTCCTGAGAAAGCATCTGTCCACACACAGAGACACAGTGAGACAAACACAGACACACAATGAAAAAGACACAGGGACACACATGGTGAGACAGACGCAGACACATGTGAGACAGGCACAGAGAGAGATGGTGAGACACAGTGAGACTAGATGGAGATATTAGTACATGGTTCATGAGACCAGCACGAGGACACAGTGACACAGACACTGGGACACAGTGAGACAAACACACAGAGACACACAGGGACTCTGTAGACAAAAATGTCTTTTTGGAGAGATGAAGGCCCCTGTGGCATGGCCTAAACTTTTTCCCCCCCTTATAATATTTTACTTTTATAGTTTAGTAGTTTTAATATCTGGCACTTTTACACTTTGCTTTACTTGAGTAAAAAGTTTGAGTTGATACTTCAACTTCTACAGAAGTATTTTCAAACCCTGGTGTCCATACTTCCATCCGAGTAATAAGGTTGAATACTTTTGATACCTCTGCTTCCACTTGCCTGTCAGAGGGTTACAGGTCTTCTCTCTCCTGTTGATCTCAGCAGCAGTAACCATGGAGATCTGAGAAGGACAGTTTAATTCCACCTCCTCTGTCTCGTCCTCGCTGGAGAACACAGGGCCGTACCTGCGGGAATAAACCATTAAACATGCTCCAATCATTCTTATATTCTCATATTTGGATATTTAAGAGGGCTTTGGTTTTCTTGTGTTTTCATGATATATGATATACTTTCATTTAATAACAGCTATCAATCTAAAATATGGTAATATGGTAATTTACTTCACTGATTTTATTAAACTAGTATGACTAATGTATAACTTACATTTTTCAAAAGTAAGATTACAGTACTGTAGTTAAAGATCTCAAAGCTGCTTGTCCTGGGTTGTCCTCTGCATATTTTACCACAGTAAATTTGAATTTCAGTTTGAATTTCATGTTGTACTTTATATTCTTACTTTCATACATTAAATTCACACTTTTTTATCACCATGAGTTGTAAAATGAATAGAAAATATACTCAAGATATTGACAAGATTAGAAATAATGATTTATATTTACAATAATATATATGTTTTTTCCTTCAAACTTTCCTTTTGTCAAAAGAAGGTCAGTTTTTCAGCTTCTCTAACCAGCTAAACTGTTTTCAGCTGTGATAACATGATTAAACAAGGATTCATTAGTCATCATCCATTAGCCTGCTGATGCAATGAGATATTGCACTAAAAACCAGACATTTGCAGCTAGAATAGTCATTTACGGCATTAGCAATATATAGAGTGTATTTCTCATCAGTTTAAATTTTATTTCAAAAATACAAATTAAAACTTGTACAAATTACAAGTTAATATATAAACAGATAAAGACAATTATTTGTTTATAGGACTGAGGTAGGATGTTAAATATTGTCAGCCTAATAGCATATCTGCCAAATTTTGCAGGTTTTTGGAAAAGAAGGAAAAACATTTTTTTCAGCAAATTGTAAGAACTTTTTATTTATATGTTAATGGTGACTCACACCAGATGTGTGAACAAGTTTGAAATGAAAAAACAGACACAATGACTCTTGCATAAAATATAAAACTGACTTATGCAAATTTTGCAGGGAATTCAATTTGACTTAGGCAGTTCTCATAAAAAAAAAGTTGAATGAATTTGTTGCAATGAATTATGAGGAATCATGTTCATCAGCTTTTTGGAGTGACTGTGTGTGTGTGTGTATGTGTGTGTGTGAGTGGTTGATCCGACCAACAGTCTTACAGTGTACGTTTCTGATCATGTGTGTTGTGAGCATCGTGCTGCTTCCAGTCCCCGAGTCCTCCGGAGTGTCTGGAGGTAGCTCTCTGTCTCATCCCTGAGATGCTGCCAACTGACAGGAAACAGAAGAAGACTGTAGAGACAATCCAGACAGAATGACACTCATCGTTTCAAATGACAGGGGGACACTCTCACAGACGGTAAGACCATCAAACAGAGAGGAAGACACTCTGAGGGGAGGACAGCACAGGAAAACACTCTCACAGAGAGGATGCTACCTGTGTGTTGGCTCAGTTTTCTGCTGAAGTCCTCACAGTCATCTCCAGCTTCAGAATTCATCTACAGACAGACAGTGAATGACAGAAGTGTGTGTAAGGGATTCATCCTGGAGCCCAGTGATCTACGGTCTATGCTGTATTACTGAACACTTTTGGGTTAAGATGTTGTTTTTTCTTGTTCTGAAAATATTATATGATTATTTATATATTTTTGTTTAGGATGTTACAATAATCTTTACCCTTCTAATTAAGGTAGAAAGAGCTTCATTTATCAATTTTGAACAATTTATATATTTTTTTCCAGTCTTTTCAAAGTCTTTATTCCTCAGTTTATCACAGTATAATGGTTAGAATGTGTGTGAGCTGATATTATTTGCTAATTTGTATTTTATGTACTGCATTAACGTCCAGTTAAACATCCCACTATATCCAGATATATGTTAGTCTATATTTTTCAGTACAATGACAAACATACGTCTCTGAGGTTGAAGGTGATTTCCAAGTTGGACCAAAAATATTCACAGAATTCCGGATACATGTCAAGAACCTGTCGACAGATAAAACTGCAGGTTAGCGCAACGGTTTGCGTGTTAAGTAAAATAATCTTGTTTCAATAGCGGATAGTTTTGCTTATTTATTATTTATTTATTGGTTTTGTCTGTCTTGTCTTAAAAAAATGATCACTCTGTCTTCAGTACCTCCAGCATATCCTCTCTGTGGATCTTGTGCAGGTCACAGTAGGTCAGAGCTCGGACATCAGCGTTGGATTTTCCTGGCCGGACACTCAGATTGACTGGTTCCCCAAAGATATCATTCTTCCCTGGAGGAAAGGAAATGCATTTCTTATTAAATGTGTTAAATTACAAAATATACACTCATTGAATTTGTTCATTTACTTGTAGAGGAAAAAAAAGAGTAATTGCCTAGCTTTTGCAGCTTTAACAGGATGCAGGTTTAATAAGAGCAGAAGCAGGTTTATTAAGTGTAGAGTCGTCTGTGGACCACTAGATGGAGATATTAGCACATGGCTCATACAGCAGCACTGACCTGTTACATTTCTTTACTCTATTATATATATTATTTTCTAAATAATGATATTTATTTTAGATATCCACCCAAGTAACTGATTTACATATGTATCTAATTTAATATCCCCCTGCTGTATTTTAATCCTAAATGCATCTTTAAAATAAATCCTTAGGTTACCCCGACACATGTTTGTGTATTGTATATATATTGTGTATTTGTGACATATTTGTATGAAGATACATACATGTGTGTCTAAAATTTTACACACACACATGCAAACCCACACACTGTGATAAATACACACGTTCATATACAGTCTGACCTCTCTAAAGGAGGGAGACACCTTTAGTTGAAATAATGTATTCAGCTCACCTGCAGCACCAAACATTATCAAAGCGTCCCAGAACTGAGACCTATGTTTTCACAAATGAGGTAATATGGCACAAACGTTGTTCCCACAAGGTAGGCTATAAAATGATTAGTATCCCATCGTTTGGACCCGAGTTGCGTTCTCACCCGAGGAACAGCATCAAAGTTTGTCATTTGGTACAGTTGAGTGGATCGAGACCTCTTTTTGGAGGTGTAAGTCCACTTAATTCAGTGGGCACGCCAGTGCCACTGATTCTTTCACGGCAACGAAAATGAACCAAATCAAGCACATTTGGGTACACTAGGGGTACTGTAGCTATGGTCGGCGGAGATAACACTAATACCCTTAATTCGCTTATATAGGCCCGGCCTTTATTTACTCAAGCACATCGAGGCCCAGGACTTTATTGGGACAGGACCACATTTAGAGACTGGCTTCTATTTCTATTTGAGCAAAACAGACTACTAGTAGAATGTAGAAAAAAATAGATGTTGTGTCTATTTGGACCTATAAAATATGAGGTTTATTTATTGAAAAAGTACAGTTACATTATGGTACACATACATAACATTAACAATATTAACAAAAGTTAACTTACTGGTTTAGACAGCTTACTGCTCCAAAGTTTAACCATCCTTAAAAAAAAAAAAATCCTCCAATTCTTTTTAATCCTCCTCCTCCTCCTTTTCATCTTTCCTTGTAATCTCTTCATCATTCAACAGTTTTTACAAAAAGCTCAGCAGCTGATTTGCCATTTGCCCCTGTCGCCACATGACGACATATATATTTATGTGTGCAATTAGACATTTAAAATGCGGTTCTAATAATAGCCTCAGCCTGTGTTAGAGTCTTTATTTACCCCCTACAACAGTAAGACCGGCCAATGTTAGGGACCCAGGCCGCTAATGGAGTACTGGCCTATTTTTGACAATTTACGGTATATAATATGATCTATAAATGAAGACGGTGATGGACACAGGTGAAGATGATGAGATGGGGTGGGATCTACTCTTTGGCTTTGTTTTTGGAGATAAAGTTTAAGTTTGTATGCTACACACCTCTGTGATGAAATGAAGAAGATGCAACAAGGATCTCTGTAACTGTTTGGAGACAAAGAAAGTGTGTCTAAAATCCACTGATCCCTCACAGAGGAAGAAGTCACACATACCCAGTATAGCAACCACCACGTCTCCTCTCAGGATCTCTATGGATCCTCTGGAGATGAAGTACAGAGCTGAGATCAGGTCCCCAGCATGGACAAGGGTGTCACCAGGTGGGGCATGCGTGGTTTTAAACTTCATCGCCAGGGCCCTCAGACAGCCCTTAGTGGACCCTAAACACCAGAAAATCACAGCGTGTCAGTCTGATACTACAAAAATTGCACGTGTTTAAACAAGACGGTTACCTTTGAAAGCTTTACAGTTCTGCAGCAGAGATCTATTGAGGTGAAGACAAATATCGGCCTGGAGACACTCTGGGAAACCTTTTAACACCTGAAGGATAAGGAAGGACAGGGGGCAGAATGGCAGAGGATAGAAGGACAGGAGGAAAGGACAGAAAGATAGAGGACAGAAGGACAGAAGGAGTTGAGTTACAGCTGCAGGTAAAGGCTAAAGGCTCCTCTATGTGAACTGATGATTAAGAAAATACCATACAGGTTAGTTCAACTAAGGTTAAAGTAAAGTTGCGTTAAAGTGTCATACAGGTTTAAAATAAAGCATCACACAGGTTCATTAAAGTCATTCTCATCCAGATAGAACAACAATCTATTGTAAGTTAGCTTTTTTATGAAATGGTGGACAAGATAGAAATGGGTCTATAGTTGGAGAAGATTAAAATATGCTCATCTTTAAAAATGGAAATCATTTATGAAAAACGCCACATTCTGCCTTTGGTGGATTGAATTAAAAGCAAGGCTGAATAGTGTTGTGTGATACAATGATGCAATCAAAAAACATACAGTGACATGGTGACATGGCACCTTTGTTAAAATGTCAGCAGTGTGGATGTATTTGAAGAGTGTATTTGAAGAGCGAGAATAGAATTGCAGTTGGCAATGAGCGTTCAACCAAAACTATCTAGAGGGGGTTCCTTTGTAAAGAACCTTAGCAATACCGCTTTAATTTGTCATTCAAAAGCTAAACCCCCTGAATAACATGCTGAGGGATGGCTGCAGCAACTAAACTGAAAGTAACTCATTTATTGTGTAATACTGAATGATTTAATCATGTTGAGGATGTGCTTTTTTCAACTGCAACTCCAACTTGATTTCTCAATGCCAATACAAGTTAATTCTATCCAAAACTATTGTAGACATTGCTTCCATGTTTGCATGTCCAAATACGAAATCATACATGTGAAATAAACATCTGCATTGACAAACAAAAGGCAGAGGCAGAGTTAGCCTGCTATATTGAGCTTTCCAAGATTGCGAACACTTTACTCAAAACAGAACTCGGTGCAGTTGCCACAATCGGTTTTCACAGGGGAATCAAAACGCAAAAACTTAACATTGTAAGCCTTTCTCCCAGTAGTCCTCCTCTCTTTTAGAACAACCTTGTCAGGTTGTCAGAGTGGAGGTCCAACTGAGACTTGAACTTGGTCTGAAGTGGGACACTGGTGATTCTATCGAATTCAGCGTTGATCTAAAAACAGGCAATAAACACAAAGGAATCAGGTTCAAACTATAAACATCAGGAAGAAAACCACCTTTACACAGAGCAGACCAGGACAGTCTAGGACTAATAATGCACAGACCGATGATATACAATCAGTAATATTAGCGGTGTGCCAGAGTACCCAAGACTTTCGTTTTAACAGCAAAGATGAAAACCCAGCATGAGGTAAGTCTCACCTCACCGACTTCAAACAGAGGTGGCCATCCTGCCTTGAAGTTCTCCACCATTGGTACATCATGAACGAATACAACTCTACTGTGTGCAAAAGTCTTTTCCATCTTGGGTTTCACAATTTCTCTGTTGTTCCTCTTCTTTACATCTAAGACTAGAGCCTTTCCTCAGTTTCTGTTGACGGGTATGTCATTTCTTCTTCACAACCCCCTTCTGCTGTGGCGTGCTAACAACACTTCCTGGCATCTTTTGAATATATACCAATTCCGGTGATGACCAAACGTGATTATATTAATTTCAATTTTCAATTCAATCACTTTCAATCTAGATGAGAGAAACATACAAATTCAACAATCTCCATGAAGAGGAGTCAGCATTATTAAACAATATTCACTAGAGGAATATAAATGAATTGCATTTCATATACTAACTGCATTTTTTGTAAAAGCTTTTAGTGTACCCATTTTATTCTTTCTACATCTTTCATCTACATGATTCCTCCGGTTTGACAATGAAAAGGTCATAGCTGATGACAGTGTAGTTCCCCTTCATGGCAGGAATATGCCCTGTTCCTGCGAAGGTCAGAGATGTCCTCATTGAAGAAAATAGAGGCAGAAGACGCCTTGGAGAGGAGGATATCACTGTTTCACAACCACAGATCTGGGCTTGTCAGCATTCATTTTAAGTTTTCCATTTCAATGGACCCACTCATTTTCAGTGTTTTTTGAAGTTTGGATTCTATATTTTTTCTCTGAGATTCATCTCATGAATTTCCCTGTGTGAGTATGACATGCTTGTTTTCAGTTCTTGAACCTTTCCTCTTCAACAAGCTCATTTGTCTAATTGTTAGTAGACTCGTACAATCTAGGTAACATTTGCCTGCTTAGCCTGGTGTTAGTGGCTGATACCTGCAGGGAAATTTGGCCTCAATCACAAATGCTGACATGTTCCTGGCTAATGTTGTAGATAGTTGAATGAGCATTCATGATTTGGGGTCTTTTGGCAATGGATAATTTTTGTAGCTTTGGAAACTTTGGAATCTATGTCTTCCATACTCACAGCGTTCATGTCTATTCCGTTAGTATAGGACCATGCATGTTGGAAGTACTCCTCCAGCCGCTGCCTCAGAGGGTTGGGGATCTGGTGGAACCGGATGAACTCTCGGACTCTCATCATCTGGGCATGGTAGCGTGCTGTACCAGAATACAGTCGCTGGATGATGGCTGAGACATTACCAAAAATACTGGCATACATCAGAGCTGATAAGGAGACAGAAAGAGAGACACTGGCTCATTACCTTCATATGGAGGCATTGTGTAAGTGCTGTTTGTCACCTGCCGCCATGGTAACATCCGCCTGCCCCCAACATCACGTCCACCTGCCCCTCACCATAACACCTACTTTTTCAGTCTTCCAAGTGCACATCAGCCAATCAGAAGAGAGGCTCCTGAACATTTATGAGCAGTGGTCTCACAAAATGTGCATGGTTGTTTTAGTGGCTGTTAAAGCTCCTGCTGATTAATGGAATGTTAATAGTTGAATGAGCATATGACAGAACTCTGTCCTGTTAGATTGGAAAAGGTATATTCCCCCATGAGTTCCCTTAGTTCACTTTGATACTTTGATATATATACTTTCACGGAGACCTAAACTAACTGTATAAACATTGCTATAAATGGTTATTCATTTGGTATAAGTGACCATCAGTGACATATAGAGACAGTTCTCATATTTAAAACCAAAATACTGTGACTTTAGCTTCAAGTTTCCCTGATGATTCCAAAATGTCTCACCTCCAATAAGCATGACACAGATGGAGAAGATCTTCTCTGAGTTTGTGTTTGGAGAGACATTCCCAAAACCCACACTGGTCAGGCTGCTGAAGGTGAAGTACAGCGCAGTGACATATTTATCTCGAATGGAAGGACCTGACCCAACGATGGAGTCATTGTACGGTCTCCCCAGCTGGTCTCCCAGATTGTCCAACCAACCGATCCCAGCCGAGGTTGACCGCTCCACATTACCTATGGCATACCTGGGATAACAAGAAACATGTTAGTACACAGTAGTATACACACTACAACTGGATGCAGCATGTACAGCAGTAGCTCCCATTATTGAACAAAAACTTTGTGCTATTCTTAATATTGAGTATAGAAAATAAAGAATTTTTGTCGATGAACATATGCAGTAAGATAGAGTAGAGTAAGATACCAGATGCAGGCCAGCCAGTGAGCGATGAGAGCAAAGGTACACATAAGGAGGAAGAGTACTGCTGCACCATATTCTGAGTAACGGTCCAATTTCCTGGCTACACGGACCAATCGCAGTAACCGAGCTGTCTTCAATAAGCCAATCAGTGTGGTGGTCTGTTGAGAGGAGGTTTATTGTTTTATTAATTTATTTTGCAGTGACAGTGCACCCCAATCAACAGGCTAGATTTCACCTGCTGTTCATGGCCAGGTGTCGCAACATTTAAAATGAAATAGAATTAAAATGCATATTGTTACAGAGATACAAACAGTGACACAAGAGAAATGTAAAAGGGCAGATAAGCAGACATGTAAGCAAAAGCAGAACAGACATTATAACAAACTATAGCAGGTGTCAGGTAGAACAAACATACCTACAGTAAAAACACATATATAATACTGGAACACAAAAGTTTAATCAAGGAAATGCAGATTTCATTAACGTTTGCATGCCTGATTGGGAAGTAATTTCGTGAGGCCATTGAAATGTTTTGTATGTATTATTTCACCATATTTGTGGTGGCATGTTGTGGAAATTTCTTTTACTATTGTTATATACTGTAATCATGTTTGTGTTGTTGAAATTTCAGGTACTATTGTTACATAATCATCTGCTCATGGAAAATTATAGTATCAGGCAAACAGTTCAAGGTCAAGGGATGATTTTGACTAATAGTTTTTGAATAGTTTTTTGAAGAAGAAAAGACTTTTGTTTTTGAAAATAAAGTTTAGGGGTCCAGGGATCAATTGGCCTAGACCAAGACAGTCACAAAAAGCAATGCTGCTTTCACAGAGAAGGCAAATAAAGAGCTTGACCAATGTCACCCAGTCACCTTTTGAGGCAGATTTTGTATTTCTGCTCCTTTTAGTAACTTTTTAAACTCACTAAGTGCAGGCTGGGCCATGTTTTAAAACACAAGACACATAAGATGTAATAAGGTCTTACCAATCCAAGAGATAGTGTTTAGTGAGGATGTTGTTTTAATCAAGTATTTTTAAAGCTTGTTTATGGAGTATTTGAATAGATTTTAGCATTGTGCTGCTCTGGGTTTGGCACTATTGTTTATTTTTATACCCTGATCTTTAACTGTAATGCTTAGTTCAGACCAAATCCATCAATGAGGCAGCTTCCATTCTTTTGAATGAGGAAAAGTGCATTTATGGGAGTGGGGACTGCATAGGGCTCAGGGTAACACATAGTGGCCTTCCATCAAAAAATTCAAACCGGACACAAAGTGAGTCAGCTGACAAGGCACTATGTTGGCCAATCACAAGCATGCAATGAGACCACTGAAGTCTGCAGGAAGGACAACTTTGTTTACCCTATAGCATTGTAGCATTCTGCTGTTTAAAGAGTAACTGTGAAGATGGAAGAGAGATTCATTGTTGTTGTGATGACCTTTCCAGACTACAATGATGTAAATCATTGTGCACTTGCTAGGTGAGTATTTATAATTGTGCTACAATCAGCTTGTTAAGCAAAGACTGTCATAGAACCCTGTAAGGTAGTTCCCTGTACTGCCAGGTAGATACTGTGAAGTCGTGCAAAGTAGGTAATGCTAGGTAGTGTGAGATAGGTAGTGTAAGGTACTGTGATATAGGTAGTGCCAAGTAGGTAGTACCAGGTAGTGTAAGATAGGTAGTGACAGGTAGTACCAGATATGTAGTGCCAGGTACTGCAAGATAAGTCATGCCAAGCAATGAGAGATAGGTAGTGCTAGGTAGTGTAAGGTAGTGTTAGGTAATGTGAAGTAGGGCATTTGGTCTGAAAAATGCCTCATTTGTTTCTGTCATATTGCTATTGTGAACCCACACTTTCACCCTCTCATTTTCTTTTTCCCTTCTTTCCTCCCTACCTCTCCCTCTCCGCCTCCTCTAACCACCTCCTCTCCTGAGCGGTAGATAAGGAGATCAAAGGGAATGGCTGCCACCATATCAATGAGGAACCAGCCTTTGAAGTAATGGACTGCAATCCGAGCTGACTGGCTCACTACCTGAAGAGACAAGACAAAAAGAATGAGACACTCAAATTACCACACTAAAGGTTGTGCCTCATTAGCAGTGATGTCTAATCATCAAATAAACTTTCCAAAGAATATCAACCCTAAAAATATATACAGTATGCATAACAAAGCAGTTATGAGATAATCCTATGCAGTTTCCTCAGAGAGGAAACTTTGCTCTGTGTTTTCCTCCTGTGTCCTGTTTTGCCTTCAAGGTTTCACACCACACCTGATCTCAGTTACCTCATTAGCTCTGCGCTCTCTGGTTCTCTCACCAGTTCTTCATTCCCCAATTAGTTCAGTCTGTATTTAACTCCTGTTTGCAGGAGCACAGCATAGGTTCACTTTCCTACACGTTATTATTATATTATTATTATTTATCATAACAGCTGCATGCTATAAAAGCAGGTTGTAATTAGACTGACTGCCTGATAACCAGGGAGCAGCACAGCAAATCATGAAAGATTCCAGTAGAGCCCCACATTCAAATTATAGACTTGGAAATGTGCAGAATATATTTCCATTAACTTTATATTCGGCTCTATGGCACAACAGTGTAATTCTCTGACTGGAAATTGCCGTAGACACAATAAACTACTACATATCATACTGAGTCTCTCACACCGGTATGTTAGTCAATCAGTTAATCAATAGACAACAGTAAACAGTCACCTCTTCATTCGAGTTCACATAGGTGGTCCTGAAGTTGATGATGATGTCAACAATGAACATGATGTCCACTATGAGATCCACAACGTTAAGGGGGGAACAAGAGTAACCGCAGGTCTGCATGGCTGCTTCCTCCTGGTCACTAGAGGAAAATACATCAAACAGGGCTGGACAAAGTACTGACATACTTTACTTGAGGAAAAGTATAAATACTGTCATCTTAAAATACTCAATTAGAAGTAAAGGTCGTGAATTCATAATTTTAGTAAAAGGTACACAAGTATTATTAGTAAAATGTACTTAAAGTACCAAAAGTAAAATTGTACAGTTTATTATCACTAACAAACACATGAGAGCATTATAGTGTTGTATTGGTGACATTTTTAAAAACTTATGGTGGATCACTAGTAAAATATATTAGATTATATATAGGTGTATCAGCTGTTTGTTTAATACACTTTATACAGCATAAGATATTAAAAAAATAGAAGGAAAAAAGCATAACAATTTACACAGTAAGAATATTAAAATATATTATTTTATGTCAAATCTGTATGTGAAAAGTAGCTAAAGTTGTCAGACAAATCTAGTAGTGTAGAAAGTACAATATTTCCCTCTGAACTGTAGTGGAATGGAAGTGTAAAGTAGCTTCATATGGAAAGACACAAGTAAAGTACAAGTATGTAATGTATATAAACACATTCTTTTTCACATTCTTGAAAAAGAACCCATTCTTGAAAAAGAACCCACAGAATATTCCAGATTCTACTCCTACTGATGAGACTGTTCCATATCACACGTTTGGCCACATAACAACCTAAAGAGGTCTTAATGCTTACAAGCATATATGGATCTCCACCAACCTGAGTAAAAATGTAGCAGAATATGGAGTGAATATGGCGGTGTAAATCACTAGGAGCAGAATGACCCAATCCCACACAGCTTTAAATGGACTGTAGTGGAGGATGGTCCACTTGTGGATCCTTGGAGTCTGCAGCTTGTACTCTGGTAACACATCAGCACCCAGAGATAGCACCTAGAGAAGAGACATAGACACTATTTGTCTGTTTGTCCACGCGTGGATCATGAACAGCAGAATAGCAATCATGTACCTTCAGGCAACAGTAATACTCAGAGATACTCTGGGATTTAACAATTTAGGCATCGAACATCCAGGATTTCTAATGCTATGCTCACATGGATTCAAATAGGACAGCCAAATATCATTTTAGTGGACAAGAGCAGGCCAGTAAAATGAGTTGAGGCCACCATAGGATACAGGCGACAGTAACAGTATACATTGCTGTCAAAAGTTAAAACATTGCAATGGAATTTACAAGTGGATGGCTCAGGGGAAACCATGGGAAATCTGACAAAGGTATGTCCAAAACATGTCTTCATCCATCTTCAGCTCCTGGAGGAGTTGATGAAATCCCAAATGAATTCTGTGCTCTTGCAGAATAGGATGCACTCATAGGCCCGTTGTGCTATTCTTGTCATCTCTCTTTCAGACAACCATAAACAAGAAATTCACCAAGTATAGTTCACCTTTCACTATACATATTGGGACTTTGCTCAGTTATTTCAAACACAAACACACTGTGTTTTCACTGCAGGGGGACAGAACAGGAAGAATAAGTCTCTTGGCTCAGTTACTGCTCCATGATATCATGGCATAATGCCCGGAGAGCATTATATGAACCAGTTAAACCCAGAAAACTGCCCATCAAACCCATCACCTGAACTGTTAAGGACATTAATTCTGCAAGGAAAGGTGTAGGATGGCATTGTGATATTGGCAGAAATCAGTATACACTGTCGTACACACCAAACCAGAGCATCCTAAACATGAGTTTGATTGTATACTGTCTCATTGCATTGACAACTTGCTTTGTCTCTTCTCATCCTTTGATTCAGTGTAAATACTGATTTTAACTGATAGTTATTGGAGTGTTTTTGGAAGAATAAAAGATGTGTTTTTCTAACAAAGCTGAGAGTTCCAGGTCTCATTTGGCCTATCCATCTGCCTGGCATTTGCACCAGTTACAAATTAATTCTTCTGTTTATCGTATTTGTTGGTCTTCCTGGTGTTTAGGTCCCTCCCTTTCTTCCCCTACGTCATGGCAGTTTCAGCTATAAATTTCACCTGATGACCACCTTCAAGGCATCCTGAACTATTGTTGGATCCACTGCACCTTTTATTTTCCTCTATGTATATCTTTATTAATGTTCTGACCTTCTCCTGTCTCTGTTCATTGTAATGATTTATGGTCTGACACATCCACCCGCCCTATCCTATATTCCTTTATCCTATCCCTTATATTCATAAAAAAAAATAAATATCAATCTTGGAATGACCTTCATGAGCTACCGCGTAATGAAATCTATTTCTAATAGATGTAGATTTCTCCAAGTGTCTATCATTCCCATTTTCTCTCTATGATGTATTTATAAATGTTGTTCAATTTGATTTAGTTCTTTTAAGGCTTGTTGTATCCTTCGTATGATTCAAAAAACCAAACAAAAATCACATTCTGTGGCAATATCCTTTACCACACTGCAAAATATGTAATCTTAACAAGTGAAAATATCTTGCATTTGGTACAATTAGTCTAACATTGAGTAGAATTATATCATTCCACTGACAGGTAATGGGTTTTGCTCTTTAAGATATTTCCCGATTTTTCAAGTTCTAAGAAAACAAGATTTTTAAATTGAACAAAATTAAGAAATGTATGTGCCAATGGAATAAGATAATGCTATTCAATATTAGACTAATTGCAAAAAAATGTACCTCTCTTCCTTATCTTCTATTTTTTTTTCATAATCCAAATGAATTCTATTTAAGGGAAAGTTTGATATTTTTGACACCAAGCTCCATTTTCCCACAAAAATCACACATCATGCCACTGTTTATCTGTCTGGAATCTTCTCTGCTACTTTTTATGATTTGTGACGCATTTGTCGTCAAAAAAAAGAAAAGAAATATTTTCCAAGAACAAGCTTGCGCGACATGAGAGATTTTATTTTTTAGGTTGCATCTGATCTTACATCTACATTGTAAAAGACTAATAATGGTTTTATAGATTTATTTTAATTCCAAAAGAAACAGCACATGAGGAAATGTATTTGAGTATTTGGGTGGGATCCCCTTGATACTTCAGAGTTAATAAATGTTCTTGGTCTCTAACGAACAGTGACCTTGTACATTTATAGCTGTGAGTGATGACAGTGATGAATTATACCTGATAAACCATGAAGGACATTTTTTAAATCCTTGCTAAGTTACAATACTCTGGCAATATTATCTAATTAGTACAATGACTCTATGAGCACAAGGCAGATCCTATTTAATATTATTAATACCCTGTTGTAAAAATACTTATAGTGACATTGTGTTCATGAACAGAAACTTGATATCAAATTACAGGTGTGTGTCTCTCTCTGTATTGAATATAAAATACTTGCACTTTTATGTTGTTGACCAATAATGGGATGGTAATTGTTAAATAAGCTTAGATAAATGTAAAATTATTTCTGTAATCTACCTTTGAGGTAAATCACTGTTTATTAATAATAAAAGGTTTAGGCTGATCACGGTGCAGTTCAGAGCTGAACCTCGGCCTGTGGTTGACTGAAAATCTAATAAACTGTAAACTGTTGATGCAACACAAAATAAGAATTTATGCACATGAATATCTGCACATGAAACTGGGCCATGTCCTTTACTGGTAAACAAATGTACACATATATACTCTGGGGATGTAGCTGTGACCAGGGTAATTAATCAGTGAGAGCTACTCCTCTAGGATGTAACATCACACTATTAATACACTGAGAACTACACATTAAGAACTACAGTTCTCAACTACAACTACTACACACTTTCAACTATACTAACACTGAGTTCTACGAGCTGAGATCAGCTCTGTAGGAATCAATTAAGCAGCCTTACATGCACTGTATCAGTCAGACACATGCACTCACACACACCACAGCACTGACCTCTTGAGCCACTATAGAGGAGATGCGGACTCTCTTCGCTCTGCCGTCCTGAACACTCAGTGATGACATGCTGCAGCTACACACCTGTCTGTCCGGACCTGTTCTTGTCCTTCTTCTTCTTATATTCTTTTCTTTTTCTTCAGACACTGAACATACTGTTCAATTTTGTGTGACAGATGGTTCCTCAGATAACATCATCCTCAGTTTGGTTTGGATGGACAATGGTCAAGTCTTTTATATTATTATTATTATCAGTTGTTTATTTATATAAACCAATGGTATAATCTCCAATCAGACTGTCCTCAGGGTCTTTACAGTCTGTACAGCAACACATTTCCTGTTCCCTTCATTGAAAAGGAAACTTCCCTTAAAAAAATCTTTTACCAGAAGAAGAAAAAAAATGGCACGGAAATTCTTTCATTGTGTTTTGTATCATCCTTCTTCGCAATATTAGTATTAATTGAAGATAATCCATGAAGATGTTTTGAAGATAATCCATGAAGTTCTTCTGCTTTCCTTGGAGATACTGGTGGAAATCTGAACTGTTCTGTAGTTTTATAATTGTTTCCCCAGTTGTTTTTTTCACACAGAGCAGAACTGCAGCAGTAATTTAAAGAGAGCATCTGGTCTGATTAACAACTGCCAGTGATGAAGACCAGGCCCTGGTGAAGAAGACATCCACGTTCACTTCAGTCTCTTCCAGCAGCAACTGGATGATGAAGAAGATGTTTACTTACTAGACAGGTCAGAGAGCTCCTGAGCTTGTTTGTGGATTGTTTTAGATGAAGTGAGTCTCTTTCCTTTCCTTTCTTCAATCTCTGCTTTCTCTGTGTCTGCCAGGGAAGTTTGGTTTCCGACTCCCTGGTCTATGCTGCCTCTCTAACCGTGTCCCTCTCTCACCTCCCCTTTCTGCCCGCCTTCCCTATTTTTCGCTCCTCCCTCTTTCCCTCACCACTTGCCTCTCTCCCACACTTTCTCAAGAATAAGTCCTCGACTAGATTTCACACTTGTCACTGCTCTTCCTTGCATCCTCAGTGATTACCTTGCGAAGTGTGAAGTTGATCCAATGAACGTTTTTTGAGATATGTGATATGTGACAGTCACGCAGACAGAGATGACAGTCTTTATAATTAGATGACACTGCTACAGTGCCACCTATTGGTCAATAGGCACCAAGTTTGTCATGACCGGTCAGACACTCAGACACCATATCTAGACAAGTCCACCAAAGTTGGTTGTAAAAGAACATTTTGCAAATATATATATATATATATATATATATATATATATAGTGGGGAGCCACTCTGGGTGCACGTTTTTGTTCCAACCAGAGTAACACAGCTGATTCTACTAATGAAGTTCCATAGCAAAGCCATAATGGTTGAAGAGAAGAATCAGGTGTGTTCCTGCTTGGTTGCACCCAGAGTGGTTCTCTAGGACCAGGGTTGCCCATCCCTGATTTAGATCAACATGAACATGTATAATGAATGGTGTTACATTCCGCCTCGCCCCTCCCAGTACTGCAGGCAGTACTCTGGAGATCTGTGACAGGTATGCAGGAGACGCAGCTGCTACTTTTTTCCACATCACTCGAGTAGTGTAAATACCCGAGTCTCCTCCTCCACCGTTGCCTGAACTTTGCAGACTTTTCTGTATTAACCAATCAGGCTCCAATGCATGTTCTCCTGAGCTACAGACAGAAACCTGTCCATCTAAATCACCTTTAAATGCAAATGATTGTGTTACAAAGGAATCATGCTGTGGAGCGAGCTTCATGACTGTTGGTGTAGCACCGAAATAAAAAATATTGGTTATAGATAAGGATTATAGGTGAATATATCCGTAAGTTTCAGGATTCAAATTAAACCAAACCTTCTTTAAAGGTGCTACCAAAATGTTGTTCATTTTGGTAGCACCTTTAACATGAACCAAAATGAACAAGCTTTTGGGTTCATTTGGGACAAAATTAATCTCTCTCCATCCGCTGACTCCATTTTCTCTGCTCTCCATTTGTCCTCTCTGTCTTGCTGTGTCCTCTCTCTATTTGTCTTCTCTTTCTCTCCATGTGTCCTCTCGTTCCATTGGTCCACTCTCTATATACACTCACCGGCCACTTTATTAGGTACACCTGTCCAACTGCTCTTTAACACTTAATTTCTAATCAGCCAATCACATGGCGGCAACTCAGTGCATTTAGGCATGTAGACATGGTCAAGACAATCTCCTGCAGTTCAAACCGAGCATCAGTATGGGGAAGAAAGGTGATTTGAGTGACTTTGAACGTGGCATGGTTGTTGGTGCCAGAAGGGCTGGTCTGAGTATTTCAGAAACTGCTGATCTACTGGGATTTTCACACACAACCATTTCTAGGGTTTACAGAGAATGGTCCGAAAAAGAAAAAATATCCAGTGAGCGGCAGTTCTGTGGGTGGAAATGCCTTGTTGATGCCAGAGGTCAGAGGAGAATGGCCAGACTGGTTCGAGCTGATAGAAAGGCAACAGTGACTCAAATAATCACCCGTTACAACCAAGGTAGGTAGAAGAGCATCTCTGAACGCACAGTACGTCGAACTTTGAGGCAGATGGGCTACAGCAGCAGAAGACCACGCCGGGTGCCACTCCTTTCAGCTAAGAACAGGAAACTGAGGCTACAATTTGCACAAGCTCATCGAAATTGGACAATAGAAGATTGGAAAAACGTTGCCTGGTCTGATGAGTCTCGATTTCTGCTGTGACATTCGGACGGTAGGGTCAGAATTTGGCGTCAACAACATGAAAGCTTGGATCCATCCTGCCTTGTATCAACGGTTCAGGCTGGTGGTGGTGGTGTAATGGTGTGGGGAATATTTTCTTGGCACTCTTTGGGCCCCTTGGTACCAATTGAGCATTGTTGCAATGCCACAGCCTACCTGAGTATTGTTGCTGACCATGTCCATCCCTTTATGACCACAATGTACCCAACTTCTGATGGCTACTTTCAGCAGGATAATGTGCCATGTCATAAAGCTGGAATCATCTCAGACTGGTTTCTTGAACATGACAATGAGTTCACTGTACTCAAATGGCCTCCACAGTCACCAGATCTCAATCCAATAGAGCATCTTTGGGATGTGGTGGAATGGGAGATTCGCATCATGGATGTGCAGCCGACAAATCTGCGCCAACTGTGTGATGCCATCATGTCAATATGGACCAAACTCTCTGAAGAATGCTTCCAGCACCTTGTTGAATCTATGCCATGAAGAATTGAGGCAGTTCTGAAGGCAAAAGGGGTCCAACCCGTTACTAGCATGGTGTACCTAATAAAGTGGCCGGTGAGTGTATTTGTCCTCTCTATTTGTCCTCTCTTTCCATTTTGTCCCCTCTATTTGTTTTCTCTCTCCTTCTTTCTCTTGTCTCTACATTTGTCCTCTCCCTCACTATTTGTCCTCTTTCTATTTGCCCCCTCCATTTGTCTTCTCTCTAATTTGACCCCTCTGTATTTGTCCCCTCCCTCTCCATTTGTTCTCTCTCCTTGTGTCCTCTCTCTCTCCTTTATCTCTGTTTGTCCTCTCTCTTCTTGTTCTTTATCACTCCATTTGTCCTCTCCCCCCCTCTTTGTCCTCTGTCTTTCAGTTTGCCTCCCCTCTCTCTTCTTTGTCCTCTGCCCCAATTTGTCCTTTTCTCTCCAGTGGTGCTTAACCTGTGAGGATCATCTGTAATAGCTTTCTCCTCCCTCTCTCATCTGTTCTGCCCCTTCGTCCATCATTCTTTCATTTTTTCTGTATGGTTCTTTCCTGCTCTGGCTGAAAGCCTTGATTGATTTCACCTTTCCACAAATACCATATTTTCCGTACTATAAGTCGCTCCGGAGTACAAGTCGCACCAGCCATAAAATGCATAATAAAGAAGAAAAAAATATATAAGTCGCACTGGAGTATAAGTCACATTTTTGGGGGAAATTTATGTTGTGAAGCAGAGGTAATTAGGGGGCAATTGATTGTTTATCCAGTGGGTGCCGCTGTGTGATCATTGTGGCAAGGTTTACTGAAGAAGAGTGAAGTTTCCGCGCATGTGCGAGTTGTCGTTCTCCCCGGGACTGGAAGGAATGTATTGTTGTTGTCTCGATAAAAAGTGAAACTCAACATCTGCGTTTGTGGTCCTTTGTTTTGACAAGTTACCACAATTTATTTGATAAAATCAAGCACCAAGAACAGACATTTAAAATTTAAATGAACAATTTAAAATAAAAAATAGAGGCAACAACAGGCTGAACGGTGCTGATGTTACATAACACAACTGAGCATGTGCCTGGTATGTTAACATAACATATTAAGAGTTATTCCGATAACTATAGCATCAATAACATGCTAAGAAGTTTACCAAAACCATCTGTTTCACTCCAAATACACGGTAACTAAAATACAATGAAATGAGATTCAATCCAATGAGATTGATAGAAATGACTTAAAAGTAGGCTAATTATGAGCAAACAGTTTGGGATGTTGTGGAACATGCCACGAGATGCCACTAGGTGCCACCAGATAACAGTAGGTGCCACAACGTGCCACTCGATGCCACTAGTCTAGATACCGCTAGACACAGATAGATGCCATTAGATGCCACTATGTGCCACTTGATAACAAGGTGCCACAATATGTCATTAGATGCCACTAGATACCTCTAGGTGCCACCAGATGTCTATATTACACTAGGTGCCACGAGATTCCATTAGATGCAACTAGACGTCTAGATACCGCTATGTGACAGTAGATACCACTAGATGTTATCAAATGCCACTCTATGCCAGGAGATGCCAATAGAGGCCACTAGATGCCACCAGGTGACACTAGATGCCTAGATGGAACTAAGTGCCACTCCATGCCACTAGGTGTCTCTTAATAGGTACCACTAGATGCATGAAATGTGGACTTGAGAAACCGCAGATCTTCCTATGAGTGGATGACCAGCTCTACCCATGAACCACAGCTATCTGACCACAACCCAAGACTTAAAAAAAAAACAAAAAACTGCCACATGATCTACTTGCAGGACCTGTTGGTATTGGATCAGGATGCTCAGGACCTCCTAAACAATTCTAATTCCAGTGTTACCAGATGATTAACTGGGGAAAGTAATCTAAACATGAGCTACACTAAGTGCTAAAAATACCCTAAGAATGATGATGATTTACAAATAACCTCCCTTTACATCTTCAGTGGCCCATAATAAAGTTCCCTTCCTGTCCCTTCTCTAAAATGTAATTCTATATTTGTATATTCACACACACACACACTCACACACACAAACAAATACATACAGATGCACACACAAGGTTCTTATGCACCTTGAGCTCACCCACACAGAACAGTAAGATTAAAACATTTGCAAGAAGCTTGAAACTTTGCAAAAGAAACCAGTTTAGGTAGCACCTCACATGGATGTGTCCTCCTTTGAGAAGTTTTCCAGGTCCATACATTTGGGAGAAGAAAACATTAAGACTCAGAGCACATCAGAGTAGAATAACATATCCCACCTGGTTTGGCCATATGCAAGAAAGAAATAGTAACATGGACACAGTTTTGCACAACTGTAACCGAGACTTGTATAAGCAAAGGAACATGGAGGAAGATGGTATATTTAGTTTGGTACAGAAACATCATTACAGAGTCATCTCTACCAACCTGGGTGAATTTTTCAGTGACTTGGTGTGTTCTGTCGACGAGTTTGCTGGGAGGTCTGATTTCACTTGGTATTGCCAGTAGGCTCTGGGTCATCTGCTGTGCAACACACACACACACACACACACACACACACACACACACACACACACACACACACACACACACACACACACACACACACACACACACACAGTCACAATTAATGTAACCAATGTATGACAAGCTAGATTCAATATTATGCTAATGGTCTGTGTTATAGATTTGAAAATGCATAATTTCATCCTCATCTGGCCCTTTCATCTCTGACCCCTAGACAGAATAATGAGTTAGTATTAGGGGTTAATATTATCAACCTCTGTTCATCATTTGTCATCAGTAAGCTGCAGGTGCATTATCAGCATTAAATAAACAGTGGAACACAGAGGGTGACCGTTAATTGAACAGAGAGTTAGTAACGGTCTGTTGAAGACTTTACTCCTAAAACTACAGTACCAAACAATCAATTATAATTTGATTATATATTGTGATGAATATATTATTTCCTATAGGTCCTCATCACCAAAGTCAAAGAGCTGCAGAGGACATTCAGTTCATTTATCAAGAAGTGGCTTAGAATCCCATGCTGCCTCAGCAATATTGGCTGGTACAGACACGGTTCTCTGGAACTGTCTGTCTCAAGGTTTGTGGAGGAGTACAAATGCACCAAAGAGAGAATGAATATGACCCTGACCCCAGTTTCAAGATGCCACGATATTAGTGTCTGCTCCCAGACAGGCAACTGGTAAGAAGTGGACCCCATTTGAACCAGGTGTGCCAAGGAAAAGGTATATTTGGACTCAGGACAAGTCAACCAACATGACATATGCTAACATCCACCAAGAGAAGAAAGCTGGTGGTTACTGAGGTCCAACAGCACAAGGAGGCAGAGAGATACACATGGGTAATATCATTCAACCTGGAGCATCACCTGGAAGGATCTGTGGATAGAAAGAAGCTTATAGTGGAGCCACCTACAATGTTCTTGGCAGTCCCAAGAACCTATACCAATGGATTGATTCATCATGTTCTCATAACAACATTAAGGCACATCTTACCAGCTATGTCTTTCCCAAACTTGCAACACTATCTCCCAACAATGCCCTCTCACCCTGATGACAGGATTCTTAAACCCCATACCTTTCATAAGAGTATGTGCAAAAATAGAACTGGTCCTAAACTCTGCATAGGATTAGAAAATGCTAATTGATCTAAAGGAGTACATCTTTTCAATAGAGGTCATCACTACGAATCTCAGGCTGGACCTAATCTTGTGGTCAATCTCATAGAGATCCCGAACATCAGGAAAATAACTATATCGGGGAAAATAAACACAGAAGGCTGAGGTATGCAGACATAGCAGCCGAGGCAGAACAATGTAGCTGGCGTACCCAGAGATTCCTTGTAGGGGTTGGTCATAGAGGGTTAGTAGCCATGGTGAGAAGCACCACATGGCTACTAAAGCGGTTTTGGCTAAAGGGGTTCTACTTTCTGCTTCCTTACAATGCAAACATGTTTCTGCTTTGGACTCACCTCTGCTGCATCTTGCTGTTGATATTTCTGCTTTCTTCTCGTTATTCTTCTCCTCCTAACTCCTATTATAACTATTGTTTTTTTGTAGATTCATTTTGCTACTGTTACCTTTTAATATTATTACCTCCTCATTGGAGTGAGACCTACTGACAGCTCATGTAGCTTTGCCAAAAGCTAATTAGCAACGTAATGCCCATCTCTCTCTGAATCTGAGAATGACAGCACCATACTGTGAACCCAAAACAGTGCATTCTGACAATGCTAACACACAGTTAGCATTTGTTAACAAAGTCAAGTTCATCTGGGACACTTCTTGGAGCAAGCTGGAAGAATAAATTGCCTCCCTGAGAAATGGAAGAAACAGAGCTTATTGCCCAGAAATCTACAGAGATCTACAGAGAGGAGGCAGAGAACTACTTGCCTGCTCTTCCATCCAAAAACAATGCTTCTTCAACACCAATGACAAAACATGACAAAACAGCCTACTCAACTGCAGGATGTAACTGTCAACCTTCCGTCTTCACAGAAAAGGGTAAAGAATGAATAAATCTGCGAGTAACAAGCTAAGTAAGCTAACTCCTCAGACACTAGCCGGGAGCTCAAAAGACAGACAGATCCCAGCAGGGCTCCAAACACTGATAATTTTTTACCATCTGTTTTTTTAAAACAGATGGTATCCACCCTAATAAGCATGGTAGCGGCATTCGAGTGGCTTATTTGCAGCACACTGTGCAATCCTTTTTATATGCATGACTGTTTACTCACCATGCACATTCCCCTGTACAACACCCCCCCTCTAGAGGACCACCCCACATCACTGCTCCACCTGTCATTAACACCCACAGCTGTTGGCCTCTCAATACAAATCCATTGTTATTGTCATATCCCTTCATTACATGAATTCCACATATCACAAAAACCACCCCATAGCAACATATCAGATACATCACTGTGTAGAACCTCTGCCCAATACAAAAGTCCCCCAATACAAATTTAAAAGAAAAACTCTTAAATGAGTTCATCACAGACAATGAACAAGATTTACTGTCTCACCCAAACTGGGGGGAAAAAAAATTAAATTATCTGTCACTAAGTCACCTACTGGATATGGAAGGTCAAGGAAAAGTTGATGATATATACCCCAAGTTCATCTTCAGACCACTCTTCTTCCTTGTTGTACAATCTTTCAAGCATCTGGGCCCAAACCCCTTGTCACTGCCAACCTCTAGCGTCCACTCAAACTCAACACCTCTTTTCTGTCAAACCTCCCAGCATATATCTCAAACAGTCATCAGTCTCTCTATCTGTTTATCTATTAGGTGATTTTAACATATTGTATGCTCCAATTGCATCCTCACTGTAACCCCTGCTCCCACAGGCTTTGTAAACCTCTACAACCATACACTGTCCACCCTCTCCCTGGTAGACTTCTGGGGCCATATTACTAAATATTCTGAGAGTTCTCTCAAAGAACTTGAGAAACCTGAGTAATAATAATACACTCTTAGTAATACTGGATATAGAATCAAATTATTAATACTCTTTTATATAAAATGAACCTGTGTGGTAAATAAATAGTAAGGTATACTTTAAAACTATCCCACAAAATGTGTGGAAACTCAGGTCCACTTTCACAGTTGTCACATGCTGATAGTTCAGCTCAGTTCACATCAGTGTGTGTGATTTCTGGTAGGCCCATAACAAGCAATGCTGGGTGACATCAAATCTACCATAAACATCTATTCTGTGGCATTTAATTAACTCACTGTCATTCAGTGTTTAGGGAATAGTTTTGATTCCTTCAGCCATTTTCTCTTCAGGCTTTGGCGAGCAATTTTAAAGTTGCGTGTGTGTGTGTGTGTGTTACCTGGCTGTTGGACCGGCATTGCAAATCAGGGTCTGATGTTCCAACTGGGGCACTGCTCTTTCTAATGATTACCCTACCAACTGAGAAAGAGAACAGGGGAATTCCTATTACTATTATTTTATAGCATGCAAAGACATATAGAACAAGTGACAACCATTAACAATAGAACTTAGAATGATAGATATTTTGAATGTAATGTATTGTAGAATATCAAGTCCTATCTAGTTCCCAACTGATACCAATATACCACCCATTCCAAAAATGTCAAGGCAAGGGAAGTGCTTAAATGCTAACTCACTTCCACGTTTAAGGACTTAAGTATATGTTTTCTCAATTCTAGTATAAGTGTAGTTTTTTGCTTTGGTTTCAGTTCATGAAAGTTATTTTTCATTTTTCTAAAAAACGGCATGTTTAGTGTCATTTGTTCAGTCATTTATTTATTAACGTAGTTAAACATAAACTGTCAATGCACCATGCTAGCATCCTCACTTCTCTTCTCGCTAAAAAAATCCACAATGGCAAATGGAGAATGTTGAACTCCAGACAAATGGGAGTCTTATGTGATACCTGGGCTTTTCCTCTTCAAAGAAGCTCTGTTGTAGTGCTCCCTTGTCCAGGTAGAAGGTTTGTTTCCTGGATGCTTTAAAGTTCATTAGTTTTAACCTTTGTGAACACCTGTTTACACACTTGTATTGATGAGCAATACCTGTTTGTCTTTTTACTACAGCTACTTTAAGCCAGCTATAGCCCAGGCCCTCTAGGCTGGTAAACCTCACTTAATGCTGGAGCAAATCAATATTCTTGTAGTTAATTATTCCACCTGGAGTTGATTTTCAGCACCATTATCTTGTTTTGACTTCAGGACAAATAGTAAATATAGAGTCTGTTGCAGTTGTCTTTGTGTGATATTGGGCCAGTTTCAGGTATGTTAGATTAAATACACAATTTCTCTCACCATTGCAGTCACTCGGCATACTCTGAATCTCATCCACTGAGAAGGAATGTTTTAAATTCCCACAGCTGCCTTCTAGCCTGCTGGAAGGCAGGTTGATGTAGGAAGGACAGTCATCCTCGTCTGGTCCTCTTCCTCTCTCACCCCTGTAGAGACCGATGAAATCTTATTAGGGATGATATTAGACCCCTGTATTTTTTGACATTAATAAATATCAAAGGTTATGTAGACCACTCAAATCAGCTTCTGTTACTGTTAAAATCCACCTATTACCAAATCAAACCTTTATGCCTTCATCAGAAGTTCCCTGTTACATTTAATTTTCTGAAATTACCCCTGTAATCGTCTGTGTGTTGAGTAATTTTGCATGGCTTTAATATAAAAGTACTTCTATGGGAAAATATATGCAAATTAAAATAAATAAATAATATATATAATATTACAAACATAATTCTGTGAATGCGTTAAAAATCTCACAAATTCATCATTTGAACAAACAACAATATCGAAAAAAAACTTTGAATTGTATATAAATGTAATTACTGTATTGGCTTAGTGTTACAGAATAAGCCTTTTATTTAATTTATATATATATATATATATATATATATATATATATATATATATATATATATATATATATATACATTTATTTACCATGATGGATGACGTGAGGAGGTGAGGGGCAGGTCAGGGTCACTTGTATCCACCAGAGGCCCGAAAGCATCTCCTCCTCTGTCCCTCTCTCTTCCGCTTTCTCTCATCCCTCTATTTTCCTCCTCCTCTTCCTGTTCCTCCTCTTCCTCTTCCTCCTCCCCTTTGTCCCACAGCAGTAGGGCAGCTCCTGCTTCCTGCAGCTGTTGTCTCTCGGGCAGGGACAGCAGTTTGTCCAGGGCCACAGACTCGTGTCCCAGGGGAGGCAGGCCCGTTCGAGGAGCAGCCAGCTCTGTGTCCTCAGATAAGACACCTGTACCCGGGCTGAGGGAGCGGAGGAGGAGGCGCAGACGCTGCCGTCGAGCTGGACAAACACAAGTGAGAGTTCAATCGCTTCCCCTTATTTCAGTAATATGACCCATTAGTTATTTTATGTGTAGGGTAAACACCACTAAATTGTCATATGTGACCTGTGAACCCTGAAGTGATATGTCCACCATTATTTTTGGCCTGAAATTAAAAGAATTAGTTTACACAAGGTTATTTTGGCTGATGCCTCCTACGTCCTATGGGCTATATTATCTCAACTGGATAATATGATCATGCATTGTAGACTTCTAGACTTTTGAAGTTATATGGCATTAAAATCTGGTACATAAAATATCAACTGCACGTATCAGAAATTACCTATGCTTGCCAGTCACAAAACTGCATGTATTTCTAACTGGTTACATCTTGAAACTTTCTTTTGTCAACTTAAAGTCCAATCAAACTTGATTCAAAGGCAGTCCATAATTTAAATGAAATTGTCTTCTGATGAAAAATTCTGAACTTTGACTTTGAGACGTCTTTAGGTTCTTCTTAATTTTTTCAAACTCACTGAGGTCTGCCGGCAATGTCAGAGATTGTTTAATTGTGTGGAAGCCCCAAAGCAAATTACTGCAAAGCGTTGAACTGTTATTGTATAATGAAGCAAAACATTCAATGGGAGAGGGGTGAATTAAGATTAAGATTCCTTTATTAGTCCCACAGTGGGGAAATTCACCACGTCACAGCAGCAAAAAGGTACAGTAAGTAATATAAACAGTATTAACAGTATATACAAGAAATCTTGAGTAAAATCTGAGTCTGTACAATGGAGCAGGTCAGTATATTGCACATGGCAGTTGGATTGAATGAGAAGGACAGCATTACTCGTGTTGGCCTTCGCAGAAACCTTAGACCCAAGACCCAAAGATTACAAGTCGAAATACGTTGAAGATCAATTCTGTTTCTGAATGTGTGAGTATGTCTGAGAATGTATGTGTGTATTTCTGAATGCATGTGAATGGGTATTTCACAATCAATTCAAGTCAATTTTATTTGTAAAATTACCAATGACAGATTCACCTCAATCGGCTTCACAGTTTGTACAACAGTGTGTGTGTGTATAAATATATATGAGTGTATGATTCTGAGTGTTTGTGAGTGTGTGTTTATGGATGCGTGTAAGAGGCTGTTAGTATGTGTTTCTGAGTGTGAGTGTGTGTTTCTGAATTTATGTGTTTCTGAATGTGTGAATGTGTGTGTGAGAGCGAGTGTGTGTGTGTGTGTGTGTGTGTGTGTGTGTGTGTGAGTGTGTGCACATACCCAGAGTCAGCCACGGGATCCGCGTGGGCCCTTGCAGCTCTCTGACTGGAGAGCAGCTGTTGGCTGGATTTGGGTCGTTGGGGAGTTCAAAATTGAGAATGAACATGATGACCAGCCCGTTTTCATTCTTCACTGGAACTACATCTATGACACAGTGAAAACACACTCCTGCAGGGACACACACAAACACAGAAGGGTTCTGTAACTGTAATTCTGAACAGATCCTCTAGATGGAGATACCTGACAGAAAATGTGAGACCGGTGTCCAACAATCACCCCCTGGTATGAAATCATACATCCATACTGTTTCCATCAATTAGTTTCTCAGTGACCTCAAGGTCATGGAATTTTAGGAGCATTGTCTTATTTACAGGATGAACAAACAGACAGGTGGCCTTATTTTTTCAAATCTAAATGCAGAAGGTTTTAGAAAGAAGCACATTTCTGAGTCCTGCAAAGGGTCCATTAAATGTATGTTTTCATTCTAAAAGAAGATTCCATATCTGATTGACCATGTGTTGCAAAGTTTAAGATTCTCATCCTATCTTGTTTAAGTTATTTGGGTTAGGGTTAGTAATGTGAAGTATTTACCAATTAAAATCTAGAGCTGGCAAATCTTCACTGTTATACATGACTTAAGAGACAAATGTACAAAATAATTAGCACATGTAAATTTAAAAAGAGAGGAGCACTTAGTATAAGAGGTTTGGAGAAACTTGTCCATTTAATAAACTGTGTCTGCAGCAGAAATTGTTTGTTCTGATAAGTTGAAAAATGACTTGTCCATACAATATCATAGTAAGTTAAATATGGATATATACTATATATAACTTCAGTGTCATGTTAAAAAAGCAAGTATTGTGCAAAAACTTCATTTTATGACTTATAGTCCAGTTCTTATTTTCTGCCATACTCATGAAATTAGACTTTTTGACATTCAATTCTCTTGCACAACTGGGTACATTTTGTCCATTTCTGCTTTTGTTTTTTGTGGTAACTGTGTCTGTGTTAATGTGTGTGCCATAGGTTTTGGCCAGGTTGTGTAATTTTTCATGGAAATTCTGTAATTTCACCATCAGCTCCTTTTATTAAGTGTATACATCTCTGTGTAATCTAAATTGTAACACTGGTGTCCCCTATTGACTCTCAGTAAAACAGCATTTTTTCTTAATCTTCTATGATTACAGACTAAAATAATGATTATATATACACAAGTGCTTGCACTCTCAGCTCAGGCCCTAATGTTATCCATGAGAAAAAGCTGCAGACTGTGTTCAGTGGAAATTCACTGAACTGTAGATTCTGGGTCTTTATACAGATTTTTAAGTCACATATTTCATCTTCACAGACAGATATTCATAGTTTAAACTAAGATTTTATGCCTCGTAGTAGTATGTTGGTGGAAGTAAGCTTTTAAAGAGGTCAGAGAGTATATTTGGTTGATCCAGGTGTTGCAGACTTGTAGTCCACAGACACAGATTAAAGAGACAAAAGAGATTAAAGTGTCTGCTCCTGACAGTCTGCAACTGCCCTGACCATTCCTCAGAGTTAGCAGCCTTTGACCAGAAGTGCTGAGGTGACGTCCAGGTTTGAACTAGTCTCCCTAAACCTCCCACACACAATATTTCTGTTTTCACAATTCAGGCATTGAGTTATGTTTTATATTTGACTGGGCTGGGAAAATGAGTACGTCATTTTCATGTTAACTTGTTTATTAATTAATGTCAATGATTATTCTATCACATTAATGCAATTTTTATTAGTTATTTCAATAATGTAATGCATCTATAACACAGATATATTCTATGTATGAGTGATTGTCAGAGGTGGAAAGTAACAAAGGCATTTATTTAAGTATTGTACTTAAGTAAAAACTTAAAAGTTTAAGGTAGCATTTCCATTTTATGCTCCTTTATACATCATTCCACAACATTTCATCCAATATCTTCTCTGTCCTCTACACCAATGACTGCAGATCCACACAGCCTTAGTGTCTCCTGATGAATTATGCTGACAGAGGTCTCCTGTCCCTGCTCTCAGGTTCCTCACAGCATCATGGATCAGCTCTCCAGGTGTTTGCGGAGTTCCGGGACAGCTCATGCCTTGAGTTGAACATGAGTAAGATGGAAGAGATGGTGGTGACTTTCTCTAACAGGCAGAGAGAGCTGGCTGCAGCATCCATCACCTCACTCTATGGGAAGCTGTTGGAGCTGGTGGAGGGGGATAAATACCTGGGCAACATTGTAAACAACTTGCTGAAATTCTCCTCCAACAGAGGAAATGTCACCAGCAGGCAGTATCTCCTGAGGAAACTCATTCCTTTGGAGTTAGCAAAAACATCCTGCTAACTTTTTATTACTCATTCAAAGCATCACCACATACTCAGCTAGAGTCTATCCTAAGATCATTAGACTTCCAACAAGAACAAGACCATTACAAACTTTACACCAGGGGTGTCAAACATGTGGTCCCAATGCCAGAACCGGCCCTTTAAAGGGTCCAATTCGGCCCACTGGACGATTGTAGAAAGTGTGATAAAAAATGTACCAGTTCCTATTTCTTTGAAGTAAATATGTAGGAATTGAGTGTCTTTCAGGGCTCAAAGGACAAAATATTAACAGTTCTGATTTGTAAGTGGTCTGTAAAAGTAAAAAAAAAGAAAAAAAATCAGTGAGTAAATGTTTCATTAGACTTACTGAATAAGGAATGGCTGAGACATCATATTGTTGGATTATCATATTGTATCATATTGTGGTCCATGGACTAAATAGAGTTTTACTCCACTGGTCTACACCCTGCACTGGATAATTCCACTTGGAATTTTGGAAATTTAGTGGTTTGCAAAATGCAAGTGGCAAGATTGTGACAATGCAACCTGAAGAACATAAATAAAAAATTAAGTGAAAAATTGCAAAACAGCAAAAAAAAAATACAGAAATGCGCATCAAACATATATTTGTATGACATTTGTGAAGTTGTTACTTTTTTTAACTTTTACTTTAACTTTTTTTTTTTTTTTAAAGTAAATATAGTGAAAGGTCAGCTGATTTCATTTAGCTCTGCCAGATATCTATTCACCGCTGTAACTTTATCACTATAATGGTGATTTATCACCGCTGCATTTACTTTACTACTGTATTTATTATATATTAATTTCCATTGTAATCATTGTTTTATTGCACTGTAACCACTCTTTTATTCATTTTTGACTCTTATTAAATAGTTTTGTTTACATAACTATTCACTGTCATTTGTAAATATATAAAACACTTCAAATTTTAATGTACATATAGACATATACATACCAGAGATAACATTTTTAAAAGACACTGTTTCATTCTTTAATTCTCTAAGTGCCTTCGAATTCAGAGGGAAATATTGTACTTTCTACTTTGCTCCTTAAGATAAATGAGCATAGTTATACCTTCTGCTCATGTTTCAGCTGTCAGAGACAGCAGAGGTCAAACGCTACAATATTACACAAAAACTTTAAGATTAAAGAAACATTTAGAACAAAATAATTTAAAAGTATGCATCAAAACTGAACTTTTTTCTTATTTCTACGCAGTGTACCCTCTTAAACCCTTCAAATTTATCTTGTGACCTTGCTCGCTCTGCCTCCACCATGTACATCATTAAAATGCTGCTTTTTCAACTAATAAATGTATTTCATATACCAGTCACAACACAACAAATACTTTTACTTTGGTACTTTTGGGTATATTTAGCTAGTAATACTACACTTCCACCGAAGAATGTTTACATTCTGGTATTATTATTCATACCATGCCAGGGGATCAAATGAATTTATTCACTGGACAATTGCATTTTCCTTTACAGAAATATTACTTTTTCAAGGCTTCCACTGTACGGATTTATTTTGAATACTCTGACAACTCTGAAAAAAAGAGTCCACTATTCTCCATGATTATGATACAAGCATTCTGCTGACATGGGAGAAGTGTCTGTGTGTGTGTGTGTGCACGTTTGTGTGTGTATGCGCGTGTGCGTTGACAGTACAGAATGTGTGAAGGACATCGAGGAGAGGGGTTATTTAGCTGCCTGGATTAGCATATCCACATGATAACTGATAGCGTAATAATGATATCACAATGACGACATGAATGAAAGACCATCTGCTTCAGAGCACTATAATCCACAGACATATACACACACACACACACACACACACACACACACACACACACACACACACACACACACACACACACACACACACCCACACACACACACACAATATTGACTTTAGTTTTATATAAAAAATATAAACACTAGTGATTTCAGTCAGGAGTAACTTATGATTTCAGAGCCTCACATATAAATTAAACTGATTTGGATCAGACAAGGTGAAGCAGTTGAAGGGATAAATGTGGCTCACGGAGGGGGGAGCTTTAAAAAAAAAAAAAGGTGCTCATGACATGTTTCAGTGATGATCCATCACACCCCATGGCTGCTCCTCCAGGTCATCTGTTTTCACCTTTCCTGTCCTCTGCATCTTCCACCTGCATGTCCCGTGCAACTTTTCAATCATATTTTATTTTAGTATTTGCTGAATGTATTTGTGAGTGTAATCATTCAAAAACATCACAGTATAGCAACATGCAGGCTGACACAATGAACAAAGTGACGGAAAGGAACTGAACCTTATGTCACTCAAAAAAACACTCTTGCATTCTTTCCAAATTAACTGTAGCGATGTACAATGTTTGTGCAGCGATGTATGGTGTTTGAGTTGTAAATGTGAGTACAATGTTTGTGTGGTGATGTACATTATGTAGAAATGTATGATGTTGGTGGTGGTGCTGATCAGCTATTCTCTCCCAGGTGCACCTTTCCTTATTTCTTATTTCTGTGAAGCCAGCGGTCCTGCCAGAAGCACCACAGCTCCTTTGTTCCTGAGCTGCAGAGCAAGTGAGGCCGGCAATGGACCGCAGAGGTTTTAATTAAAAAGTTTATCAAAAAGTTTTAAATGAGAATTGTATGTTTTAAAGTGCAAGCTTCTAGATGATTGGTGGTATAAATATAAACTTCGGTTGATGACTTTGCACATCTGTGTGCATTTCATTTTCCTTTCATTTTCACATTCATACTTACAGGCAATATAAAGTCTCCAACTAACCCAAGCATGTCTTTGGACTGTGGGAGGAAGCTGGAGAACGCAGAGAAACCCACACAGAAACTGGGGAAACATGCAAATTCCACACAGAAAGGTCATAGCTCAAGGACTTGAACCAGCGACCTTCTTGCTGCGTGTCAACAGCGCTACCCACGGTCCACTGTCACCTGCATTTGATTGTGATTTTTAATTTATTATGATCCTTTTATTTGAAGATTTTCCATGAGATTTATATGGTTAGTAGCAAACTCTATGTGTTTTACTAACAGTATGTGGTTAAGAATAAGAACATAGTGTTTTTGTTTTTGCAAAAACACTACATTACGTGTATCTGCTTACCTCAAGTATCTATAAACCCACAAATACTGTAGTTTAACACCATTTGCAAATTAAACCCTCAGAAATCAGATAACTGATCACCAAGTAGCTAAGTAGGTCTCAACAGTTACACTAATATATGTATATTTTTATAGGTAGGAGTAAAGTATGGTGTAATGCTTAAACAATAAACAGGGGGCAATAAACATATATTTACAGAATATAATGTTGAAATCTGTGTTTAAATGAACATAACAGAGCTGCTTCCTTAGTTAAACAAGCTGCCATAATATTACATTGGGATCCGTTCAAGGTCTTCTCAGTAAAATGAGAATTATGGAAGGAAAACTTGATGTGTTCAAATGTAACAATAATATTGGAAAATGTTGGTCTTGTTGCGAAACATCAATAAATACACATTCGGATTATAAATGTATAATAATGTAGAAGTATATATAAGGTTATATAAGATCCTAGTCACAAAGGACTGAGTTACAAAAGTCGTTCTTATAAATACCTGGTTAAAAAGGACCTGGTTGCAGAGGTCCTGGTTACAGAGGTACTGTTTGCAAAGGTGTTGGCTGGTTACAAGTCCTGGTTACAAAGGCCCGAATAGCAAAGAACCTGATTACTTTACCAAGGCAATCAGAACCTTCACTTCCCATGAACCTGATTACTGTGATCCTGGTTACAGTGGTCTTGAATACAAAGGTCCTGGTTAAGTGATTAAATACTCAAAACTAACTGACATACAATGAACCTTGGGCTTTAGCAGCCAGTGTATTTAGTAGCCAGGTTTCATTTGAGCAGCAGATGCTTCACTTCTGGCTTCAGCAAAGAAGGAGGCACTTGTATAACATGATAAAATTACTGCTTTATTTTACACTGAAAGTGTGCATGGCAGTTTACATGCACCAGAAAATGTTAGTTTTCTCAGTAAACAAGTATAGATCATAACAAAATTAGTCAAAAGTCTCGGGTGTGTATGAGTATCACTGTGTGCACACACTGAGGTTACAGTGGAGGTCGACGCCAGTCTTTAGAGACAATGAGAGAAATAGGATCATGGTTTTCATTAGAGCATAAGTACCATATCAGCCAAAAGATACAATAAACTAACGGATTACAGAGATTAATGGAGCCAAGAGATTATGCAGCACACACACACACACACACACACACACACACACACACACACACACACACACACACACACACACACACACACACACACACACACACACACACACACTTTCTCTTTTATTCTGTTTTTCCACTCTGCCTCAAAATATACTCTTCCTTTCTGTCATCCTGTCATCCTATTACTTCCCCCACTGTCTCTCTGCATTTTGCAAAGATCATACATCAGGGGTTTGTCTAGTGGCCGTTACAGCGTCTTAAAATAATGTAATTAGCACATGGTACATAATGTAGCAAGTTTTTAATATTCATAGACATCAATGGTTCTTGCTTATCCTAAAAGCATTGCTGCTGTACTATATGCAATGCATATTTTGTAGGATTTATATATCTGTTCTTTGATTGGTCAAATCCCAAGAGGTAATCTGGGCTAATTAATTTTCTTGCTGTCTTTAACATATACACGCATGAATCAATAAACACAGATCTGCATTGATCAGCAACCTCAGACAGAAGTAGCTGTTATTAACCTGAGGAACAGTGAAAGTATTGATTTACTATCAAATTCCATGATGAAGTACTCCAAAACTAAACCCGGGCAGGTTGACTCAGGGGGCTTCATTATAAATGCTTAGGCTTAACACATCAGCATGGAGCTACAACAGCGACCTCTTAATCTGGTTTCCTCTGCAAATACAAGGTACAGAATGCATTTTTTTTTTTAGAAATCAAGGCTTATTGCCTCACAGAAGGCATCCATCCAATCAACCAATTAGCTAATGATGATATATGTTATTACAAAAATGAAAATGATCCAAAAGAGAGTTTCCGGATGGAGTGAAAACAAGACAATTTATCAAATCAATGAAAAGATTCCAAGATTTCAATATCTCAGAGTTTTTACTGTATTTTTTTCTTTCTCAACAACATATAACACTGTAGTCACCTGCTATCATACAACATAGTAACACATATAACATAACTTTAGAAATGGTGGATAAGGAAGCCTGTGGACTGTTGCTGAGGGTGGACTCTGAGTCTAAGGGGTGAAATCACATAAAAGGCATCTGATACATTTCGTGGGCCTCATTGAGCAGATCACAACATGCATGTCTAGTAAATAAGGCAAAAGAACATTTTACAGGGTGATTCAGATTATAAGGAAAATGACAGCTCTATAAAGGATGGAATTTTTAAATATTTATTTTGCAATCCTCTCTATACTAAAATAAAAGGACCAGGTTTTGTGTTTATATCTCAAAGACATCTGTAGGAAAGTATGGAACTATATAACATTTTGAGAATTAGTAATGGAAGGAAGAAGCATGATTAATGAAATCAAAGGCGTATTCCTGTGGCCTTGAGATTGTAAAAATTAATGATACCGTTTTATGGTTAAGAATTATGGACGATTAATGTTGGTTAAGAATGACAGAAGGTTAAGAATGATTGAGGGTTTTCGAATTGTGGTAGGTTAAGAATAATCTAGGGTTATGAATGATTAATGGTTAGGAGTGATCAAAGGTTAAGAGTGATAGAAGGTTAAAGGCTCTGCAAGGAATTTCAGGAAGCAAAAGTGGTTTACACTCAAAAAGACCAGATTTCCCATGAATCTCCCCGCGCACTGTCCCAAACTTTAGCTGCCTATTCTGGGTTTCTTTTTCTCTCCATCCCTGTCTTCTTCTGTCACCAGTTACCTGCTGCTTGCTGTTTCCTGCTGGCGGTGTAGGCAATAAATTGTTTCATCATTCCAAAGAAGTACTGACCAACCCAGCCATGAAATTATAATCTCAACATAAATATAGAAAAAACAACATTCATTGAAAAGTTATGAATGATTGAGGGTTAAGAATAATCAATGATGATGATGATAAGTGCTTAATAATGATATAAAATTATGAAGAATTGAAAGTTAAGAATGATGGAAGGTTGAAAAATAATCAGAGGATGGATGGTGATTTCACTGAAAATATAGTATAAGAGCACTAGTCCAGAGAAATGCAATCTAAAGTAAATGTGGCTGATGGCTGCTGTTTTTAAGGGTGCTTTATCATCATAATGGTCAGTTAACATGAAGGAAACATTCATTTTAGCCATAATGGCCCTTTTACGAGTTGTTTTTCATCAAAACAGCACCATGAGGATGACGTATAGATGCATCTTAGTCTTGGAGGGCGTTTTCCCTGTATTTGTTTGCTGCCCGAGTCCACATTTGCCAAAATGGACAAGCCAACATTTGCTCCTACTTAACACAGTGTTTGTTCTGCTGTGCCAAAGTGAGTTAAGAAGTCATGACTGTTTTTTCTTGAAAGAATATCAATGAGTAAAAAAAAAATATACAGAGTGAACGAAACAAATAAGTACAATCAGGTGGGAGAAAAAAAATGATTATATTCAAACATAGGTCACCATTCCTTGGAAAATATCTGTTGTTGCCTGATTCAAGGAAGCATTAGTACTTGCTCTTCTCTTCTCTTGTGAGGTGGAACAAATCCTCTCATCCTCCCAGTGCGGCCTCAGCAGTCTAATTAATGCAGAGGGGGGAAGCTGTGAAGGTCCCCTTTAACCTCCTTATAATCACCACCGTGACTCACTGTGTGTATGTCGTAGCTCTGTTCACACTCCTTTAACAAAGTCTAAAGCCTGTTACTGTCTTTACAGTCTTTCTCCAGAGAGAGTGTGAGTGTGCATGTGTGTGTTAAAGTAAAAAAAAAAAACACACACACACATCCCACAGGACACATCAGCCAATATTTGAGCTTCTTTGCGTCAGCAGCCTGGAGATAAATTGAACCATAATGTGAACCACATTTGGCCAAATATCAGCAAAATATTAACTGACACAAAACCTCCAGGCATGCCCCAATGACTCCAGGAGAATGCCTGTAATAGTCAGTGAATTGTTGACTCCTACCATAAAGGAATTATTCATTTCCACTGGTCTGTTCTGGTCCCAAACTTCAGATACATATCCATATATGTATTTTCTCTGTATGTTTCGACCTTTGAGGATGATTTTTTTTTTTTATTTTTCCTTTTCTTGCCACATGATATGATGATAAAATAAATAATCCTCATACATAATATATGCACATAACCACAGTCTCACTATGCGAACACAATAAAATACAGTAGAGACTGAGGCAGTGAAGGAACCAATGACAGTCAGCATAAATCCTGACTTACTGTAAAATTGAAAGTGTTGTGTCAGCTACCTCCACTGCTCCTGAATCAGTAATTTCTCTCTATTGTTATATCTTCAGTCTGTTAATGATGTTCACCCTCTAGTCTACTCGTCTCCAGGCAAAAGCAATAAATGTGGGAATGGTTGAAATATAATTTTAAAAAAGCACAATAACAAAGCTGAAGGTCAGGTGTTGCTGAGATAAGAGATTAAATGTTAATATTCTGCTGCAGTAGAGACATTGAAGGAACTCTTCTGCCTGTAAATATATAAATATACTTTTTCTTAAGTTCTCTCAGAGAAAGTCAGAACTTCCAGAAGAAGTCAGAAGACACACATTTTTTGTTTTACATATTATATTTCACTTTGTAAGGATACAGCTGAATGGTGGAAAATAGGAGTCATAGAAGCAGCTCAGGTCCATGGAGGGAAAACAACAAATAAAAAATGGCTTCTAAAAACAATATAAGTCAATTTACTTTTCCAAATTAAAGAAAAGAAAGCAAAGCCGGGCCCCTCTAAACTATACACATGCACAATTTGTGACTTTATAAACTCAGAATCCCCATTAAATTTACGATTTTAATCTCACAATTCGGAGATGTTGTTTTTTTTGTGATTTATCATTATTAGTTACTGAGAGGTCCCTCAAACCTTGTAACAATATTTAACATTATTTTGTTTAACTTTAGTCTAACGTCCTTTCTTCCTCATTATTTTATTTTTTCACTTCATGTTCATGTCTCTGGACCTTATTAAAACTGAACTAACATAACCCCAGGTAAATTCACACCCATTTACACCTTCTCATTCTTATGTATTATTTTTAGTGACATTCTTTATGGGCAGCAAGGCAGCTCAGTTGGTAGCGCTGTTGCAAGAAGGTCGCAGGTTCAAGGACTTGGCACAATGGTGTATATCCTTTTTTTGTGGAATTCTTTTGATAGATATTCAAAACATCATTATTATTATTATTCACATCAAATGTTAAAATACCATAGGTGTGCTGCAGTGGTGTAGGGGTAGAGCGCTTGCCATTTAGAGCCTTGCTCTTAAGCAGCCAACCCCCCTTTGAGTCCTAACTGGACCATTCCCTAGCTACATGTCTCCCCCTCTCTCTATCCCATTTTCTATCTGGCTTCTGTATAATAAAAGTGTGTATGCCACCAGCGATTTAGTTACAATTCAAAGCTCCATTGTCCTGTTTCTTCCTGCACCAATCATGCAGCCAAAGTAACTAAAGTATTGTAATGTCTCTCAAAAACTACTACTACTACTGCTAATTTATTTCATTTATTTCATTTCCTTGTGCTAAAAACTGCTACTCTGTGCTGCAGGTCTTACTCCAAGATGTGTTTACACACCCTCAGGAAATCCCAGTACTATCACCTAACAACAGAATCTGGGTCTAAACTCATTAATTTAGAAACACATATAACAGTAACCTGCGACACAGTGACGCAGGGGTTAGCGCTGTTGCCTCACAGCAAGACGGTCGCAGGTTCAAGACCTTCTTGATCCTGGGTCTGGGACCTTTCTGTGTGGAGTTTGCATGTTCTCCCCGTGTCTACGTGGGTTTTCACCAGGTACTCCGGCTTCCTCCCACAGTCCAATAACATGCTGAGGTTAACTGGCGACTATAAATTGCCCATAGGTGTGAGTGCGTGAGTGAATGGTGCGTGTGCCCCACAATAGGCTGGCGACCATCTGGGGTGTATCCCTGCCTCTCGCCGTAATGCGCTGGGATAGGCTCCAGCAGACCCCTGTGACCCTAATGAGGAATAAGAGGGTATAGGAGATGAGATGAGATAACAGTAACCTGCCCAGGTCGTTACACTAAACAATATTAAAAGTCAGGAACAAATATGAAGTAAGAGATCTATTATTAGTCTGGTTTTACAACTTCAACTTCAAAACTGATATGTAGATGAGATCTGCACTTTCAACATAAATTGCAGCCTTTTTCTTACAATAACTACATTTGCATATCTCTCCTCAATGTATGTCCATGTCTTACCCAATGTACATAACAGTTCAACATGTACTCATTTGGCCAAACATAAAAAAAATCTGCTTAAGCTTTCCCTTTTCTATAGGAATAAATACTTCCTATGGACACTGCACGAGTATAATATAAATACCAATGAATAAATGTAATTTAATGACTTACTCAAGATTTTGGAAAAGAGGGTTCCAGAATTAAAGCAAAATGTTTTTTTTTCATATTATTAAGTAAAACAAGTTTGTTCAGACAGACCCTAAAGCACAGTGGGGTAGGTCCTTTCCAGTCTTCTAGAATATGTATTTTTTCCCAGCACCGTTCCCATTAATAATGCAATTTGAATGTTGTAAGGGAGAATTAATGAGCCCTCTGAGAATCACAAGGCAGCCAAGTTCATGTCAGGGGAAAGAGTCAGAGTAAAAATCTCAGGAAAAAAAGGAAAGATTCTTGACCAAAATTAATTGATTAGCACACGGTCCCAGAATAGATGCAGAAATGGACCTTCACTGGATTTACATTTGTCACAGATTGGAGACACAGAGGGGTAGAATTTATGTAACATGACCTTGGACTAGTGAAATCGATGGATAACTTTCTAGTACTTACTCCTCATATCTTTGCTGTGAAGTTATATAATCATGCCACATCTAAAATTCATTCTACATTCTATTGGTCACAGTTACACAACATGCATCGCTTCGGAAGATTGGCAGTTTAGTTGCCTCCTCCTCTAGTCCACATAGAAAAGTGTCTGGCAAGATACTGAACCCAAAGCTGTAAATGTGTGTGAATAATTAAACTCCTTTCATTCTAACTTTGGACCTATAAATCTGCAGTTATTTAAAAACACAAATTGTGATAAAAGTCACAAGTCTTGTGACCCATTTAAAATTTGAATGAAGTTTCGACATGAATGTATGCCTAATCTGGAAGAAATGGAAGATGAGAAGTAGAGCTGGGCAGTATGACCAAAAACAGTATTTTTATAAATTCTATTGGTGTCACATTTTTTTTTTTGCATGACTTATTGTTAACTAGTATTAACACAGTTTTGAATGGTCCCACAAAATGCTGCTGTTCATAAAGAAATCATAAGCAGTCCCCTCAGAAAACATGTCTTTGAGTGATGTCTGACTTGCATTTTGTGTTGCAGCACCAAAGTTACCTGCAGACATGAAAGTGGATAGAGATCTTTGTTTCATGCATTCTTCATATTCCAGGACACGTTTGTGGCGGAGGTGGTAAAGTACATTACTTGTGTTGCTGTGGCTACAACTTTATCCCGATAACATTTGCAGAATATGGTTGTTTGATTAGATTTTTTAAAGGTTGCATACAACCGACACGGCTCCTCTTTTGGGTATAAGTTCCTCTGTGTCTGTGACATTTTCTCCATCCATGTTGTTCACCGCTCGCTCTGACATGCAGCTGCATGCAGCTTGTTTTCTACAACTTGCAAACAGGCCCCCTCTCAAACAATTTCCCGTAGCACGCCATTCTGCCTCTCTGTGTTCCCAAAGTTTTATATGCTACACACTCACCGGTAATGGGGTATATGAAAAATTCATATATTAAAAAAACAAACAAAAAAACACTGGTATTTGGTATGAAATGGTATTCCGTACTGCCCTAATGAGATGGTCTGAATGCTTCACTCCTTCACTTCCATTATAGCTGCAATCAAGTTGAATCTTTTCATGCGTACAATTTGTATGTTGAAAAAATGTGGAAGAATATGAGGCCTAAAAAAGAGGTAAAAAAGAGACGTTACTGAAGGTGGAGCTGATCCAGCATCCTCCTGTCTACCATGAGCTGACACACAACACAGAATACTTCTGTTACAGAGGTGGTAATATTGGTGTCTTCCATAGTCTTTCACGTTTCATGCTAAGTGTGTCATGCAGTGTGTGACTCACACTGATCTTGGTCTTGACTCTGTCTCACCATAACTACCTTGGTCTTAGTCTCAACCTTAGGCTCTGGATACAATCAGGTCGTGGACATAACTTGGTCTTGATTTAGGTAGTCTTTACTACAACACTATGATAATATAATAAAATTACTAGTAGTGATCTGGAACATATCAAACCCAGAAAAGAATCCAAACCTACTATTTGAGAACGCCTGCACTCAGATATCTGGTTTAACACAGGTATTTTATTAAGCTGAATCCAGGAGCCACCATGACTACTTGGATGGTAAACAAACACACTTATTGTTTTCTCTAAACTATATTTATGGAAGTTTAACATTTGTATGTATATATTCAGCTATTCTTAGCCTAGAGTTGGGCAATAAGGCCAACATGTATTTCCTAAGCTTGTACAATCAGTGCCCATTCCAAACTATCAGCCTGATATCTGTAGACAGCTAGCTAGCATTAGCTACCCTGCATGTAGGGACAGGTTACCTAGAATCCACACACTATTCAGTTGTCTTGAACATGAACATGAACATTGAACATGAATTCTAATAACCAGAGATGAAACCTTGTCAACAAACACAAACTGAGGGGGCAGACCAATGTGAGAGTCATTTTGAGTCAGAAAATGCAACATTTAAAGTCACTACAGGATAGCTGGTGAACAGCTAGCCACCTGAAACTATGACAGGCCCATAAACTCTGGCAGGTGCACACATAGTCCAACTAATTATTTCATGTTATGTCTCTGTCGTGACTCAAAATATCAGTTAGCCAGGTACCATCAACAATACTGTTTAACTAAAAATAACCTTTTTTATGCAAGTGTTAATCGCTCCTTTCTGGACATGTCATATTCTCACATGTCAGAAATAAAGTTTGCGAGTGAACAACAAATGACATAAATAATGACTTGAGTTTATGATAGTCATACATGATGGGATCATACCATCTTTGGTGTAGAGAGAAATCTCCAACTTCCTCTCCTCAGCTCCAAGCAGTGCTTTAGCCATCTGGGCCATAGCTGGTCTCTTGGTGTGGGGTCCATATAGGAAGCTACACGTGCAGGGCTTCTGCATGACCTCTGCCCGGCTGTAACCGCACATGCCACAGAAGGCGTCATTACAGAAGATGATGGCACAGTTTTCCACTTGGGCATTGGCAATAATGAACTTTCGATCTGTGAAGGGAAAAGAAAAGAGAGGACTTGACAGCCTTGCAAAGAATGTTACACTTTACAGGAATGATGAAGAGCATTTTAGAGACTGAACTTATTGGATGTTGAAAAATTACATCACCTTAATGCTGTAGTACACAAAAACAAGACCATACTAGCTAGCCATCTTAGATAATGTCTGTTGTCCAGTTACTATGATGAAGCTGTTTCAATACAAGAAGTGTTACACATGATAAAAACCTGCACTTACTTAACTAAAACCTTCTGCCCACCTAGTGGGTTCTTAGACTTCTGAATAGAGCTGCTAGCATTCGCCTTTTCAAGGGAGGCTTTGAGCACGGCCCACTCAGAATCCATATCTCCAATGTCTCCTAGGATTCACAAGAAGTTCTTTCAGACTTGAGAGTTGACCGATGGACAGGGTCGTCCATCAGATGTTCCCAGTTCACACTTAATACCTGATTAGGTTTACCGGGTCTGTCTGGCAGCTTCCTACTCCATCTGACCCAACTCACCACCAGGGGGTGATCAGTTGTCAGTTATGAACTAGTTTATGCTGGAACATGCTGTTCTTTATGGCCAATCTATGGCTAACACAAAGCAAAGCACCTCTTGGCTTCGGATCAGGCAGGCTGTTCCTCCCAGTCACCCCCTTCAAGGTTTCTCCATCATTGCCCACTTATACAGGGGCGACATGGTGGAGCGGGGGTTAGCGCTGTTGTCTCACAGCAAGAAGGTCGCAGGTCCTGGGTCTGGGACCTTTCTGTGTGGAGTTTGCATGTTCTCCCCATGTCTGCAGGTTCTCTGGCTTTCTCCCACAGTCCAAAAACATGCTGAGGTTAATTGGAGACTCTAAATTGCCCTTAGGTGTCATTGTGTGAGTGAATGGTGTGTGTGCCCCACGATTGGCTGGCGACCATCTGGGGTGTATCCCTGCCTCTCGCCTGTAATGCGATGGGATTGGCTCCAGCAGACCCCTGCGACCCTAATGAGGAATGGAAAAGGAAGGTGTCCATCCCCTTTCCAAGAGTTTGGTTCCAGAACCGATGCTGTTCATCAGCCTAATGTCTGGATTATTATGATTATAGTCAGATAAAACATATCGTGCTATTTACAGAGGTGGAAAGTAAGTACATTTACTCAAGTACTGCACTTAAGTACAAGGTATATGTGTTTTGAGTATTTCCATGTGATGCTACTTCGCTCTACTACATTTTAGAGAGAAATATTGTACTTTCCACTTTACTACGTTTATCTCAAAGCTTTTCAGATGCAGATTTTCATATTTTATATAAAATTAATATACTTTAACCCTATAATGTTCACTCAAAGAAAAAAACATGTAAAAATATATATTTTTGTAATACTTCTGGTATTGGGGCACTAATTACAAAAATCAAAAACAGACCCCTCCCCAGTTTAAATATAGTCCTTTACCAAATGGTTGAAAAAGTGCTTGATAGTAAAATACCGGATGCGTATTTATAAAGGTAGAACAACAGTTTCATGACAAGCAAAGACCTACAAATACAAAAAAGAATTAGAAAAAAATGTAATTACTAGGGGAAAAGGCATGTCAAGTGATTGTATTTTATTAAAAAAGGAAGTTCAATCAATCAGTTCAATCCCATCTTTTGCATGAAAACCTAATACTTACAAAGCCTTTATGTATTTATGTATTTTCCCCTTTTTATGTTACACCATGACTTCATTCACACTGTGCCTTTAAGTTAGGTGAGCCCCGTGCCAACTCAGTGTCACTAACTTGAGTAAAGTAATTGATAGCATTAAGCTAATATCTACACGCCATGATTTAAATGCTGTCTGCATTTGCAAATAAGCTTGTTTATTTCTCTAAAAACAGAACAAAAAGAACACACAATGAAGATGACACTAGTCAGGTATCATTAGGATTTTATTGAGTCATAAATAACGATGGCTAAGTAAAAAAATGTCTTCATACTTGTTTTCGGATGTGATGTGAGTGTGAATTGTCTAACGTTAATGTTTTATATGTAATTGTGTAAGACAAGTAACATTAGACGGGTAGGAGCAGCGGAACAAAATGAAGGAGAGCAGAGTGAAGGAGCAGGAGGGCAAAGTGAGTAGAGGAGAAAAAAATAAAGGCAAGCACAGGCTATCAGGCAGGGACTCGGAATGGGTTGATAATATACCATCAAACTAGAAACGATTTTAAAACGATTAGGGTGTAGGAAATCGAGAGAAACAATCTCATTATTGTTTCTATTTCTAGATGAAGACTGACTTGAAAAACAGTCTGCAGGGGGATCACCTTGCAGCGTTTGCTGCTGAGCATCAGCGGCCACCTCTTGGTGAATTTCTGTACAACAGAGCCTTAAAGCTCTTATTTTTGATATAAAAAAAATTAATAAATAATAAGTTCTGAGCCTGGGTGCAAACTTTGTCAGTGATTCCGCAGCCCCATAAAGAAACTATTTTTTTTATTATTAATTGTTTTTATTTATTTATATTTATTTTGTTGTTTTACATTCAGCCTTTATGTAGCCATTTTCAACTGGTCATTCTTTAAATAGATTTATCTTCTGCAGCCAAGTGCCATTTCTTTATGCCACTACAACTTCCCAGAGAGACCACCCCCATTGAAAAACATCCTAGAGGAAACACTGCATATGGAACTATTTTATTATATTGATATTATAAATGTAACATATTATCAACAATGTGTGAACAGAAATGTTTTTATTTCATAGAAAATAGTACATTTTTATGAGATTAGCATAACTTCACCAAACTATTACTGAACTGTTGCGTTGTCACTTTATGCTAAGATTTACCATAAAGTGACAACTTAACTGTCTGATAAAGCATGTTTTAAAAATTATTTAGTTTAGTTATTTAGTTTAATTGATGCTTATAAAATGTTTTTGTCACATCAAGTTACATAATTGTGTTAACTTACATCTTAGATGATAGATTATGTGTGCCATTGAAAATTCCTCCAAAAATAGTTCACACACCAGGAGTGATTTTTCAGTTTTCAACATGCGTGAGAAGGATTACTCTCCAAAAGTAGAGTGACCTCTAGTTTTTTTTTTTTTTTTTTTTATCATATCGTACATCAAACGAATGGTAGAAGTGGCTCAACAATGCAGGTTAAATTCAACATATTATTCAATAACAGAGACTCAAAATGTGGAGCAGACAAAGGGCTAATATTCTGTCATCTATATTTCATTAAATCATCCCTCTTTTCTTTTTTAAAATTTTTTTAGGATTATTCATCGACCCAAAATAGATAATAGTAGACTCACGTGATTAAAAAGGAGAATAAAATAGTAAAATAATATAAAACAGTTTGCTTGATAAGTACTTTCACTTTTGATACTTTAAGTACGTGTTGTTTATGCTACTTTTCTACTTTTACTAAAGTAACACTTTCAATTCAGGAACTTTACATATTGAGTATTATTTGCAGACTATTTTTTCCTTTTATTTGTTCATTACTGGCCACTGAAAGTCCCATTAAATGAATAACATTTTCCAGAGAGAAGACATGTAAATCACTGTCAACTGGAACACATCAGGGGGGATTCATACAGTGCTTGAAGCTGTGGCTCTGCACTGTCCGCAGTGCTGAACTGGACGAATGAAAAGTCTAACAACATCCTCTAATACATAAAACATGACTGAAACATAGCTTCAGTTTATTAAAAATATCTGACTGATAAAATACTCAGATTGACTCAACAGCAATCCTAAATCATGTTGTGCACACATATTGGTTTGGTTACAACATGATCCAGTTAATATTGAGGTAGAAAAAAAAGATTTGACAGGTGAAATGTATGGTAAATGTAAGCAGTTAGCCCTGTAATACTATACCAGCTGCTAAAAACAACTAAACACAACTACTGATACAGCAGTGCAATCCTAAAACACTTCTAACATGATTTCAACACAGTGAAACAGGCGAGCACTGCAGATGTGAAAAGTGTTTGAGTTTCTTGTACTTACTCTGTCCCTCGAACTTGCGGATGATAGTGTCCAGGAAAGTGTTCTGAGGGGCTACGTGGCCCCGTCTGACCGGCATGGTTCAGGTTCTGAGGTTCTGACCCTGGACTGAGTCTGCAGCAGCTGGTCCTGTGTCAGACAGGGCTGCTCTCTGCACTCTCTATAGTTTGATATGTTTGTCCTGGTTCCTCTCCTCTCTTTCTCTCTCTACATAGCCTCCTCTCCTGCTCTCTGCACCTCACAGCACGGGCCCGCCCATAATCTGAACTCTTGTCACTGATTGGTCCAGCAGGTAGGTCGTTACAGAAGCAGCCGGGTTTACTACTACAAGGGTTTGTGTTGTACAACACATGGTAGTGCTGTTGCTTCTGGTATTATACAACATGTATCAATTACCTACCTTCACAGATTTGATTCTATTACACATGAACTAACGTAACCTATTTAATAAAAAGAAAAAAACAAAAACACATATACAGCTCTGGAAAAAAAATAACAGACCACTACATTTTTTTTCTGAAATCAGCATCTCTACATGTATTACAGCACACCTCTTTTTGCTGAAAGAGGAACCAGGAGTGGAATAAAGTCACCCAAGAACAATGGTAAAGACTTGTAGAGAGCATGCCAAGATGCATGGAAACTGTAATTAAAAATAAGGGTTATTGCACCAAATATTGATTTCTGAACTCTTCTTAAGTGTAAACATTAGTATTATGTTGTTTTAAAATGCATTTGATCTTGTTACTTTGCATTGTTTGAGGTCTGAAAACATTGTATCTTTTTTTGCTCACTAAGGAAAAAATGAATCAAATTCTGTGGTTGACTATGGAGTCATTCAACAAAACACATTTTTACTCAGTGTTTTTCATCTTTTGTTTTTTACGTAAATGATTTGACCTTAAAAAAGGTCAACGGTATTCTCACATGTAGACCACTTGAAACTGAAGAATAAGCTCAGAATTCACAAAAACTTGTCCTTTTCTTTGCCTGTGTAGACTTCAGATGAAAAAGAAACAATAACAGACATTATTATTATATTATTATTATTATTATATATATATATAACATATAATAACATAACATATAATTAAGGCTAGGATTAACATAGGATTAAGGCACTATATGCTTTTTTACAAATTTTCCTGTTTCCCTATTTTCTACTGAATAGGTATTACTTTATTGAGGACTGAAATAAATTATTACTTATTAAAGTGTAATAATGTTCCCATTTTCAGCAGAAGTTCACATCAGAATGACCAGAAGCATAAACAGCTGCTGATAAACAGCTTCATCATGGATTGATGTGTCCCAGTCTGCTCAGTGCTTCAATAACACCCACATAGTGACACCTAGTGGATGACTGTAGGTATGACAGTCAGCCTACTGAGTGCACAACTGAAAATAATAATAATGAAAATAGCTATTATAATGTTAAATTTCTCTAGGCAGTTTGGGTTGATTTTAAACCTTGTATCTGTGATAAAAGATTCCAACATAAAAACAGAAACACCAGGAGCATATCTACATATTGTCTTCCTGAAGGAACTGAAATATGACATATTCAGAAATACCTTAATTGGCTAGGAATATTCAGGCATGCAAGAAATCCAGTTTCTGGGAGTTCTTCAGGGTCCTTATTTATCAGTCCATCAGAGAAACCAGTACAGAAGTCACTGAATGACATGGTTCATGTGTGATTTATGAAACGTATCTGTCTCACCAATCTCAGTCTATGAATGATCAGGCATTGAAATGATTGAACAAATGTGGAAGTGAAGTCAGTTAAATATCAGGGCATCCCAGGATGATCTAGCTCATCCTCATAATTATTTTAATTTTCTCTGTTTCATGCTTGGCTTGATCAGTACAATTGATCACATAAGCAATGAACAAGAGCAGCTCATCGTTGGTTATTGCTATGTTGGTTCTCACCGTTTTACCGACCTCTGACCTTAAAGATAGGTTCCTCTGTCAACTTCATCCCTTCCACCTCCTCTTTGTTAAAAGTTTTTAAAGGAGATTTACCTGCTGCTAATAGGCTTAATCAGCATTGTATGAACTCATTTATCGAAAGGATAAGGATGTAGATTTAGGCCCCAGCTACACAAATCTACATTTTTATCCACACACTGAACCACACCAACAGGGCACTTATCCGGAGATTTTTCAAACAGCATAAACAAGTGAAGAGGTTCAGAAAAATCAGATTGAGTTGATTAGTGTAGAAATCTGGATCTTTTTCAGATTAAGATCATTCAGTCATGTTGCTTATTGGCCACTATTGGCTTGGCAGCCTATCACAGCCTTTTAGGCAGACTGTGTTCACACATGAACATCATACAGTATATTACTAGTCTGTCACTTTAGTGTTTTTGAGGGCTTTTGGGCCACTTTTATTCTTGCTTGTTATGAAACCTTTTTTCAGAGAAACCATTAACTTAATATTCTTATTTATTTATACCTGCATTTTTTATTTTATTTCTGTCTTACTCTACTACATGTGTGTCAAAACTGTGGTCTATGGACCCGAATCAACTTCCCAAAGACTAAATGTGTTGTGCCTGTGTAGAGCTGCTAGGATATTTCAATTCTAATGCACATGTGATTACAGTAGACATAATGTTAAAATTTCACTTATTTCTTAAAACATCACAGCTGTTCATCAGCTGTTGTATAAGTGGATGGATCATTAATTATGAAAGTATTCAGAATGTACTGCTTTACATAAAAATGAATGAATGAATGTGAATCATAAACTAAAATGAGTTTGAACAATATTTCATGTATAATATGTATTGATACTTTACATTTTGTATTCTTGTATTTTTCATGTGTTTATGTAATATATATTGTTGTATAGGTTTAATTGATTAATAAAATAAAAATAAATACTTTTATTGTGAAATGTTGAACAGGAAGTGTTTTTATTGCAGCTGGTGTGTTCTCTGTGAGCCTGACAGGATGTTGGTGGTTTACTCTGTTACTAGACTTCAGGGAGAGGAAGCAGAGCGACACCGGGCCGGTACCCATCAGTTCCTCTGAGAAGGAGACACAGCTGCTGGACTGGCTGGAGGATGACAGGCAGAGACCTGCAGTAATGATGCGTTTTATTCTGGAATGTCTGAGGGTACAGAGACCGAGGAGCCCGCAGGATGAAGGGTAACATTACACACACACACACACACACACACACACACACACACACACACACACACACACACACACACACACACACACACACACACACACAAAGACATACATAAAAAAACACATGCACATTTACACACTTATACACACAAATATGCACATGCAGATAGTAGTTAAGTAGTTGCTAGTTTCAATAATATATGTAACATCAACATCTCTAAAACAGTTAAAATACTATGTCTCTTAAGAATTTAGGTAGTCCTTCCCTCACTTATCTCAGTTTAAGATATTTGTCCCACTTTATTTGTCCCACAGTGGGGAAATTGCAATTGCAACAGCAGTACAGGCAGGACAAGTAACATGCAAGAAAAAAATACAGCTTATAAATACAATACAAGATAGATGCACAAGATAGATATGCTACAGTGAGTAGAGTAGATTATTGCACATGAATTGCACATAATAAATTATTGCTCAGAAGCAGTAACATTGGTTTTAGCAGTGTTCGTGGCAGTGTGGTGTTAGTTTGGTTTTATTCCCCCTAACTTTGGTTATCCTCAACCTTTTTGCTTTGGATTTGTTTTCCCTTAGAGAACAATGGATGGGCTAAATGCTACACTGGTGATGAGAACACGGATTGTAGTTTTTTTCCCTTCCATTTTATGCCCTTTTGAACTGGACATTTAACTCCTATTATATCTGACGAGGACATGGCCTGCAGCACCATTATCATCCTCAGCTGCAGCAGTAGCAGCAGCATCTTCAATTCAATTCAATTCACTTTTATTTATATAGCCCAATATTACAACACAGTTGTCTCAAAGTGCTTCACAAAATTCAGTCCAAAGTGATTCAGACATCCCCCGTCCTTAGACCCTCCTTCTCGGCAAGGAAAAACTCCAAAACCCAGTGGGAAAGAAGAAACCTTGGAGAACCACAGTGAAGGAGAGATCCACTCCCATTGACGGACAGGCTATAGATGAACCAGGACTGACAGACATTCATCTGATGATGAAGTATTAGTCTGTAAAGATGTTTCAGTCTGTAGAGATGCCGTAGCGTGGGGGCAGAAGGGCGGGTCCAACCAGGCAGGTGAAGGAGTAGCAGTAGGTTCATCAGTGGGGCTTCGATCTGTTTTGAACTTTTAAAGGAATTTTTTGGACACGCTACGAATAAGGAGTTACAGTAATCTAGTCCATATGTAACAAATGCAGGGATTCGTTTTTCAGCGTCATTTTTAGATAGGATATTTCTAATTTTGGCTATGTTACGAAGGTGAAAGAAGGCTGTTCTACAGGCTTGATTAATATGAGCTTTGAATGATAAGTCTGGCTCAAATATAACTACTAGGATTTTAACTGTGGCGCTGGAGGCTATCCTCACATTATGCAGAGTGACTCTCTGCTCAGATAGGGACTCTAACACTTTTAGGGCCTAATGTAATAACTTCAGTTTTATCAGGGTTTAGTAACAGGTAATTAACAGACATCCAGGTCTTTATGTCTCTAACACAGGGACTAAGTTTATGTACTAGTCTGATCTGATCGTGTTTAATTGATAAGTATAGCTGTGTGTCATCTGCGTAGCAGTGGAAATTAATGCCATGTTTTCTAATAATATTACACAGGGGCAGCATATATAGAGTAAACAAAATGGGCCCAAGGACCGACCCTTGTGGGACACCATAAATGACTCTCAAGTATGATGACGATTGCTGGTTAACGCTAACAAAATGGAACCTATTAGATAAATAGGATTTAAACCAGGAGAGGGCGGATCCTCTAATGCCTATGTCCCATTCCAATCTCTGCAGTAAGATGCTATGGTCGATTGTGTCAAAACCTTCTGCCTACTTTTAAGGGATATGGGACAGAATATTTCACAAACTGGTCTTGATACTTTGAAGTAGTAGTGATCTATGATTTCACCTGATTCAGATTCATCTACAGTGATGGCCTCCATCCTCCCCACTCTGTCTCAATCTGTCTGATGCTGCATTTCTGTACGGGGACAGCCTGCCTCCCTTCAACCCAGAGAGACTATGATTTAGTAAACGATAAATTCAGACATGTTTTTGAATTAATATACTCTCTGCCATTCTTCCAAACAACGTGAATGCTCACGCACACAATCAGATGAGAGTTTAGATGCATGCAGCGCAACCATCACTATCATTGTCTGGTGCTGGAAGCTTTTTCCAACTAAGATTATTATAGAGGGTGAAAAATGTTGCTGCTTTGTTGCCGGCTTGGACTTTAAATCCTACTTTCCACTGGACGCGACTCAGCAAATATTCCGGGAGCATTTCAGCTGCATTTAAGCTGTGAAATGCTTGTGGACACTAGTGAGTCAGTTGGGTTTAGGAGACCACAAGGCCACAGGTGAATCGCAAGTTCACATCAGAATATGTATAAATACAACCTTAAGAAGCAGTAAGCCCAGGCCAAGCTAACATTAGCTTAGGCTATAGCCCCCCTGCAGTTTCTAAGCAGCCGGAAAGACAGCGTGACTCAATGACTGTTCAAAGGGGGGATATATGTAGAGTGAAGCCATTAACTACCAACCCAATTCAGGTATCTAACAGATTTCTCCCACTCAGTAAAATACCCGCTGACCAAACTGTGGTTATTGGCAGTGCCATAATGCGATATATAAAGCTAGCAGGGCCACAATTAGATATATCCCAGGAGCCAAAGCAGGCAACATTGAATCAAACTTAAAGCCATTGACTAGAACTAAATTTTACAAACAGTAAAGCCATTCAATGTGTTTTCTTTATTTTCATGACTATTTACATTGTAGATTCTCACTGAAGGTATCAAAACTATGAATGAACACATGTGGAATTATGTATTTAGCAAAAAATGTTTAAATAAAAAAATCCACTAATTAACCTTGATTAGGCACACCTATGATATGAAAACCATTTCAGGTGACTACCACTTGAAGCTCATCAAGAGCATGCCAAGAGTGTCATTTCTCCTTTTTTTGTTAAGTACATAACACCATAAACATGCATTTATTCATAGTTTTGATGCCTTTAGCGAGAGAGAAAATAAAGGAAACACATTGAATGAGAAGGTGTGTCCAAACTTTTGGCCTGGTCTGTATGTCATGTGACATGATTGGCCAGTAATACAGTTACTGGGAACTTCATCTGCATAAAGCTGACAGCTTACTGGATTTCCATGCAGCAGCTAAAAGAAGGGTATTTTAAGGCACTATACGAAAAATGTTGCCACTCAGGCATTCCAAAAGGTTACACACATACATACATACATTCATACATGCGCACATACAGTATTTAAAAATGCTAACTTCAGTTGATTTAGCTCTTGGATTGGTCAGATTACTGCATACAGCAACAATGCTTGGGAAATATATCAAATTTAATAATGTGACATTGTCCAGTCCGATTATCATGACATGACACAGTATTTCCCACAAAGCAAATAGCATTGTGTGGCGCTAGGGTCTCTGAAGTCCTGACATAGTCGCCGTCTAAAGGGGGGGGTTGGTGTTTCTCGCTCACTCACTCACGCTCACTCTCTGTGCGTATGAGTGAGCATGACACCGTGAGGTGGATCCAATTTGTGGTGCTTGGCTTTCATTGTGTGCTGCAGAACACATTTCCCATTCAGCAGTAATAAAAAAAAATATCTGATTATGAATTCATCCTTAAATTCTATCTCACAACACTAAAAATACAAAAAATGTCTAAAAATGTCTCCCAAATGTCCTAGATATAAATAGGCAGATGGTACATTCATGCACATTAAAGGTTTGCATTGGTTAAATATTGTAAAGTATAAATATACAAAAAACAAGCAAAACAAAGAAACATAGTTAATAACATATTCATATACACAAACTTCTATCAATGATTGATTCAATGGTAATTGTTTTGATTGCGGAGATGCTGCTGTGCTGTGATTTTTATGAATGGCATGAATGTGTGGGTGAGTGTGTGTTTGAGTGTTTGTGTGTGTGTCTGTGTCGTGTGTGTGTGTGTGCGTGTCTGTGCCTGTGTGTGTATGTGTGGAGTAATGGATACTGCAGTGGTCAGTGATGGAGGGGGAGGAGGATGAAAAAAGAGGAGGAGAGAGATGTTGGTGAGGTGAGGATGGGAGAATAGGAAGAAAGATGAAAGATATTAAGGAAACCAGATGAGAGGAAACACACGAAGGAGACTAGAGGAGAGGAAAGACATGAAGGGAGGAAAGGAGAGGAAATAAATTATCTACAGTTCTCTTCTCTGTCTGACTCATCCCCCGCTCTGTGGTGCATTCTGCTCTGTGCATCGATCATCACACACACACACATACACACACACACACACACACACAAAGGCAGCTCCGCCTCCTCTGCAGTGTAACGACAGCAGGCGAGGGCAGTCATGGTGGAGCCAGCAGTGCAGCAGGAGAAGATAGAGGGATCATGGGAAGGAGGGCAGGATGGAGGGAAGGCAGACTGGAAGAATGAGTGCTCCCTTTCCTCCTTGCTCAAACACTCATGTCTCCTCTGCTGGTCGTCTCCCAGGGATACGGACGTTGTGGAAACGGATGAGAGAGTCCTCGCCAAAGCAGCCGAGATCAGAGTAAGAAGACCGCAGCACCTAGCGCTGGTGTGTGTGTGTGTGTGTTTGTGTGTGCATGTTTTATCCATGTGTGTGTTTTATGTTTTGCATTTTTTTATGTTATGCATCCCATTCTGTTGATGTTGCATCTGTTAATAAACTGTCAATATAATTCATGTGATCAGGACATGAGTCATATGTGTGTCTGTGTGTATGTGTAGGGACTCCTCCAGCACTTCATTTCCCATGATGCTTTCTGTGATGCTCTCCTCTGATGTCATGATGCTGAAGGATACTACACATGTGCATTCAATGTAATAACATGCCCATTTGGCATTTAGCAGGATTTAGTGAAACCAAATTAGAAGAAGTTGAATGTAATATTATCTATGTTATGTATGTTTTAAGTAGTATATAATTCAATCAAAAAAAGAATTTTTGTGTTTTTATAACCTTAGTTTGAGCTGGGGGGGTGTTCCAGAAAGGAGGTTCAAAAAAACTCTGAGTTTATCCTTCAACTCTGAGTTGACTTACGCTGAGATGGGAAACTTTGAGTATCCGGTTACAGAACAGCTGATCTGAATTAGTTTAATCAACTCTGAGTATGTTTACCTTGAGGTATGCACGTGCAAAAAAAGCCATCATCAATGGAGCACCGATACCATGAGAAACCATGGCAACAGACATGACTGCAGAAAAAAAAGATAGTTATTTTACCTCAATAGATCTAGTGGTATTAATGCAGCCTATGGAGAGTACAAACATATTTTGCCATAATAGTAACACTGCTGCAGCAGCAAAAGAGAGAGAGACATGGCAAGGGAGAGTTTGAATGGACTATTACATTGAGCAGAATATAGTAGGAATATGAATAGGAATAAAATCCAACAGGGGGGAGGAGAAGTTAGAAGTAACTAAAAATTAAATATAAAAACATAATCTTTTTTCGTATTTTCCTAGGCTATGATTGCACCTCACTTTGATTTAATTGACATAGGCTCTTAAACAAGTAAATATTCAGTATGAAGTAAATATTAATTCTGTAGTTACTTCAAATAGTAATTTAAACCCCTAACAAACAAAATGTTGGTGTAACTCGTCCCCTCACAGTAACACTTAATACAATGTTTACATATTTTTTATTTTATACATAATAAAGTAATTTAAATTGTGATAATGTGAGCACAAACACTCAATAATGTATTAATTTAAAAAACTCAGCCAACAGAACGACGGCAGATTATTAAACAGATCTTTGAACAGATATTCAACTGGAAATAGTTGACAGGATATCCAGTCTCGGTCTGAAGATTCTCTGAAGTGTTTTTAATAATTTGAGCTTCAATGTCAATCGGATTGACGATCCATGTTGAAGAGCTTCTTCATGTGGGAGGAGACAGGTAGAAACTCTTGGTTTCTTCAAGTAAACCCGCCAGCAGGTTATATTCACAGAGTCTGTTACCATGGTGACTAAGTCAGAGTTTCAGTTACCTCTCTTTCTGGAATAGATAACTGAGTTTCCCTCATCTCAGGGTTAACTTACTCTGAGTTTTCACATAAGCTGCTTCCTAAAATACCCCCCAGGTCTCCCTCGATGAAGCCACCATGTTGCACTCCCATGTTTCTATGGTAACCCAGAAAGGAAAAACCAAACAATGACAATGACAGACGGAAAATTAGATACCACCATAAACTGCACACTTTATTTCCATGTTGTATAAAATGAAAATATTGTAAACGTGTCTGCTGCAGCTGTGTCTGTCTCCTTCAAAATTACAGAGGTCCCCTAACATGATAGCATGTGATGGTGTTAAATTAGGACCCACGGCAAACATCGCGAATTAAAATAGAAGCAGAAAATAATTAAATTAAGTCGTTAGGAACGTTTGATAAAGTCGTGAACAAATTGGATGCACCTGCTCATGGATTAAAGGACTAGCTGCCATCTTGTGCAATGACTTTATGTGAATGTGGAACGGCCAACTTGACGTTTTCATCTCTTGAAACACACTTCTACAAGACGGCATTATGTCCCATATGGACAATTAATAGGAAGCATGGAAATCACGGATGCAAGGGACGAGAACCTCAAGGGTTAATTTGATAAATTTCCTGCAGGGAATGATTATTATATTATATAACTCACTAGGAGGACATGATGTTGTGCTATTTCATCTCATGTGTGTTTGTGTCTTCCATGTTTTATCACCTAAAGTTGAGTTTGAAACCTAAATCATAAACATTGATGTGTGCGTATGTGTGTGTGTGCGTATGTGTGTGTGTGTGTGTGTGTGTAGGAGCTGGAGAACTCGGTGACAGTAGAAAATGTGGAGCTGCAGGAGCAGCAGTCGGACCGCAGGGAGCTTGAGGAGACTCTGGTTAAACTAGACGCGCACAAAGAGAAGCTACTGCAACAGATAAAGACCACCAGGCAGCACTGCTATGAAGAGAGTCAACGGGTAATATGAGCTAACTTCATATACTATGTAAAGTCTAAATACACACCTGTTACAGCTTGTGATGCTGCACTGATGTCTGCATGCAACATGCATCATTGGAGATTATTGGACAATTGTGACCCCATGTGTAGACCCTGTGTACAGGACCTTCTGTGTAGGATCCAGCATGAAGGAACCCTTATGTAGACCCTGTGTGTAGAACCTTGTGTGTAGGGCTTCCTGTGAATAATAATCAGCATGAAAACAAGCCTGAACATTACACATGACAATAGAGGGACTGTTGTTGATCACAGAGTAAAGTAAGAGCCAGCTCCGCCATTCTCCTACATCTAGTTCCAGGTGGTAAAGTGATGAACACGACCAATATCTTAAGAATATGATTGTATCTATAAAGACAATTTAAACTTGTTACAAAACAAGCCTGCGTGATCTTTTCATGTTATTGATTTATGTTTCCTTTGACTGAACAAATAATTGTATTGACTCTTCCTCACTGTCCTTGCCAGATCTTGTCTCTGCAGGCGGAGGAGGTTCAAAAGGAGAGCCAGGTGGAGGAGTATGAGAGGGAGCTTGCCAGAGCCAGGTGGAGGCTGAGGAAGCTCAGAGAGGAGGTGAAACAGGCAAAGAGGAAAGTGGATGAGGCTGGAGAGAGGGACACACCTTTGCAGGACTCCATCAGACAGTCCTACGAAGAAATACTGCAGGTATGAGAGGAAGTATCTGTCGTGTTTGTGTGGATTTGGAAATGTCGACTGACCTCTTATTCTGGAAGAAATGCATTATAGTTGAAAGGGTTGGTTTAAACCATTTACAATCCATCAAACACAATAAAATGTGTTCTGTAAATATTTATTTCTATTTTCTGAACAGTTATAGTTAGTTTTGAGATGCACCACTGTTCTGTTTTTACTGTCATTAAGTGTTTTCAACAGAGGTGCATCTGTCTCTGGGAGTGGTAGCATATCATATTTGATACTACAAGGTTCATAAGGAAAAGTAACATAATTTGAAAATAGTAACTACCAAGGCTGGACAAGTTTTGAAAAACTTGGACATTTTCTTCATAATTTCCAATAGAGCCTATTTATTTGTTCAGACTGATTGAGAAAAGCATATATTGGTTAAACAATACTTATTGATCAGTCACTTCACGTTATGCTCTCTCTGTGTTTGGTAATGTCAGAATCCAACCCAAGTCCAACAGCTTAGGACAAGATAAGATGTAAATTCACATTCTTATTTAACAATGTCTGGCTTCATTTCGATTGGTAATGGCTTGAGAAAAAGACAAGGAACCTGCTAAATTTGGACCTTGTGCTAGTAATACATTCAACATTTCAAACATGAGGAGCAGTGCTAGCTAGCTATGCTAATAGCTAAGCCCCAAACTATTGTCACTGCCCATGAGTCAACCCGTCAGAGTTTTTTCATCTCTGTTTGGTGACCAATTTGACCCTTACTTTAGTGCTTCGCTCTTGTCCACAAACAAGGAACCATTTTGGCTGCTGTGTCCAAAAATGAAGCCCTAACTGCTATAGGTTGTTATCAGCTTGCTAGTGAGATTTATTTTGGGATGGGGGGGGGGCACTTTTACTGACATTACTAATTTCTGCTCATAATCAAATTAACATTATTCAATGTCAATAAACACTCAACATCTCTCTAGCTTTATGAACCAAAACCAATACTCCCTAAAACGTTCTAAAAATGTATTACACTGTCATATTCTCTAAAACCTATAAAACTGTCTAAAACTACAATCCAATAAAATTGAACTCCTTGAGCCGCCACCATATCACAGTGTAGGGGTTTTGTGTTCCAATGATCCCAGTAACTTTGTGTTGGCAGCTATATGCACCTTGTAGGTTCATCCCTGGCAATTAGGTCCTAGTTGAGGGACCAGACAAAGAGTGGCTCAAAGACACCACTGGAAAAAAAATTCTATTTAAAATTATCTAAAACTGTCCAGATCTGTATAATATTTTCTATCTATGTCTCATTAAAACTCTCCAAAATGTCTTCCAATTGCTAAATGGTAAATGGACTGCATTTTTATTGCACCAGTCTAGCCTTGTCAACTACTCAAAGTACAGTCACAGTGCCTTTGATACTGTCTGATAATCTAAAATTCTCCACAATCTCCAATAGTAGAACCCTCCAAAATGCTCCAAACTGTCTAATACTTTCTAAAACTAAATAAATCTTGCTAAAACTGTTTGGAAGTCTATTAGAGGGTCCCTCCAGAACCCTCTAAAAATCTAATACCTTCTAAAAACAAATCTAACACTCTCATATACTCTCTAATATGTTCTATAAGTTTCTAATATGCTGGAAAACCTTTACATGGCATCCCTATATGTAGACAATGTGTGAAAAGTGTTAGTTATTTGGTAACTTCATGGAGAAAACGATCTCAGTCTTCCTGTTCTTGTGTTTCCTACAGGAGGAGCACACTCTGTATTCTCTGTCAGGAGGTGCAGTCACTCCAGAGAGCCAGTTGGAGGAGTCTACGTCTCCTGCTGACACCAATGAAGATGAACCGATTCCAATGAGGCCATGGGGAAGGAGCCAATCACTGCCTGCCTATGCTGACCTCATCATGGTAAATCAATAATAATGTTGAGTTGAAGAAAACTCAGTGCACTTTGAACATATGTATGTTTGAGCTTCTAGAATACATAATTTCCAATAGAAAGACTGGTGTGTAGTCAAAAACACATTCACCAGCCAATAGAAATCTAATGAGGGACTGAATGAAGTTGCTTTACAGTATATGTAGGATTCAGTGTTTTGGACCTCAACCCAGCTATGGAGTAGGAACTAAAATTCTCTGCTAATTTGATTTAGATTCTTTCTTAAAATGTCTCCTAACTGTAAATCTATTCTGTACAAAGGCTGAGTGCTGATTAGGAGGCTTTTGCCATTATCTGCTTGTCTCAGAATCTGATGCTCATCCCGGGGCATCATATATCAATGTTTTGTCTGAGCTGTGGTTTTCATAGCTGTAGCCTCAACCAAGATAAATGACTTTAACCATATGCACCTTATGCCCTCAAAACTGAACCAATAGCAGAGGTTTCACACGTTCAGTAAAGCTTGGGAATTTGTAGCTCAGTTTATTTCCAGTGAAAAACAGTGAATGGCAGGTGGATTATTTGCAGAACAATTCCAGAAATGTTTTGAACCTTTATTCAGTTCCATATTTATATAATTTATGATTACAATCTTGTTCCAACTCTGCCTCTGCCTGTCTGACTCTATCAGACTTCACCGCTGTCTGACTTCACCGCTGTCTGACTCCACCTCTGTCTGTCCGTAAAATTGTCCAAATCCGCCACTGCCTGGCTCTATTACTGTCTGACGCTACCACTTTATGGACTCTACCACTATCTGACTGATCGAACATTATTGAATCATGTTCCATATCTGTCTTTGTCTATCTGCCACCACCACTGTCTGCCTCCACCACTGTCCAACTCTGCCACTGTTCAGCTCTACTACTACTCCGACTCTCCCACTTTCTGTACTGTACCACTGTCTAACTCTACCATTATCTGGACTCCAGGGGGCCAGCGGCTCTTCCTTCTGCAATAATCTAGCAGATACCAGAGAAGAAGTAGATGACAGCGGAAGCAGTTCAACAAAGGTAGCTTCATTTAAAACATGATATACAAACAGTTCTGAGAGCACCATCAGAAACACAACGTACGCCTTGTTCCACAGATGGACAGATCCGACCCAGAGGACTACGACATCAACAATGAAGCTGAAAAAGAAGGCGAGATAGACGAGATAGACCCAAACCCTCTTAACCAACTGGACTTCTACCAAGCTGACCCCTTCGCCAACTGTCAAAGTGACCGTATGTTTCTAACCATATTTCTCACTTGGTAACTGGTCAACCAAATTAGACTGGTTTGAATAAATGTTCATCCATCTTTCTATCATAGTGCAGCACTCATTGAAGTGGATCGAATGAACAGTGTTCGGGATAAGAAAATCCAGGGGCAAAAAAATCCAGAAAGAGATTCCATCCATTATATAGTGAGATTAGTTGGAAGGAACAGTTCTATGTTTTTAGAGTAACACCCACCAAGAGGGCAGATCAATAAAGGTGTGACAGTGTATTTGTGCTGTAACTCACATGCTTTTCATATCGTGCCATCTTGTTTTGTTGGATATACATAACAATGTTATTATTTGTTCCCACTTGATTCACAGATGACTTGTTTAATGAAGATATATTCCCTAAAACGGACTCATCTGGTGAGTAATGTTTCAGTAGTAACTGAAACATAATGTGAAGTTCAGGCTCTTGTCCCACTAACTAGATTAACTATGTTGTAGCTCCTTTTTTCAACACATTGAATTCATGTTTCAAATGAAATTAGAGTCTTACTGGTGTGTATGTAGCACAACAAATGTCAGCATAATATATGATCAAATCAAAATCATAAATTGCTTGTGTATAGTAATCTGGTTTTAGCTTTTTCTTTTTTTCTGATTGAAATAATAAAATTAAATTGCTGGTGGATATATTATCTTAACTATTGTTCATTGATCTACTTTCCAGGTGGGTTTGCTTCAGACCCTTTCAAAGGTAGTGACCCCTTTGGAGCAGATGTGTTATTCCCAGAGGTGAACCTGGGTCCTGATGAGGGGGCCCTAAACGTCTGTGACGAGGCGGACACTAGTCTGTCCTGTGCTGAGAATAAAGCCTCAACAGGAACTCAGTGCTTTGAGTCAGAGTTCCCTGATGAAGACAGTGACATAGAGATCAGCTACAGCCGAGAGGACCTGGATGCCATCGCTGGAAACAACGATTCTCGAGGATTTAAACCCATCCAGAGCTCATCTGAGGAGCTGGGACCAGTGCCCACCCGGGGCTGGAGGTCCCAGGGTCAGTATTCTGTAGAATCAGACCCTGATGGTTATGAGCTGGACCTCGGTGCTGTCTCCCCTCCCTCTGACATAGAAGAGCACAGCCTTGGTTCACTTGCTGGTGAAATTACCATTGAGGCAGAAACGGGACTGGAACCAGGTAATTTATCTACTTTTTTCATTTTATATTTCATTTCAGTATCTGGAATTATATTGTAACTCATATGCCTTGATTCCCTATGCAATATACTCTTAAAGGTATTATGGAGCCTCATGTAATTTTAAACATTAAATTTACAGTTACATAATTATTAGTTACATAATGAAATTCTTAATAGTTTGAGAGAAAGAAGAAAGAGGGAATGGAGGGACTAGCATAAAAACTAAACTAAATTCACCAAATTTGAAAACATACAAATAAAATTAGGGTGACATGGTGGTGCAGTGGGTAGTGCTGTTCAAGGCCTTGAGCCTTTCTGTGTAGTGATTGCATGTCTTCCCTGTGTCTGTGTGTTTCCTGGCTTCCTCCTACAGTCCAAAGACATGCTTAGGTTCATTGGAGGCTCTAAATTTCCCATAGGTGTCAGTGAATGGTGTGTGTGCCCTACGATAGACTGGCGACCTGTCTAGGGTGTATCCCTCCTTCTCACTCCCAGAATGCTGGGATTGGCTCCAACAGACCCACCCACTGTAACAAATAGAATTAAGCAGAAGCATCTGAGGCCATGCTTTACCTGCAGCAATTCTCTCCAGAAGCATTAACATAGCTCAGAGATAGTGGATCATCTAGCTCATGCTGATAGCTTCCATCTAGTTAGGGGTTAGATGGTGGTTATATAAAAAAAAAGAAAAAAATCCAACTAACCAAGTGGATTTTTTGTGCCTAAACCTAACCTTAACCAGAGCTGAGACATCGTTATAATCATTATAATAGACTTAATTAGGATATCTTGTGTAGCATATTTGGAATCTATCTTAAAATATAACATTTTCAAGGATGTAGAAGGCACTTCAGTAGCAGGGGAAAAAAGAAAATTTGTTTGCCCTGAACATGTTTAACAGAAGATGGCATAGTGAGCCATGTCACTTAAGGTCATCCCTATATTGTTCTGCATTTGTTCTGTGAACAGGGAACATCGGACCCTTTTTCAGAAAAAGGGTTAGGCCTAGAGTTAGTCGGTAGGTGATAGGGCTAGGGGTTAGGACTTAGGGTCAGGGTAGTTGTTAGGGGTTAGGATTAGGCGTAAAGGTTAGTAGGGGTTAGGAGTTAGGGAAGTGTTTAGGGGTTAGGGGTAAGACGTTATATAGGGATGGTGGGGAACATAAAGGGGAACATAGGTATACTCCCTTGTCAACCCATGAAATTCAGATTTTGCATGAAGTTGGATTCAAAGTCAATTTTTTGTATTTTTTTTCATTCATCTATCTGTGTCTTATCCCAGACCTCTGAACAATATTTTGGTGAACCATGACTTGAACCATGATGTTTTCTTTCAGCTCATGCTGCCCCTGAGCTCAGCCAACAAGAGGTGCTTGATCCAGTTTGGACCGACGGTGAAGAGCAAACTCTGCCCCATGATGACACCTCCAGTCAGGTGGCAGAATGCGTGAGCAACATTGAAGAGGAACCACGAAACCCTGCTGCTCCCCAAAACTCATTGGACTCCAAGAACCTCTTCATTCAGCCAGAGTCAGATCAGAACACAGATCTGAGCTTTGAATTGAACTATGAACCGACCAGTCAGTCTTCCTATGACCCATACGGGTTTAAACTCAGTCCAGAACATTCTAGTCATACACTCTTAGACCCTGATGAAGCTGAACTTAGCCCAGAACCCACTGACCATGATCTGACCTTTGACCCTGAGCCTTCCTCTTCTCAACCAGAACAAGAGAACTTTGATTCCTATGAGTTTGATATCACTTCCTCACAGATGGTACGGGACTGTGATCCCTACGGCTTTAAGCTCAGCCCTGAGGAGAACCAGGAGGTACTGGACCTCTGTGACCATGATAACCAGGAAGCAATGGACCTTTGTGGCTTTGATAACAAGGAGCAAGTAGAACCCTCTAACCAGGAAGTACTAGAATCTCATACACATGAAAACCAAGAAGTGCTTGAACATTGTAGCCACAATAATCAGGATCTGCTGGATTTGTGTAACAATGGAAACCAAGAAGTGCTGGAACCTTCTATTCTTGACAACAGAAAAGATGCAGGGTTATTTGGCATTGAAAACCAGGAAGTCCTAGATCTCTGTAGTCATGACAACCAGGAATTTATGAAACCGTATTGCTTTAGCGGTGATGAAAGCCTTGAACCCGGTAATCAAGAAGTGCTGGAACCTTTTAGCCATGGCAATCAGGAACTGTTGGATTTCTCCTGTCCAGAGAATCAGGAAGTACTGGATTTAGATGGCAACCAAGAACTACTGGATTTCTGTAGTGAAGGAAATCAGGAGGTGCTTTCAGGTAGCCACGAGAATCAGGGACTCCTGGATCTTGGTAGCAATGAAAATCAAGAATTGTTAGATTTAGGTAGCCATGACAACCAGGAGGTTTTAGACTTGTTCAGTAAGGACATTATCCCTGAAGCAAACAACAACAACCAGTGTACCCAGAAACCAGAGCTCAACGTCAGTAATAGTAACAGCTCAGACAGTGATGTGGCATCAGAAGACCTGCTGGGACTGGATCTCAGTAACACCGGTACCTGCACTACCAACATCACAAACATTAATAACACTGACATCAGCAACATCTCTGCCAACCAGGAACTTGCTTCATCCAATGCTCCTGCCAGTCACAACATGTTGGAAGGTGACCTGGGTTCAGTGTTTGGGGCTGGAGGATACATTGCTTGTCCTGATGTAGCTGATGACCTCGCCCCTCTGGACCAGAGGCAGGTTAACCCAGTAGCAGAGCCAGTCCGACCAGTCAGACCAGTAAGACCTCCTAGGCCTTCACTCAGGGTAAGTCAGAAACCCCATAAACACAAGCACCAGGCAGGGGTAATTGGGTTGTGGTGGGCAAAATAACAGAGTCATGGTACAAAAATCACAAGTTTTTTCTCTCTTTAGATATTTTTTATGACCAGTGATTGGTTTTACTATTTGATCATTGACAAAGTATACACATATTAATCTTAGATTCTACTCTTTTAATTTTCTATATACTGTTTTCATTTGGATTTTGATTTGAAAAATTTGTTATGTGTTTATGCCGAAAAACATCTTTACAGTGGGCTCAAAAGCAACATATGACTGACTTTATTTATCACTGTCTTTCCCATTAAACTAGAGCCCTGTCATAGCATTTTGACTGTTAGAAAGCTGCTTACCATTATAATTTAGATTCTATAAAATTAATGATCATCATGATGTCTGTTTAATGCGTTTTAGGCCAAGGAGAAGGCTCAGTCACAGACTCAGGGCATTGATCTAAAGTGACCTCTCATCCACAAACGCTCATGCGGGGTTACCATGTCAGCAGGGTTCCCATGACAACAACAACAACGGCAACACAAGAGACGAAGAGGACGAGTAGAGAAGTAAGAGGGCGGGCGATCAAGAGGCAGCGGATGGGGATGGAATGAAGGAGGAATGGAGGAGGGAGAGGTCTTTCTGCAGTTATTTATGGCAATAATTCTCATGATCAGAGATTTCTTTTATTTTTGAACGTTAGAAGAGAAATATGGGGATTAGGTAATGTCCCGGGAACCTGAACCAACTCGTTGAGTGATGTGTTGTATAGATGTTACACTTAGGAAACAACTCCATGAAAATAATGTTATAATTCCCTGAGAGGGGTCTAAAAAGAAATTATTTTGGGGTTTTGAGCTCCAGATGGTGCTTGTCTCTCATTGATACTCAGTGTTACCTGCCAGGACTCTCCACTCCTCTCTGGCAGGGTTTCACTGGGTCAGTTTAGATTTGAGCTTGTGATTGAAACCTGTGCATCAAATGTATATAAATGATATTATCTGCAACAGTCTATTGTGGTTTCCAGATTATCTAGTTGATTAGTAGTTGTAGGTATAAGTTGAATGTGAGCTGTAGAGAGAGTTTGATCAGGTCGGATGGTGACTCAATATCCATATCGTCGCCTTGGTAACATGCCAAGTGTTTTCAGTCATCAGTTATTTTAAGGTGCTTAAAAATTTTAACATCAGCCGTCTTTACCACATTAAATTGTCAGTTTTACTCGATACTTCTCAAAAAAAAAAAAAAACTCCCAGTTCCACGCTATATACTAATATTACAAAGGATAAACTATGCACTAATTTTGACTGCACTATTCATGCCGTGTACAATAAATCAGTGTGCTAGCAGAACATTATAGCTGCTAAGGTCTGCAGATTTGAGTTCAATTTTGTCAATTTCAAAAATCAAACCAGATTTAACAATAAAGTATATTCATTTCAAAGTTTTGATTTCCCAGCCGCCACCTGATTCTTCACATCACTAGTAGTCAACAGCAACTCCCATAAAGTAGTCGACTGTCAAATATTTGCTTGAGATATGATTTCCCCCCATAACATTATTAAGAATCTGCACCCGGCCCAATGCAAATTGGTCAAAGCAGGTTTTATGCTGAATTGATTAGATATACACAGATTAAAACATTTTGGTGCTGGCACCAAACACAGACAACGTAACAGAACACACCAACACAAATGTTATTATATGAGATAATTTGTCAAGCAGAACAGAGCAGGTTACACCAGACAGGAAGTCAAGTGCTTCTGTTTAAATTTCAAAATAAAAAGAAAGCAGATTTACACATATTTGTTGTGAGAGAGAGCCAATGACAAGTGATCACACACACACAAACACGCACACACAACACTTATTTGATCATCTACCTGCTCCTTAGGTCTTTCTCCATGTTCTCCCTCCATCTTTCTGACAAGTTCTTCTTGCCAGTCACTCTCAACTAAGGACTTGCCAGCAATCTAGTGTTGCAGTCAGGCCACAGTGCCCTCTGCTGTATATCTGGCGATACACATATCAAATGTGGGGTGTTTAAATAACTGCACAAAAACTGAACAACTGTTGGCAACAACATATCAATAGTCAACGACTAATCTAACTTGACTCCCCAACAATATAGTTAATCCCCTACTGCACAGTAATACCCCAATTATATTTTAGATAGTAGAAACAGTGTCTTTGTTATATAATTTGTAAGGAAGTTAATTTCTACACTGTTAAATGTCCCGTTCACTACATTGCACAGTGCAAAAGATCTAAGCAAATGGGATCAGCAATGCTTGTTTATGTTCTACATTTATAGCATATATAAATTTAATTCATGTACCTGATATCCACATTAGCCTCACAGATCCAGTAATAGCAGGACTATATATTACTACTAACTAAATATGAATTTACTAACAGACATGTCAGTCAAACTGTGACTTTGATTTCCACTGCCAAAGAAAAAAAGGAAGCAAAAATAATGATATAAATATTTAACATTTTATATGGTTTTATGGATTTTTCTGTTATTTGTTTCTGGCTGTTAGAAGTTGCATTGAGGAACAACAGCGTGGCAGTTCACACATTTAGTAAGCATACATACAGCATTTAGCAGATGTGTAATATGTGAACACACTACATTAATATTTACAATAGTATGAAGTATGGAACTGGAACCCAGCAGGTCAGACCCTACAGCAGATCTCTTGGTTACAGCACACCCAGGAGAAGTCCAGTAAAAAAACAATACCTCCATCAAGTTTCTTCTCTTGATGCAGAAGCATGTTATTCTACTACTTTATTCTTCCACTTCTTCGACTTGTTCTTCTTACCACTTCTTTGGACCTTACCTTACCGTTCACATTTTCAACCTACAAACTCCATTAAAACATTAAAGGATTCAGCTCCATTAGGACATTCCAGCTATTACTTTTCTCATTCCTACCATTTAAACTTTCTGAAATATTCCAATTTTCTTGAGAATTTTCCCTCCATTAAAATAATTTGGATAACTGATGCATGTTAATGTTACTTTTAAATCCCAGCCAAACTTTTTAAAATATTTAATATGGTTTGAACCTTGTGTTATAATGGAAGTGAATGAGAGGCACCTCTTCTTCTTCACTCATCTTTAACATCCTCCGTCATTTTCAAACTCCTCAAGATCAACCATACTTTCATGTAGAAGCCTCATTCAAACTTTAAACGGGTCACAACAATTTTTTTCACCATTTTCATATTATTTACATTTTTTCACAATCGTAGTTTAATTGAATCACTACTCTGGATAATTTCATCAATACACATCTAACAATACACACAATACACATCATTATTTACCCCATTGCAGGTCCCCATTGCAAACAAGAAACTGTTCATAATGTGTTACCTGCTTAACGCATTATTAGCACATTATAATAAATAAAAGTTAAATAAACATAGATGTAGAGAAATAAAATGATATTTCAATAAATAATATAAATGTCTTGTTTGTTCTAAAGGGACAGTGCATGTTAATGAACATATTGAATACAGTTTGCAGGATTGTAAAACACACCAGAATTTAGTCAAAGGCTAATTTCCACCTGTTGTCCCTGTGAGAGATGTATCATCAGCATATTGATTATATAAATATGTCAGACAATGACAGTCTGCTTTATCACTGCAGAGAGAACATTTCAGTTAATAATGTTTTAGTTCACCTACCTCATCGCTAATTTGCCGTAACTGCATGAACACTGTGAACCTGTGCTACAAACACTCTGCAGACTTGCTGTCACGACAAGTTACGAACATTTCAGTAATAAACCATGAAAAGCTGCAAGCGTCTGATATTCTGATATCAACCCTGAGTGCTCATACCAGGGATCATATTCAAACCTCACTGACATGCATGCACATGAAAATCTATCTCACCATATTTAGAAAATTAGAAGCTGTTTAATTTCTGTCAATGACTTGTTTTGCAATGAATTTATGTTATCTGATTTTTTTTTGTCCTAGAACTAGTAGACTGTTGATTTTAGTTTAAAAGTTTAAAAATTCAAATAACATATTCAAGTTGATTAAATCCTAAAATTTGAAAAAAAAAATTGGGTTTTAGTATCTGAACATGGCATTAATGTTCTAATCAGATTTTTTTCCCAGATTTTTTAGCATTTAAATTCAGAAGCTTAACAATCTGAAAAAAATGACTGTTAGAAAATCAATGTTAGAAAAAATGTTAGAAAATCAATGGACTTTAAATTTCCAAATCTGGTGAAACTGATTTAATTCCATGAAAAGATTTCAATATAACTATTTTCACTTTTAAAAGACAAACACATGTGGTGTCATGATTTTGTATCATTTTCAGAATCACATTAATGTTGAATTCAAAGTTAGCTTCATAGTGGTAATAAAGTATATCACGATCCAGATTAGATGCTTTTAAAGGTTTGTCACGAGCATTGGCCTCCTACTTACTCCTCCACACACACACACACACACACACACACACACACACACACACACACACACACACACACACACACACACACACACACACACACACACACACACACACACACACACACACGCACACACGAGGGGCAAGAAAATCATTGATCAGCTCTGAGACATTTCATGTTTAATCTGAATTATCCTAAATTGTGTTTATAAAGGTGTTTCAGGTGTTTGTGATGCTCAGAGAAATGCATTTATTCTTTTACACAAATTATTTTTTTGAATTCATTTATCTCATTTTATTTCAATTGATCATTTTTAATAGATTGTATAAAGGGGAAAAATATTTTTATGACAGTGTGCATCACATAACCTGTGACCAGCTTTTTGAGTTTTTATTGATCATCACATTTCCAGATGTGTGAACCTTATCATGCTGAGTATCTTTCTGCCACAGTCCCATACATGCCTGCTGTCTGATTGGACAATCTCTGTTTGGGGAGTTACCATCACTGATACAAGTCTAATTTAGGTAAATAAGAACAAACAGGTAAAAGATGTGTGTGACAAATTGTCTTAGGAAACTGTGTTTTTCTATTTTTTTCTTTTGTTGCCATTTGGAAATGTTTTTGTAATTTCTGTTTCTGTTTTGAACTTAATTAATGCAGTGGTGACCAGATTATGTCACTGAGAAGAAACCTCAAATCTCCTGTTTGACTTGATGTTCAGAAGTTCTGTACTGTGAAATCTTTCCATTGGCCCACTGGAATAACACATCTGCAGGTGGAGCTGTTAGTGTTCATGATAACTTTGTCCTGTATAGAAGCTCAATGAGGCCGTGGTGGTTGCAATTTATATTTTAATGCTGTTATGTCAAGATCACAAATTAATTATTTCATTATCTCAAGAAAACGAGAGCAGTTTCTCGAGATAATGAGTTAATTTATCAACTGCAGTCAAGCAATCAATGCTGAACCTGGCTCCAGTGTCCTTTCAAAATAAAGCACTTCCTTGTTTAGTAGTGAAATCCTTTATGGTATTTTAGGGAGAGCCAACAGGCTGCTGTTCTTGGGAAAATATTAGAATGCTTCATATACATATTTTGGACTATTCTGGTGTAAGAAGGTTTGATTTAAGATTTTTATTTTTTATTATTATTATTTTATATTATGTCGCGTTTACACAACCTAAAAAATAGTTGTAGTTAATCATTAATACTGAGTATATATGACCAAATATGGAATGTTTCATATGTGTAAAGCTTGTATTTTTATAAATATTTGTTGTGCAGCTTTTATTTTATTCACCATGAACTCAGAAGTGCTTTATTTTAAAAAGACGTGTAATTTGACACGTGGTAATGGAAAATCGAAGCAGGTTCAATGTTCTTGGCCTGACCACAGTTGAAGAATGAATTCCTTATCAGAGATTATTTATCTAGAGATAGATAATATTTGCAAGGATACAATTTTTCTTCTTTTCATTCAAACATTTAAAAACTTTTTGTTTGACCCAGAAAAGCTTCTTTTTTTAATCAAACAGGCTGAACCAACATCTTCTTTAATCAAAAGCTGATATCAAAATGACATGAATTGATTAGTGATATTACAGATGAAGGCATCGTCTGAGTCAGTAAGAATCAACCTGCCGCTGTGAAGCCAAACAACAACAGGCTTAACCATTCATTGTTTGTTTGTTTTTGTTTACTTTTAATAAATGTTGTAAATGTATCACTGTAAATAATCACATGTAGCACAATAAACATTCTGTACACTGTAAAAAATTCAAGATTAACAAGCAATTTTATCATTTCAACATATGGAAAGTTCAAGTATTTGTTATTGCTGATGTATTTATTTATTTATCTGTGTTTACAGGCTGCTTATAACTTATTTGGTTACATGAAGAAGACATAATCGGTAATGATGTTCAGAGAGAGACTGCGAACATAAAGTTGCTTCTGGAGCTTTTCATTTTTTGCAGTGTGTGTGTGTTTTATATGATACAGATGGTTGCCATGGTTACTTGTGATAATAACTTAATGTGCGATGTTGTACTCGTTGCTGTCTAAATGTGACGTTCTGTGTTGAAAAAGTTAAGAAATAAAAGTCAACTATAATTCCAATGTGTTCACTTTGAGATCTGTATTAAAGTGGGTATTCTGGGACACGTTATCCATCTCACACATTATATCAAGACATATGGCTTTTCTGAAATCCCTAAGATGGAACTATAGTAAAAATCTTGTTGACTAGATTTTGTTAGAACAGGAAATAGCAACACTGGAGTTTGGTGTTCACATCACTTAATGTTCCAGATTAACTGAATTTTCTATAAGGTACATTTTAATGCTTCAGGCTTGCTGTTAGCAAGTAGTTTAGCAAAAAAAAAAAACTGATTAACTTTATCAACATGGCACCAATTTAGGATCATTTGAGCAGATTAATAGTAAAAGTAAAATAAACAGAATATTTAAATCTTAGAATATTATGTCAAATATTAAAACTTCATCTTGAAGTAAATAAAACTATCAGATAAATGTAATGGAATGAAGTTTAAAGTAGCATCACATGGAAATTATCAAGTAAAGTCCAAATACCTAAAAATTGTACTCAAAGTATTTGAATAAATGTGTTTAGTTCCTTTACACCTCTGGTAAACAGTGATTTTTGTTACAATGATCCAACCTAAGATGAGATAATACATCAATAGAATATCTTTAGCCTACAAATCTAATAACCCAGTTATTATAATGATTCTAAAACATTATAATCTCTATTTTAGTCCATGATATTCATTTTTTTTTTTTATGTTCCTCAAACGTATGTTTCTGGTGATAAACAAATGGTTAGTACAAATTATGAAAACTAGACGTTTGTTTCTTCCCTTGTTCTCTAAGACAAAATCAACGGTAATAAAACATTAGTGAATCACAGAAATCAGTGCAAAATAACAAATAACAACAAACATAAATACTAATGCAAATGAATTTGCTGTATCTTCGTGCAGGTGAAAGACAAAAACAGTCGGCTGCTGCGCTTTTTATTTTTTCTATTTTTCTATTTCATTTTTTATTGCTTTTTAAATCATTTTGATCAACAAAAGTTTCTTTTCTTACACAAAAATATAACACTTTAATCGTTTAGAAAGAATCCTATCACACAGGGATAATACACATGTAGCTGAGTATAGATGTATAGAGGCGTAGTTTCATAGCGTGGCCACTAGATAGTAATAATGAGCTGTATTCACTGAGCTGCTCATCTTGGGAAACTGAACTGAAGAAGCCAAAGTCATTTGAGTGACAAACTGTGTTAGATTTGGATTTGATAGTGTGAGGTTATAGATGTCAAAGTGCTTCAGACCCTTCCAGCTTGTGTATGTACGCCGGGTCTTTTTAAATTGACTAAAATATACTATAAACAGACATGAGACAGGACAACTAAAGGAAGACCAGCTCCCTTGTGATTGAAAGACACACACATACACACACACACGCACGCACTAAACAAGTGTAGATGACTGAGATTGCTGAAGGTTTTTGTTTCTTTGTTTGGAGCATCTGCAGCAGAGGACGGTCACTGTGATGATGACGATGATGGCTATAAGCAGGATGATGATCCCTCCTACCAACGGTCCAATATTCATATCTACAGTAGAAGGAGAGAGGGAGTCAGAGGCATCTGTAGTGTTTAAAGTTTTTGTGCGTATGTGTGTCACAGTTGAGTTTCAGAGGAACCAAAGGCAAAGAAGCCTCTGCATTTGACATCCTGAACCAAAAACAGGGCTGAAACACACAAAGAAGTTATTACTGACTAGAGACTAGTGATAAACGAGACACGGGTGAAACACACAAGGAAATAACGGTGCACGGTTCAATTGTATTTGTGTGCCCCTGAAACCAAAGTAGTTTGTAACCGGAGTCCAGGTTGAATTTTTTTTAAAGGTCTGGTATCTTCTTCTTCTTTTTTGGGGTGTTAAGCCTGCATCCAAAAAGTAGCATTGCTGCCATCCACAGGACTAGTATCTCATTGTACTCTATAATCCAGAAGAAATACGTCTTCCCCTCCCACTTGACCCTATTTCTAAAATGCTTTTCAGAGATTACTCTCTACTCTAGTCATTGTTTGACATCAGACTGTGCAACGATAAACTGGGAGTTGTATCCATGGAGACTTGTGGTTGGCTAAAAGGGCCTTTCTGGTGGTATCGCCACCTACTGCTTAAACATGTGCATCATATTGTTTAAGGGGGATTTTATGTGGCTTTATGTGGTCGGAGATATTTAACTGGGGGCCATAAAAGTTCTGTTTCAAAATTGACCACCCATGTTGGTGTGGACTAGGCCTAAAAAAGAATTAGATACAGAAGAGAACAACATCCAAAACAACAGGAAAACAGACAAGACAGTGACAGAATCATGACTGTGTATGTGTGTATGTGTGTGTATGTGTGTGTGTGTGTGTGTGTGTGTGTGTGTGTGTGTGTGTGTGTGTGTGTGTGTGTGTGTGTGTGTGTGTGTGTGTGTGTGTGTGTATACCTGGTTTACTACTCTGTGTACATTGCTGGATACCCCAGGATCCCTGCTGGGAGGCTTTGGGTCTGGAGGGGACAAACGCTGCCACTATGAAGCAGTAAGTCTCTCCTGCATCCAGCTCTGACACCTCTGCTGTACTGGAGTCAGTCACCATGTCTCTCTGTCCAGGAAGTTGAAAGGAAATATTACAATCTGTATACAACATCTACAAATCTATCAAAAACATCTATATACAACATCTATACAAACTATATACAACATGTACACATCTATTATGAACATCTGTACATCTGTATACAACATCTATAAATCTCTGTCTAAGAACTTTGAACATTTATATACAGTATTTATACAATCTATATACAACATGTACACATCTATACATTTACAGGTATACAAAGCATTTATATAACTATACACATCTACAAATATACATCTATACTTTTATATACACTACCGTTCAAATATTTGGGGTCACCCAGACAATTTAGTGTTTTCCAGTAAAGTCAAACTTTTATTTGCCACCATAAGGTGCAAAATCAATAGAAAATTTGATTACATTATCCTTCTGGTGCAATGAAGAAATACATTGCAACATTATAACACAGGAGTGATAGTTGCTGGAAATGGGCCTCTATACACCAATGTAGATATTGGTGACATATCATATTAGCAAAGCATAGAGTGTATTTCTTATTAGTTTAAATTTATCTTCATGGAAAAAAACTTCTTTTAAAATTAAGGAAATTTCTAAGTGACCCCAAAATTTTGAACAGTAGTGTACAACTATACATCTATATACAACTACAACTCTATGTATTATACCTACACTTCTATACACATCTACAAATACAACATTTATGCATCTATATACAATATCTGTACACATATATACAACATCTGTACATCTCTAAAACACATCTATACATCTATTTATTACTTATCTATATACGTCTACATACATCATCGATATACAACATCAATAAATCTATGTATATATAACATCTATACCACCATATACCTCTATCATTTCATGTCCGGCCCAACATGTGTTGTTTTGTACATTTAGAAACAAAAATATGAACATAAATAGTGTTTTCTGAAACCATAGTAGTAGTACCTTTCTTGTGTTTTCAGACTTGTAGTAGCCAATCTTGTACTTGAGGTCATTTTTAAGAATGTCTCTGATTGTGAGCTGCTTCCCACGTTCATGGATACTGGTCAAAGTGTCATTGATGGTCACTCTCACCGTGTTGGCATTCACAGTCTGCACACTGAACTCCACAGCACTGAGAATACCTGGCAGGGGAAAAAAAAAAAGTTTTATTCATAAAGCTGAAACGTGTGAATCAGATACTGTAGCACTATCACCACTTCTTAAGTGTTTGTGATTCATAGTTAAACAGAAGGATGTGCTGTGTGGGTAGAATCCTGGAAGACAGCTGTAGAAGCTGTAGAAATTGCATCCCTTTCACAATATGATGATGACAGTCACTTATAACTCTCTGTTATGTCTTTGAAGCCGCATATGTTGTCTTTTTCATTTTATAAAGTCATTATGGTTAATATTTACCTTCATTCCTATGTTATGAGTAGGAAAGTTATGGTGGAAACAGTGTAATGTTTTTGTGGGAAGAGAGAAAACTAAATTCAAATGCACTGGGCTCAGTGAAGATTCATCATTGAGGTTCAAGAAACACCTGAAAAAGGTGTCTAACTGTGTCTAGAGGTGTCTAGATTAATCATCATCTGATTTGATAATCAATTTGAGCCATTTTTAAGAAGAAAATTAAAATTCTCAGGTCCAAATTTTCTTTTAAGCTTTGGAAGATAAAATGAGGTGAAGAGGTTAAGGTCAGGGTTAGAATTGGGAATAGGGTTAGGATTAAGAGTTCAGAGGTTAGGGTTAGGTTAAAGTTAGTGTTCATAGAAAAAAGCGGGGAAATATAGGACCGGGGCAATATAGATATGCTCCCAATTAAGTGATAAAGTCCCTAAAAGAAGGAGAAAGCTAAGAATGCAGCTAAGAATGAGTGGAACTAACATGTCTTTGAATGTACAGCAAAAAGCTGCAGAAATGGAGAATAAAGCAAATGATCTGGGTTCAGATGCAGAGGCACTTTGTTACTCTGGTGACCAGAAATGAGACAACACATCCATTGTGTGTGTGTGTGTGTGTGTGTGTGTGTGTGTGTGTGTGTGTGTGTGTGTGTGTGTGTGTGTGTGTGTGTGTGTGTGTGTGTGTGTGTGTGTGTGTGCGCGCGTGTGTGTGTTACCTACTGTCTGTATAGGGGTTGAACTTTGGGGAATAGGTGTGAGGCAACTCATCCAGGTCTTGCTCATAGTTATATTCTGTGGTAGCAGGTTCAGTTTGGATGTCAGCAGTGTACAGCCTGTCAATAAATACAAATACATCCGTACAGGTTGGAGAGCAGCAATATACTGAATGCATGGATTATTTTAGACATTAGAATGATTGGTACAATATAAGGGGAGACTATAAATAAACACCAACAAAATTACTAACTTAAAGTCAAGTCAATTTTAACTATAAACCTTTTTTTCTGAAAAACATCCCTGTGTTCCCTCATCACAGAACAAAGTAGGGAACATAGGGTTGACCCCATTTGTGGTATCCAGGCAACACAGAAAAGCATACATATAGCATGATACAGAATATACTCCATAAGAAAAGAAGACAAGAAAATAAACAGAAAACAAAAAAAATGTTTAAAATGACGAACAGCAGTGTGATATATTAAAATAAAATAAAGGAACTGTACCTGTTTCGGGGGAAAAGCTCGTTGGTCAGATCACACTCTGAGTCTGACACCTGGATGCAGTTAGGACTTTCCCTCCAGTTACTGTCGTCCCTGGCATTCACATGACGGAACAGAACATGATGACAATGTTTTAATTCATAACCCACAGACTGCAAATATATAGAAAGATTATTGATTTGATGTTTTTTATAAGCTTTAAAGGCATCAGTTGCAACTTTATAATGGATCTGAATAATGATCATAGGTGCTTTACTAAGACATTATTGGTCATTGACATCCATTAACTGTCCAAATCATTTTAATAGATGATTGATGAGAACTACTATCAAGCATTAGGGTAGGTATGATCCTAAATTGTAACTTTATAATAACATCTAAATAAAGTTTATAGATGGTTTACAAACATGTCATTAACCATTATCTTATTAAAGTTTAATAAAGTATTTATTAACATAGATGATGTTGTAATTTTTTTATTTTTAATGTGTTGGTACAAAACACTGGCAAAAGCTGACTGAAGCTTTCTCAAACACATTCCACAGAATACTGTGAAGCCTCAGGAATGTAGGAATTTGCTTATATTAGTATAATATTAATGATAATAATAAACTGGATTTGTATCACAGCTTTCAGACAGAAAGCACTCAAAGTGCTTCACAACAGACATGAAATAAAAAAGCATTAAAACATTAAAAATATTTTGAGAAAAACAGACAAATGTAATAACATAGGAATAATGAATAATATTATTAATTATATTTGTATTATTTTCAATATATTAATTATTGTCTAGAATGAGCAGAATGTAAGTGCAATACCAGTCACAGGTTTGGACAGATCAGCATTATGCAACATTTTGAAGGATAAGGAGATCAAACGAGACTCCAAGCCTTCACCTGTTAACACCAGTCAGCCAATCAGGAGAGAGAAAGGAGGTAGCATGATAGTGTGTGAAAGACAACTTTCATTCACATGACTGCATGCCATCTTAGAGTCTGCAATTCAGATCTAAGAAGATCTCATAGTTTTCTCCCAGTTGTGGCGTGTTGAGGCTGGAACGAATGAGGCTGAAAGACGATATTAAAAAGTATCTCTGCGCTGATCAGAGGAAAATCTAGTGCGTGTGCGTATGTGTGTGTGTGTGTGTGTGAACTCACTCGGAGAAGCGGACGGTGTATGTGTAGTTAGACGGAGTGGTCGTCCAGGTGAGGATTGTCTTAAAGTCCTGAGACACCCAGCGGACGTTCTCTGCTGCGGGAATCAGGTCTCCATCTTTGAAGGACAGCAGCAGATGTGAAGGAGGAGGGAGAGGAGTCAATACGTGTTTGGTGTTTTACATGTGTCCGGGCCTGGGTTTGGTCCATAATGAAGACTAGTGTTTTTTCTGTCTAAATGTTGATCTAGTTCAGATCCTCATCAAAATGTGTCTTCACGTCTGAGACAACGCTGATGTGTTTTGAGGTCATCGTTGTGTAAATGCTCCCACATGGAGGTAAACAGCATCCTGTACAAACACTCCTACATCTGGAAGGCATTACAGAGGCTGTTACTGACAACTGAGAACATTCCATCAGCCGATAAGAACAGCATCGGTCAGACTCTCTACGTGATAACTACAACTCCTTCACACAGAGAGAGGCTTAGAATAGAATAATGAAAAGAGTTACAGTCTGTCAGGAGTTTATAGTTAAGGATTATATAATGTAGAATCAGATTACATGTTAGAGTATTCTCGAGAATTCCCGTCTGAGAACTGGTCACAGTGAGTTGAACCAAACTACACCTGTTAAAGCTCAGGTGTCTGAAATACATAATTTTTTATGCCAAAACCAAGTGGAAGAAGTATTCAAAGTAGAAATACTGTCGGTTTATATCTCAAAACCAAGTGGAAGAAGTATTGAAAGTAGAAATACTCCTGATTTGAAGATGTTATTTTAGTAAAAGTACAAAAGTTTTATCAGAAAAATGTACTTAAAGTATGAAAAGTAAAAAAGTATTATATATATATATAATTGAATATAGATAATAGAATAAAATGTTTATTTATTCATATTCAAATACATTCAAATATTAAAATCTTTATCTGAAGAGTAACAGATCAAATCTATCTATCTATCTATCTATCTATCTATCTATCTATCTATCTAGCATGTTTACCTGTAGTAGTGATAATCCCAGCAGACCAGCAGACTCCCAGATAAAGCAGAGTGTTCAGAGAAGCCATGTTGCAGTGAATGTTCTGGGTTTATAGGACAGAGATCTGCAGCTGTGGAAGTGGGGAATGTGGGGCTGTTCAGGGTTCCGCCTCAGAGCCTCAATGCCTCGGTGCCTCGGTGCCTCTGTGCCTTTGTGCTGACCCCTCCCACATGCCTGCCTGCTGATGGAAGTTTCTACCACCATTCGCTGATCTTGAACTCTGCCTTTCACCAAAATACGGATTACGAACAGGAATGTGTGTGTGCCAACCCCCCACTCCCCTTTCAAACTCCTGAACCTCCCAGTGAGTAAATGTTACTCACCAACCCTCACAGAACCACAGAGTATAGTTTTTCTTTATGGGAAAGCGTCTTCACTCACTCACACACACACACACACACACACACACACACACACACACACACACACACACACACACACACACACACACACACACACACACACACACCACATAAGTGTGTTACAATTACTCTGTTGTTTTTTTGTGGGAAGCAAACAGCTTCAAGTCTTGTTGTCTTGGAAACGGGGCTTCATTCCAAGTGGAGCAGTTCAACTTCTGAAGCTCAGCTGGAAACAGTTTTCTTACTTTTCTATCACTTCAACCTGGAAAATCTAGGATATTATTTTAGGATTTGATTGTATATTCATGTATAACCATTGTATATATATATATATATATATATATATATATATATATATATATATATATACAATGGTTATACATGAATATACACAGCTCTGGAAAAAATATATTTTTCAGATTTTACTACTAGATATATGTTTGGGCAAAAGGAACATTTTTATGTGAGTCTATAAACTACTGACAACATTTTCCTCATATTACAAATACAAATATTATTGTTTAGAGCATTTATTTGCAGAAAATGACAAATGGTCAAAATAAGAGATACAATATTTTCAATCCAATCAACCATAAAAATCTGGAGGACATTATACAACATCTGAAATCCTCCTCTTGCTGTCTGGATATTCTGCCAACAAGCTTTTTTAAAAAAGTTTCTACCTGTATGACCTCAGATCTCCTGCACATTGTAAACACGTCACTTGTGTCAGGTGTGTTCCCACAGGCCCTAAAAACTGCAGTCATCAAGCCACTGCTAAAAAAGAATAATCTGGACAATACAGTAATGAATAACTACAGGCCCATATCAAACCTTCCGTTCTTAAGTAAAATAATTGAAAAAGCAGTTTTTAGACAGCTGACTAACTATATGACACTGAACAACTGTTTTGATGACTTCCAGTCAGGTTTCCGACCCCACCACAGCACTGAGACTGCTCTAGTTAAGGTCTGTAATGACATCCGCATAAACACAGACAATGGCAAAATTTCAGTCTTAGTATTACTGGATCTCAGTGCCGCATTTGACACGGTTGACCACAACATATTATTACACCGACTGGAGAACTGGGTGGGACTTACTGGCACAGCACTAAAATGGGTTGAATCCTACTTAAAGGACAGAGACTACTTTGTGTCTATAGGCAACTACACATCTGAACATATAGACATAAGCTGTGGGGTCCCCCAAGGTTCAATTCTGGGGCCTCTACTATTCAACATTTACATGCTCCCACTCGCTAAGATTATGAAAGAAAATAAAATAAGTTACCATAATTATGCAGATGACACACAAATTTACATCAGTATATCACCAGGAGATCATAATCCAATACAAACACTGAGTAAATGCATTGAACAAATTAATGATTGGATGTGCCAGAACTTTCTCCAATTAAACAAAGATAAAACTGAGGTAATTGTTTTTGGAGCCAAGGCAGAACGATTGAAAGTCAGCGCTCATCTTCAATCAGCAATGCTAAAGCCTACAAACCAAGCTAGAAATCTGGGTGTAGTTATGGACTCAGACTTGAATTTCAATAGTCACATAAAAAACGTTACAAAGTCAGCCTACTACCACTTGAAGAATATATCAAGGATTAAAGGTCTTATGTCTCAGCAAGATTTGGAAAAGCTTGTCCATGCTTTTATTTTCAGTAGACTAGACTACTGCAACGGGGTCTTTACAGGCTTCTCTAAAAAGTCAATCAGACAGCTGCAGCTGATTCAAAATGCTGCCGCTCGAGTCCTGACTAGGACTAAAAAAGTAGACCATATCACTCCAGTTCTAAGGTCCTTGCACTGGCTTCCTGTCTGCCAAAGAATTCACTTTAAAATACTCTTACTGGTTTATAAAGCCCTGAATGGTCTAGGGCCTAGGTATATTGCAGATCTGCTGACCCCTTATGAACCATCCAGACCTCTTAGATCATCTGGATCAGGTCTGCTCTCTGTTCCTAGAGTCAGAACTAAACATGGAGAAGCAGCGTTCAGTTTCTATGCCCCACAGATCTGGAACAAACTCCCAGAGACCTGCAGGTCTGCCACAACTCTCACTGCTTTTAAATCACAGCTGAAAACTTTTCTGTTCAATGCTGCCTACTGCTAATATCATTCTTAATTACTCTGCACTGCACTGTAACTTGTTCTTTGTTTTAATTTCAAAGTTATAAATTTTAATTCTTAATTTTTATTTCTTATTTTTATTTTATATTATATCTATTTTTTTTTATTTTAATCAACTGTTTTAAATTGTTTTAATCAACTGTCTTAAATTGTATCTTGATGCTTTTAAGGTTTTATGTAAAGCACTTTGAATTACCTTGTTGTTGAAATGTGCTATACAAATAAACTTGCCTTGCCTTGCCTTGCCTTAAACAATGCAAAGAAGCAAGATCAAATTAATTTTAATTAGCACTGTTGCTTCACAGCAAGAAGGTCGCAGGTTCAAGACCTCCTTGGTCCTGGGTCTGGGACCTTTCTGTGTGGAGTTTGCATGTTCTCCCCGTGTCTGCGTGGGTTTTCACCGGGTACTCCGGCTTCCTCCCACAGTCCAAAAAACATGCTGAGGTTAATTGGAGACTCTAAATTGCCCGTAGGTGTGAATGTGTGAGTGAATGGTGTGTGTGCCCCACGATAGGTTGGTGACCATCTGGGGTGTATCCCTGCCTCTTGCCGTAATGTGCTGGGATAGGCTCCAGCAGAACCTTGTGTCCCTAATGAGGAATAAGCGGGTATAGAAGATGACTGACTGACTGACATACAAACACATTAACAGCCCGCATGGGAATAGGGGATCTGTACTGCTTATTTAATGTGTATCCCTAAATATCTTAAAATAAAAATAATTCCATTTGAGGCAGATTTTTACACTGATCTCTGCTGCAGCTGTGAGTCCATGGGGAGACATTAGGGGGTTTAGGTTACATGGTTACTAGCGTCAGTTACTTTTTATGGGCAAGAATAAAGATCAGTCCATGGAGGAAGGTTAACGTTAAATCATTTGTCATCGAGTGACATTTATTCATTTATTCTTTCATCTTCTGCACGTGCATATTCCTCATTCCAGTCTTCTTCAGGTCTTGAACCTGCAACCTTCTTGCTTTGAGGTAACAGTGTGAACCCCTGCGCCACTGTGTTGTCCCCAAACATGTAATATTATGTTAAAATTTCATTGAGACCATGTTCAACTTTACTTCAGTGCATTAAACAGCATTGAAGCTCAGAGTGAATAAACGCGAATGGGGAAGCGGAGACTGGATTGATTCACTGCAGTGAAACTAGATGCTAATTGGATAAATGATGGCTTTTATCGCTGAGCATTATTGGACTTCTGTGGGGAGTGGGCGTGGCCTGGATGAGACGGCATTAAAATAAACGCTTTTACTAACAGCATTACTTTTTCAGTAACGGGTAATCTAACTAATTACTAATTACAACACAGTTATCATAACCGTTACCAACACGCCATTACTACACGTTACAGAAGCTACTCATCGAAACTCTCAACCAACTCGGACACCGCGTACGTAATGATGATTGGCTAAGGTAAGATTTCATGTTAAGCCACCCAGAGAACCAGAACTATCAGAGATGGCGAGTCCGGAATCAAGGGGAAAGATTGCATTTGCAGTGGAAATATAAGCACTACTGTAACCTCATCAAAGTAAAAAAGTAAAAATGTACATGTTGAGTGTACATTAAGTCGTCCAAGAGCAAAGAATTTAATGAAGCAGCTCTCGACAGCACAGGTTTATACTAAGCTAGTGGCCAAAAACGTTGACATAGCTAATGATGAAAGCGGGATGGGTGACGTTAATGTGAACTCCAAGCAGCGAAAGCACCTAGCTTATGAAACCTGCTCTAAAAAAATAATTTCTTTGTTTTTAAACTTAAAAAACATGACAGTGACTTTCGCTGGTAACTAGTTTCATTTACAGTGGAGTAACTCGGTTACTAACTAAGAAGTAACTAGTAACTATCTATTTACTTTTTCAAATTAACACACCCAATACTGCAAATCATCTTTGTGATTTTTTTTTCTTTGTTAAAAAATTCTTTATTAGCTGTGTAATACTTTATGTTAGCTGGTGTTTGGAGCTGCAGCTGTGAGCCTCTGACATCACAAAGTGCTCACAGGTGGTCACAGCTTCGCTCCGCAGCTGTAGCCAGCGAGCAAGCTAACTAGCTGCACATAAGATGCTATGACAGGGTCACAGATAAATCTCTTGAAAAGGAACGGAGTGTCGAATTTACGTAGAAATAGACTGACACATTTCATGATGTGAGCCAAAAAACGAGCCTCCCCTCCTTGAAAGATGAGCAGCCGCCTTGTACCATTAAAAGTAATGCTTAATCCGTATAAGCTAAATCATTTTTCTGTGGACTTAAATCATTGGTTTATTTGTTGGCTTTGCTGCCCTAGCTCATCTGAATTGAGCATCCCGATCCTGTTTGTAGATGAACTGCTTACTGGCCTCTCTCAGGGTTTTGGGGTCAGGGTCCTCTCTTCCCCATCAGAGACTTTCTGGGGAAAAAGTCTCCAGTTTATCGTCTCAGAGTCAGAGGTTGTTTCCCAGATGTTAGAGGGAGGGAAAATTACGGCATAGACCTATTTCAGTCCTCTCTATTTTCCATGTTCCACACCAACCCAATAGGAGTAGCCGCTTCGACATATTCAGGAAAAAAAAAAAGACTATTGTTCAACATGTCAGCTAAACCGATAGCTTGATCCCATCCAAATGTTTTTGTCTCCATTATGCCACAGTAGATCATGCTATCAAACTATAAACTGTAAAATTCTACAGGCAAGGCACTTGATTTTCTGAGGCAGACTTCAGAGATGTATTCAAGATTGTGCCGAGTCATCCCTCCAATCATTTTGTTATATGCCCGTCTTCCGGGTGCAGGAGCAGATCCTGCATTTTCAGTTCTGTTTCCAAAGCTCTCTGCTGTATCCTGTTAAATAGAGTCCACCTTCCTTCTGTGTTTCATCTACTGGATGATTTTCTGCTGATGGAGCCCCCCTCGTGACAGCTCAGACTCATCTCTTTCCAAATTTAAAAAGCAGATTTTTCTACCTCAGCGTTCTCCTCTCATGCCTCTCAAATCTCGCATTCAGGATATTGCCACATGCTTTTGTGCAGCGGAATCCATCTCCAAAAGGAAGTTTCTTTTCCAGCTGTGGCATTTAAACTTTGCTGTGCACATCATTCCACAAGGGCACCCACCCATCTACTTTGCCACACACTCCCGATAACTACTGCTACAGGATGGAGTCAAATCACCAAAGACTGTATTTATCACTTTTATGCAAGTGTTAATAAGTTGTGTAAGTATACAGAAAATGAGTCTGTCCTGACTGAAATGGCCTTGCCCCTGAAATGATGAAATTCCAGGCGTAGTTTAGCTGGGTTTTTAAGGAGTAATATGGTTTAATTTAAGATAATATTAAATTTAAGTATTAAACCTAGTAAGAATTATACATTTTTCATGAAAAAGAAAACATCTGTAAAAATCCTGATTTTTTTTTTTTCACAGTTCTAATATATACACACTGTTACATCCATCATGTAGGTTTTACATATTTTAAATGCTTGTGATTAACATTAATTTGTTTTGTAATAAAAAGTATGAATATACTTTTCTTTTACTTAAAATTTAAAAATAAAAAAAAATATTTAAAAATTATTATAATTACTATGGACACAATATATTTGAGGGGCGACACGGTGGAGCTAGCGGTGGGGTTAGCTCTGTTGCCTCGCAGAATGAAGGTTGCAGGTTCAAGACCTCCTTGGTCATGGGTCTGGGATCTTTCTGTGTGGAGTTTTCATGTTCTCCCTGCGTGGGTTTTCACAGGGTACTCCGACTTCCTCCCACAGTCTAAAAAGATGGCCCCGTTTTGCTGCTAACTTTAGATAAGCTTTTAAGATTTTAGCTAGCTGCCCTGCACACGTAACTCTATAATTTTAGTTTTATCCTGATATTTGATTAAAATTGCTAAACATTGGGGCAACATTTCTACCTGGCTATCATAGTGTAAATGGAGAAGTAGTTTTTTAGAGTGATGATGAGTGATGGGACTACGGCGACTAATTAATTGATTTTAGGGATTTAATTGTACTTTTTAATGGTGTATACTCCAGTAATGATAGATATGTGTATTGAATAATAATGTTCTTAAAAGAATAAAAATAAACCAAAAAATAAAAGAACAATGTTTGGATTTGTACAAAAAAGTATCAATTTTCACTTGTGTGTGGCAGTGTTTTCATCTACAGGAGTTATCTGCATGTATTTTTTTAATTTTCATATTATTTTGCTTTTGTTTGGTTGTTTGTTCAGGTAGTTTGTAGAAGAGAAGATGGAATGAAACTTATTTTAATGAATTTTAATTTGAATTAATTTAATTTTAATTTTAATAACTTTGTTGAATGATGAGCAAAATAAGTAAGTAAGAGCAAGGTGAGTAACATGTACTAATATTTCCTGCAAAAAACTTTTCAATCATACTCTGACATCTTTTTTTTGTTTTTCTTAAAACAACAATTAAACAATTAAACAATTAAAAGATATTTTAAGAGAGCAACACGTTTGGTTCTACCATTTAAGCTGGGAAAGCGGACACCTCATTTTGTAGAAATTTTGAGTTATTCCAACAGAAAAACTTCAGGTTTTAGGGGGTGGTTCTAAAATCACCCATCACTAAGTTAAGTATCCACCAGTCATACGTGGTTGGCCAAGCTTATTTACACATCATATAAAATATAGATATTATAGTTCCATAACCAATTTGTTGTTACCAGTTTAGATTATCATCCAAAAACATGGGTAAAACAATGGATTCTTCATCTCAGATAATACGAAGACCATCAACATCACAACTACAAAGAAAGTTACAACTACAGGAATGAACTTTCTGTACTTTATCATGTTGATGATGATGATGGTTTCTTTCTGCCTGCGATGTTACTCGTATTAATGATAACTTGAATTGATTATTGGACTATGATATCTGTATTTGTAATGTTGTCTATGTGCTGTGCAGGTGAGTGGTTGGCATACTTGAAACAAAACTGTGTTTTTGTATACATAATGATACCTTGGTTTTAGGCTACTTATCTGTTTCATCTGCATTATCTCATTACCTGTTTCTCTGACTAAACTACATTATTCCACCAAAAGGGACAGAAAAATGAGGTGTGTATGGAGCTCAGTCATTGCCCCATGAAGACATGTGTGCCATCAGCCAGATTCTGTCAGCATACAGCATACTGTCTGCTGTTTGGACTCTTCTGGAGCTAAAATATCCTTCAAAACTGGTGCACCCATAAGAAGTCTCATCATTGGGGTACACCAAAGAAAAAAGAGAATGCTTTCTTAGGAGAAAAGGAATCGTTGCTCAGTGTAAAGGTAAGTCCATCCTGTAATGTTCACTGACCAGTCAGCTTGTTTGTTGTTTTTAAAATTGTTTTTTATATTTCTGACCACATATTTTTTCCCTAGAAGAAAAGGGCAAGAAAATTGGGAAAGATGGAAGCAGGAGGAAGAGAGGATAGAAAGGAGAAGAAGAAAAAAAGAGGAAAGGAGTGACTGAGGGGGAAGGATGAACAGAATAGAAAGAGGTGGGAGGAAGCAAAGGAGGAGGGGAAACTAAATTTAAGGAGGGACGAATCGGGAAATGGTTTGATTTTTCTTTTCAATTACATATAGGGCCATATTGATGGTTTTATTTATTTTATTTTTTAAATTACATTTACAACTATAATGATATATTTTACATTTTTTATAGTTATTGCCACATGATTTCAGTTTTATTTTTAGTATACATGTTTAATAAATGCTATTTAAAATGTATTTTTATCTTGCTATTAATTTGAAATTGTTTCTATTGACAGGAAAGTATAATTATGTTAAGTGTAGGAGTGGTTGAGATAGAGTGATGATAACTTATACAAAATGTAATGTAGTGAAGTTTATTCACAAGAAATACCTTTATGTTACTTCAAAAAAGTGACATAAGAGATTACGATGGACCTTTTGAGTTGCGACAACTTTAAGGCTTTTTAAGTAAACTCATAAAAATCAAGTTGAGTTACTAATACTAATACTACTAATAAAGCCTTGTTGGATAAACTTAATTTTATAATTTTACCAAAAAAGCCTTTTTAGTAGTATTAATTAATACTATCATATTATCTAAATTAATATGTTAGTATTCATTCTACTTAAAAAGCCTTAAAGTTGCCACAACGTAAAAGATCCATAGTCTCTAAACCTACTGTTTAGGTATTAGTTTTTACAGTGTATTATAGTATAATATAGTATTCAGACCCCTTTAGATTTTTCACTCTTTGTTAAACTGCAGCTCTTTGCTAAAATAATTTAAGTTAAAAAAAGAAGAGCACAAAGATTTTGCAGTGGCTGGGACAGTTTATTTTACACACTGCTCCTCTGTGTTCCACATGATAATAAATCACATTGCACATTCAGCTAGTAAAGAAACATTTGAACAGATAGAAAAGCTTGCATTTTTTTAGGCATAGACACTTAGAACACAGTTGTTTTGATGATTCATTGATGCATTTCACGATAAAGATCTTTTACTTTTTGCCTATCCACTTCAAACCACTTTAAACTTTGTTGTGGTTACTTGAGTTGATAAATTTGTGTGGAGCGAAGCTTGGACAGAGCAGCGTTCCTTCCTGTCCTCTGGCCTCTGTCGGTTTCCCCTGAGAAAGACGAGCGCATCAACAAGCTGAAGAATGTGGGACTCAAGCAACGCAAAAACTAAAGCAGGGAAGTCCGGACTCTTGTGGGAATCGTCCACGTCTAAATTTTTTCATCTATTTAAGGCCACATCATCTGACTGTCGGAGTGCTGCAGCGAACATTTGGGACCTGTTTGGACAGATAGAAAGGCATTGAGCAACTGTGGGAACGTTGCAGATGTGTCATGTGGAAGCAATTACAAAGCATCTGACTGGAGGATTCTTAGTGCGCACAGATGACGACTCGCGTTCATACCGAAACGCACGCACATCCTGTCCACTATAAATTACATTACATACAACAACATAGCATGGATTATGTTTTTTAATCAACATATTACAAAATATAAATCGAAGAAAAAAGAAAATATTTATATTGAACATGCCTACAAAACATTTATTGCTTAAAAAACAATATTCACATTGAACAAGCAAAATCCGCCGCACTAAATGATGACCACAAGTGACCTAGTGACCCCAGAGCGTCACAAAGGAGGACTTAGCAGGATACATCACTTGTCTGTGCTTTCCCCAAGATGTTTCATGATGTGACGCCACTGTGGTTCGGGCTGAGGTCAGAGAAACAGGCGGTGTGGCTTATACTTCCTCAAAATCAGGCCAGCTTTGTTGTCATGACTACAACAATAACCGCAAGTGTTCACTATTAGTTTTGAATTCTTGTAGTTATGTTTTTTTGTTTTTTTTTTGGAATCTGCTCGCTGTTGGGTGACACGGTGGAGTAGGGGTTAGCGCTGTTGCCTCACAGCAAGGTTCAAGTCTGGGACCTTTCTGTGTGGAGTTTGCATGTTCTCCCGTGTCTGTGTGGGTTTTCACCTGGTTCTCCTTCCAAAAACATGCTGAGGTTCATTGGAGACTTTAAATTGCCTGTGATTGTGTGTGTGAGTGAATGCTGTGTGTGCCCCACGATAAGCTGGTGACCATCTGGGGTGTATCTCTGCCTGTCACCTGTAGTGCGCTGGGATTGACTCTAGCGATGGTGCCTGCGACCCTAATGAGGAATAAGCAGGTAGAGAAGATGACTGTTAGAAACAGGAATCAAGCAGCAATATCCTTTTGCTCCATACCCACCTCCTCCTGTTGGTGATTAACCCTTTCATTGTTCTTTTTTCCTTATGAATACAGACAAAACACAATATCACATTTAACAGTTATAATTACAATACAAAGCAAAATCCAAATAAAAAACAGATGTTTGTTGTAACCCTCCACCCCATACCCATGGATCTCCATATCAATTTAGCAATAAATATAAGAGGCTAATGTCAAAAGCAATGTCTTGATTTTATCTGCCATCGCTTGCTCTGCTGAAATAGAACCATCATAGATCAATATTAAGAATGTTGTAACTGTATGTGGTGGTTTCCAGTGTCTTTTGAGTATGTCACCCTCATCCTAGTGTCACCCACTAGGAGAATGTGTCTATTCAATTTTATTTGTATAGCCCAAAATCAAAAATCATTGATTTGCCTCAAGGGGAAATGTGCAGTCTGTACAGCAATTCAACATCAAGGGTCCTCAGATTGATTTCAATAAGGAAAAAAAAACATCCAAAACATATTGCCCCTCAGTCAACATTTTTTGAGGAAATTATGGCTTCTAGGTAAGTCCAAGGCATCTTTATTGATGTACTGTTAATATCATTTTCTTTGTACTGTTTGTAAAGATGCAGCCCCTCCTCCTCCTATTCCTCTTCCCCCGAATGAGGACGGCTTTCAATATCTTGATGTGATCTGAGTCGTGCTACTTTAAAAGCAAAACATTTACTCTCATTCTGAGAGGCTGTTAGCCTCGGTATGCCCATCCTCCATTGCATGTGAATTCACTTTGCTGTGAAATCCCATCTGGACACCCAGTTTTCCCCTCATCTAGGGAACCTATCAAACACGAAACACAGAATTTAGTTGATAACTTTGGATCCATCATGATGACAGACAGTTATTTACCTTTAAATGCAGCCTTAGAAAGTGTTCTAATTAGCGTTCTTAATTAGGTATCCTGATATGAAGTCTGGTGTTGGATTGGCTAAGAAGCTGTGGTAATATGAAGTGATAGAACATGTCACAACCCGCTCACACTCACAGCAAGAAGACAAGATTGTAGAGATTGGAGCAGGAGATGAAGATAAAGAATCTGTTGTGTGTGTTAGAATGTGTCAGTGCACAGACTTTTCTGCTGTGATCATTTTGGTTTAATTGTGTTTTGAAAGCAGTTCCATGCCTGTTAAACGTTGTTTACTTGTATTAGTATCTCTTCTCTTTTGTAATGATATTATTTTGTAAATGACCATGCTGTTATTTGGGCCCTGGCAGTCTTCTTGTTTTCCTGCATATTATTATTCTTCCCAGAAAACACTAATTCCCATGTGCGAAAAATCACTGAACTTAGGTTCAGTCCGATCCCAGATCTGCTTTGCAGCAAACACAAGGCAATAGTCCTGATGATAACATTATGATGAAAACATTATGAAAATGTATAGCAAATGAAATATATATGCTACAGCTTGGCACTAAAATGTAGCTTCAATAATGAAGAAAGTTCTGAAACACTTAACTCTGGCACAGACTATGGTAAATGGCATTGTAAGCACACCCTTACACCCTTATTCTATATATACATATATTTTGGCAAAATTAGTTATGGTATATAATGTCTATACAGTCTTCTATCTCAAAAACGGAATCGTTTACAACATTTTGAATTTTCTCAAATGTAAACAATTGCATCAAGACAAAAATGGGATTTTTTATACACTGGTACTTCAATTGTGGAGTAAATCAAAACCAAATTGCCAACAACACCTTACAGTCTATCTAAATTACCTGTAGGTGTGAATGTGTGAGTGAATGGTGTGTGTGCCCCACGATTGGCTGGCGACGATCTGGGGTGTATCCCTGCCTCTCGCCGTAACACGCCGGGATAGGCTCCAGCAGACCCCTGCGACCCTAATGAGGAATAAGCAGGTATAGAAAATGACTGACTGACTGACCTTACAGTCTAGATGTTATATGTTTATTTTCAGATTTTTATTTTAGTTTGACCTCTGCCTTCCCATGCACCAACAGCTGCTGTCCTGCTCCCTGGAACCTAGCTGTTGCATTTTAATTTGCTCAGTGAGATAGATGGTTTTCATGCCAGATGTTGTGAGCTCAACCCACAATTAAGGCAAAAGAGAGAGTGTAATGCCAGCGTTCCTGTTATAGCACTATGTTCCCACTTGTTGCTCAAGGTGCTCATTCAAGGTGCGTTCAGGGACACCTCGTTACTCTGAAATCTATTCTTGATCGACCACAAAGGTTGTTTAAAACGGAAAAGTTTCCCCTTTTTAACTTATTTCCCTATGTTGAAAGACATCTGTCATTACTTTCTTGATTCCAGTCTTTGAAAATCCATAAAAATTAACAAATAAAATTGTTAATGATGGTTATCATCATGTCCATGTATGAGTCTAGATATCTGTGATGAATTCCCATGTTTTGCTGCAGCATTTTTAATAATTTGAGGCTAAAATCATAACAACAATACAACATATTTTTTTTTATTCTATTTAATAAACTTAGAAAATTGTCACCAGACTAATTATTAGTTGTAATTATTCAGACACTATCATGAATGGAGGGGCAACTACTGGCCCTTTGAGGGAAGCCATAATGAGAATGTGGTAAATTGAGTTTGACGCCCCTGCCCTGAAGCCTCTATCGCCAGTGAATATAATCCAAGCATGAAGTGTTTTCCCTCCTAACTGTATTTAATAAATAACACTATTAGGATAGAAATGGTGTTGTAGAAAACAGGGGTAAGTAGAGAGGCAGAGTTCTGTCTAGAGACGAGGAATCGTTGGGTTTGGGAGGATTTCAGTTTACCGCCTTCACTCTGCCTCATGGAGTCCCCAGAGCCTGGATGATCTGTTGCTGCATCACAGACGCCCTCACCATCACCATAATTAAATATGATGATCAAATTAATTTATTATTTTTTACTCATCTGTTTGTTGCTATATAGCAATAATGCAAACAGGGACAGCTGCTTCAGATCAGTAAGGAATCTGTTTTATTGTCTGCTGTAAAAATTCCTTCAGGCAACATTTTAAAGACTTTTTTTGATGTTTTGTGTGGAACATAGTATTCCAGAAAATTCTCAGCAATAAGAGTAAATGTATGCTGGTTCTTCATAATGTATCCCCACCCTGTACCTAAAAGCAGAGGAAGGCTACCCTTTTATCCACCAGGGAAGCACCCAAGTATCCCACCCCTTTATGGCGCTACATGCAACTCCAGAGTGAGAAGAGTCAAACCCCTCTCAAGGAGACTGGTTCCAGAGTCTACACTATGTGTCAAGACCAGCTGGACTTTATTAGAGCTCCACCTCTCACACCAGCTCACATTCTAAACAATGATTCAGTGGCTTTGTCACAATAAAAAAGTGTATTTCTGTGAAAATCTTTTAAGTCAGGGGAGTTAAACTCAATTTAGTTTATGGCCAACATACAATGCAATTTGATCTCAAGTATAGGCAGACCAGTAAAAATAAACATATAATTAAAAACATCGACATTTTTTCTCCTTTTAAAGTAAAGTAAAGTAAATAAATCCTAAATATTTACACACTAATTTAACCTTCAATTAACAAAACAGGAGGGATGGCATGAGAAAAAAAGTGCAATTTCAAAAATATGATGTCACAGTTATTCCATATTGATATGCTTTTCTTGAGTTTGTACAATTTTGCTTTGTTTCCTTAAAATATGTATGTATGTAAATATTTTAATATATTATAAAGTATTTTAACCCTTGGGCCATTAACAGTCTATTATCAATGAAATGAAGTTGAAAAAAAAGAATTTAATTTTATATCTAATCATTTTCATACATGGCTCTACATTTAGTTATTCGTGCATGCCTCATTTTTTAATCACAATTACTTTATTTGCTAAATTTACTCAACATTTTAAGTGTAAAAAAGTTTCACTAAAATATAATTAGAAAAAAATGAACAAAAAATGAGTAGATTGTAGTTTTAGGGGATAAAACAGCGATTCTGAACAGCGAGGATCCCTTATTTACAGGAAGCTGCAGAGGTAATGTATTTCTGTAGCCAACCTGGAGGTTAACATCAATCTGATTCCTTTAATGAAAAGCCTATTATTATTATTTCCATTGTTTTGTATTATTGCAGAAAATAAACATTTTGTTCAGCAAGATATTCTCCACAAATGAACCACTTTATTATGTTTGAAGTGAAAAAGCAATCACTAGAAGTAAAAAAAACTAACAGGCTTAAATTACACCAGTTATCTGAGTGCACAGATTCCGCATTTTTGGCATAATGACGTTGATGTCCTCAAACAACCTCTGTAGTTTCATTCAAACTCTTGATGTAAAAGCTTCAATTCACAAGGTAGATAGTTACTGACATATTGCATGTGATTCAAACAAAACATGCAAATCCCTTAGCTCATTTTAACCACAGAATTTATATCTGTATTTAGCCAGAAACACATCAAACAATGCACTGACTTCCAGATGAGGGAATCGGAAGTGCTACAGTGCCAACTCAGTACCAAGTTTATTAATCCATTGCTGAAAATGACTGAAATTGCTTTAAGCTTTGTCGAAAATGAGCTGAAATCACAGACAGCTGTTTTTGATCACTGACACACAAAACAACAAAGATTACAATCAACAACACAGAGACAAAGACTCAGTGGAGAAGAGACTTTGAAAATGTTTTTTTTTTTTCCTGCACAGGTCTGTTATCCTGCATGTTCATTGTGCACAGACATTTCATTTGTAGTTACTGACTTACCAGTTACAGTTACACCTACCAGTCCACCAGCATTTCTGCAATCGGTCCTCCAAGTTCCCAACATGGGTGTTTGGACGTTTAGTGCTTTGGTGGCTCATGCTAAACTGCTATGAAGTTGCCATAGAAACAACACCAAGTGAAAGTCAAGCTGCCACTTCTTGTTGGTCTGTTTTCTGTTTTCACAGAATATAATCTAAAGTAATGATACTGTTTGGTTTAGCTGCATACTTTATGTGATTATCAGCTTTATTGAGGGCATTTAACCTGAATAAATACTAGTTAATTCTACTGTTTGTACAGTTACGTGTAACGTAACTCCACAGATATAATGTAACTGTACACATATTAACTACTTAATACATCCAGATCCTTTACAAAGTGCCACACCGCTCACATAATTAACCTTTTAGGATTGACATGATGCATTGCAGATCGTGTCCTATTGCAGTTATAATTAGCTAAAGAAGCTGACCATAGGAACACAGTGTCCCATGGTTGATGCATGGGACCTCTCTAGTTTTTAGATGCTTTTCACACTGCTTACACTGCTCTACTTGAAACTTTGTGCAAAATGAGTAGAATCTGTTTTAAAATGATTAAAACAAGTCTCTCATTTTACCAAGGCCATGTGTGACACTGTGTTGCCATTTTGTGTGCATTGGTTGAAGCTGATTTGAAAGCAGACATGAAACTAAATATGCTGTGGTCATATAGACTTTTTTTCTAATCGTGAAAAAAATGTGTTATTATCTTTTTTGAATCCTCCTGGAAAACTCCTCAAAATCTCAGCAGAAAACAGCTGGAACATAGCACTGCATGGGCTTGTTGTAAATCAATCTGACGCATTTCAGTCATGCTCCTGACTCTAAGTCATCCTTATAAATCTTTGTTGTATGTCTCTGGAAGAATCTGTGGTTAGAGTTTCAGTAACACATACCATGACTGTGCAGTAACCTAAGACACAGCCACGTGGGCCACAACAGCGGGGAATCACAGATGGGATTTAAGGATTAGACTGTTACAACTTGGCTATTATTCAAATTATCTGATCTGATTGCACCATATAAAGAGTCATGTTTTCTGTAAGTGAATGGGATTCACTAGAAACATCAATCTTTTTCACTGAGCCTGTGAGCTGTGTTCGCTGTTTACACGGTTCAGTCTCAGTATCCTATAAACATCAACTTAAAATATATATAAACATGAACTCAACAAGTACAAACCCGACAAATACACATCACTTTTTCCCCTGGGAAAGAAAGAAAGAAAGAAAGAAAGAAAGAAAGAAAGAAGAGAAATAGGAAGAATAAATAAATTAACCCATTTTACACAGCCATTCCAACATAATGGCACAATAATACTGCTGCTGCCTCTGTCCATTTTACACTGCACCACACAAGCTGGCCTTATGCCGCCTCGTGTGTGATATTTAGACAGCATGTCGGGCATCCTGGAATCAGAGACGTGACCAATGTGATCTGTGACGCAACAGCGTCGGCATCCGGTGTGACGTATTATAATATTTACATTGGCTAAGCAGATATTTTTCCCATTTGTAGCCCTCCACTTGTCTTGTCTCCCTGTGAAACCCTGTTTACTGCCTGCCGAGTGAATAGCTCCGTACTGACAGTTGTAAACACGTTGGGTTCTATGGGTAGACACACATACCTCCTAGCTAATCAGAGAGCTAGAATGAGCCAGGTGGCTGAGTCGGTTGACAGGTGGCTGCTGCTAAATGCTCTGATGAGAAGTCATTGTTGAGAAGTAAATCTGCTCATTCTGACTTAAATAGATTGTTTCAGTCAGCGTTTTATTTGACACTGGGAAGCTCCACACTCAAGATTGTTGTTGCAGTATATCTCACAGACTAGCAGCGTTATCGTATGCATAACATTATGTGTTGAAAACTGTGTGGGTATTACTAGTGTGTGTGTATATGGTAAGAGAAGAGGGTCACACCCATAGCATGTTTGCTTCACTGTTTTCATTTGTTCAGTCTTATCAGCTCCTCAGTTTTCTGTTTTCTGAAATACCTTTATGAAATAAAGATTGGTTGATTGATTCATACATTCTGTTTGTATATACTCTGTATGTGGTATTATTATGTCTATGTTTGTGATAGTTCCATTATTTTAAACTATTTGTCTTCTTTAATCCTGCTTTAGTGTCATGGGATCATGGGATGTTCATGTCAACCTGCTGCACACAAACAACGCTCCACTCCAACCCAAACAGCAGGCATCTGCTGCAGGACTTTAGAATAACATGCTGTGTTATTGTACAGGGTGGATTCATTCAAGACTCTGTTACATTTCATCCATTGAGTCATGCAATGATGAATCAGGGTTAGCCCTAAAACACATTTCTTAAATGAGAACTTCAGCATTTTAATATGGACCATATTTTCCTGTTTTTTAGTGAATTCACAAAGAGACTGTGTGTCTTTTTCTGACACGCTATGTATGCAAATAATCCCAAGAAACTTTTGCTATTCAGAAAACACTTGCAAATGGTGTAATACCATTGAAATCTCTGTGCATCCACAGAGATGTGGGTATTTTGTGGGTATTTAAATTAGGTGAAATGGGTGTAAATCTTCCCTTTTCGATGAAATTGAGCCCCATTGTAAAAACAGTCCCATTCACAAAGACCAGCGCTAACAGCCACACGCAGTTATTAAAAACAACCCCACTCTATGAAGCTGGAATCTGTGTGTAACATCTGATCTGTGTAGATGTTTAGCAGAACACAGACCATGAATTCCCGTCAGATCCTGAACGATCCAATGTTAATAAAGTTATTCTACTGCTGCATGCAGAATGCACACAGACACAGACACACTTTTCGTTGCAGCTGTTCTGTGTTGTGACACAGCAGCTGTGGCACCAAGCAGAACATCGGCCTGATGTTTCTGAACAACATTACTGTCAGATTCAGTCTTTAACCCTATATCGCAGGGAAATATTACTTAGACATGGTAAAACATGTTTCTTTTTATTATTTAAAAGTCCAAAAATAAAAGCCCCCTTTTCATGTGTAGCTGTAAAAACTGATTTTATATCACAGCTTTTTAGAAAAATTAAAATGAAGTATTTAATGCCATATGGCAACACTATGCAATAGAGGATTAATTTGATACATTTTAGATATAGCTTGTCAGTTAAATTACATATACGAAATACTAGAGAAGAAAAAAAAACATAGAAGTTGGTCGATGAGTTTGAAGAGCTCTGTGTGTACAACTCTACTTATTGTATGCATCGTGAGGTTTTTTTGCAGTTTTCAGACAAGCCTGAAACACTGGAATCCACTCAAAAACAAGACAAAGCTCTCACGTGCTAAACTTTATGGGTGTGTTTGCACCATCGTATCATTAGTGCAACATCTTTGGTGAATAGGACCTTTAGACAGAGCAAATAGTGAAGGCAAATGATGAGCAAATTATCAGGTATCAGGCACAAGATACCAGATTTGGTAAATGCAACGAAGGTAAGCTAAGTCGAGTTGAGCTGATACCGTCTGTTGAAAATGCGCCAAACATGAACTTCCTCATCTTGCACAATTTGTCAGCTTCAGAAAGAGGTTGACCCAAGAAAACATCGATATGTTGGTGTTCCTTTCCTGAAAGCTGGAGCAGGCAAAGAGGATCAAACCATGATCTGCATTTGCACTGCACAATAAGCTTTTGATTGTTTTAAATATGCACATTATTTTATTCATATATTATTTTTCATTTTGTTCATATTTGATTAATTTGGAAATGGTTGCATTATTTAATGATAGTTAATTTATTCTTTCTAAATGACTGCAATGTAAATGAACACATATTTTAATAAAGGAGTATATGCTTAAGAAATATCTGAGATTTTTTTTACTATGGTACCAAAATTGGTATTGAGTACTGTGGAAATTCACTGGTACCCATATTGCCTACTAAAATTCTGGTACTGTGGCAACACTGTTTTAAATAAATGAAGATACTTTGTGTGATTGGTGTGAATCTCAAACTGGCTCCACAATGATAAAGAAATATACTTGACCTTGTAAGGCCTCACATGTTATTTTACAAAATCACTTTAAGGTATCCTAAAAAAGTCAGTATTTATTATTATTATTAGTATTAGTATTAGTAGTAGTTATTTTTATTCTTATTTTATTTTTGTATGATATACATGCATTTAGTATACATTTACATAGTCAATAGGTCCTGTTGTTCAGCCTCAGAGTGTCATTGGGTAGTAATTGTGTAAATGTAAATGTGGCCACAAGCTCATTAACCTCTAAATCTTCAACCAAGCAACATTTTGTTTTTGAGTTTTTGTTTGGACTAGATCTGTCTGATTTAGCTCAGGTCTTTATTGCAATTTTACAGTGCTGCAGTTTGGCAATCAAAATAGCATGTGTTACATATTATATGGGGGACATTACACTTCTTGACTAAAAGCACTAATAGGAATATAATGTCTTTGATAATGCACAATGATTCATTTTGGTTTGTTTGTGTCCTCTCTGTTAAGGCTTGGAATTAAGATTATAATTTAATTTAATTATTTCTAATAGCAGTATGTGAAAGCATATTTAAGAATATTTTAAAGTCTACCTGCATTTTATTAGTTTAAAAAATATATTTAACTTCTCTGGAAGAAACCTTTTTGGCCTTTCAGGTCACTCAAGGACACTTTACAAAGTTAGTATCAACAGTAACAGCAACACCAAACATAAAAAAAACATTAAAACATTGATAAGTATTAAAAGTATAAAATAAAATAAAAACAAATAGACATAAAACAAAAATAATGTAATACAATAAAGATAAAGATAAATAAACATAATAAATAAATAAATAAAAACCGTGCAAAAAAAAATAGAGGGGAATACTAGGATGAGGGATGTTGTGGATCGGCAATTTGAAACAGGTGGGTTTTGAGTTTAGTTTTAAAGAGAGGGAGAGAGTCGGTGTTAGGGATGTGATGTGTTTTGGACATTAATAGATCCCTACTAATATAATAATTAGCCTATTATCATTAATATAGCCAGAAAGTGAGTATTGTGTGACTTAGGGGTTGCTAAACTTACATTTGTTACATCAGATTACCTGCATTTGGGGGTGTATGTTTGCGTTTGTTTGAGTACAGGTATTATACATGAAGACATATACTTTAGACATTAGTTCTTGTGGTGGTAACAATGGTGCCAATTATAGTTTATGAATTAAAAATCAGAAGTACAAAGTGAATGTTTTATATTAATCAAGTATAGGCTTCCGATAAGTAAATATAATAAGCATATGTATTATTTTTTACATATCTATTAATTTACTTATTACTGTTTCCAATTCAGTATGTGTCCAACAAAGAGAAGTCCACCATTCAGTGTGCGGGATGTGATTGATTTTGAGATGGAATGAGGCGACAGTGACACTGATAAAAGTGATGAAAGGACAGATAAAGATGCCTCAAGGTTGTGAATGAGTGGATAAGGGAAACCAACCAATGAAGTGATCACCCAGTTGGAGATTATGTGGACATTGAACCCTAACACACACAATAAACACACTAAGCCTGGGACAGATGTCACAGACATCACAGATGATGTCATTTGTGAAATGACACACGATACATAAGGAAGTTGTGTCAGAAGACATGATTTAGGCTAAAAAAACCCCCAGGATCTTTCAAAGAATAATATAATATCATACACAGTCACAGTCTGCATAATGAGTTTGTCCACCACTGTCTATAACACACTTTAACAGCAGCAACGTGATGTTTTTTCAGTCAGCAGGATGAGGATTATTTGCTGAGTCATTCTCATTGTGTTTGCTACTCTCTGGTGGCTGTTCTGTGAACTACATGAAATTCACACTGTGGTGAAATAAGTACAGAGATCTTTTAACCTGAAGTAAATGTAGCTATATCACAGTGAAATTAATAATGCACTCCATTAAAAGTAAAAGTTCTGCATTCACAGGCTGAAGTCAGCATATGTATTGACTGCAAAATGTATTCAATGTATCCAGAAAGTTCTAAAGTGTAATGTATAAATATGAAGTGTAAAATAAATAAATAAATAAAATAGTAGCAGAGTTGAGGTAAAATGAGTCAGCAAAAACAGCAGAAATGAGAAAGAAACTCAAAGAGAAGAGTAAATATCATATATAAATAACAATAATAATAATGATCATAATAATAATAACATGTATTTGTATTGCACCTTTTTATACAGAGGTACAGCTCGAAATGCTGACATGAGATGAAGCTTTACAAACATGCTATACAGACACAATGTGTAAATATATATATATATATATATATATATATATATATATATATATATATATATATATATATATATATATATATATATATATATATATATATATATATATATATATATATATATATATATATACACACACAATACAGAGAGGTGTGATTGTGCTGACTCTGAAAGTCATGTAGAGGTACAGGTCTTTAGTTTCAGTAATCAATTAATAATCACTTATTGACCAATGAAAAATCTCTCAATAGTCACATAATAATCACTGAGAGCTGAGAGCTAATACATTTCCGCTCCAATGAGGCTAAAACCTCTGTACCCTACGCATATGCACGTACGCTAGTACAAATTGGTTTCCATGGTAACCACAAACCCCCGTTACTAGATTAATCTGCCGTTTCCCCCCGGTGACAGACAGGCCTTTCATTGTTGCCTCTTCCAGTCACTTGACTGTCAAAGCCCTGACACCATGACTCAACTTATACAGTGTTTGGGTAACTCCATGCTGCTATAATGCTGCTGATGCTGCTGTAAATCATGACCAACAGTTCAGTTGAAGTTTAGCCTCAGGGCCCAAGTTCTGCAAAAGGCCCACTGGAGTGTGAATTCTGGAACGGTGCGGCATCTCCACCCTTGAATTGAGATTCATTAGGATCCTTGCTGTTTTACGTGAGCAAGAACTCAAGAACATCTGGCACTATTCAAAAGTTGTGCATAAAAAGGGATAAGGGATATAATTTGCGATGCAATTGCAATTTTGATAAGGGTTATCACCAATCTAAGGAGCAGATGTTTTTCATCCTATGGGGTGGAGTCTGTGAACAATGGAGTCTTGAAGATAAAATGAGACATTGCTTTATTTAAAAAAAAATTATAAAGAAATTATATTTTCAAATTAAAAAAGGATGAGAAGGTCACTATTGTCAATATTCTGGACTGTAAGCTGTTGTTTTCTTTACTATACTGCAAATATTGATATTATTTATTTGTTGTTGTTATTGTGAATATTTTCCACTTTATACTTTAAATGTTAAATTAATATACTCACACACAAAGTAACCACACTCAATATGTAGAGACAATGGGATGAGAGTTTGTTGCTTCATTGATATGGTTACGTTATTGACAGACATGTGTCTGTGTTGTAATGTGTGTGTAACGTTACTAGTGATGTGGGGTAGCTGTGTGTGTATCATCTGTGTAAAAAAAGCTACACACACACTTCCCCCTCCTCCTCCACACATGTCAAATGTAAACTTTAAGCAATTGTAACTGTCACTTTCACCATTTCTTCTGGCCCTCTGCTCTTTAACAAACCTTTAGCTGAAAAACTTTGTCTTCTGTCTGGACGAACTCCCTTGCGATCATAAAAACATTCACTTTATCTAAATACTCCCTGTGTGTAGCTTTTGGCCACAGCAGGCAGGCAGCTTTTCTTTCCTTTTCTTTGGCCCAAAATAGGTCAGACTCTAGCCCTACCAGCCCAATGGGTTCTACTGCCTGTGGTTAAAACTCAAAACTGAAAAAAAAATTTCCGGGGAAATTTTTACTGAGGCATGTGACCCAGTTATTGATCCATACAATGACAATGAGAAAATAAATCCTCTGGTCTGATGAAACAAAGCTTCAACTCTTTGCCAAGTGTCATGTCTGGAATAAAGCTGCAACTTAACAAAATGTGGAAAATAGAAGTGAAGCGTTGTGCAAAGTGACACGTCAAGATTTATCTTCATCTCTGCGCTGTTTGTATTCTGTTTATATCTCACAGGAGCCGTTTCACCTGTTTATAGAAGGAAGGACTGATACAGTGAAGACAGGATCTGAGTCTGAACCTCTTGATGAGTGATCCTCTAACCCTCACGGCATCGCTGCTTTAGTCCCTGCAGTAGATCAGCTGTGATCACGGCATCAAGGCAACTGGAGCGAAAGTGTCACATAAATGTCTTCGGTGCTCCACTTCTGTGTTGCTGTTCTGACACACATCTCACAGATAGAAGTCTTCCTGTTCTTGGCTTACACTGCACAGCAGCTACACTGAATTGGAGTTACTTGAGTAATTCTTCAGAGAGATTTCCCTGCTGCTGTTTAATGAGCAGACTACACCTTAATTTGTGGCTTATTTTCTTGAAACTTCTAAATAAAAGCATCTCTGTCTGTAACTCAAAACACTTTTCAGTGTAGTCTAGAACAGGGGAGTCAAACTCAATTAACACATTTGATCTCAAGTAGGTCGGACAAGTAAAAATATATAACAACATGCAAAAATGTATCCTTTTAATGTAAAGAAATACATTATACATTTTATATACTTAACCCTTCAATTGATAAAACAGGAGAGATAAGTGAAATTTCAATAATAATGTTATTCCTTATTAAAATGAATGAAATCTTCACAAGTGAAAATATTGGTTTTGATACAATATTGAGGAGAAATATTTTGAAATATCATATTCCACTGGAATATAATTTTGCTTATTTCAAGTTTTTTGACATACGAAAAAGGCTGTGATATATCATTATATTATATTATATTATATTAAGATGCAGATTCATGGGAGTTGATGAAAGATCATGGAGTGTGGTAGCTAAGATTATTTAAAAAGATGAAAGATCATTCTTGTTTTAGTTTAGAATATGATTCGTAACCTGGTTAAAATATTGTTAATAATAGGCAAAAAGGCTGTGACAAGGAAATGGGGCAAAGTAGATCCTCCGACCTTGGAACAGTGGGTAGGAATAATAGAGTAAATTTATACAATGGAAAAACTGACGCATCGATTAAGGTTGCAAGAAGCACAGCTGGAGGACGAGTGGCTCAAATGGACACTTTAAACTTAAACTGGTCGCTGAGAATTGAAAGGACAGTAGTTATAGAGGACAACACAGAGAGAATGGATGGACAAAAGGAATGCAGCTTCCAAGAGATCATTGAGAATCATTTGATTCCTAGCACAAAAGGATAGGTAGAGAGCTACACTCCACACTACCAACCAGACAATGTCTTCAACATGAGTTCATTTTTATTTTATGTTATATTTCATTTTGTTGATACAATAGAGCATCCATGGACCAATAAATCACACATCTGGATCGAACTTCATTTCATTGACCACTAGATGTCCTCCTGGAGAACTGTGTTGTTGAAGCCTCAAGTAAAAAAAGTGTCAGAGCCTTGATCACTCATCATTACACATTTACACTGATCAATACAAGTCTTTAAAGATGTGTTCACAAACCATTATCAACTTTAAAACATACCACTTTCCAAGAAATCCATATCAATTCATATTGTATATCATGCCATTTATTGTAACTTTAAAATGTATCTGTCACTATTTTCTGAGGCTTTTGATTGTATTTCTGCATTCAATTTAGTGTTAATAACCAGAATATCTGAGATGGTTAAATGATTCATATAACAAGAGATCAAACCAAAGGAAGAGGGCACCAGTGGTGCCTGGTCTACTAAGGTACATGAGGGAGAATCCTTACAAATTCATGAATTGGCAAAATGTCATTCTGAGTGACACAAAAAGTAGGGTCACATTTTTTTTTCACATTACGCAAATAAATAATAAGCTGTTATTTGTACTAAATAAGGCACAATTAGACCTAAACTAGAAAAAAATGCGGTCGTGTAAACAGACACTCCGGACCTTACCCTAACGAAACTCTTATAAGATGTTAATAAAATGTAATTACCAGAGTTAGAGTTAGACTAGAATTACACCTCAAATAGAATATACTAGATTTTAATCTAAACAGACTTCTAATTCGGGTGTAATTGTGTCTAATTTTCTACAGATTAAATGCCTGAAATGGGCTTCCATAATAATTGAGTGTTTTATTGTTTATTGTAATTCTCCAATTGAAACTATTTAAGTTTCCATGGTTACACCAGCAGGGTGATGATTTAAAATTCTGATGCAGTTACATTGTGTATCTCATATTTTTTATGATCTCATAATTGACTTTTTTATCTCATTAGTATGACTTTTTTTATCTCAACTTATGACTTACCATGTGGCTATTTTTAAGTGCCTGAAATGGCCTTCCATAGTAATTGAATGTTTGATGAATGTTTGACATCATCAACACTGGTGATTGGAATCCTGATCATTCAACAGGTGTCTCAGTAGTGACACCAGGTGTGTCCTTAGTGACAGCACGTATCTATGGTGATACCAGGTGTGTCTTTAGTGACACCAGGTGTGTCTATGGTGATATCAGGTGTGTCTGTAGTGACACCAGGTGTGTGTATAGTGATAGAAGGTGTGTGTATAGTGATAGCCGGTGTGTCTGTAGTGACAGCAGGTGCGTCCGTAGTGACAGCAGGTGTGTCTATGGTGATATCAGGTGTATCTGTAGTGACAGCAGGTGTGTCTATGGTGATATCAGGTGTGTCTGTAGTGACAGCAGGTGTGTCTATGGTGATATCAGGTGTATCTGTAGTGACAGCAGGTGTGTCTATGGTGATATCAGGTGTGTCTGTAGTGACAGCAGGTGTGTCTATGGTGATATCAGGTGTGTCTGTAGTGACAGCAGGTGTGTCTATGGTGATATCAGGTGTGTCTGTAGTGACAGCAGGTGTGTCTATGGTGATATCAGGTGTGTCTGTAGTGACAGCAGGTGTGTCTATGGTGATATCAGGTGTATCTGTAGTGACAGCAGGTGTGTCTATGGTGATATCAGGTGTGTCTGTAGTGACAGCAGGTGTGTCTATGGTGATATCAGGTGTGTCTGTAGTGACAGCAGGTGTGTCTATGGTGATATCAGGTGTGTCTGTAGTGACAGCAGGTGTGTCTATGGTGATATCAGGTGTATCTGTAGTGACAGCAGGTGTGTCTATGGTGATATCAGGTGTATCTGTAGTGACAGCAGGTGTGTCTATGGTGATATCAGGTGTGTCTGTAGTGACAGCAGGTGTGTCTATGGTGATATCAGGTGTGTCTGTAGTGACAGCAGGTGTGTCTATGGTGATAGCAGGTGTGTCTGTAGTGACAGCAGGTGTGTCTATGGTGATATCAGGTGTTTCTGTAGTGACAGCAGGTGTGTCTATGGTGATAGCAGGTGTGTCTGTAGTGACAGCAGGTGTGTCTATGGTGATATCAGGTGTTTCTGTAGTGACAGCAGGTGTGTCTATGGTGATAGCAGGTGTGTCTGTAGTGACAGCAGGTGTGTCTATGGTGATAGCAGGTGTGTCAGCAGCTTCCCTGGCCTTGCGTGGCTTTTACACAACAAAAGTCCACTTGGCCTGATTCTGTGTGTGTGCAAGTCTATGATGACGATGTCTCTGTAGCCTGGTTTTCCACCGTTGCTAGGTAACAGTGTGGGTGTTTGCCCTCTTAACAACACAGAGCCTCAGAACTTGTGTGTGTGTGTGTGTGTGTGCGTGTGTGTGTGTATTGTGTGTGAGTGATGGCAGAGAAACAGCACTGTCTTTCAGAGCAGCAGGCAGACACACTTATAGACTCTCCACACGTTCCTCCTCTCTCTCTCTTCCTCTCCATCTGTGGGAACCAGCCTGTCTGGGTCAGGTGACCATTACGAGTTTTTGATGTGTTGTTTGACAACAGTAGATGAATGTGCTTCAAACAGATCCTGGTGGCTTACAGGTTATTGAGTAACCAGTAAAGGTGTTTTTTTCCTTATGCTGCAAAAAAAGGCATCTTATCAAGTTAAGATAATAGGGGAGATCTGGGCTTGTAGTCACACGTTTCACACTCTTATATATTTCATGCAATCAATATATGATTTTAAAAAATATGAAAGTTGTTCAATCAGAGTGACATGTGACATGTTGCCCCATTATGGAGTAAATCGTCTAACTCTACAGGGTAAAATGTCATACTGGATTTTGCAACTAATAAAACAAGGACAAAATTATTGTTGTTCTGTTTTTTACTTGAAAGTGAACAGAATTTCTGAACATAACAGGTCATTGAACGTGGCCAATGTACAACCTTTCACACAAAATATTATGCAACATGGAAAGGGAAAAAAATAGTTTTACACTTTTACACATTTGAGTTGTGCCCTCTGGTTGTGCAGATAATTGCAATAATTGCAAATGCCATTGCAATCATGGGTATTTTTTCTTGTTTCTATTTTTTGTCTTGATTTTGGTGAATTTAATCATATTTTCATGTAAAGAACCACTTTAATGTTGAGTGACAATGTTGAGTGAAAGGTTGCCAGTCAAGGTTGTTGACACACTGATTTTTGTGTCACGTTATAAATCACCATGTAGTGTACAACTTTTACAAACACAAACGACTAAACAGTTTCGAGCATGGCGTTTCAAGTGAGGTCATCAGGGCCTGAAACTCTGCTGTGGCATGTAATGTCCTATGTAGTATGTAACTATAAAACAGACATTGGGTGTGCACCAGCAAATAATGGGTGTGCTGAATTTATTTTCAACAGTGTTACACCTCCACAAACATTCAAAACAATGTATGTACATATCCATACGTTTTATGCGTTCTATCAGTGGTAGTCAACCGCTGCTGAACTGGTTTGATATTGAATAGACACAAAGTTGGTAATGTTCTGTGTGTAGCCCAATGCAGCAATGAGTGCTCAGACCTCTACGTAAGTGAAACCAAACATCAATTGCACCAATGCATGGCACAACACGGAGGAGCCACCTCATCAGTACAAGACTCTGCTATACTGAAAGGAAAAGGTCACTCTTTTGAGGACTCCAATATCCGTGTTTTGGACAGTGAAGATGGATGGTTTGGGAGAGATGGGTTAGAGAAACCATCTATGTCACCACCTCTCTAAGCAGAGGTGGTGATCTAAGACACAGTCTATCTGCCACCTACATTGCTGTCTTGGGAGCTCTCCCCAGAAAATTTAACTGTTGTTCAGGACATGTGACACCTAGTCACATGATCACCCCCCAGTTTCTGAGGGATGGTCATGTGACTTTGGTCTCACAAGCCTCTTGGATGAGAGGTGAATGTCTTTAAACAAGCTAAGAAGTTCAGTTGCTCTTTTTCTACAACTCCACAAAAACTAGATGACCTGGATGACTGAGGACCTTCACAGACATTATCTGTCATTATAATAACCCAATAGGCGCCAATTTTGAACATTGAACACAATTTATTTTGCTTCTTAAATTGTTAAACCTGATAAACAACTAAAAATGCAACAAAATGCATTATTAAGTCATGATGAAAATTGTTTCTCCTGAAACTCCTGATTGGATTGAATCTGTATTTATTTATTTATTTTTACTCCCCTTTTCTTCTTCTTCTTCCTTATTCTTTAATATAGCTTTATTTCTATGTTCTATCTTATGGTTGTTATTATTATTGATGGTATTCTTACTATTCTAAACAAACCCTAATGAAACGATTTTGCTTTCAGTTTCCTTAACGTGTTGTATTATTGTGTATACATTAATATGTATCTATATGTTCTTTTCCATAAAACAGTCTATGGTTTTAACAGTCAAAGAAATCTGTAATAGAAGTGAAACAGAGATGTACTTCTACCTACTCCCTTTTGCTTGTTTTCTTTTAGTTTTATTATTTATCTTCAAAATAAATAAATAGAATATTTATAAACAATGAGGTTAAAGGGTATTTCAGACAGATTGGACTTTATTTTGAAGGCTGACCGGAAGCGTCAGTCCTGATGATTTCCGGCTTGACGGAGGTGCTGGTGAACAGGATGCTGTCAGGCCGAACAGACGCAGACATAACGGACCAAACCGCAGCAGCATCTTTGTTTTCTGAGCAGGACGTGAAGGTAAGAAGCTAACAGCCCAGGTGTGATGCTAATAGGAGGCTAACCAGGCTTAGCATGTCCGCCATGTCTGCAGAGACTGAGTCAGCCAGGGACGATCCGCTGCTCTCTATCTCTATTTACTGTCACGTCTAAACACGCTATTGTTCTATCACTGCCTCAGAGGAAACATGTATTAATGCAGCCTTACCACTGTATCTATGAGGTGTTGTCTTTGTGTGTGTGCGTGTATGTGTATGTGTGCGCGTGTGCGTGCGTGTGTGTGTGTTTGTATATGTGTGTGTTAGCTGTAACGGTACACAGTTAGCTCCCAGCTGAGCAACACACACAGACACACACACATTCCTGTTGTAATAACGCTGTTACATACATGGCTGCTGCTGGAGAGTCTCAGCATCACCCTCTAAAATGAGATAAGGCTCATTTCTTTTCTCGCCTGCGTCTTCCGACATGTAACAACCAGGAAAAAACGGATCGTGCCATAAAGCCACGGTTATTGTCCGCCCCGACGACGTGTTTGTTTTCTTAAATATTACGTATTTTTCAATAAAATTGTATTTTATCTCGCGCATGGCTCTAAATTATCTAAAAAGTGTAATTCCGGGTTTCACCTTCTGAAGAGAGAACCAAAGGTGGGGCCGCTGTGGAGCAGGGATTACACATCTGAAGCAGCGTTTGAGACAAATTGGAAGCGCACATGAGATAATATGCCCATAAAAACGAAAAAAAAACAAGAAATATAAAAAAATGTCCCGTCTGGGCGGACAACAACCGAAGCTGTAAAGTAAGATCTGATTTTTTATGATTGGCTCATGTAGAAAAACGCAGCGGATGAATGAAAGCAGCCCCTGTCTGATTTGAGGAGGGGTAGCTTTGTGACTCTCTGGAGTGCGGAGCCTGGAGAGTCTCATATGAGGCTACGGGGCATGCTGCTGGTGCGGGTTTGGCATTTCATTGCACCACCACCAGCACACACACACACACACACACACACACACACACACACACACACACACACACACACACACGCAGTACTAATGTGTGCTTGTGTCAGCTGCTAATGTGTCCACACTGTGTTTGGATGTGTGTGGGGAGGGTAGAGTGGAGGCTTCTCTGTTGTAATAAAACAGATGTTGACATGTTCAGGGGTTATTATACTGTTAATTAAGGCCTAAGCCAGTACTCAGTTAAGCCCTATTGTTTTTTTTTCTGGTTATTGCTCTTTATTTTTTATCTTCTCATTGTTCTTATTCTGACTCGTCAGTCACATTTTTGAGGTACTTGCAAAGGTGTGGACGCATCATGGGAATCAGCACCCACATCAGAAGTTGTGTGAAATCAAATGTTCTGTATTGAGTAGGCCCCTGTGTGACCATCAGACACTGTAATGTCCCTTAACGAAGGTCCATTTGTCAACTATTACATTAGTTGCCAACTAGTTTGATAATCAATTAATCGATTCAAGTAATTTTTAAGAAGAAAATGTCATAATTCCAGGCTTCTAGCTTCTCAAATAGTTTTTGTTTCCTTAGTCTTCTTTGAAGGTCTTTGGGATGTAGACTGTTCGTCCAGACACACACACACACATATATATATATATATACATACATATATATATATATATATATATATATATATATATATATATATATATATATATATATATATATATATATATATATATATATATATATATATGGATTTACCTCTGGATTAGGTTAAATCTTCAAGGGGTATCTTCAAAAAACAAACAACTAAGAAATGAATTGTTTCAATAATTAATAGATGATGGGTGTAGCTATAGCACCTCCTAACATTTTGCAGATTGAGACCCGTTTTTTGTAGTCTAGGTGCCTGAACACTCACAAAACTCTGTGTATGCATCAGGGAAAGTGTCCCTTTCAAATCTGATATGTTAACTTGGGCGTGGCCCAATGGCTCAAAGGTGCTCCTAGAGTTGTTTAACTAATAAATCAATCATGAAATGTCTCAAACCGATCGATTATCACAATAGTTGCTAAGAAAAAAATATACAAATTCTCCACTTCCAGCTCTTCAAATCAGATTATTTTCTGGTTTCTTTAGTGTTTGATGAGAGTAAACTGATTATCTTTGGGTTATAGACTGTTGGTAAGGACAAAACAACACATTTGGTGTTACATCTTTGGCTTTGGAAACAGTGAACAACATTTTTCAGCATTTCAATAACCAAATAAGTTATCGATTAATGTTTTCAATATTGATAGATAAATCAACTATAAAAATAGTCATTAGTTGCAGCCCAGAAGCCACACTCACTCCATTATTGACTCACAGGCATAGCCAGAACATCAGTCTTATGTGAAAAACTGTTAAAAATGTTATTATGGATTTATATTTAATCTAATTCACATGACAAAAATCATCCTGGAAAGCTGAATTTTCTTCAACACATCCATTGAATTATGATAAAACCCTGCTGCAACCTATGGTTAATTCAGAAGTCGGCCACTATATATTTTTCAGAATATACAGTATCATCAAATACAAACATATCAATAAGCCAGAAATAATAGAAAAAGAACATTTGGTCAGCATTTTTGCTGTAACGTGTGCATGCATAATATTTTTGTCATTTGATTTTTACACAATTTTCACAAAAATACTGCGCAATCCAGCTAAAATTAGCAGGTTGATGTGCAACTATTTTCAGAATTGTGATCTCAACAGTTGAATTGTTATGAATTGTTTTAATTTTGTTCTGTTTACAGCTAATTTACAATATATAATACAACAGCTCTTCCTTCATGCATTAACCTGTAGATGATAGTTGGCTTTAAATCTGTTATTGGAGCAGCTAATGATTTCAGCATTACCTCCACAGACAGATGTTCTTATTTTAGTGTTTCTCATTTTACTTATCAGTGTAAATACTGGAAGTTCAGTCAAAATAAGAAACATTTATGTGTCTCAGAACTCATAAATATCTCAGGATCAACGGTCTGACTTTCTGTGAACCTCTCTCTCTGTCTCACTCTCCCTTACCTCTCTCCATCTTTCACTCTGTGTCTCTATTCGTCTGTCATTATAGTCTCATATAATGTCTCTGTGACATTATATGGGACTGTAAGACATTTTATGACATTATAAGATCTAATTATATGACATTATATGGGACTATACACCATTATATTACATTATAAGATGCTATATGATACTATTTGATGCTGTATAGCATTATATAAGACCAAATGGCATTATATGGGACTATATAACATTATGTTCTGTATATGGCTCAGTATGACATTATATGACACTATGGGGTTATAGTTATATATTATTATTATTATTATTGATATATTGTATAATTTAACTAACATTCTATGCCTATATATGACATTATATGATGCTATATGATGTTATATGACACTATGACATCATGGGCGCTACATGACATATCACATTATATGAGTCTATATGACGCTATATGACATTATATGATGGTATTTGTGTAAAACAAATTGTAAAAGCTGACTTGCTGGTGACAGAAGTCATTATAGCATATATGACATGTCCAGTCTACACTGCCTGTCTAATATGCACATGTCAAATCTTGCTGGGTTCATGGCCCATAAAATAATAAATAGCGAAGAAAGAGGTATCTACCCTATAGATTTTTACTGGCGGACCTGATGACAATTGTTGCCGTGGCAATACCAGCACACAGCAGGCTGAACGGTGATGATGGGCAGGTGGTGTCAGACTGGCAGCAGAATAAAATCATGTGGCTTATAGTGATGCATAGATTATAGGTTTTGATGGTGCAATTATAATCTGAGGAATACACAGGGTTTGACAACTATCATGATTATTATACATTAAGGCATTTCACAATGCTAAAGTATAAAATCACATTAAGATTCTGTATAATGTGTTATTTATTGCTGGTAATTTGAAAATTTTATTGGACTTGCAGTAAAGACTGCATGATTTTTAATATTTAAACACTGTATTTTATTTACTGTTATTAATATAAGACTGACATGAACTTGATTTATTGTTGTATCATTAATTTAATATTTCATATGGCCTGAGAAATGCTATTAACCTATTGTTTCTGTTAAACTGAATGCATTGGACATTTCAGGTTTTTGCTAAAACACCTCATTTCTGGGCATCAATGACATCACAGCTGACTGCCTGTTCACTTCTGAGGAACTTTATTACAAAGGCCCCTGACTCAAACACGTTACCCAAGGTGCTGGAGTTTAGTTTGAGGTCATTTAATTTTTTGTAATGGCGTTACCTCCCTGGCGTTGTTTCCCTGGAAATATATGGGCTCTGACTAATACCTAGAACGTGTTAGTAGTCTCCCAGAAGGAGAAGAATCTATAGTTTTGCCTTATCAACAATCATGTCTTTGTTATTTCTAAATACCTGTTATACTGTCATACTTTCACATCACTAAGTGCTTTGTTGTTCATCAACATTTAGAAGCTTGTAATTTAGACAGCAACAATGATTTGGACAAATCATTTGGCACCAATGAGGATATATTTATGAATTAATATGTTGTAGCTAATAAATTACTTTAACTGCTGCATATTTTCCCTTTAAGTCATTGTTTAACTGCATTGTGGCATACACATTGTGATCTCATTTCAAAGGCATTTTGGCATTTCTAGGGGCATTTTGATGTAAAATCATATTTTTGTTGGCCTGTACACAATTCATGGTTTTCAGTGTTCATGTTGACATTGAAAAGAGACGAATTGGTCATAATTCTTGTTGAAGAAACTATGAGGCGTTGTATATTAAATCATGAAAGTCAACCAAGAATATGTCTTGTCAACCAAGACAAGACATATTTTATAGTAATTAGAGTATTTTAGCAGTTGAATCTTATAGATGAGAACAGTCATACACAACTTACCTGCAGTCAAAATGTCCATCCTCACTTTTGGGTGAAAACTAGTGCTGTAAAGTGACTGGTGCCAGATTTAAGGAATGAGTGGTATCAAGCCTAAAACATCAACCCTTATTTCTGTTATATTTTCTTTAGAAGGAAGGTGACTGTTGATCGGCAATAACATGTTATATATGTTTGCCTATGTGATAATAACTAAATCCAAGACAGTTTTCTTTTTTATGCAATTTACAATTGTGACCAGTCAAAATAGAGGCACACTTTTCACCAAAAAGAGGCGGGGCATGAAGCAAAGGTAAATGCTGTATTTCATTAACTTCAGAATTTAGAAGTCGGAGCTGGAAAGGACTGTCTGTCCCCTGGAACATATTAGCTTTGATAATTTTGAAATAGAATAGAAATTTGGAACCAGCAAGATTTTTCCTCGAGTCACTGGGCAAGAAGGGTCTTGGTCAGGGAGCTCCAGAAATCCTCAGCAGAGGTGGGAGAACCTCAATGGGTCCATCTCAGTGGCTTTTGTGGCAGAGCTGCAAGATGGAAATCGGTCTTGAGTAAAAGGCTTGACCCTGTGCTTGGGGTTTGCCAAATGTCAATTGAAGGATTCTGAGAGCACGAGGTAAAGATTCTCTGATCTGATGAGGCTGATCTCTTTGGACAGAAAACCAAACTGCTCCTCCCCTGGCTAACAGCATCCCTAAGGTGAAGCATAGCTGCTTCTCTGATTATCTGATCTGGAATTGTCAACATGACTGTGTTTATGTTACAAAATCTCACACACACTCTCACTCTCTCGCATCATTTTTTCTCTTGTCCACTTGTGTTCTGGTCATTCCGTCACAGATAGGGAAAGAGAAGAAAGATAAACTTTTGGATTTTTCAAACTGGGCTGAATTGACCATCATTTTGTGTCTTAGAATATTTTTACTAGAGCTGCAATGATTAATCAATTAGTTGTATGCCATTACATTATTACACTATTACATCAACATTTTTAAGATCAAATCTGATTATTTTCTGTTTTTTAGTCTTCTATAATAGTAAACTGATGATCTTTGGGTTATGTTGCATCTTCAGCAGAAGTGATCAACTAATTGATTAATTATTCAAATATTCGGCAGATTAATCAACTATCAAAATAGTTAGTTGCACCAATAGTTAGTTGTCTAGCTAGGAACCATGGCTCATGTTTTTGTAAGTTGTTAACTTTGAGGTTTGCTTTCACACAATTATGCACCAAAGAAATGACATTCCTTATTAATGTTGTCACCTATATTGCTGTGTCTCCTTGATTTTAAGATCTGTCTAACAGCATCCCGCATCTTCATATGATGCTGCCACAGTTTCTTTATCTTCAGGTGGCACTTTTCTCAGTCCTCTCATAACCTCTGTCTCATCCTCTCTCAAAATATCTGGAAAGTGTGGTGGTGTTGTGTTGAGTTTTTTTCCAAATGTCTTTTTATAACTTCAGACCATATTTCAATCAGGGACTCTGTTTCCTCCTCTCCCCATGCAGCGCTACCAAGGCCCATATTTCCTTTTTCTTCCAGTTCTGATGAGCCTGCTGGCACATCCTGTAGTTGCTCAGTCAATGCTGAACCAATTTCAAAAATTGCTCAGGGTTCCTGCGTCATGAAAAACTTGGAAAAAAAAAATCATGGAATTTGGAAATAGCAATTTTCAGACCTGGAGAAGTTTTGGAAAAAACAAAAAACAGACAGCTTAGTCCAGTCTTGGATGTTTCATAATTAACTTACCGGTTTAACAGAGTATATGTGGTTCAATACAGATTGAAAGACCGAGAAAGGTCCATGATGTCTACATCATTTTATAGACCAATTGGTAACACTATCCATGAAAAGTAAAAGTAAACTTTATTTGTGTAGAACCTCATACAGAAATACAGAGATGAAAGAGACATTAAACATGTTAAGAAGGAAATTTAAAAAAAAACCAAAGAAGCTACAAAGCTCAATATTGGAGGGATCAGTGGAATTATGGTCTCTGCTTCAGATACATGCCAGTATCTTGGGGTTAGATGTCAAAAATACCAGACTGCCATTTTCATTTTGATTCTGCTAAGTGTCCAAACCATTCAGAAACAAGGATTAAGAGAAATAAAAGACATTGTTCAGAATTTCAGTGCTATTGTAATTTGTGATGATTACTGTATTGAATACTGTTCTGATTGGTCAATCCAAACATTCTTTGGTCTGTTATTTCTGAAGACCAGACTGCTGTGAGGGACACTGACTCCAGAAGACCATGCCAGTCATATCAATCTGCAGAACAGAGTCTGGTAAAAAGTTTCTTCTTTGATTTATAGTTTGACAAAGAGAAGGCGAGAACAAAGAGGTTAAAGAGCACAAAGAGCGGATGACTGAGAAATCCACAAAACTGAAGAAGCTGGACATGAACTGAACACCAGATGGAGCACAGTATGGGCTGTGGCAGAGTTTAAACACCGGAGTTACTGGACAGAAAAACCTGCTTGTTGCAGTTCTTTTCACAAAAAAGCTCAAAATTATTCATCACATTTTACACACGGCCTTCTCGACCACCGCATGGTCTCTCTTGGATAAACAGGCTACCTTTGCTAATCCAGGAACAAGCTACTACTAAGTGGTGTGCTGGCAAACTGTTACACCCCTACTACTTGTTATCCAAAGAAACTGCAGTGTTGCCGTTTGTTTCTTGTGGCTTTTTGGTTTCTCCTCTGGCAGCCTGTAAACACATGAATTGAATTCATCTGGATCAGTGCTTGCAGTCGACTGTTGAACAGCTTGATCTGTGTTTTCTATGATGCATGTTGTCTGTCTTTTGAAGTGAGAAACCTTTCTGACTTTTCTGCCGAGGTTTACATGAGCTAGTTATAGAGTAAAGTCATGGCGTTTCTTTTTACATCAGGGCCGCTGCGAGAAGCGTGCTGACAATGCACTGCTTCTGTCTGCTGTCGTGATGAGTAATGCTGGATAATTTAGAGCAGGCAGACACAGTCAGGGTTTTTCCTGACTGAACCTCCTGACTCTGACTGCAGCCTCAGTGTTAAAATCAGCTGTCCATGAACAGTTGATTCATTCCAATTTTCTAAAATCAAGTTATTTGCCTTATTCTGACAGAAAAAATTCAAAAACAAGTGGAAGCGCACAGAGAAAGGCAGCTATGGCTTAGTTTCTTCAAATGAAATCAGTGCATGAAACCAGGACTGGAACAATACTGAGGTAATGATCATTCTGTATTAGCGGCGAATACAGTCCATAGGACACATCAGGTAAAATTTGTCCTTCTGTTAGACATTAAGTGAGACAATCTCCAACATTCAGCAACAATCTGTTGTTCTCAGCAATTTGTCTTTAGTGTTTTTGTTAGCTTGGCTGATCAATATCTCACGATTGATTCACGCCTGCCCTGACTGTCCATCACTAATCCATATTAGTGGAGCCGGTGGTGGGAAACTAACAAATCTCACCTTTGATTTATTCTGTGGCGCACACACACACACACACACACAGACACACACACACACGCTCACACATAGACTCACACAGGGCACACTCATTGTAACACAGTCACGATTTCAATTCTAGATTGAAAATCAATTGAAAAAATCTTTTGCGTTGGTCCAGTTTGAAAATGATCCTGGTGTCTTCAGAAGCAAAAAAAATACTGTTCCCTCTGGAGAGTTTCTGTCCTGTTTAACAGCAAAGTTTGTAGTTTTGCCACCACCATATTTGCTGCAGTCACATTACTGTACTTGTTGAAGCATTTACAACGACTGAAAGCAGCCGCATACCTTTGATGTATTGCTGGTGACCTGAGGACATGTAGAGTTGATATTGGTGCAATTTGGGTGCGCAAGACATGTAATATTAAGAAAATATGTTTTTTTTATGAAATTGTGATGGGTAATGTCTATGGATGGGACTGCTCCCATCCAATATGGGTATCAGGTGCTGATACTGACGTAATTCACGGATTGGCATTATCCATGTGCCATGTGCATCTGATTCAGTTTTTGCATGCCTCATGCTCAACAACAATCAGCCCATTAGACATGTGACTCTGCTCATATACTGTTTCAACCATGTGTGGAGATATTTTACTCTCAACCACTCAGGTTATACTATAAAGCAGGTGGAAGATGCAGTGAGGTGTGTGATATCTCCGGCTCTGTGTGTCCGCAGCGCTCTAACACAAAAAAAATATATGACAATTAAAATGCTCCATTTCACTGATCCAACTTTCCGTGTCACCAGGAAAGCCTCACCAGGTCCTGCCAGTCTAACGCAATGACCTAAAAATGTGAATGTTGGGCAGGACTCACTGTAATGTTTTCTGTCAGGCTATCAACACTTAGGCAAATTAATCCAAATTATACTGTATATATAAATGTTAAATGCCCTCTGAGCATTAACTGTGTTAAATGCATACTATTTGCTAAAATATGCAGTGAAAAAGGATTCATCTGTGTTTTTCCAGTAATATTTCAGGAAGATGTCTCTCCTCTTGTTACACAAACTATTTTTTACGTTTTAAAGTTTTGGCCATGTTTTTGCTCACCTACCTGTCAGCTGTCTGTCGAGCACATTTTACTGATTGCTCCACGCTAAATATAGGCATAAACCGGCCATCAACACATCACTGTGTTTTCATAGCTACCGTAGGACACAGGCACCAGGCGTGGTCAGAAAGTAGCAAATAGAAATGTGTTTCGATGCATCTACATAGGGCCCCCTGCGTTTAATTTACTATGCTACATGAGTGATCTCAGTGCAGACGGATGCTACTGGATCCTCCTGGTCTGGGACTAGAACTGGATCACTTTATGTATGTGTCGATCAGTGCATGTTAGTGCTTTCATGTGGCGAGTTAATAATGTTACGTAAGCTACATTTGCCTCAGTTACATCTGCAGTCCAATCAGCTGCAGAGGCTAGAGAGAACATCTGCATCACCGCTGTCCCCGGTAGATCCAGACTTCACCACAGCTGCACTTACAGCAGCTTTAGTCATTACAGCATTTGACCACATGTACTGTCACACCGATGAACTCTACAGGTCCGTGTTGAAAGTGTAAAGTGATGCTATGTGTTGTAGCTCGGTATCCACTACTGCATGTCTCTGTGCCTCAGAGTTTGTGTCACAGCGTTGATGTTAAACCAATCCTACTTACAAGTCACCAGCATGAGAAGCCCTGAATGTTTTGAGCACGGACAGGATTAGTAGACGTTGGGGGTGCTACCTGTGTCAGAGAGGTGTGAAACATCTGTTGATGTTCAGCATTTTTTAGGCACAATTACACATCCACAGAAACATGTTGAGGTGCACATTAGTGCTCAGTCTTTTGATTAGTTATTCTTCAGGGCTTCTACTGTTGGATACTGATCACACAGTTTCATATGAAATAATAGATCACTAAAACTTCTCTCTCTGCCTATAACTGTGTCAGGACCTGTTCAAAGCAATTACCTCTCCTGGGGCTGCATGTAACACCACTGCGTACCAAAGCAGAACTCTTTCTTATGAATCCAACTGAAAAACCCCAAAGTCCAGACAAAACTAGGAAGTTGTAAAAGGGCCCTAAAACAGACACTTCAGAAACTACAGTCATGACATCGTCAAGAAAGGATTGTATAAGCCAAACCGAGGACTAATACGTGCCTTCGTTAATAGCAGTCTGTGCACCAGAGTGCGCTCTTCAATTCATGATGTCGGATTTCTCCTTTTGTTTGTTCAGAGCAGCTCACCCTGGGAGTAGCAGAGTGCACTCTGGACACTGGCATCAGTGTCAAGAGCAGCTGGTCATGGCAGTCATTGTGAAATGCAACATCTGCGGGCTGATGTAGGATTAGCTGAAATACTCCAAAATATGGACTCTTATTATACATACTGATTCATTAATTCACACAGAACGATTCTGAGAGACATGTGTCAAAGAGAGACTCTGCTTCTTGAAATGACTGCTCTCTCATTTTAGTGTAGCGCCTGAAAGTGGATTTATGAAGGCACCCTATGAATAGTTCTAGTTGCCAAGGTCTATATTAGAGGCGTGCTCTTAAGTAGTTCCACCTGACCATCAATCGAAAACCAGTTGTTTCCATGGCCCATGTTTAAATCAGTCCTACTGCTTCACATGGAAACAGTTTTCTTCCAGATGAGCAGACTATCCCTTTACAAACCTTTTTCATTTGTGTCGACCCTTCCATCCCTGGAGCTGATCAGACTAAATTAATACAATCTGTGAAATTCTTTTTTTTTTTACAATATTGTCTCTTCCTTGTTTCCTTGTTTGCTCCTCTTATAGTCTCTGAACTGATCTTGGCACTGCTTCCTCTGGCATTCCAGCGAGCATCTCGTAATAGGCCTACAAACCAAGTTTCTTATTTACTCTTCTCTCTTCTTTTCTCTCAGCCCCTTTTCTAGGAAAGTCAGTGTCTTCTTCTAGTTAAAAGATGAAGCGAGTTCCAACATCAGCTCAGAACCTAATCCCTATGCAACAGAAAGACAACGCAATTTTTGTTGTCTTTCATGTGGTCACCCTGTCAGATTAAGAATCACAGGGCATTAAATTCTTGCCACGTCTTGGACAGGAGCCTGGCAACGCCCCGACCGCTCATCGGATGCTGCCATCAAGACCTTGCGCAAGTTCAAGTCAAGAAGTTGTCAGTCATAGCTGCTACAGAAGTGCTCTGTGTGATGCTAGCTAGCTTTTTATCCAAAAGGTCAAAGAAAAGGAAGAAGAAACAGCTGTGGGCCCATTCCCATTGTGGATGTGAAAAAGGGCATATGTAAAAAAAAAAAAAATGACATAAATGTAATGAAAAAATGTAAGCTAGCTATTGTTCGCTACCAGGTTCATTGTATGCACACACAAGACACCGACCTGTAATCGGTCTATGTCAAGGAACATCTCATAGGAGATGTCAAACTAGGTGGAAAAATACAAAAGATATTCTGACATGCTAGACTTCTTGGGCCATGGTCATGAGGCGTCATAAATGTCACAACTCTGATCTTTGATAATGTCACACCACAAGAGGTAGACACCTATTTTGTCATTCCAGACAATTATAATTGGGACACCAACATCAGCTCAGAAACTAATCCCTTGGAGGAGTAAACAAGAAGTAAGGAGTAAACAATCTTGTCCTCGAAGATTCAACACTTTCCTTGACTAGCATGGAGAATAAGGCAGTAGTATCGACTAAGTCTATCTGTAGCTCTGGGGTAAACTCATTATCTTGGCAACATGAGCTTAACTCTTGTGCTTCTTACCTTCATCAGGACTCTGTCATTGCTCATTTGCTGCTTTTGGCTCGCACTCTGAAGCTTTCCAGTAATCTTCTGGCACATTTTCTCTTGATATTCGTTGTATTATACACAACACCGTAAACACTAAGAGATCATTTTTATTGTGTGGTTCCTCATCTGGCAGGTTACCATATAAAAACTGTTTGGAATTCCAGGAAAATGTTCTTGTCGTTTTAATAAACCCATGACTCAGTTTTCTTTTATCTGTAAAATTTTCTTAGAATACCTGCCACACAAGACATCTGAGAAGAAAAATAATAGTGAAACTCATAGAACAAGTATGTTCGAGAAGCAATAGTTCAGGTTTAGATTGTACAGCACAGGCACTTTTCTGACATTTACATTTGACATCATACCAATAGTTTGATTTTGTCATTTGACTAGAGTAGTGAATTGAGATTCATTTCTATTTACAGTGAAGACCTGTGAGAGTGATGCAGTGTTTAGCTGTTGATCCTCTTATGCAGATGGAGGTTTAAAAGAATTCCTTTAGTAGTCTGCAGTCTCAGTTACCACACACATCTTTGAGTCTTCTGCAGATTCTTGCTATGCTTGTCATAGGGTTGATCAAATTAATTATTTGTAGATATTATTGTCAGTAAACCTAAATAGAAAGGTAGTTGATTTGTTGAATTGAATTGCTTTGCCATTTCTGAGTATCCAAAAAAATGTTTATGTCATTCTGACGGTGATAGTCTGCCTAATGTTACACAATTCAGAGGCATACAGGACAAATACTACACTACATGGGCGGCTGTGGCTCAGAGGTAGAGCACCCCAAACAGAGAATCAGAGGTTTAAACACCAGCTCCTTGGGTCTGTATGTCAATGTTTTTCTTAGGTACTTAACCCCAGATTGCTGCTGATGAGTGATTGGTAACAGGAATGGCAATCACAACCATCAGTGTGTGAATGGGTGACTTGTAGTGTGACGCACTTTCAGTGGACAAGAAGACTAGAAAGATGCTAACAGAGACCGTCTATTGCAGTCCAGATGGGGTCAAATGTTATCTCATTGTGACATTTTGGCAGTATGCATTCATCTGGATATGTCTTTATAGTGAGAAATATCCATTTTGTCTTCAAGCATAGAAATGAACAGGGTCCCACCTCTGATGCTGTATCCAGATATTATTATAAATCTGTGCTATTTCCTATCTGGTTAAGGAGCTAACCTAAATTGGCTAGTAGCAATAAAAACATAACCCATATTCTGCTGACTACAGGAAGTGATGCGGAAATAAAAATGGACCAGAACTGTTTACTTGTGATTAGATCACTTAGGACAGATTTTGATACGATGTGCACAGTGACTGAATAGACTGGCTACACTGGATCCTCTCAAGACCGGATTCCATAATGTCCGCCACTCTAGTCAATGCATCCCGGAAGCAACACAACGCTTGCTACACCCTGCTAAACAAAGGCACTAGTTTTGTTTTTGAAGAACCTCTGCTAAAGTTGCCTCAATCCAGCACAGAGCAGAATGAGCCAGACAGGAAGTCAGACTGGAAAGGCACATATCAACCAGTCAATTTTCAAAATAAAACACTGTGCAGACTTCTGCCTCTTAGACATTGTAGAAGAAGAAAAAACAGGGAAATATGACAGAATCAACAGTGAATAATTGTCGAACTGATAAAGGGACGTTTTGTTTGTTTAGTTTTTTCTTTATACATCCATGGTTATTACATAGATTATTGTGGGATCTATCAATTTTCAGGAGCAGCACCCATGGGTGCTTTCTTTTGAAACGCATTAAGTGTGGCGCTTACGTTATGGAAACATAACGGGATCCTATGGAATGTATATTGAATATATTGAATGAATATATTAGGGGAGCATTTTTGTTTAGAAAAGTTGCCTTATTGGTCATCCAGTCAGTCCATGAGTTTCCAATTAGCTAGCTAGCCTGCAACTCGGTCCCAGTTCATCATCAATTCATATAATTACATAAATTAAACCATAAGTAACGGTCTAGGCTGCAAATGAAAAACACTATAGCAGATATTTGACTGCCATTCCTTAATAATTACAACTGTTAATGAAATGTTGTTAAACATTGGAGTCAGCTTTCATATTATGTGGTCATATTATGTGACAATACCCACCACCACACGTTCTTTTCTCTCTTGTTACAACACAGAAGCAGCTGAGAGTCTCAAAGCAGTGTTGCTGTTACTGATTAGAGATTCACACAAGTCTTGTTCATGCATTACAGACAGATAGATGTGTGTTCTCCACTTGTCCTCTGTGTGGTCAACATTGCAGTATTGTCGTGTTGTGCTACAGTCAGAGGCAGGGGTGAGTGCTGCTCATGTGAAGATGTGTGAGATGTTCTTCTTCTCTGTGAGGCTTTCTGGATTTAAAACAAAAATGAATTACATAGAGCCGGTCCAGAACAGTGTTCTCCCTGAATGCTTTGAACATGCTGCTACTGAGAGTTTGACATTGTACACAAATTGTGACAAATACAAACCATGCATGCTGTCTCCACTATTATACTGCACTCTCCAAAGATTAACATGTTCACTTTTTTTGTGCTATAAACTGCACGAATTGCTGAAGTAATGAAGTAAGGACACATAGCTCTCAGCTGTTTGTGCAGAATCAGCTGTTTACTTCAGCAAGGATGTAGCCTAGAGCAGTGTTTTTCAACTGCTGGGACGCAGGACCATTTTGGGTCACAGACAGTGGACCTTGTTGGAATATATATATATATATATATATATATATATATATATATATATATATATATATATATATATATATATATATATATATATATATATATATATATATATATATATATATATATATTCAAAAACTATTTTGAAGGACATATAACTTAATAGTAAGTATTGCAGTGTAGTGAGTGAGCCAGGTCAGCTTTGTGTCAGTGGAGCACTGTAAACATGGTGAAACACAAGTATGACGCTGGATCTGGGTTTCCGTGCAGTGAGCAGCAAAGGACAAAAACCTGTGTGTTGTGTGTGTTGAAGTGTCAGCACCAGAAAAAAGCATGAAGTCTTCAAAAAAGAAATGCCATTTAGAAACTAAACACTCTTCTAATGAAGAAAAAGCTGTTGAATATTCAATTGGAGGGTAGAGCAAAAGTGCCAAAACATCTTCAGTTTGATACAGATAATAAAAACTGGACAATTTTGACCACTTTAAAATGACTGTAATTCCAGAGAAGTCTGCAGTTTCATTTCATATTTTATAAAGCTCAATTTAGATAGAGCTGGGACACCACTAAAATAATGTATAATAGAAAATAATCATCTCATAAGAATACAGTCTTTTTCTGTAGCTAAAATATAGTTTATATATTTAATTTTAGACTCAGTCTTAATTCAATTTCCTAAAATGTACAGATATGGATATTATACAAATAATCATGATTATAGTTACAAAATTGTACTGTTATAACTTGAGTATTAAAACATTGTATGGTGTACTACTGATATAAAAAAAAAGTTATTTTACATTAAACACATATTTTTGTACTCATTTTTATATATTGTTGAAATAAACTAAAAAAAAATTGTAAAATATATGTATATAAAAATAGGTTAATATTGTTCCAGAAAGTATCGATTTTCTGTGTTGAGGCATTTCATTCAGTAACATTTCGAGCCATATGAAAACAATCACACAGCAACCATAGTAACTGTGTGACACTGACGTGTTGGACTGTGAGGCGCAGCTGATCTTTGGCTTGTGTGTGGTCATGTGGTCAGGAAGGCAGATCGGTGTGTGTGTCCCGGCTCTCGCTGGTATTTTAATGCAGGACATTTTGTTTTTAAGGCTCATTTTCATGCATCAAGAATCAGCAGCATTCAGCCAACAGTCACATGTCAGATAAGCTCCACAGGCTGAATTAAAAAAAAAAAGTAGTTGACTGCTGTTTTAATTAAGATTTTAGTTGTCAAAGCAATAGTCAGCAACATGTGGCCTTGGATTTGCAAGATATAGTCTACCTTTACTTAACAATCTAATTATGAAGCCATTAGTTCACCACAGTGAATAAAGGTTTCTATTCATTCAGCAACCATTTATATTATACAATATAATAATACATTAGTGTACATTAGTGTATAGATTATACAGTGCACTGCTGTACACAAGTGTTTGTGTTGCCTTCAAAGAGATTTATGTGGCTTTATGTTGACATCGTTCTGACCCGAGACAATCCAGCCAGTTTAGTGTTTTCCATGAAAAGTCACACTTTTATATTCCACCATGAGTTGTAAAATGAATTAAACATTTTATTACATATGCCTTCTGATGCAATGAGCAAACACATTGTTCCATTAGAACACTGGAGTGATAGCTGCTGGACATTGGCCTCTATACACCTATGTAGATATTGCACCAAAAACAGACTTTGCAGGTAGAATAGTCATTTACCACATTAGCAATGTATAGAGTGTATTTCTGATTAGTTTAAAGTTATCTTCATAAAAAAGAAAACAAAAAGACAGTGCTTTTCTTTCAAAAATAAGTAAATTTCTAAGTGACCCCAAACTATATACAGTATATTATATATACTTGAACAGTAGCATACATTACACTACATAATCCTTCATTACCTTACCATACCTTACATTACAAAATTCATTGAGATAGGACTAGAGTAGTATTGATCAGTTCACAGGAAATGTGTAATCAATCAAGCTACATGACTATCATATCAGGTGGCCACATTCATAATATTATAAAAAACACAAGTACTGACCTTAATAAATATACCTAAGTGCACATCCATGCATTTACACAATGGTTTGTCATTGCTCTCTTTTTAAAACACACACACACACACAGAGACTGAAAGCCTGTAATGAGATTAGAAACCACTGTAAACACAGTGGAGAGACTGAGGTGATCGTATTAGTCGTATATATACAAAGTTGGTCAAGCTCCTCGGACAGTGTAGTGAGCTAAGCCACCAGTCACTGCTTCAGTACACTAACGCTGTTCCCTGAGAAGCAGCAAAAGCAGCACAACTATCTCAAAGCCAAACAGATAGGCATGCAAAATATGTCCAGTTGAGTTGTTTATTGTAGTTAAACAGTAATATACAAAACCAGGCTCCCGTTTTCCCCAGTTTCACATCTGTTAGCTAAACGAAGTTAATCAGCTGCAGTAGCTTCATAACATGAGGAATCTCACTGAACATCTGACTCTGCTGGAAGAAACAAGATACATTTTTTGCCCGTAATTCTTTTAGATAGAAACCTTTCTGGTCTTATTATTGTCACTGCTGCAAACATCTGTGTGTTGATCCACCAAACTGAAATACGAACCAAATTGATGCTAGAACAGTCATCACATCAACAGCCTATAGTGTTGGAGTTTCCTTTTAGGCTTAAAAGAAAACGTTGTAATGTACAGAAGGTGTGAGTGCATGGTTGAATATGTGTTTGTGTGTGTTCCTGTGTGTACTTGAGTGTTTGTATATGTATAATAGTATACACTACCATTCAAAGGTTTGGGGTTACTTAGAAATTCTCCTATTTTTTAAAGAAAAGCGCTGTTATATTTAATATGGATAACTTTAAAGTAATCAGAAATACACTATACATTGCTAATGTGATAAATGAGTATTCAAGCTGCAAATGTCTGGTTTCTGGTGTAATATCTACATAGGTATATAGGGGCCCATTTCCAGCAACTATTACTCCAGTGTTCTAATGGTACAATGTGTTTGCTCATTGCGTCAAAAGGCTAACGGATGATTAGAAAACCCGTGCAATCATGTTAGCACAGCTGAAAACACTTCAGCTGGGTAGAGAAGCTGTAAAACCGACCTCTCTTTGACAAAAGGAAAATTTGATAGAAAACAATATTATTTCAAATACGTATTATTATTTCTAGCCATGTCAATGTCTTGACTATATTTTCTATTCATTTTACAACTCATGGTGGTAAATAAAAGTCTGAATTTTTATGGAAAACACAAATTTGTCTAGGTGATCCCAAACCCCAACGTGTGTATGTGTGCACATGATTGTTTGTGTATCTTTGTGTGTGTACGTGAGTGGTTGTGTGTGTTTGTGTATGTGAATGTATGTATGTATATATGAGTGTTTTAGAGTATGTGTGTTTGTGTACATCAGTGTTAATGAGTGTTCCTGCCTGTATAAGTGCATGTACATGAGTGTTTGTGTGTATTTGTTGTGTATATATGTATATGTGGCTCATTTCTGGGGTAGCATTCAGGCGTGCATGGAATTCTGAGATTCCATTAGTTTAAAAAGAAAGCACCCTTTTCAGGTATGAAAAAGGTTCATAAAACTCTGATCTTTGGAAACACATGTAGTCCAATATTTGTGAGGTCACATGGCGGCCACATGTCAGGGTCAAGCCCAACGTTATTGTTTTGTTTTTACTGGTTTATTGAATTGGATAAATAATCGTGGTATTGGTATTGGCTACTTAATTTCTGCTATCATGACACCTCCAACTTTAATAACTGTATCTTTAAACCTGCAGTGCAGGAGGTCTGTCTCCATCTGCTGGTGGTGGAAGTGTATTGCATGCCTTTTACACTTTTATTTTGAAAAACAGCTCTGTGTTGTGACCCTTTGTGGCAGTAAAGCAGTGGATAAACTCTTTATAGTGGAACACAACCTGATAAATGGCTAATTTTTCACTAGCAGAACATGTTACGTTAGGTTTGATAATACTTGGAGAGTCGAGAAGTAAGATTTTATTATTTTATCCACAAGTCAAGTAAGCATTTTGTTTTAAAGATTTGTTAACATATGCTTAGACTGCTATAGAAAACATTCATTTTAATAAAAAAATAAAGAAAATATTTCTGTTTCTTTAGAAAAAGTTTAAATAGAAAATTGCATCCTAGTTTTGAAAAAAATAATATTTTATTTTGACTGTGATAGTCAGTTCAATGCAGCAGCAAAGTGAACATTTATTTCACATGACTGATCAGCAGTTTCTGCCATTGACGTTTTCCTGGTAATCCTGTAATATCTCACATTCCTTTGTCTTGTCTCTGGACAGCATAAAACATGATCATTGCTCGCTGATATGAAAGAATTATCAAAATTGATCAAATGAAACTAATTCCTGAAGATCTTTCCAGTTTCTCTTGTAGACGACTGACTACAGTCAAAATAAACTGTTTTTATGTCTAAAATTTGACTAAAATAGTTATTTTCTAAAACAATGATCCGATTCAAATAAACCAAATATATACTATACTAAAACTTGACTAAATATAATGAAAAAATAAAAAAAGATATTTTACGCAGGACTGAGATTAAATAAAAAATAGCGTTTAGGGTATTGTAATCAATAGAGGACAGATGCACTGCCCCTAACTCAATGCTTTTACTTTGAAGAGTTATTATAGGACACTCTGGCTGGCTTCCTGCAATATCTTTGTGGTGTTCTCTAATCAGGTTGTGTTTTGCACTGCGGCATTTGATAAAACAAAGGTATGATTTCTTTCAACAAACTGAGTCAGTGTGTATCACTTTGCATTTCCTTATTTCAACCGACAGAGCTCCACGTCTCCATGGATCATACACAGTGGATCAGAGCAGTTCCTCTCAGCAATGTTCTCCATCTCCTTCACACGGTTATATTATATCCACTCAGCTTCACTGCGTCTCTCGGTCAGTAACACTTGTCAGATGACATTAAAGTGATACTGTTCCTCAGATATTTCAGCTTGTTTCCTACAGTACAAACCAGAATATGTGTTCAGTGTATTTCCATCTTCACACATTTCAACAAGACACACACACACACACACACACACACACACACACATATATATATATATATATATATATATATATATATATATATATATATATATATATATATATATAAACTACTGTGCTGACTCTGCGCTGAAACCTGGTGAAGAACTGACCTAGAACATAAATTAACAAGAGTAGATGATAATCTGTGATTGGTCATTGATCGGTCAATGATCAGTCAGTGATCAGCAATTAGTTACTACTTACATATTTAAATAACATGTCAGCAGAGATAAAATAATCCTGCAGTAACTGCTGTGAAACATTTATGTTACCATCATATACAGTATAATAATACTGTTACATACAGTGTAATACTTGATATTACTATCACATACAGTATAATACTTTATGTTGCTATCACATACAGTATAATACTTTATATTACTGTCACATACAGTATCTTCTTTTATATGATATTGTCACATACAGTATAATACTTCACATGTTAAAATGAGGCTGTATCTGTGCTGTATGTGTCACATGATGTGAACTCTCGCTGTGGGCTCCTACTCTGCTGCAGCCTGTCCACCTCAGGCTGCCTGCTGACAATGAGTGGGAGGAGGAAGAGGATGGGGAGCAGGGGGAGGAGGAGGAGGAGGAAGAGGAGGGGGGACAGATTAGCAGAGGAACAGACTGAGGTGAGTCAGTGGGAGGGTTTGGAGTGAGGAAGAGGAGGAGGGGGGCAGATTAGCAGAAGAACAGATTGAGGTGAGTCAGTGGGAAGGTTAGAAGTGAGGAGGAGGAGGAGGAGGTGGAGGAGGAGGAGGATGGAGAGAGGAAGGCCATGTGCAGCTTCATCCGCTGCTCTCCTTGATGGTGTGATGCTGTGCTGTAGGTCTTCATTTAACCATGTGCGTTCTTTCAAAATCACAGTGAGAACGAAGCAAGAGAGCGAGGCTACATCAACATAACTACATTTTCTTCCCAAACAGAGCCCCCCCTTTCCCTGATTCACTCTGTACAGCCATGAAATAGCACATTTTATCTTGCTCATTAATTATCTTTAACAGGGGTCGGCAATCTTTCAGAAAAATTCAAGACGTGCCTCCTTTGTCAGCTACTATTAAATCTATTTATAGTAGTAATCTGCTGACCTATAGAACTGTGAAAGACACACCGTCGTATGTATACAGTAACTATGGCAACACACGTGGCAACACATGAGCATGATAGTGATCCTTAGGATATTAAATAAAAAAAAAAAACAATAAAGTATCCTAACTACCTTATCCTCTAACTACCTGTAGTGTCTTATAGATATAGCTGTTGTGAAGTGGGAGAACATACATAGTCACATGACTTCCTGTTTACTTTACCTTCTTTGAAATATGTTTTGGATGCATTCAGGTAACTGTTTTTAACTTAGTTTTGTTGTGAACCAGGTCCTTAAATCTGAATGCTTTCATTTTGATGAAGAGACTTGGTGCTTTTATTTTCTTTTTTGAAGGACAAAGATCGGATCTATATTTGATTTGTATCAAGCAGGCGATGTATGGGAGTATCAAGGAAAGGTGGATAAAATGATGGTTGAAATTGAAGATCTTTGAATTTCTAATATCTCTGAAGCAATCACCGAATGTCTTTAAAGAGCCAATGAGGAGTTTTGGGAAGCAGAGATGTTTTCTCACCCAAAAATATATCTCAGCTAAATCAGTTAAATAATCGTAGCTTTCTTTGCCGGGTGTTTTGAAGATGCGATGATTGGCTTCTGACAAGATAATTACATCTCCATCTCCATCTTCGTCTGTCACCGGCTACATAATTACATCTCCGTCTTTGTCACTGGCTACCTGCTGCTAGTTGTCAGAGCCATAGGCTACTGCAGTAAATCGTTTCATCATTCCAAGGAGGTTCTGGCCATGAAATAAGAACCTAAAAATAAACTACACAGAAGAAACAACATTTGCCGTAAATTGGACACATAAGCAATTGTGGGAAATGTAGATTCATCCACATTAAAATGAGACTGTTTCATAACTAAAAATAAATTCCTCAGGGTCACAGCGAGATGAGCACTCAGAACGTTCAGAATAAAAGGAGTCAAAGGAAGTTCAGACAGGAGAACACTGTGTTCTATAGGAGTGATGTAACCTGGGTTTAATACTGCTGAGTCAGGCTGGAGGAGCTACACTTCCATTAGCACCGGGCTGGAAAAACACACGCACACACACACACACAGATGAGTTTATTCCTCATGTTTTGGTGACAGTGACTCTCAGTGAACGAGGAGAATGTGGAACATATGAAAATAAACTTGTACATCTCCACGTCCAGATGACTCAGACTTAGCACAAAGACCCTTGAGATCGTTGTGACTGACGTCAGAGGTCAACATGACCTGTCCCTGCAGAATCACGTCTCATCATATAAACCTTCATACTCTGGATGTATAACTCGAACCTTGATGGAATTTATGACATCGCGTCCCAGAAGCTGAACGACTATGTGTGTATGTTTCAACCTCTCAAATGGATTCAGGCTGCAAAGCCAAACACAAGCAGAATGTTTATAGCGAGACATGTAAATGCTCAGCCCACAAGTAAATTAAGGATTGACTGATATGTTTTATTCTGGGCTGATTAGTAATCAGTAAGAAAACCCCAAAAAACAATATTTAGAACCGGTCATTCATTTGCAGAAAAAGTGTCAAAGTTTCAGTTTAAACTTGCTCCACATTGAGCAGCTGCTATAATATAATGCGTTGAGTCGACTTCTCACCATCAGTGTAAACACACTAGATTGTAGCCACACTAATTTCCAACTGTGAGATATGTATGAAATCTAGAAGAAATGTGACCGTAGGAAACCACATAGTTAGAAATAAATAAATAAATAAAAACACAATTGAAACTTTAAGTATCATCCATGTTCATGTTACACAAAAGGGCTAATAATACACTAATAATGCATCACCCATCTGCTTTTTATGGCCTAGAAAATGGAGGTTTTGTGTTTTTTTTGTTTGTTTGGCACAAAGATAACTATATAGATGTAACAGTAATGACTATAGAAATATTACAAACATGGGCTCCACATTATAGTCTTATTTCAGTTTTGGCAAATAAGGAATCTTCAGTTTAATAGTAACAACAGTTGACTGGATGGTCTTTCGTAAACGCAAGATAATCATCTAATGTTTTAACTGTTTCACAGAAAGAAAAAAAAAAGAAAATTCCGATTGATTTATATGTACAAATACTCAAAAATGAAAATATGTGTATATGTTTGGCATATAGCGATAATGAGCAATTAATAGACAAGACACACGTTTTAAACCATTATAATATATTTTTTCATTTCATGGGACCTTTAACTGCTGCTGCTCCACTAGAGGATGAAAAAAGGAGCACTAATAGAATTATACTGAATTGAAATTGAATGAGCGGTGCCTGGAAAATAGTATGAAAATCTATAAAATGTAGGTCTGAGAACTTCTAAAGAGCCAAGTTATGCTCTTTCCTGACTATTAACCTACCTAATGTTTTAACATTTAAAAAGATTACTTCACCAAGATGCATTATTCTGGGATTTTTAGCTGTCTATCTGGGAAACAGGCATCATGTCATTGAAAGTGATCATGAGATTTTGGACAGTTAATATCTTCACCATATAAGACATTTTTTATCGTAGATTCAGGAGTTTATGTTGCCTTAAAACCTTGAAGCGCTTCAACATAACACTGTTTATTCTCATCTCTGTCTGATACGCAGCTGCATGTTGAGACTTTGGTGTTGATAGGATATCATTCTGTAACCAATTAGAGGGGGCTGTGGGTGGGGCATCGCTCAGGGTAAGAACTTCGTTAAATTAGATAAAAAATGGATTTATTATATTTGCTATTGGCAAAAAAAGTTTTATTCCAATAATTGAAAAAATGCTGAATAGTGGCTGATATTACCAATAAGGCTGATAACCATGTGCAAACTTTTCAAATCTAAGGGTACAGAAAACACTGTTCAAGTACAGAGTTTTGAATGACATAATTTTCCATACAGGCCATGGTTCTGAGAAAGTATGTGGTACCACATTTGGTCAGTCCTGTTTGTTTGTCTGTTCATTTATCTCTGGACAGGATTTCAGAAAAAAATACTTTGCTGATTTTGGTGAAACTTGGCGGTAGGGTGTAGACTTGGCCAAGAATGAACCCGTTACATTTTGGGGTGGATTCCACTCATGGAATTTGCTGGCCATTGGTCTCAGTGGAGGCAGACTCTCTAATTACCCTTCTATTATCTCTTAGTTAGTTCTAATGAACAGCCGATGAGCCTTCTCTCACGCTAGGAGCTTCTTGTCTCTCAGATGATTCTTGTGCTTCAGCCTTCTAAAGTTGCTGGATATTGTGTTGTGAAGTTGTTATACTTCTCTAACACAGAGACATTATGCTCAGTTTCTTTGTCATCGACTAGTTGTGACCGTAAAACAGCCATCTTCGTCATTCGTTAAAGTCATCTTTGCAAGGTCATTTTTACCACTGACAGTCTGATTTACTTTGGATTATCCTTTGTTAATCTTTTTGATTTTTTTTTTTTTTTGATTGACAGCTGTGACAACCACTGACCACTAACCTGCAGCACCTGGAGGAGAGGGGGGAGGGGTCAACCAGCAATGCTTGAAAGACAGAAATAGGCTGAATCCAGACTGCTGTGCTAAACTATTGGAGAGCTCCAAAACCAGTAAGACCTATTACTTATAATTATTATTAGCTGGCCATTATTAGTATTAACTTGGCATTGGAAGTTACACCTGCATTGGACACACTTTGAAGTGGCAGTTTAAGGTCAGCCAATATATTTCTGTTTGGAGCCAGGATCCAAATAAGATGTTGTCTTTCTCTGCTCATTTGGAACTATCCAATTCCAGTCCAGGGGGTAAGACACCCGCTCTACATAGGCTTTAAACTAATCATGCTGTTGCAGGTTTAGACTGCCAGGGTAGAAGGGGTTCTTCACTTCCATGTCGGACCCTCACGTAACACACCAAGGTAGTTGTTTGGCATTTTTTTCATACGAAGAGGCATCCAAACCGTTTAATGCACACAGTTTGGCCCAAGTTTAATCTGTTTTAATTCATCCATAAGAGCTCAGCTGTCAAACTTACTTATCAAGTACTGCAGCACAGCTGAGTTATCAGCTTCATAAAGCAACTTACCAGTGTGAGTGTACCAGGAAGGAAAAAACAAAACAATGATGATTAACATTTTTCTTTCAATCCATTTGAAGACAATAACAATTTAGAAATGTGAGTAGCAGCAGATGAAAAGGAAATGGTGAAGAAAACAAAGAAACAATAAAAGAGCAGAAGACTATGTTCTATTTCCTAGGTTTGAATTTTTTCAGAACATCTGACCTTTTGTTACATGACATGTTCTGTGCTTTGAACACTCTGTGCAGTCACACATTCTACTTTATACAGACATCATAGAAATGCAATTCTAATTCAAGTATTTCCTGTAACTTCAGAAATGATCAGTACCAGGGTCCCAATGTGTGTAACCTGGTTTGTTGGAAGAGAACAAGGCCTCATTAATGTTATTAGTAACACCTGTGTTTCCCCTAGAACTAGTAAAGATGGAGGGATGTGAAGACCGTATATACCGCCCCTCGGTACATGTATGTGATAACGTCATAGTTCGGTGTCGATGCTCATTACAAATGTAAAGTTAACCTTTGAAAGGGAACACTGCAATATGTAGACCAGTGGGAATGTGGAATGTATTGGCTCCTGCCTGCTGAGAGCGAGGTCGGTTTCTCAGCAGTCCTCTGCTGCCTCTGCTCAGCATGCTGCTAACACAGGAAATAGAGCTAGAGGGAGTTTGTGTGTATGCGTATGTGTGTGCGTACGTGCGCATGCGTGTGTGTGTGTGTGTTTTCTATTGTTTCTTGGCTCTATGCCCAGAGGTGATACATGGGAGAGGACCTAAAATAAGAGGAAATAGAGGAGGTGGAGCGTCGAGGAGAAAAGACTAAAATGCCCTCATGCACATTGTCTACACTTGGAGATAAACAGAATCCAACGTGAAGATGTTTTAATACAGTAAAAAGAGATTAATGCAAGGTTCTGGAGATTTTTAGTGATGCTCCGATCACAATTTTTTGCCACGATCGCCCATTTGCATACCCATAGTTTTACCAGTCTGACAGATATTGACCAGGTTGCAGTAGACACAGAAGAGACCCCTCACCTAAACACTGAATCATTATGTGCACTTCATTTCAGCTTAGTGAGATTCTCTACATTTCTTCTCTTTGTTTATTGCCCCACCACCACTTCATCAGTTTGCACCATCTTTTTTTTGGCTGCAACAGTTTTAAAGACTTTAATCTTCATTTTAAATCTGTCTAAAAGAAGAACAGCCCTGGAGGCACTACATTTCTGCAACTGATATTATAATGTATAATTTCTATTTATTGTGATATGCTGTGTCATTTTAATGTTGATATTGTGTAATCATAATAATCAAATATATGTATTATCTTTTGAGTTAAAATATAAGATTTTAGATGCTACATCTATCTACCTAAATGTCTGTGAACCTCTGTCTAATGGTCACTGCAGCCGTATGATCATATAACATTTTTCCAACAGTCCACATTGAACCAAGTACTCAAGCTGCCGACAACTACACCCTTAATGTTACCGTATTGCACTGGTGAACTGTTACAAACACAGAGATGAAGGGGAATCTATCCTTCGGTCAATATTTTTACTGATTCTGATCACTGACCGATCATTCGGAGTATGGTACACTTGGTACTCTTGGTTCTGATTCATATGTGCTGGACCCTTGAACGTGTGTCACCATTGGCGCAGTATATCACAATTATCAACCACTCACTATAAAGCACCTGTTGAGTTTCTCCTTTGAACACATTACATCAGAACACTACAGTCAGTAAAAGCTTAATCACATAAATCGTTCTCTGCCTTGCTCATCTCCCTCAACTCGCATCGCAATTCTACATTTACTGTATGAATCAGGTGGGCCCCCTATCTGCAGGTTACTCTAAAAGAAATGTAATATCCTCTTTTGCCGGCAACTCCCCATAATTTCGGGAATCGTATCTTTCCAGCTCCACTAAGATGGTGGCATTGGAGAAGAAAATGAGGAAAGAAGCCATCACTAAAGCAAGGTTCCTCACAGGAGGGCCATTGGATGTTATGAAATAGCTTATTGCTATAACACATGCTGATGCATTCACTTGGTGACTGGATGATTGCCATAGGAGACAGCGTTATCTCTGCTTCACCAAAGGCTATGCTAGTTTGCCTCTTGGGAGGTTTTCAGCACTGCTGACTCTTTTTCAGACTGTCTGCCAATTTTTTCCAAGTGTGTGGAATCCCAACCTAAATTTTTCAAAGACATGGACCAGATATCACACCGACCTTTCTGAGTCTGTCGTCACACTGAAGCGTTTCTATAGTCAAACCAGTGATTTTCAAGTGGCTTCAAACATTCAGTGCCTTGTGGTGGGAAGCACAAGATAGACCAAACCGGCAAGTCCAGGTCAAAACTTCTTCAAAGTTTCTTCAGAGGAGAGGGGAGGGAGAAGAATGGGAAAGGAAAGGACCAAAGTCCAAACCCAGGAGGACACCTTAGGTAGAGTAGAGAGAGGGCGGAGGAGGAGAGGCTGTTGATTCTGATGAACTGTTGTCTATTGGTGAGGTATTACTTTAACCATCTCGGGCAGTTCCAATGATATTGAGGAATTATTTCAAGGCAGGAGAGAAGAAGGTATGGTTGATGGTGTCAAAAGCTGCAATGCAGCAAATGTGGCTAAATTTATATATCAATGAGCTGTCTTTATAGCTGAATCACTAGCAGAGTTCTGTCAGCTGCTCATTCAGCTATTAACATTGCATTGACCAGCAGGAGCCACTAGTAGCCATAAAACCAATCATGCAGATTTTGTCATTCACAGGTAAACAAACATACACCAAAAAATACTCTTTTCTTTACCTGTTCTTACTGAAGTAAGGACAGTAAGAACAGGTAAAGCTTTACCTGTCCTTACTGGAGTAAGAACAAGTAAAGCTACAAAACAGTGTTAGAGCAATATTATTGCCATTATTTGCCAGTATGTAATAATGAAATAAAATAATAAATAAATACATTTAAACTTTTAAATAAATAATAAAAGTCATAATCTATAGGAAAACCAAAAAATATATTTGTTAAAACTGTGGAGACTTAGAAATATACTATTGGTGCCCATGGTGTTATTATCAAAACAGTGGTAATATATGCCATTACTCCCTGGACAGGCCATAAATACAGTGACCTTTATGTGCAACATACAACATTTAAGGAAATAAGTTAACAAAACAGATATGCCATTGGAACATAAACCTTTGTACATACTCTAAGGGTTTTAAGGATTAATACATGTGGTCTAATGGTGCCCATCTGTCTTGCAACCTTCATCTGATTCCTAGTAAACAGAATAACAAGGCATTATGAAGTATAAAGACTGAACAACAGCCCAATGTTATCTGGGAAAAAGGCCTGCAGGCATCTAGCCCTGAAACCCACTCTCTGTTATGTGACTATCATTTGTGTGTGTCATCTGATTGTAGGTTTGATACTAGAAAGCATTAAGAATGTGTGTGATTCCTTGAACATGAAGTTGTATGTGAAAATGCTGTAGGTTACAGGTGAGGAGACAGATGAGAATGATTATGTTTGTAAGACATCAACAGTAAATGGAGACTTTTCACATTCTCTCCTTTCTCTCTCCTACCATGTTCTACAGGAAATGAGCAAAACACATGTTCCTAATCAAAATGAAATCAGTCTTTGCGCATGTGTGTGTGGTGTGTGTGTGTGTGTGTGTGTGTGTGTGTGTGTGTGTGTGTGTGTGTGTGTGTGTGTGTGTGTGTTTTCATGGTAAACCAGAAACATTTGTCTCACAGTAGGAATCACAATGTAATTAAATAAAACTTATTTACAGATCCTTAAAAAGACTGCAACTAAATTGTAAATAATTTATTATATTGTTTATTTACATATGTTTGGTTTTGTCTCATATGGTTACAGTGTGGTTTCTATACTGGTTGCTTTATTTGTAGGACACCTTCCTTTTTACAAAAACATCTAGAAGTTTTTTGTTTGTTTTTTTTTTGTTTTTTTTCAAAAACTATAAGGATGGTTTCTAACTGAATCACCAGCAGAGTTCTGACAACTGCTTATTCATTAGCATACCATTGACCAACAAGAGCCATGAGTAGCTACTAGAACACTAAAACAATTTTGTAAATGAGATCCTTCCCAAAATTTACAGGTTCATCCTTTGCCAATTCTGCAACCTACACACAAGTTTCACTAGGATGAGCCAATAATTTTTCTATAATCCTGTTGACACCGATATGTGCACCAAAAATAAAACGTCCTTATGAAAGTAATAATTACTGCAAGAAGAGAGTGGCACACATAACTATGTTTATATGCACAGAGGGGTCCCACTTAGGTTTTGGAGTATCTTGAGGTCTTGAATGTTCCAGCTTGGCTTCTTTGAAAAAACTATGGCATGAATCCACATATCTTCTGATCACTGTTCGCTACTGTATCTGTACACATGGTACTTAAACCTTTGGTTCACTAAGGGGTGGACGAGAGAGAAACATATTCTGTTTATTTAAAGGGACAGGCAAAAGTGCAGTCACTTGATTTGAAGGGAGCAGGGTATGGTTAGGAGACCTTGGTCAGAGGATTTAAGGGGCCTGGAAGTTTGATAGTGTGTAAAGGTGCGAGGTCATGAAGGGCTTTCTAAGTAATGAGGAGTAGTTTGAAGTGTATCTGAACCAGAGGGGAAGCCAGTGAATTAATCGAAGAAAGGACATGACCGATTGGTTGAGCCAGATGAAGAGAGCATTACAGTAGTCTAGTCATGAATATATAAAGGTGTTGATTAAGTTTGAGAAGGTTTTATTGGGTGATGTTTCACAACTGGAAGAAGCAGGTTTGTGCTTGTTTATTGATGTGTCAGTCAAGAAGAAGTATGGTTTTGTCTAGCTTTGGAAGAATTATGTTAGATCATCTGGATTTTTTTGTGACCTTGTCAACAAAGAGGTTAAAAAGGCTTCGCAATGTAATGAAGCTGCTGTGGGTTTGGATGGATGGGGAGGATTTACCAGCTGGTCAATGATTTTAAACCAGAAACTAGGATTATGTTTATGGTCATTGATGGAATTGGCAAAATAGACAAGTCTGGCCTCTTTAACGGTTTGCTTGATTAATTGGAGCAGCTCTTTCAAATGAAAGAGATGGGCCCTGAGAATGGATTTTCTTCCATCTCTGTTACACTCTATCTATCCAGGAGCTTTCACTGAAGGAGATGAAAGAGCTGGTAGTAAAGGGGGTTGTATTGTTCAGGGTAGAGACACACTTAAACCATTGTTAAACCAGGTGAGGGGATTATTTACATAGGAGTAGACAGGAGGAGGGGTGGAAGAATTCAGAAAACAAGAAGAAAAACTGGCTGCAGACTGGTCATTAACAAAGGTTGAGCAGAGGACTGAAGACAGGTATCAACATATTTGTGTGGCCTAAAGCAAAGTTAAACATATAGTTTGATAGTTTAATGACAGAAACATGGTAAAGGCAAGGTCAAGGATTTGACCTTGGTCATGTGTGAGTCTTGAAACATGTTGAATAACATTAAATGAGATGGTGGTGTGTCGTCTTCATGAGCAGCTGTGGTCAGTGTCAGTCACTGAAAGCAATGTATTGGATAAGGTTGAATACCTTAGGTTGTTTGACATGCTTAAAGTTGAGGTAAAGGCTATCAGGTGTCAAAAGGTCATGTCCAAGTATTTTTTTGTGCTGATGGGAATGGGACCATAGATTCTAACTCATGTTAGAGTTTAACTGTTTATTCATGGTGTCATTGGTGCCCACATGATGATTATTATTTGAGCAAAGGGATGGAGGTCTATGAGCACTGGTGACAGTTCAATGTTAAATGACTTCAGGTTGTGTAGTCTTACAGCCGTCATTGTACAAGGTGATTTTGGTTGAGAGGGATGACAGATATGTATTGGCTTCACCTGGGAGAGAAAAGATGGAGTTGCCATTGCTATAGATGACTTTACCACCACTAATCCCAGCAGTGTCTGGTGCACTGCTGGACAGGTGGCTTGATAAGTAGAGGTGCTTCAGAATATCATATACCTGGTTGAAGGTAAACACCTCCAGGAGAAAAACGTATTTGGAGTGTTTTCACTGGATCGAAAGGTTGTTGGGGAGAGACATTGTTTTTCTGCCAAACCTAATCACTCTTAGCCTCCTTGGTCTGCTCCTCTGTTAGCTCCTTGAGTGGAGTTAAAGAATTGGAGAGTGGAAGAGGGTCATAGTCACCATATATATATATATATATATATATATATATATATATATATATATATATATATATATATATATATATATATATATATATATATATGTGTGTGTATGTGTGTGTGTGTGTGTGTGTGTGTGTGTGTGTAAATGTTGCTAGTTGCATGATTTCACAGCTTAACTCAACCCAATTTGGTTGTTTGTTTCTCTGTATTTCAGGCAGTGTGTCCACCTGAGAGGAGAGTTGGAGTGAGAGTGGAGAAGCAGCGGGGGTTGATTGTTCCTTTTCCATCATCCTCTGCTTTTATTCAGTCCTGTGGAAGCACTCATCCACCCAGGCACACACTCATCATCGCTCAGCATCAGTCCCTGTACTCCTTCTTTCATTATCCATCCATCTCTCTGATGAAGAGGTCATTGTAACATTAGAAAGTGCAGTCATTTCTGTTAATTACAGGGCTGCTAACAGTGAGAGAGTCTGTAGAATTATTAGACTTGAGTTGTTAGCTCAGTCCCTCAGGGCCCCTCATTCAGATTCAGTCCTTAAGTCCGTCAGGGCCCGTCAGACTCAGTCCCTCAGTCCCCCAGGGCCCAGTCAGACTCTTAGTTCCTCAGGGTCTCCCAGGGCCCAGACTCGGCTCCTCAAGGTCTCTTAGGGCCTCTCGGGCCATGAGGAGAGCCAGGAGGTTTCTCTCTTTCTAGGCTTTCTCTTCTCCACCTTGTGTCTTCATGTTTTGGGGGTCCTTTGGTGCCCCCACCCTCTGTCGACCCCCCCGCACCCGCTGCCACCACGGCCGGCCACCCCAGTCGCCTCGTTGCCATGCCGACAGAGACACTGGCTCCAGCCCTGCCAGATAGCAAGGCCGCTGGTCCTGCAACGCCCTTCAGTTCCACTGTACCCCTTCGCATCCTCAACAAGGGCCCGGACTACTTCAGGAGACAGGTACTGTTTATTATTTAGGCCCAAGCCAAGATTGCAAGCACTCAACAAAACCCTATTGATATCGCTTTGGTTCACAAATTTTCTTTCAATGCACAAATGGTCACAAAAACTTGTGCACACGTCATCATCATCACACGCTCATCGTTGTATCTATAGCTTTGTTACCTTTTTGTATTTGTGCACTGTTTTAATCAATGCATTCACAAACAGATGTTTTCTTACTGTAGTGTTTCTCATTTACTTAGTGCAATTACTGTGAATTTTGTCAAAATAAGAAACATTTGTGTGTCTCAGAACTCATACATTTTTCAATATCAACATTAAGTTCACAGTGTGACAGTGTATGGAGTTGGCTTAGTAAAGGAAAACAATTTCTACAAGATTTTATATATTTGAATATGTAACATGGCCCCATGAAGACAAAACATCCATAATATTTTGATGGTATTGTTTTAGAAGTGGGTGACGTGGTGGTACAGTGGGCTTTTTTCCCAGAAAAAAAGGTCAAATGATGTTGTTAAAGTCTTTCAAAATATCATCTCCTCTGTCATTTCATGTTTTTTATGTTTTCCCGTTGGTCACATGTCTCAAATTTCCATTGTTGGTGCTTATACAGTGCAGGCTTCAAGTTTTCACATCACATACTGTATTGATATACTGTAGGTACATTGTTTGTCAGTCTGTATACTGTAGTTGACAGCGAAACCAACCAATCAGGGACTGTTGTAGACTCTTGCAAACAGTAATGGTGGCTCCAACTGTGAGCTATGAGTAATATGCTAAGGTCAACATTAGTAAAGTAAACATAGCCCTACATGTAGTTATTGCAAAAATGTACTTGATGATAACAATTAAACAACACTGAGAGTATGCAATTAGCAGAGTTTCTCAATGGAAAAAAACATTTTCACAGCCATGCCCCTCCCCATACATCATACATAATTTTTTTTCTTGCCATGAAACAGGAAGTTGGAATGACTCAAAGGTACAATTCAATATCAATTTACTTGACAATGTTACAGATAACAGGAAGTCAGCCCAGTTTGACAGACATTCCATTTACATGAAGTTAACACAATGCGGTCAACACTCAATGTGCAGTAATGCGACCTGCTGATGACAGGCGTTCTTCCCCACATTTTTGTGTCTGTAAAAATACACTATGTATTTGTATTATTTGTACATAGCCAAGATAAATGAAATCTAAAGGGTTCTGTGGAACATATTTTTCATAATGTTGAACTGTGTGTGTTTCAGGTTGAACCGAATCCAAAGCGCCTCAGTGCTGTCGAGAGACTAGAAGCTGACAAGGCAAAGTATGTCAAGAGCCAGGAGGTGATCAACGCCAAACAAGAGCCAATCAAACCACCTGTTCTGGCCAAGCCTCCCATCGGCCATACCCTTCTGTCCAAGAGGGGCTCTGGGATTGGTGGAGGAGGAAATGGAGGTGGGATACCTTTCAAACCGTCCAATAACAACGCCAAGTCAGATACGTGTGCGACGAGCAGCGGCAGCAGCAAACGGGAGAATTTAAACCTGGAGATCTTAAAAAACCTCCTGAACTCGTCTTCCTCTTCAGGGGCAGGCTCTGAAGGGCTCGGGGGCGGAGCTAAGAGTGCTGTGCTGATGAGATCATCAGGGGGAATGGCCAGAAGTTGGACACCATCAGGGTAAACTGTTACACTCTGTTCAAGTGTCATGTGAAGTAATGTACGAATTGGATTTATAATTATAGAAAACACCCTGACACTGTATAAGTCCCATAGCTGTACCATTCATCAAAACATGACTTATGCAAATTTTATATTAAGTGCTCTCATTAACAATCAATAGGTGGTTAATCATTAACAAATTATTAGATAGAGTGTATGTTTTTTTCATAATAAAACCACCCATGTACGATGTTAAGCACAAAATGTAATAAATAAAGGATTTAAGGGTACAGTGTGTAATTTGGGAAGAATCTATTGCTAACAAACCAAATGCAGTAGATGCAAAACTAAAAAAACCCCACAAAAAACAACTCTTAAGATCCTCTCTAGAGTGATTGTTTGGTTTATCTATTATGAGATACTGTAGAAACATGGTGCAACATTGTGGCTTCATGTAGTGGTCTCCCTCCACCACTACTCCTCCCTCAAGTCACCGTTCCACATAAAAGCAGCTTAATCTGAGGTAATAAAAACACTGTTCTTATTTAGATTGAATTAAATACTAAATAAAGCATGCAAAAAACAACACAAATATTATATTCCATTTCTAAGGAGTCTGTACAGCTGGATGTTGTTGAATCACATTTTTAAATTAAATAGCACAAAATAAAGACTACATTTAAATTTGCAGATTGGCACAACAAAATCCTAACTACTACTAACACAGCAAATTTCCTTAGAGGAAATTATCTCAGCCTAAAGGTTGAATTATGATTTTGTATTGAACTGATGTGAGTCTACATCAGGGTTCTTCAACCTTTTTTAGCCCAAGGACCCCTTGGGTGTCAGAAGAACAGAGCAGGGACCCCCACTTAAAATTCTTATTTTATTATTATAATTGGTAGTAGTAGAAGTAGCAGTAAAGGTAGTAGTAATAGTATGATTAGTAATTAGGAATTTATCCATCAAGTCTTTAAAACAACTCTGTGTGTCTTTAGCCAACAACAACTATGGTAGCTAACTAGCTTGTTTTTCGGCTCTGAAGTTGACGTTAGTCACATAGCGCTAAGACTGACGTGATGGGAATCATTTCTATGTTAGTAGACGAAAATAGTTTTTGTCAAATTGTAGATTATTAATGTTAATGAAGTTTTCTCCATCATATTATAAATACATATATTTTTTAACTCACAAATTATTTGGGTAAATATTTAGGTAAAAATAAAAATAATTTCTTCATTTGGAGGACCCCCTGCAGTACCTCCACGGACCCCCTGTTGAATATCACTGGTCTACACTATAGGACCCTAAGCACATAAGCAAGTCTTCTACAAGCATGTCCTAAGTAACTGATCCACCCAGGTGCTTTACACAAGTGTCCTATAGAAGTATCCTTTGTGCAAGTGTTAAATTAAAAGTGTCCTATACATATATGCTCTACAAAAATATCCTACGCAAGAGCTCTATGCAATAATACTTCTGTCGCTATATTTTGTCTTTTAGCTTCTTTGTGTACTACAAATAAATCCAACTGAATCTGAGCACATTGTGTTGGATTGTGTTGCAGCTTAATGTTGCTAAATGCTGAAGGTTGTACAATACTAATTTTTACTGAATTTACTGCAATGCACAACCAATAAAAGACCTAAGAGGTTTGTGTTTTCATCTATTGAACTGATCAAGGCAGAGAAAGAGTGAACTTCCTGTGCTTGTCTGGCTGATCAGCACAGCTGAAAGTAATGGACAAGCAAACCAACAGTCATTGCATCACTGTGATGTGTAATTATATGTCTGTGCACATCAGGCTATGGTGAAAATAGTAAATATACTGTATTTATATAGCATCCTTTTAGTCTCCTGGCTACTCAAAGCACCTTACACAATAACCAAATATTTACCCATTCACATCTATTCATATAATTATGGCAGAGGCTACCATTTCAAGGCCCTACCTCTAATCATTGACACAGTTCACAGGAGCAATTTTGGGGTTTAGTATCCTGCCCAAGGACACTTCGACATGCAATGTAAACCAATTGAACTCAAGCAGGAGCTGATTAAATTTGGTGGTCCCATCCCCTCATGAATGTAATATTTTAGAGACACCAGGTGAGAATTTATTCAAATGAAAAGAACTCCTTTATTACTCCAACACAGCTGACAAATCAGGGCATGAAGTGGAATAGAACTGTGAGGTATTGGATTGTCTGTTTCTGAAAGGTACACAATAATCTCTAATCAAATGTTGGAATGTGTATGTGTGCGTGGGGGGGTCATCCTCTCATAATTTCATTGTTCATTCTTTCTACCTACTTCACAATGTTCATATATATTTTCTTTTTGCTCCTAGGATGCCATTAACCTACCGCTCCACAATGACACTTAATGAGCAACCACCAGACTCTGCACCCAGTCCGAGCACCTCACACTCCCTGCGATCCTTCTCCCATTCCTTGAAGGTCCCTCCAGTGAACAGCGGGGGACGTCGCAGTCCGCAACAGCGAGGAAACCTCAACCTCAGCAGACGAGTGCTGGATGAGAGAGGAGGTGAAGGAGGAGTTATGGATCGTTCACGTTCCCCACTGCCACCTCTTCTCACCTCCCATTCTTCTTCAGACCTCCTGCGACTCTGCAATGGCAAACCACTCCAAACAGCCCGGTCCAGCAGTTCCTCAGCTCCACCTCTCCCCCCAAAACCAAACCCTGCTTTCCTCCCTCCTCCTGCCCTCTCAATGGCACTGCGTCATCCTTGTTCGTCTTTGTCCCCTGCAGCCTGTGACAACAATTCCCCTCAGTCACTATCATGTGATCCTTCAAATGATCCCAACCTGGAGCTTGAGCTTGGTTCATCAGTGGCTCGCCGTTCCTCGCTACATAGGTCTAAATCGGACCTGTCAGACCGGTACGCCCGGGCAGGAGCTGACGTGGAACGCTTCTTTAACTACTGCGGCCTTGACCCAGAGGAGTTGGAAGCGGTTGGTCCAGAGAACTTTGCGCGGGCTAACTCTGACATCGTCAGCCTGAACTTCCGATCAGCTTCCATGATCTCCTCCGACTGCGACCAATCACGGCGATCCTCCAATGACGGGCTGTCAGACGCGGATGAGGGTGAAGATGAGGAGGAGGAGGCTGGGGAGAGAGTTCCATACGGCATCTCAGCTGTGGAGCGAAATGCAAGAGTCATCAAATGGCTGTACAGCATCAAACAGGCGAGAGAGACGCAAAAAGTCTCACATGTTTAGGCGAGGCATTACAGTGGATTGGATGTACTATAAACTTCAGGCAGACTGCCCCATGTTTCAGAATTAATAGATGGACCAGAATTTCACAAGTTTAGAGACTGAAAGGCTGAACTGAAAACTTGTCAAAATGTATCAATGAATCAAAGAGAAGGTCTGACAGGTCTGACATGAACTAGATAAGAAAAAGAGACACCTCCTCATTCTAGGATAGACAGAAACAGAAAGGATTCAACTTGTATAGTCAAGTTTATCAAGGTTCTGTCTGGAGAGACAAACAACTACAGGACATGTACGAACTAACTAGTTTAAAAGTTTCTCTGTGGGCACTGTATAAACAACAGACAAGTCTGTCCATTTGCTTGAGCAACAAGAACAAGAGCAAAATGCACTATGATTGTTCAAGGACTGATGATGTGACTGTTCCACTACAAGGGGTTGTTTCTCATAGTGGACATTCTCATTTGTAACACATATGTTAGGTGTAGCTTTAGACCTTTAAATCACCTCCCGATTCTCAGATTACTCCAACAGTTCATACGATGTGCTCCATGATGGCTATTTTCACAGTTGGAGGAACAGGCAACCAATCAAAGCAATGCTGGTGGGATTAAAATGTGAATGATGTGAATAACTGTAACTGAAAAAAATGAGTGAAAGGAAAAGTTACTTCAGTCTGAGTATTAGGCAAATTTATGTGTGCTAGGTCCATGCTTTTGGTTTTATTCATGCTGGTTTACTAGCTCATCTAAAGAGCCATCACTGACACCATTAATTCCACCTAAGCTTTTCCTGCTGACAAGTGAAAATGTCCATTTTGAGAAAAGCCCGTCACACTGGTGATGTTTGCAAAAGGTCCTGACATCTTTACAAAACAGATACTGAACTCTATCTGTCAAAAATTTCAAATCAATGATGCTGGTACACTGTGCGACCATAATTACTTACTTGATATTTGTTATAGGTGACTGTTAAAGGAATATTAGATCAATTCAGCACCAACGCAATGGGCCACAAAGACTCATTAGGAAGGAACCAAATAGTTCACTGTCATTTGAACATGTTAAATTCATGAAACACAGATTGTATACTAGCTTTCAGTGGGCTTCAGCTCTTGTTATGACAGGTTTTGTAATTGCTAAATGAAGGCCTCGGAGTGATGACTGAATGATAAAAGGAAACACAGGACACAGCGGTTCAGACAGACACATAAAATAAAATACATTCTCTCAAGCATACTTTTTCATACAGCATTAAGGTAATCTACCGTATCATTTCACTGATATGTTGGCCTGAAGGAATATATCAATGTGATGATGTCAGCCAACATTTCACTGAAGAAAAGATCTATTTTTTGGCTGAGGCTGTTCCACCGAGACCAACATTTTACAAGCATATTCAAATATCAAATAGATGTTAGTTTGGAGGATTTCTTGGCATTAAAATAGTCAAATTTGGTCAAGTGTTCAAGTTGTTTCATGTGATTCAACTTGTACAACTTAATTGTCAAGGTGCGTTCACATCAAAAGACACAAAATAGTTGTGCCTGACAAGATCACACATGACAAGCCCAAAGTTTGGTCATCGTGGGACTGGACTGGTGAATTGAGCCACTGCTGGGGGAACTAACAGACACTGAACCACACACCGGTCAGAGCAAATAGTACAGAGTTCACCAGCAGACCTTTACCGACCAGGGAAATTTATTTTTATAACTATTTCTCTTCAATTTTACTTTTCAACTGGAGGAACAAGATAACGTAATGACACAAAAGTTGACCGGGTAATACAGTGTACTGTGAACGCACCTTTAGACTATTGTGATACTGTCATTGAAATACTGCTGATCCAGTTATAAATTCAGAGCTTCACTACTATTAAGTTTACACAATACATTTTTAAGTCCACACAGCTTTAATTTAGCAAGTTTAAGTATTAGCTAAGTAAGTATTAGCAAGTTAAACTTTACATTTAACATTTGGAAGGTCTCTTTGTGCCGTTAAGTTTGTATTCCATTGATTGCAACTAAACATTATTAGTCATTCTTTTTTTTAAACAAGAGTCTTAAGTCATTGGTATTTGTGGTTCCCTTAAAGAGGCACGTAAACGTCTCTATGCACAGAGGGGGTTAGTACGGCTAACTATAAGGTAAAGGAACATTTATGTCCAAATTCCAACAACGTACAGTCTGGAAATATGTGTCCAGCTAGCTGGTTTGCCTGAGTCGATTGTTGTCAAGAGGCAGGATCCAAGTGGAGTTGAAAACAAATAAGATTGTGAAAATATTTTAAGCAAGAAATAGCCATGCGTATACTGAATCCATCTTTATTTTAGATTGACAGCGGCTTGTTTCAGAGTTTGAAGGCCATGATGCTGAGGTGTTGAGTAGCATCAGACATGCCTGATCTGCATAAAGTAGTCTAGACCTTAACTTTATGTAAATGAGGATGACTCCTTATCTCTAAAGCACATTGCATATCTACCAGAATTAATTGTTTTGGCTTCAAGCATGGACAATGAACGGAAAGCATTGAAACCAGCTAGTGCTCCCCTGCACATACACCCTGCACGTACAGCCTGGAAAAACCTAATACCACCTTTAGTCCCATTTGTGACCTCAGAACTCATGATTACGTCACGTGGAGTTCCCTTTGCAAACCTCAGCCCCCAAAATTTTGCCTAAGGAACATTTATTTGACAAAAATCATGTGGTGTAGAGAGGTGGATGGTCTGCGGTCACAAAAGAGGATAGCATTACTGATCTATCTTGTCTGTGTCAGAACTCACAAACAATGTTTTATTTAACCCAGGCCATTTGGTCATCACAGGAACATACACAGAGACTCCATCAGAAAAAGGGGGTAAAGCAGTGCACTCATTCTATTTTAGCAGGCTCTCACTGAAAAGCTTGTAAAATGTAGTGACTACACAGCAACGTCCTTCATGCACTATTATAGTATAAAACTTCTTGTTTTCTACATAGGGATTATGACAGTTTTATCTATATGTAATAATGCACACTATCAACTAGATATACAGTAGTTGTGTTCTCGTCTTTGCACAGCATTGGCTCTGGAGCCAAACTCCTGGAGAGGGGCTGGACTCTTTTCTGGAGTTGCCAGTATGAAAGGTGTCTGGCAGATGTTGGGATACTCACAAGCCTCCCTGCTGAGGGTCGCTGTGTTGAAGTGAAAAGATGGCCTGAATGATCTGAATCAGAGTGATTCTTTGTTATGCAACTGGTGTGCTAGTATGGCGGTAAAAAAACACACCATGTTTGAGGATAAGGCGATTCATAAATGTACCTGGGCAATGAACTATTACTAGTTGTATCGTCTTTCGCTTTATGTCTTGGACCAGAGATGGGCAATCCTACTCCTGGAAGGCTGGTGTGGGTCCAGGTTTTTACTCCAACCAAGCAGTTCCACACCAGATTCTACTAATGAATGTCCTTAACAAGGGCTCTAACAGACGGAGGGAATGGCTGAGAGCGATGACATTGAGTTTGTGTGCTAGTTTGAGTTGTAGTCCATGGTTGTAGATAAAAAATGAAAGAGAAGAGAAGAAAGAACTGAGCAAAGCCATTCAGTCTGTTGTGGAATATTAAGCAGCGTTGCCAAATATAGAGGTTAAAGCCGGAGCAAGAAAAATCTTTGGTGATTTTTATTCCAGCCAGTCCTGGTCATGACTAATCGTTAGGAATGGAATATTGCAGATCCAGAGTGGCCCTGGACAGATCCAATAGTTTTGAACTTCAACTGAGTACCCACCTTCAAGTGAGTTAACACTTGCCAACGGATAGTGGCCAGACTCTCTGTACAAATGGGTCTTTTAGGACCTGACTAAGTCTGCCGGACAGACCTGGGGAAATCAGATATGTAATAAGGCTGAACTAGGAAGGTCTGGTGCACTGGGTTTTAAACTCCCACCTCCAGAAGGATATTTCTTCTCTGTGCCTTACAGGGGGTACCTCGCATTCTCGGCAGGAAGTCATACGTGTGTGGGTGTCATTAGAGATATGATTCAGAAGTGTTGACAACCGTAGTAGAGCAGATGCTTTTTCATTTCAAAAGGTTGCTTACTGGGTGGAAACTTGTATCTAATCTGGCCTAGAAACACCTCAGGGTTCCCTGGGAGGAGCTGGAGGAAGTCGCTGTGGAGACGTATCTTCCCTTACTCAGTGTGCTGCCATCATGACCCAATGCTGGATATTTTCCCCTCTGAAGGGTTTATGTAACCTTATAATAGTTAACAGTTATGTAAACTAGCCAATGAACAAATGACCTGTCGGTCCAGATATATCATCTATCATTCAGTGTTTACACCTGGACACCAAGAGTTTTCTCAAGTACATTGATAACAATGTTAGTGAAAGTCTGACAACATTTAGACCACCAGATACTGATAAACACTACACACTACACTGAAAGCAATACTAATGAAGTTATCTGTTCACTACTACGGGACATGTTACAGAGCAGTAGAAGATAGGAAAATGAAAGGGAGAAGTGGTCATGTTTTATGTCAGTATTCCTATCAAATGCCACTCTTTGTTCGGGGTGTTTATAGTTTCCTATGCTGTATATGATATCCTACTACACACACACACACACACACACAAAAAAAAATGAACTCCAGCAGTTCTGCATTATGTTGAAAAACACCATAGGCTGCGATCAAGACGGACACCTCGTTGATGCCCTCAGCTCTTAGCTCTGCTTTCTCTCAACCTTTTATCTTTGAGTCAGTCCCGGGAAGAAGCCTGTTGCTTTCCTTGTCATGTGTTTTTTGATCAAGATGAACCAATGGTGGAAGTTTCACAGCTCCTGGCTTGCCCTCGCTCCACCGTCTACATGTCTGCACGACGCTGACATATATCAAGGCCCGAAGCCATATTTAGGTGTGAATGCAGTGCCTCAGTCAGCATCCACCAACTGTCAGTGTCTTTGTGCCCCACCAGCAGCCTTCTCCTTAGCTTATGTCTGCTTCAGTGAGAGAAAGCGATGCCACAGCTGGGCTTCCTTCACTTTTACTTCCTTGCACAATATGTCATACAAGAGACAACTTAAATTAGAAGGACACAACATTCAGTGGTCACAGCTGAATCACCAGGGCAGAGTTCTGTCAACTGCTCATCCATCTGTTAACATTCCATTGACCAAAATGAGCACTAGTAGCCACTAAAACAGTAAAACAATTGTTGTGCAGAGATTCATTCATAAGTAGGATCCACCTTAAAACTGAATGAGTTCATCCTTCGACAATTCTACACCTTACCACCAAGATTCACCCTAGTCAGCCCATTAGTTTGTCTGTAATCTTGTTCAAAGTAAAACAAACATACAGACAAATGAAACAAAACCTTGGATAAAAACTTGAGCCCACAAAGAAGATGATGGTGTTGAAGGGACCCGATTACTTTTGAGGAAATGTCACCCAGAAAAACATACAAACAGGAGCTGACATAGTTTAGACATGTTCAACCGCATCTCACAGTCTTCATCTGCTGTTGAAGATCATAAGGTTTTTGTCAAACTACTATTTCCGATGTCAACAATCAATTTTCACACTGAAGCCCTGAAATTAGTGAACACAGTGATCTCAGACCTGCTGCCACCTGTTCAGAAACAAATTAGCTGTAGTGAAGGAAGCTCTTACGAAGTTGAACTTAACAGCTTTCTGGTATTTTTTAAGTCTTTTTTGTAATTTTATGCAACATTTCCTCCTAGATCTGACTGTAGTGGAAGTGAAGGGAACCCAGTCTAGGCAGTGAGACCTTTCCCCTTCTTCCTGCTCTGAGCTCAGGGCTGTGCTAGCATGTTCCTGTCCGATACCCAGATCTGTCGTTCCTACGTGTCTTCCCAGTGAACTCCCAGAAAAACCCCTGCCGCTTTTCACTGTCAGCATTAATAAAAACACTATTGTATTGTTCTGGCAGCATCACCATGCTTTGATTTCAGTTTTGTCTACATGGTGTTTTTGAAATTGTATTTATTTATTTTATATTTTAATCTCTGGATTGACAGATAGAGTTCTTCTGTGGTACTTTTTTTTTCTTTTTTTTCTATGTGTAAATGCTGTAAGAAAAAATGTATATATTTGATTTGAAAAACAATCTGTTTTGAATTTCTGTTTTTCTCTGTCTGAAGGTTCGTGTGTTACAAAAGATTCCAAACAAAACCCTTGTTTTGCCAGTTGCCCATGGTACAAAAGTGTCTGATCAAACCCTGGCAGGATCGTTTCAGAGATTTAGTGTTGACTGTGTTTTTTGACGTGGAAACCTTTACATTTTGCTTGATTGAAAGAACAAACAAAAAAATATGTGTCCATGTTTAGTTTATTTTGCATTATTCAATAAATGGCTTCTTTTGCCATTTCTTGCCACTGTTTTTTTCGAGTGTTAATGTGTCCACTGTCGCTCCCTATTTACTATTCCCATACACCCCATAGATTATAATAGTTTTGTTTTTTAAAACACTTTTCAAGGTAATCAAAGATGCTTTACATAACTTAAAAATAAATATTTTCATATGTTTTATAACATGCTTTTTATATTGCCGAGAACATCTGATGTTTTTATGTCCTCAAGGGGAAATGTCTTTCATATTCATGGAAAACAGTAATCTATACATTTTCAGGATTTAGGGTGTTTTCACATCTGAATCAGTTGTTCTGGACTTTTGAACTTTTCAGACTGGTCCAAACCAAAATTACAGATGTGAAACCTCCCCAGAACACGGCCTGAACCAAACCGCTGAACATCGGTCCCGTGAAATGAGGTGCTTTCGGTCCGGATGAAATCGGACCATGATCTGGTATGTTTGTAGTGTGAAAGCATCTTCTGGAGGGTTCAAACTCATTACAGGAGGTTCTGACAGCCTCTTTAGATCGAGAATAATGAGCCGTGGTAGCAGCTGGTCTTAAGACAAAATGGAAAGTCAACTGTAAATAACTTAGTTATTAATAAAAATTCAGACAATCCAAGTATTATCAGAAAGAATAAGAAAAGGATAGAAAGACAGTACAGCACCTGGGAAGCTAATAGATGAACTGTAGACATTGTAACAAAAACCTTTGACCTTTGGTTCAGACCTTGGTCCAGACTGTCAGGTGTGAAAACAACATGCTTTCTGCAAGATTAATAATGTAAAATGGACTGCATTTGTATAGCGCCTTTCTAGTCTTTTAGACCACGCAAAGCACTTAACTCTACAACAATCAGTCAACTATAGATGGCATAGATTGCTCCCCTGCAAGGTGATAATCATTCACACACCACATGGTGCATGGTGCAGTCATTAGGGGCATATCAGGGTTAAGTATCTTCCCAAGGACACACTGACACGGAGCCCAGAGGAGCATCGTACCACTGATCACCCAGTACTGGTAGAGACTAAAACAATGCAATGACAAAAAAGCTAACATCACTGCTTACCCGTACTAGTAACTCGTTTTAAACCACAGGTACTGTTTCTTTAACCTTTTGGATCCTTTCTTCTTAGAGATAAAATAGATCAAATCCTTCCTAACATCAATGCTGAGGAAGCTCAGGATGTAAGCTTAGAAGCCCCTTTAAACCCAGCAATATTACTGGATAAATTCACCCTGCAAACCCTAACTGAAATTATCATGTCGTCTAAGTCAAATACGTGTATTTTAGATCGAATTCCAATTAAATACCTGTGGTCTAAGCTGCCCTAGGAGTGAGAATGCTGGGGGAAGTACGGTGCACTGAGCCCTATCATCTCTTTCTGGTACCATGTACCACTGTCCACCATCAATAAACAGTATCTAGTTTATATTTGGTCTTTTCATCACTGTTCGCACGAGGCCCAATGATGACGACCCATCGAAGCCCCCCTGATGAACCTAGTATTACTCCTTAACCTTCCTGATTGGACCCGCCCTTCTGCCCCCATGCTACGGCATCTCTACAGACTGAAACATCTTTACAGACTAATACTTCATCATCAGATGAATGTCTGTCATTCCTGGTTCATCTATAGCCTGTCCGTCCATGGGAGTGGATCTCTCCTTCACTGTGGTCCTCCCCGAGGTTTCTTCTTTCCCACTGGGTTTTGGAGTTTTTCCTTGTCAAGAAGGAGGGTCTAAGGACGGGGGATGTCTGAGTCACTTTGGACTGAATTTTGTGAAGCACTTTGAAACATCTGTGTTATAATATCGGGCTATATAAATAAAAGTGAATTGGATTGAATTGAATTCTTCAACCTTGTGTCCCACCTTTGTTTGCCCATATATGGGCCACCATGGAATCTGCGGACAGGCTTCTACATGAAAGAATACGATGGTTCATCACCTCTGGCAACACTCATCAATTCCACCAAGCTGTTCCTGTTGGCAGCGTTGTAGCTTGGGCAGGAAACCGTATACAGTATCCTCTCTATCTGAGACCTTCATGTAACCGGATCTGAACACAACACTGTACAATGACCCACTCGAGATATAGATGAGTATTATCAATTCTCAGAGGCATAACAAATCTGGACCAGGCTCTAATGCAGGTTGGTCAAAGCGAGTCTTACGCAGAATTGATCATAAATGCAGAGATTGAAACGTTTCGTTGTTGGAACCAAACAAAGACAGCAGCATAACGGTGACAAAACACGGCAACACAAACATTATCTGGGAGAGAATTCATCAAGCTGATCAGCAGATCACACAAGACAGGAAGTCTTGTGACAACATAAAGCATCAGTTGAATTTTCAAAATAAAACAAATAAAAAAAATTAGAAAGCAGATTTATATATATTTGTACATTATGAGTGAGCAACTGAGTAAACAATGCAAGTGATCACACACACATTTTTTTTCTATTGGTCTTTCAACTTGACTTTATTAATATCCATAGGTAGATTTATTCTGCAGTAGCAAGAGAGGTCATCTCATTATTCACAGAGGCAATAAACACAGGACAGGTACAGAGGACAAGTTAAAACCATCCAAGCCATGGATAGGTATTCACTGTACTGAACACGGTTGATCACTAAGTGCCAATATAAAAATTTAAATTAAGGGACAATAAATAAGCTAAAATGTTGTATTTCTAACACATATAAATACATAGAATAAATAACTAGATTACTCTCAGCAATATAGTGCATTATACTTTATTTCTCTGTTTTCTTCCACCATCTTTCTGTCAAGTTCTTGTTGGTCTCTGCTGTAGTTGTATAAGTGCTAGTAGTTGTTTTTGAAGTTGTTGTACTTGTATTTTTTGTATTTGTTGTGGTTAAAATTCATGTATCTTCAAGTAATTCATCAAAAATGAGGTGTTATCAGAGTATGAAGCAGCCTGCCTGGTACTCCAGTTTGGAGAGAACGGTGATGGATGTGTTTAGCCACTAGATGGAAGCATTGGACAGCAAATTATGAGAGGGTTTAAAGGTGTGTTCAGAACAAAGTGTACCAATTAATGACTGATTTGTTGAAATTCTTTAAATATTTCTTTGAGCATTTTTTTTTCATTTAAATTGTGCTTTCTTGCTTTAAGGGTATTTTCCCAAATAATATAACATGTAATTTGTTGTAACAAAAACAGATCAGATTAGATTTAGTGTGTGCATCTTATTTTGGGGGCAAAAAGACCATCATTTTGAGAGAAAAAGAAAGAAGAAAGAATCCTTAAGGCTTTGCCCACTCTCAGCAGGTGTTGGTGTTAATAAGAAACAAATGAATCAAAGATATCAAAATGAATCTCAAGCAAGCTGGCACAATGCTGCTGTGTTCTTTGTTTAGTTTGTAAGCACATCTACTGTTCTTTATCATCAAATCATCTACTGATATGTGCAGTTAAATGTGTATTGTAACTAAAATCTGATGCTATATGATAGATAACATGATTCAGCAGCATATGTTTTTAGAAAAAATAACATATTTGCTGTTATTTTGGCTTTTATAGATCCATTAATTTTTTCCATGACTTGTATGGATTTTAATTTTGCAACAAGAAGTCATTGAGGATTGCAATCAACCATTCTAAATATTTTATTTATAAGAATAATAACTCTCATCTTATTACCTAAATGTTTTTTTTTTACATAAAACCTTAAGACTCCATCTTCACTTCACAGACAATATACACGTTAACCCTTCCACATACACACATACTGTATTTCTCCTGGTATCCACAATATCGTGGAAAACAACTACAATATCTGCTGCAGACAAAAGGTGGTTTACTGAAGTGTCAGAAGAAGATCAGATCTCCTCTGCTGCAGTAACAGACTCTGCTCTGTACTACTGTGCTGTGAAGCCCACAGTGACAGCAAACCCACAGTCTCTGTACAGAAACACAAGCTGACACACTGACAAGCTGCTGGAAGCCTGTTTTCTACTGTTGTGCTGAACCTTTTACCTCCATTAGATCAAGTAGGCGGTGCACTACTTCTGCACTACTACTCCTGTGTTCACCATTTTATCAAAATAACTGCTGCTGTGAAGAGAACAATTTTTACATTGAATGTTGAACATTGCATCGTTTCTCCTGTGGATTTAAACCTTGTTGTAGAAATGGTACATCGTCTGTGGATTATTCTTGCTGCTCTTTTCTTTGGTAACACAAACAGATGTTTCCTTTCTCAACAATTTTCAACACACAATCTTCATCTATTGATTCTTTTTTTCCTCTGCATGTTCTATTCTTCCACAGAGTGTAAAGGAGAAGACAGGGTGATCCAGCCAACAGCAGATGTCATTGCTAAAGAAGAAGACATGGTTACACTTAATTGTACATTTGAGGCCAACGCTGCAAATTCATACTTGTTTTGGTACAAGAAGGAAGTAAATGGATTTCCCAAGATGCTGCTGCAACGTTACGCTGCGACAAAAGATCGTGGAAATGTACAGAAGAACAGATTATATGCTGAGGTTGAAGAAAAATCATTCAATCTGAAGATCCAGATGCTGCATCTGTCTGACTCTGCTGTGTACTACTGTGCTCTGCAGCCCACAGTGACAGGAAACACCAAAACTCTGTACAAAAACCTTTGGAGCGAAGACAACAGAATACTGATACTGAAGCTGAGCAGAGTGCAGGTTTTAAACAAGGCCTCTTGCAGGTTTTTTGTGAATGGCCTGGAACCAGGACAGCACTGATTTCCTGTGTTTCCAAGTGTTTCCGTACAGAAGAGCCAGCTCATTCTGCGGCTTCCCCTGGTTGTTAAGCGCCGTTTGCCAACCCTTGATAGCTGAGATTGGGATTGAGTTCACAAACTTTGGGAACAGTGAGCAGTCCACCAGCTTTGCAGCAATAAGATGGTCACTTCTGGAGAACCAGTCTTCCACTTGTCAATGGCTATATCGCAGACCTCCTTCATCAATGCAGGCATAATAATTTTCCTGTGCTTTGCTGTGCCTCTCTCCATCTTGGCTACTGATCTCATCTGCAGTCGCTCTGCTTTCTTTCTCCACTAAACAACTCATATGCTCATATGCTATACAAAACTTCCACTATTAGCATCATTTTGGCGAAGAACTCGGTCTGCAGGTTCGTGGAGAGGCTTTATGCCTTGCTGATAGACACATTATTCAATCCTACTTGAGCATGGATGTTATCCAGACACTCCATTATGTCTTCCCAAGTTTCACTTACCACTATGACAGCTGTTCTTTTCAGTGAGGTGGAGAAGAAGGTGTCAAAATCAGTCAGATCAGCCCAATTGAGATCAGCTCACTGAAGGCTTGGCTCAATCATGGTGTCTTTAGACCTGATGTTGCCCGTGACATTCACTTAAGAATGAATGGATTTAGTGAGTCAGCTGATTAGTCATGACCCTGCATGCCCAATTCGCACCACATAGTTTTTAGTTATCAGCCTTCCCAGGCCTTACAAATTCTCCTCCATCTATTTGCTGTGCTCATCAATGTTACTGATCTGTGCGATCCACTAGCGATGTGTTGGTCACGAACGAGCCGGTTCAAAGAGCCAGCTCTTTGAAGTGAAAGATGGGAGTCGGCTTACATCCATCAGCGAGCTCTGTTGTTTTTTGTTTTTTTTACCTTTTTTTTTAAAATTTTGAATCTGCGGTTTTAGTGTTTTATTTTTTATTTGAATTTTGAATCAGTGGTTTTACTGTTTCAATTTAATTTAAATTTCTAGCCAGAGGATTTAGTGTTTTAATACAAATCACAAGTCAAAACAGCACTAAATTTGTCTGAATTACAAAAGGTAGGGTTGGTAAAATGGAAAACCGCTTGGGAGCCGAAAGAGCCAGCTCTTCTTAGTGAGCTGAACCAAATGATCTGGCTGGCTAAAAAGAGTCAAAATTCCCATCACTACCATCCAGCTGCACCTTGACTCTGACCCACCCCAATAATCCCAATTTCATGTTTCACTTCCCTTTTTGTCAGCCGATTCAGGTCCTTAAATCCAGCCAATGTCCAAACTGAGCGCCCTTTCCCGTTTCCAAAAAGAAGGCATGGGAGATAGAATAGTGCTTGTTTTCAGGTGCCATCAGTTTTTCAGGACCTTCCTTTTTAAAGTTCAGGTCGCTTTCTCCCCGGGCTGCAGCAGGATCCAGTCTTCTGGTTGTTTGCAACCATAAACATTTATTTTTCCAATTATTCTTCCATAGACAATGTCATGAACTGCACCCTTAACAAGTAGTCAACATTATTCATTTCAAGCTAAATTATGAACTTTCAAAATAATAGAAAACTAGCTAATTAGCAATAACCTCACCAGTGATTTCCATAGCAACAGCCTTACTGTAAGGCTGAGGACATAACTTAAAACATCATTACAACACTTATGAATCAAGTCCGTTCACATACTCACATTCACAATTGAATCAGTACTTTTCATATGAATAAAGCACAGACATATATCAAGCTTTCTGCACGACATCAATGTCTGCTGGATGTGGTGAGACAGCGTTGCGTTCCTGATGTAAAATCTCCTCTGATTTAATGTATGAAAGTGCTATAATAAATAATGTAAATTATTATTGTTATTATTTTTTTATTTGTGTTGAACTCATCTGGGACATACTGTACAATTTTTTACAAACTTGAAAATTTGAATCTTGATATAAATTGATGCAACCAGTCAGGAGGAAGTTTTAGGGAGGAGCTAAGCTGTTAATGAACTATAGAAGAGAAGAACTTCCATATTCACCAAAGTTCAATACACAAACCAGAGACATTACCTTCACCCAACATGCTGTCAGTACAGTTTTTTCTATTTTTTCTAGTCATTCTAACAGGTATGTTATGTTTAATTCTCTTTTTTTGTTTTAATGTCAATAATTTATTGTATTTTTGAGAACATGTTATAACAGAGTTATTTCTTCCTTTAGGTGTCAGCTGTGAAGATCTCACTCCAGTCAACAATGAAGAGTCCAATTTAGAAGGCAGCACTGTTACTCTGTCCTACAAATATGACAAACTTTCACTTAGTGATATATTTTTCTGGTATCGACGGTATCCAGGAAAACCTCCAGAGTTCCTCATGTCACACTCGGGTTCAGGAGCTGTGAGAATTCCAAAATCTGGACTGAAAATTACAGTGAAGCAAAAACAAATCAACATGAACATCTCCTCTGCTGCAGTAACAGACTCTGCTGTGTACTACTGTGCTCTGCAGCCCACAGTGACAGGAAACACCAAAACTCTGTACAGAAACCTCTGGAGCAAAGACAACAGAATACTCCACAACATCCACTAGAGGGAGTTACACACTGTTAAACATCACTGGTTTGGCCTCAATCTAGATTTGTTGTAGTGGAGAAAAAAGTACAGAAAATGAAAGACTACAATATCTTATATAATTGAACGCAGCAGCAAATTCCCTGATATTGAATAGAGCTCAAATTAATGAATCTTTCAGTGACGTTTGTAATGCAGACGATGGAAGGCCGTGCAGTGATTTACTATGCTGTGCTGTGTAGTAGTGGTAAAAATAGTTGATTTCCTCTCCAGTCATTTTATTCTGGTGTGTCCATTTACACTACCGTTTAAAAGTTTTGGGTCACCCAGACAATTTAGTGTTTCCCATGAAAAGTCACACTTTTATTTACTTACAGAGGGGATTTTGCAGAGTTTCAACTAATAAAGTGACGGTTTGTATATAAAAAGGTAAATCATTTTACGGACCATCCTCTGCCGCAAAATAATATTACCTTAATACCTAAAATGTCGATTGAAGCCAAAGTTTGTTATCGTTCCCACAAAGCAACATTTACACAATTCTACAAGCTATGATGTGTAGGTAATTACTCCTTATCACCTGATCACAGCTACATAATGTTATGAAGAACAAGACAGAAACAGGAAGAACAAACGAGTCAGATGTGAGAGGAGGGAGGAGAAAACCTCTGACTGAAAGACACAAGACACACACACTTTCACTGTGGAGTTTAATACAAACACGGCTGGTTTTTAAGATGTTGTCATTGAACTTTAATCTGTTTCTGGCTTTGTTTCTCATCACACTGACAGGTAGGACATAGGAACTACGCACAAATAGTTTTCCATTGACTCTAAAGGAGTTTCACAGGTATATTGTGTTTAATTCCTGTATTTAGTTGTAATATTATCAATTTATTATGTTTTTGACACGTTATAACAGTTATCTCTTCCTTTAGGTGTCAGCTGCGAACAACTCACTCCAGTCAAGAATGAAGTGTCCAGTTCAGAAGGCAGCACTGTTACTCTGTCCTGTGAATATTCCAAAGGAGCTGATAATTTTTTGTTCTGGTATCGACAATATCCAGGAAAAACACCAGAATTCCTCATCTCACACTCTCCTGAGCCTCCAGAGTTCCTGATCTCTCACTCAGGAACAGGAACGTTAACATCAAGTGAAGTACCTGGACTGTCTTTTAACACGAGTAAAGATCAAATGAACCTGCAGATCTCCTCTGCTGCAGTAACAGACTCTGCTCTGTACTACTGTGCTGTGAGGCCCACAGTGACAGCAAACCCACAGTCTCTGTACAAAAACACAAGCTGACACTGACAAGCTGCTGGAAGCCTGTTTTCTACTGTTGTACTGAACTTTTTATCTCCACTAGAGGGCGACATTATCAAGTAGGCGGTGCACTACTTCTGCACTGTGTTCAACCATTCTGTCAATAATAACTGCTGCTGTGAAGAGAACAATTCTCACACTGAATGTTGAACATCAGATAGTTTCTCCTGTTGATTTAAACCTTGTTGTAGAGATGGAACATTGGCTGTGGATTATTCTTGCTGCTCTTTTCTTTGGTAACAGAAATATTATTTTCCTTTCTCAACACTTTTCAACACACAAACTTCATCATATTTATTTATTCTTATCATTGTCTGCATGTTCTGTCCTTCCACAGAGTGTAAAGGAGAAGACAGAGTGACCCAGCCAACAGCAGATGTCATTGCTAAAGTAGAAAACACAGTTAAACTTAATTGTTCATTTGATACCATTAGAACAACTTACAATTTGTTCTGGTACAAACAAGAAGTAAATGGATTTCCCAAGATGATGCTGCAAAGCTACACTGGAAAAAATGACCATGAAAATGCAAAGAAAGACAGATTATATGCTGAGATTAAGGATAAAACATTTAATCTGAAGATCCAGAAGCTGCGTCTGTCTGACTCTGCTGTGTACTACTGTGCTCTGCAGCCCACAGTGACAGGAAACACCAAAACTCTGTACAAAAACCTTTGGAGCAAAGACAACAGAATACTCCACAACATCCACTAGAGGGAGTCACACAATCAAAACTTTATGAACGGTCTAGACCTCATGAAGTGGTGATACAAACAGCAAATTAATAGAATATAGGTATAGAGTCTGTATAGTTTCATTCATAATAATGCAGTTGTCAATGATGACACATTATGAATTGTGTATGGTGCAATATTTCAGTTACAATTAAAAAGTATTATGGTATAGAATGATTCATAGGTTATTCAGCCCAGAGATGCAGTCTGTTAAAACTGAAGAGAAAAATACTTTCACCGTATAATACAGCTATTTATTACTTAAATTGACATGTTCTGTATCTGAAAACAAAAAAATGAGTTCCTCAATAATGAATCTAAGATAATATGTGACATTTTTGGTCGTTTGAAACAATGTAAATCCATATTATCTTGAACTCTACTATTATCAGATCAAACTATTTTAGCATCTCCATAAAGTGTTCATTTTTATTTCCTATTATTCCCTGTTTAACAGGATTGTCAAAGTACATATTTGAAAAACAAACAAACAAAACAAGTTTCAATGTCATTCAATGAAACCTTTATAAAGGTTGATAAACGTAACCAAATTGATTATAGAACATTTCTGGACCAAAGGGGAAAATGTTTCATTCAAGTAACATTCACAAGTTCTGTGAAAAGCTGTGGCCAGGGATTATATTTCAGAGTAATGTTATGTCTACTAAATGATTTGTGCTGTTACAACCACATTTGGTGAACATAGACATAGATGTGTCTTGTCTGATTGACCATGAAATATTTGGTGATAATTGGCAAAAAGGTGGAGCTATAGCAGCATCATCTAACTATAAAGGTAGGGGACTCTTTATATGTGTATATGTCAATTAATCTTTATTTGTTACATGTGATCAAATGTGATCCCATCTGCTCCTTCAATTTGTTCCACAAACAGCCAAAATGAATGAACGTTTTATCTCCACTAGAGGGCGACATTATCAAGTAGGCGGTGCACTACTCTTTTCTTTGGTAACAGAAAGTTTCGCAGATTTTTATTATTTGGTGAAAATTATATAAATTGATATTCTGTTCTTTTGTCTACAGAGTAACAATGCACTTTTGACACGTTCCACTGTCTCTTCTCTTCTTATTCTTGTGAATGTTTATCTAATGACTTTTCAAGAACTAATTGCTGGAAACAAAATCTCTCCTGAACAAGATGAAGTCAGCAAAAGAGAAGGAGAATTTGTCACACTCAGATGTGAATATGAGACAACAATAACTAATCCTAGGCTTTACTGGTACAGACATCATTCTGACCTTCAGGCACCTCAGTTTATACTCTGGAAAAGATCATCAGGCGGTGCTCAACATATTCCTGATAAACGATATGAATCGCAAACATCAAATAAACAAACCTCTCTGACCATAAAGAGTCTAACTCTGACAGACACAGGTCTCTACTACTGTGCTCTAGAAACACAGTGATAGAAAGTATAGAAGAGGCTTTACAAAAACCTGAACACAGATATCTGATGACTCTTCAAAGAGGAGGGAAGTGGTATTCAAACCACAGCTTCATATCTGATGGATTCTACTAATTCCTGTTTTATCAGAGTCACTGTGGTTACAGCTGCCACAAAAAGTCAAACTATTCTATTGACTTGCAGCAGGTTGATAAATATAATTTGTTGGTATAACTTGGGAAGTAAATCTGCATTTGATGTAAAACAGGAACATTAAATTCCAGGTGATGATACCTTCACCACAAGCTAGGAAAGGAGAGAGGAACAAACATGAGTTCTGATACTGTGATCAGACTCCTCCTTTAAATCCACAGTCTTCTTCATACTGGCTGTAACTCAGAGTTACTGAACACTGCAGATATGACGTCTCTGTTCATCCCAGTGTTGCTGGCTGCTATGTGCCTTGGTATGAACACAACTCTGTTTCTGTGATATTAATCCAACATTGACATGATTCTACAGTTTACTGATACTGTTTATTGCTGTTTTACAGAATGCAGAGCACAGAAAGACAACGTGCAGCAGCCAGAAGGGGATGTGACTGTTGCTGAAGGAGAGACAGTAACACTTGGCTGCAAATATGAAACCAGTTCAACAAATATTAACCTCTTGTGGTACAAACAGGATGGAAACAACAGACCCCAATTCATCCTGAGCCGTTATAAAGCTGACCAGGGAAAAACAGAGGACGAGTTTATGGAAAGATTTTCATCTACGCTGAATTCAAACTTGAAATCAGTTCCTCTGAAGATCTCCTCTGCTGCAGTAACAGACTCTGCTGTGTACTACTGTGCTGTGAGGCCCACAGTGACAGGAAACACCAAAACTCTGTACAAAAACCTTTGCAGCAAAGACAACAGAACATCCACTAGAGGGAGTCACACACTGTTCCCTGCATGGTTTCATGTTCAACAATCTAGATTTGTCCATTTTGCTTCTTATATCATCATCCATGGCTGAGATCACCACCATAACTGCGTTGTAACTGCTCTGGAAGGTTCAAGCACTGTCATCTTTTTTCCAGAGGGGACATGAGACTCCCCTCACTTAGGAAGCTGTCAGTCATAGACCCTTCTCATCACTTTGAGATTCTGGACACATATTAACCAAATGGTATTCTGAGACGTGTTTTTTCTCTACAGATTTATAGCTAAAATAGTCATAAATCTGCCATTTCCAAATTTAAAACTAGTTTTTGGTTCTATCACAAAATATATTCCACTGCGTATAACTGTATGATAAACATCACCAATTCAAAATATACTTGTGAGTCACCACGTAACATGTTTATTTAAAAAATATATATATACAGCACAGGGGTGACACGGTGGCGCAGGGGTTAGCGCTGTTGGCTCACACTAAGAAGGTAACAGCTTCAAGACCTCCTTGGTCCTGGGTCTGGGACCTTTCTGTGTGGAGTTTGCATGTTCTCCCCGTGTCTGCGTGGGTTTTCACCGGCTACTCCGGCTTCCTCCCACAGTCCAAAAACATGCTCAGGTTAATTGGCAACTCTAAATTGCCCGTAGGTGTGAGTGTGTGAGTGAATGGTGTGTGTGCCCCACAATTGGCTGGCGACCATCTGGGGTGTATCCCTGCCTCTCGCCGTAACGCGCTGGGATTGGCTCCAGACCCCTGCGACCCTAATGAGGAATAAGCAGGTATAGAAAATGACTGACAATCAAAATAGCACACGATAGATGAGGCAAAATATGTAAAAATGCAAGGTATAAATACGAATGTAACTATCAATAAAACTAAATATTGAAAAAGAGAATTGGATTACTGATCTTAAGGCAGTTTTTTCACCTTTATTTAACCAGGAATGTTGCTTGAGATCAAATGATCTCTTTTTTGAGCAAGGCCTGACCAATCTGGCAGTGATAAAACAACAAACTAAAACATGCAAATGCAGAAAGCACAGAAAGACACACATGAGAACAGTGGATCAGAGTCAGAGTCCTATGAAAAGAAATGACGGCTGAAAAGGGGCAGGGAAGGTGATGAGTGGAGGTCCATCCTGGGGAGGAATGGTCATAATCCACAACAGGTACACAAAAACAGTAAAAAACAAAATCAATCCTGGTCTTGGAGGGGCACTGTGGGTGCAGGTTTTTGTTCCAACCAAGCAGTTACACACCTGATTCTACTAACAAAGGCTCGTAGCAGGGGCTATAGTGGTTGATTAGTAAAATCAAGTGTGTGACTGCTTGGCTGTAACAAAAGCCTGCACCCACGGTGGCTCCCTAGGACCAGGATTGAGAACCTCTGGTTTAAGGGATTCATGCAATAAGTTAGATGTGGCTTGTAGGTACAGTAAAACATCTGCATAAAGTCTTGTGATGGATGGTGGAAATGTACAAACTGTTGATGTTGTCATTTTAATGAATTCTGGCTGCAAGGGATTCAATGAATATGGCAAAGACTGATAGGAGATTGTACATCCTTATCCTGCATAAGGTAAATTGTTGTTGTGTTATTCAATGGTGATGACCATGGACATGGATGATGTGAATAATGCCCAAATCCAAGGTTGCAAAAGGGCATGTCCAGTTATTGGTGTCAAAGGCCTTTTCAGTATCAAAGGAGGTAATTATTATTTTTTAATTGTTTATTGTAGTGATGTTTATTAAATTAAATAATTTGTGCATGGTGTCAGATGAATGTCTTCCTTTGAACATCACTACATCTACATGCATGATGAACAGGAACACAGTGAAATACAATGATGAACTCTTTTGATCTGAAACTACATTCACACACACTGATTTACACACTAACATATCCTACAGATAAAACAAGAGTAAACAACCAACATCCAGTTCTCAACTAAAACACATCCTGCTGTGAGTCTGTATCAACATTCAGATTCAGGGAGGAGCTAAGCTGTTACTGAACTATAGAAGAGAGGAACTTCTATATTCAGCAGAGTTCAATACACAAACCACAGACATCACCTTCATTCAACATGCTGTCAGTACAGAACTCTTTATTTGCTTCAATAGTTCTCATCATTTTCTCAGGTATGTAAGATACTGTATTTTATAAATATTTATTACTAATAATACATGAATGTGATTAATTAATTAAGTCATCGATAACATGTTATAAAGGAGTTATTTCTTCCTTTAGGTGTCAGCTGTGATGAACTCACTCCAGTCACCAATGAAGTGTCCAGTTTAGAAGGCAGCACTGTTACTCTGTCCTACAATTACTCCAAACCTGCAACTTTGAGTGATTATTTCTTCTGGTATCGACAAAATCCAGGAAAAGCACCAGAGTTCCTCATCTCTCATTATGGAACAGGAAAAGCATTATCAGATAAAGTACCTAGACTGTCTTTTAAAGTGAGTGAAGATAATATACAAATGGACCTCCACATCTCCTCTGCTGCAGTAACAGACTCTGCTGTGTACTACTGTGCTCTGCAGCCCACAGTGACAGGAAACATAAAAACTATTTGGAAACTAAATATTTGGAAAGTTGAATCTCCTGTCAGCTTCGCAAATGGATGAGTTTATGATCCTTTACATCTCAGATTGTTCACTGTACCTTGAAGAGAGTTTTCAAGAATCAATCTTCAGAGAGATATCTTTAGAAGACAACTGACGCATGCACATATTTCAAGTTTTCAAGTTGAATTTAAGGCTAAATAAAAAAATGAATAAAATATATCAACCAAAGTATCTTCTCTCTCCACTGACGTTTCCCTTAAACTGAAACTGGTTCAATCAGCCTGACAGTTCATCCCACTGAAGCTCAACTCAACCAATGAGATTGTTTCTGTCTCCAGAGCAGAAATGTTTGATGCTGAGGAGAAGGGCTGTGCAGCAGAGAGGCTGTTTAGTTTCTTCATTCTACTGCAGCAGAACAACATTGATCATCTCCTTCCTGTTTGGTTTGAACAGTTTCAAAGACATGTTGCTTTACCTCTTTATACTTTTATCTCACTTCATAGGTGAGTGTTAGAAGAGATGAAAGTCTCATTTCACCTAATTATTAACAAGATATGTTTTAGCTGTATGTTTTTGTGCAAATTCACAAAAAGAACATGTTGGGATTTTAAATCATTTTAAAATAATCAAAGATTGAAAGTCAAAGTATTGAGTGTCTTGCTTTGATTTGCTTCAAATCTCTTGCACACTAACTGACATGAATGCCTTATTTTGCAGCCATGGGTTCCATGAACAGCATAAATCCAGACAAGACTGAAGAACATGTTGCAGAGGGAGGAAACATCAAGCTGACCTGTAAATATGAGGGTTCTACCTACAGTATCCAGTGGTACAGACAATACCAGGGATCCAGACCAGAGTTCCTGCTCTACATCACAGAGGGAGGAACCATTCATCCAACTGTTTCTGAGTTCTCTGCTCACATTAACAAAGCAGAGAAACATGTTGATCTAGAGATCTCCTCTGCTGCAGTAACAGACTCTGCTGTGTACTACTGTGCTCTGCAGCCCACAGTGACAGGAAACACCAAAACTCTGTACAAAAACCTTTGGAGCAAAGACAACAGAATACTCCACAACATCCACTAGAGGGAGTCACACACTGTCAAACTCTTATTTGTTGTAGTGATGATAGAAAATACAAAAGAATAAAAATAAAATGGATATAATACAAATATCATTACATACACATAAATATACATAACAAGAAACAATATATTTTTTAAATGTAGTGTTGTTAAATTGTTTGGGTTAAGGGCTTTTTTGGTCACAGATGGAGTTCCAGGAGAAGCATAGTCCAGGTCACTTTGAATCATGGGGTTTGGTTGTAGAAACGTGCTGAGAGTTTCTCCATTGAGATGTGTTCAGTCAGCAGGTTTAGCTAGTGTGCTCTGGTGGTGCCTAAAACAATTACTATGGGTCTGCTGTTGCTGCTTTCTGGTTTAATTACAGACAAGTCTCCTTGTAAATTGAGGGAAGGGGATAGTGGGAGGCTACATTCGACACATACAGTGTTAGTGGTTTTGTATCAAAAGTCTGGTGTCTTGGTACTGATATAATTAATCTAGGGCATGTCTTTGAACTGTGGGAGGAAGCCAGAGAACCTGGAGAAAATCCAGACAGACACAGGGAGAAGATGCATCTACACAAAAAGGTCCCAGACCAAATTCTTGAACCTGTGAACCTGTTGTAGCAGCACTACCCACTGCTTCACATCACATTCAACATCCACTAGAGGGAGTCACACACTGTTAAACTTCCCATGGTTTCATGTTCAATAATCTAGATTCGCCTATTTTGCTTCTTAAACCATCATCCATGGCTGAGATCACCACCATAACTGTGTTGTAACTCCACTAACATCCACTAGAGGGAGTCACACATTGCTGGGTTCCAAAGCAACTTGTTTGGGGTAATGGAGAATAAACCACTGACCAAAGACAGAAGTGAGATATAGATTCCATTCTGGGTCCATTGGAGTTGGTCAGTGGAAAACTTAAACATTTTTTTTTTAGAGAGATAGCTTTAGAAGACAAACAAACTTTCTGAATTCACACATAGTTTAACCTTTGGAGTTGAAATTCAAGTTAAATGAAAATGTAAAAATGGTCTGGTAAAAAAAAAAAATGGTAAAAACTAGAGACATAAAACAAACCAAACATTCTCTCTTTATTGATGTTAACCTTAAACTGAAACTGGTTCAATCAGCCTGACAGTTCATCCCACTGAAGCTCAACTCAACTAATGAGATTGTTTCTGTCTCCAGAGCAGAAATGTTTGATGCTGAGGAGAAGGGCTGTGCAGCAGAGAGGCTGTTTAGTTCCTTCATTCTACTGCAGCAGAACAACATTGATCATCTCCTTCCTGTTTAGTTTGAACAGCTCTAAAGACATGTTGCTTTACCTCTTTATACTTTTATCTCAATTTATAGGTGAGTGTTAGAACAGGATTTTTTTATGCATTTTAAAATAATCAAAGATGAAAGTATTGAGTCTCTTGCTTTGAAAATTTCTTTTCAGACTAATTGACATGAATCACTTTTGCAGCCAAGGGTTCCATGAACAGCATAAACCCAGACAAGACTGAAGAACATGTTGCAGTGGGAGGAAACATCAAACTGACCTGTAAATATGAGGGTTCTATCTACAACATCCAGTGGTACCGACAAGACCAGGGATCCAGACCAGAGTTCCTGCTCCTCATCAGAGAGGATGGATCCATTTATCCAACTGTTTCTGAGTTCTCTGCTCACATTAACAAAGCAGAGAAACATGTTGATCTAGAGATCTCATCTGCTGCAGTAACAGACTCTGCTGTGTACTACTGTGCTCTGCAGCCCACAGTGACAGGAAACACCAAAACTCTGTACAAAAACCTTTGGAGCAAAGACAACAGAATACTCCACAACATCCACTAGAGGGAGTCACACACTGTTAGACTTCATGAATAGTATAGTCCTCATGCAGTGGTGATACAAACAGCAAATTAATGACAATACAGGTATACAGTCTGTATAGTTTCATTTAAATTATAGCAATTGTCAAATGTATGGTGCAATTTTTCAGTTACAATCAAAAAGTATTATGGTAAAAAAATGATTCATAAACTTTTCAATCAGAGATGCAGTCTGTTAAGAAACAGACTTTCACTGTATAATACAACTTTTCAATTCTCATGAAATGTTCTGTACCTGAAAATCAGCAGAATTCCTCAATAGCGAATCTAAGATGCTATGTGACATTTTTGGTCATTTGAAACAATGTTAATCCATCTTATTTTGAACTCTACAATTATCAGATACTTGCTTTTATTCCCTGTATAACAGGATTGTCAAAGTACATATTTGAAAAGAAAAACAAAACCAAAAAAAAGAAACAAACAAAATTTACAATGTCATTCAATGAAACCTTTATAAAGGTTGATAAACATAACCAAATTGATTATAGAACATTTCTGGACCAAAAGGGAAAAAGTTACATTCAAGTAAATTGAAGTTCTGTGAAAAGCTGTGGCCAGGGATTATATTTCAGAGTAATGTTATGTCTACTAAATGATTTGTGCTGTTACAACCACATTTGGTGAACATAGACATAGATGTGTCTTGTCTGATTGACCATGAAATATTTGGTGATAATTGGCAAAAAGGTGGATCTATAGCAGCATCATCTAACTATGAAGGAAGGGAACTCTTTATATGTGTATATGTCAATTAATCTTTATTTGTTACATGTGATCAAATGTAATCCCATCTGCTCCTTCAATTTGTTCCACTAACAGTCAAAATAAATCAATGCTTTATCTCCACTAGAGGACGACATTATCAAGTAGGTGGTCCACTACTTCTGCACTGTGTTCAACCATTCTGTCAATAATAACTGCTGCTGTGAAGAGAACAATTCTCACACTGAATGTTGAACATCAGATAGTTTCTCCTGTTGATTTAAACCTTGTTGTAGAGATGGAGCATTGGCTGTGGATTATTCTTGCTGCTCTTTTCTTTGGTAACAGAAACATTATTTTCCTTTCTCAACACACAAACTTCATCATATTTATTTATTCTTCTCATCGTCTGCATGTTCTGTTCTTCCACAGAGTGTAAAGGAGAAGACAGAGTGACCCAGCCAACAGCAGATGTCATTGCTAAAGAAGAAAACACAGTTAGACTTAATTGTACATTTGAGACCAGTACAACAAGTTACAGTTTGTTCTGGTACAAACAAGAAGTAAATGGATTTCCCAAGATGATGCTGCAACGATACGCTGGAACAAAAGACCATGAAAATGCAAAGAAAGACAGATTATATGCTGAGATTAAGGATAAAACATTTCATCTGAAGATCCAGAAGCTGTATCTGTCTGACTCTGCTGTGTACTACTGTGCTCTGCAGCCCACAGTGACAGGAAACATCACAACTCTGTACAAAAACCTTTGGAGCAAAGACAACAGAATACTCCACAACATCCACTAGAGGGAGTCACACACTGCTGGTTTCCAAGCAGCTTGTTTGGGGTAATGGAGAATAAACCACTGACCAAAGACAGAAGTGAGACATAGATTCCATTCTGGTTCCATTGGAGTTCGTCAGTGGAAAACCTAAAAAAGGTTTTTATTACAATCAGATTTTAGAGAGATATCTTTTGAATACAACCAAACTTTTTGACCTTTGCACATAGTTTAACTTTTAGAGATGAAATTATAGTTAAATGAAAAAGTAAAAATGTTCACATAAATTAGAGACATCAAATAAATCAAAATATCTTCTCTCTTCATTGATGTTAACCTTAAACTGAAACTGGTTCAATCAGCCTGACAGTTCATCCCACTGAAGCTCAACTCAACCAATGAGATTGTTTCCGTCTCCAGAGCAGAAATGTTTGATGCTGAGGAGAAGGGCTGTGCAGCAGAGAGGCTGTTTAGTGTCTTCATTCTACTGCAGCAGAACAACGTTGATCATCTCCTTCCTGTTTAGTTTGAACAGTTCTAAAGACATGTTGCTTTACCTCTTTATACTTTTATCTCACTTCATAGGTGAGTGTTAGAAGAGATGAAAGTTAAATTTGACCTGATATATTAACCAGACATCTGTTTTTCATAGCCGGATGAACTTTGCAAATTCAGAAAGAAGATTTGGGGTTTTAAATGCATTTTGAAAATTAATCGAGATGACAGTCAAAGTGAAAACCTTGAGTCTCTTGCTTTGAAAATCTCTTGCAGACTAATTGACATTAATGACTTTTGTTTTGCAGCCATGGGTTCCATGAACAGCATAAATCCAGAAAATACTGAAGAACATGTTGCAGAGGGAGGAAACATCAAGCTGACCTGTAAATATGAGGGTTATATAAACAACATCCAGTGGTACCGACAATACCAGGGATCCAGACCAGAGTTCCTGCTCTACATCACAGAGGGAGGAACCATTTATCCAACTGTTTCTGAGTTCTCTGCTCACATTAACAAAGCAGAGAAACATGTTGATCTAGAGATCTCATCTGCTGCAGTAACAGACTCTGCTGTGTACTACTGTGCTCTGCAGCCCACAGTGACAGGAAACACCAAAACTCTGTACAAAAACCTTTGGAGCAAAGACAACAGAATACTCCACAACATCCACTAGAGGGAGTCACACACTGTTAAACATCATGAACAGTTGTGATCTCATGTAGCTGTCATATAAACAACAGATTAATTAGAATATAGGTATAGAATCTGTAAAGATATAGAATCTGTAAAGATTCATTCACATCAGGACAAAATATAAAGTGTGTATGATGCGATATTTCAGTTACAATCAACGAATATTATGGTCGAGATTGATTCATTGGTTCTATTTTCAGGACAGAGTTTCAGTCTGTTGAGACACAAACTTTCACTGTGTAACAGAATTTTTTCAAACATCATCTGTTCTGAATCAGAGCATCTGAGATTTCTTCAATATTGAACACAAGATGCTATGAGACAATTTTGATATTTTGAAACAACACATATTTAGTTGGGGTGACACGGTGTAGCAGGGGTTAGTGCTGTTGCCTCACAGCAAGAAGTTGGCAGGTTCAAGAAATCCTGGGTCTGGGATGATGTGCTATTAGCTTTTAAGTGAATTTTTCGGTACTATTTCTTTGTTATTCTTGTATTATCCTTAAATACTAAACAGTGATTTTATTACATTCTACTTTCAGTAAATCTGTGTTTTCGTTAACCTGGGGTGATCATTGTGTGTCATACCTGTTTAATGTTCATACCTTAGGTGATATTACCTATACAGTAACCAAATAAGCCTAAGACATTCAATACAGTAAGGATAATACGTTTATTAACAGAAGTAATACACAATGTTTCAGAGGTAAGCATTTTCTTTTATCAGTGTATTTTGATAGTCACAATATTTTTAGAGGGGAAACGCACACATTATATTAGCAGTATAAGAACTCAGGGTAGCTTCTCTAACATAGTCACAAGCACTAAAGTGGCTCTACAATCAGATATTTTCTCCTGTTGATTTCAACATTGTTGTAGAGATGGAACATTGGCTGTGGATTATTCTTGCAGCTCTTTTCTTTGGTAACACAGAAATCTCATTCATTCATCTTCTAAACTGGCGTATTAGGCTCATTAGGGTTGCAGGGGTCTGCTGGAGCTAATCCCAGTACATTACCGGCAAGAGGCAGCGATACACCCCAGATGGTCATCAGCCTATTGTGGGGCACACACACCATTCATTCACACCTATTGGCAATTTAGCGTGTTTTGGCCTATGGTCTAAACGCCACACAGTAAGGTCCCAGCTCAAGAATTGAATTAAATAAACTAAATGGTCAGGGGAGAGACAGTCTCTATGAAGTTTTGATTAGTTCACTACTTTAATAGAAGCACAGAGCGTGTAGTACTCTGACTCCGCCTCTAGTCTGATAGTCTTCATGGTTTCGGTGTAAGAAAGTCCACCATGTTCCCAGTTAAGAGATGAGAACCATCCAAAGTGGGATATACGCTGTCTCTCGCTATCAGACCAGGTTTCCCTCAGTATGTCAACTATTATTTTATGACGTCCACACTATTATCTGGGCACCAACTTCACAGCCAGTGGTGGAAAGATCTCACGCAGCTATACACGAGATCACTAGTCAAGTTTTGCAGGGGTCCAGAGAAAACTACAGTGTTTGACATTTTCTTTGTATATAAGAATATAGACTCCATGTTAACATTGCTGACATCCCAATGACATAAATAAGCTCCGTTACCATCAGTGGGAATAATGATTTTACCGTATTTTATTTCAAGTTTAGTCAGAAGATTTAGGTTTGATTCAACTATATTAGGGTTTTCTTTATTATAGTCCTGGTTTGTTCTTTATACATATATTTTTTATTTATTTTCTCCTGCGCTGTTGTTGAATTTGATTGTTTCCCCTGTTTTTATTGTAAAGCAGTTTGTGCTGCATTTAATGTATGAAAGTGCTGTACAAATTATTATCATTTTCATTTGAGTCGAACTAATCAGAGACATTAAAGCTTACTGAATCTTGAATATTTAAATTTTTATACAAAACTCTGCAACCAGTCAGGAAGAAGTTTCAGGGAGGAGCTAAGCTGTTACTGAACTATAGAAGAGAAGAACTTCCATATTCAGCAGAGTTCAATACACAAACCATAAATATAACCTTCATTCAACATGCTGTCATTACAGTCTTTTGTATTTTTTTTTCCACTTCTTGTAATTGTAATAAGTATGATAAGTTTAATTCCTGTATTTAGTTTTAATATTAATAAGTTATTGAATTTTTGACATGCAGAGAACAGAGATATCGCTTCCTTTAGGTGTCAGCTGTGAAGAACTCACTCCAGTCAACAATGAAGAGTCCAGTTCAGAAGGCAGCACTGTTACTCTGTCCTACAAACACGACAAACTTTCATATAACTGATTACTTCTCCTGGTATCGACAATATCCAGGAAAACCACCAGAGTTCCTTATCCCACACTCAGGTTCAGAATCTGTGCCAAGGGTGAGTTTAGGTTATTTTTAGGGTTGCTTTGGCACCACTGTGAATAAGCTCAGCATCCCCAAGCTCAGCAAATTTTAAAGATATTATCTTATGTAAAAAACTTTTAAATTAGTGCAAATGCGCAGTTATGTCGCTCTGCCCCTGCACAATACTCTGCTGCAACCGGCCAGTCTGGCAACCATGTGTGTCTGGCCACCGCTGCTTCAAAATGAGGCTTGTGACCAGCTCACTTATCAGCTACATCTCTTCTGATTGGTTGGCCCGTTCACGCGACTGCTTGTCGCTAGTGTTGTGTAGGGTACTGCTTTTTGCTCTAGTTGTTAGCTGCTAATAATTTCTGGATCTGTGAATATTCCTGAGATGAGAAGGTGTGAACTTAAAGCCACAGCTTTTTGAAATAAAGAGAGAAATTGAATGTTGTATGAGAAAACACTCAACACTCAAAGAAAAAGGAATTCAGCGCCAACATTTACAAATGTATTAGTTCGCCTCATTGAGTGAAAAATAATGTGCCTCTGTGAGCACTTGGGGTCTGAGCACCCCTGAAGACCAGAGGCTAAAATCCCCCCTGATCTGTGCTAATTTCAAAATCTGGTCTGAAGATTACAGTGAAGCAAAACCAAATCAACATAAAGATCTCCTCTGCTGCTGTATCAGACTCTGCTGTGTGCTACTGTGCTGTGGAGCCCAAAGTGACAGGAAATATAAAAACTCTACAAAAACCTTTGGAGCAAAGACAATAGAAAACTCCACAACATCCACCAGAGGGAGTCACACACTGTTAAAACATGTGTTGAGTGTAAAGTTGTCAGTAGGAGGAAGAACACAGGACTGATAATGAGCTCTGATACTGTGATCAGACTCCTCCTTTAAATCCACAGTCTTCTTCATACTGGCTGTAACTCAGAGTTACTGAACACTGCAGATATGACGTCTCTGTTCATCCCAGTGTTGCTGGCTGCTATGTGCCTTGGTATGAACACAACTCTGTTTCTGTGATATTAATCCAACATTGACATGATACTTTAACATCTTATTTGATCTTGTTTATTGCTGTTTTACAGAATGCAGAGCACAGAAAGACAATGTGCAGCAGCCAGAAGGGGATGTGACTGTTGCTGAAGGAGAGACAGTAACACTTGGCTGCAAATATGAAACCAGTTCAACAACTGATTATCTCTTCTGGTACAAACAGGATGGAAACAACAAACATGAGACTCCCCTCATTTAGGAAGCTGTCAGTCATAGACCCTTCTCATCACTTTGAGATTCTAGTGACATCTGGAAATAAGGAGACTCCAAATGGACACATATTAACCAAATGGTATTCTGAGACATTAAAGGTATTTTTTTCTCTACAGATTTATAGCTAAAATAGTCATAAATCTGCCATTTCCAAATTTAAAACTAGTTTTTGGTTCTATCACAAAATAGATTCCACTGTGTATAACTGTATGATAAACATCACCAATTCAAAATATACTTGTGAGTCATCATGGAACATGTTTATTTAAAAAAATATATACAGCACAATCAAAATAGCACACGGTAGATGAGACAAATGTGTAAAAATGCAAGGTATAAATGAGAAAATATCAACACAATCAAAATATAACCATCAATAAAACTAAATATTCAAAAAGAGAATTGGATTAATGATCTTAAGACAGTTTTTTCACATTTATTTAATCAGGAATGTTGCTTGAGATCAAATGATCTCTGTTTTGAGGAAGGCCTGATCAATCTGGCAGTGATAAAACAAACTAAAACATGCAAATGCAGAAAGCACAGAAAGACACACATGAGAACAGTGGATCAGAGTCAGAGTCCTATGAAAAGCAATGACGGCTGAAAAGGGGCAGGGAAGGTGGTGAGTGGAGGTCCATCCTGGGGAGGAATGGTCATAATCCACAACAGGTACACAAAAACAGTGTAAAATAAATCAATCCTGGTCTTGGAGGGGCACTGTGGGTGCAGGTTTTTGTTCCAACCAAGCAGTTACACACCTGATTCTACTAACAAAGGCCCGTAGCAGGGGCTATAGTGGTTGATTAGTAATATCAAGTGTGTGACTGCTTGGCTGTAACAAAAGCCTGCACCCACGGTGGCTCCCTAGGACCAGGATTGAGAACCTCTGGTTTAAGGGATTCATGCGATAAGTTAGATGTGGCTTGTAGGTACAGTAAAACATCTGCATAAAGTCTTGTGATGGATGGTGGAAATGTACAAACTGTTGATGTTGCCTTTTTAATGAATTCTGGCTGCAAGGGATTCAATGAATATGGCAAAAACTGATAGGAGATTGTACATCCTTATCCTGCATAAGGTAAATTGTTGTTGTGTTATTCAATGGTGATGACCATGGACATGGATGATGTGAATAATGCCCAAATCCAAGGTTGCAAAAGGGCATGTCCAGTTATTGGTGTCAAAGGCCTTTTCAGTGTCGAAGGAGGTAATTATTATTTTTTAATTGTTTATTGTAGTGATGTTTATTAAATTAATGTATGTCTTCCTTTGAACATCACTACATCTACATTCATGATGAACAGGAACACAGTGAAATACACTGATGAACTCTTTCGATCTGAAACTACATTCACACACACTGATTTACACACTAACATATCCTACAGATAAAACAAGAGTAAACAACCAACATCCAGTTCTCAACTAAAACACATCCTGCTGTGAGTCTGTATCAACATTCAGATACAGGGAGGAGCTAAGCTGTTACTGAACTATAGAAGAGAGGAACTTCTATATTCAGCAGAGTTCAATACACAAACCACAGACATCACCTTCATTCAACATGCTGTCAGTACAGAACTCTTTATTTGCTTCAATAGTTCTCATCATTCTCTCAGGTATGTAAGATACTGTATTTTATAAATATTTATTACTAATAATACATGAATGTGATGAATTAATTAAGTCATTGACAACATGTTATAATGAAGTTATTTCTTCCTTTAGGTGTCAGCTGTGATGAACTCACTCCAGTCACCAATGAAGTGTCCAGTTTAGAAGGCAGCACTGTTACTCTGTCCTACAATTACTCCAAACCTGCAACTTCAGTTGATTATTTTTTCTGGTATCGACAAAATCCAGGAAAAGCGTTCCTCAGAGTTCCTCATCTCTCATTATGGAACAGGAAAAGCAATATCAGATAAAGTACCTAGACTGTCTTTTAAAGTGAGTGAAGATAATATACAAATGGACCTCCTCATCTCCTCTGCTGCAGTAACAGACTCTGCTGTGTACTACTGTGCTCTGCAGCCCACAGTGACAGGAAACATAAAAACTCTGTACAAAAACCTTTGGAGCAAAGACAACAGAATACTCCACAACATCCAATAGAAGAATGAAGTAACACAAAGTTTTCAGAATATAATGGGAAAAATGTAGTGAGATCTATCTATCTCTCCTCACACAATCATTACCTTTATATTGATGATATCAAGTATTGGCAATATCCAGGAAATCCACTGTAATGTAGTGAGGCACACAGCTACTGGGTTCTGTGTATTTGAGTTGTAACATGGTAGATTATTGCAGTTACACCTGTTGTTGTTACCAGAAAGAATCAGAGTTCAAACATTGAGAATAGTGCAGTGTCTCATCATTCTCCTCACCTGAATACTACACCTCCACTACAGACACCATCACAGTCCCTCATCTCTCACTCTGCTTCTGGAGCTTTAGGAAATACAAAATCTGGATTGAAGTTTATAGTGGAGCAAAACAAATCTGCTGTTTACTACTGTGATGTGAGGACCACGGTGACAGCACATACTGTCTCTTTCTATCTCCACGAGAGGGCGACATTATCAAGTAGGCGGTGCTCTACTTCTGCACTGTGTTCAACCATTCTGTCAATAATAACTGCTGCTGTGAAGAGAACAATTCTCACACTGAATGTTGAACATCAGATAGTTTCTCCTGTTGATTTAAACCTTGTTGTAGAGATGGAACATTGGCTGTGGATTATTCTTGCTGCTCTTTTCTTTGGTATAACAAGTTGATCAAGTGTTTATCATTTGGTGAAAAGGATGTAAATTGGCTGATTTTCTGTTTTTTCTGTCCATAGAGTAACATTGTATATTTGACATTTTCCAATGTTTTCTCCTCTCAGCTTCATGAACAATACTGCTCTAATGGCTTCATTTTCTCTACTTTTTCCAGGACCAATAGTGGGAAACAAGATTTATCCTACACAAGATGAAGTCAGTCGAAAAGAAGGACAATCTGTCAAACTCACATGTGACTATGAGACAACCGATGATGATCCTTTACTTTACTGGTACAGACATCATTCTGACCTTCAGGCACCTCAGTTTATACTCTGGAAATTTTCTTCAGGCGCTGATCAACATATTCCTGATAATCGATATGAATCCCAAACATCAAATAAACAAACCTATCTGACCATAAACAGTCTAACTCTGGCAGACACAGGTCTCTACTACTGTGCTCTAGAAACACAGTGATAGAAAGTATAGAAGAGGCTTTACAAAAACCTGAACACAGATATCTGATGACTCTTCAAAGAGGAGGGAAGTGGTATTCAAACCACAGCTTCATATCTGATGGATTCTACTAATTCCTGTTTTATCAGAGTCACTGTGGTTACAGCTGCTAATGAAACAATGTGGGAGGATTCACATGAGCAGCAAATACACATCAATGATAAACCAGCTGTATAATGTTTAAATAAAACGTCATGAACCATCAGTAAAAGTCCAATTTGTGTCTCATCAGATCAGAGCATATTTTTTCCTGGTTTTCTGGGTCCTTTAAATGTTATTTGACAAACTCCAAACAGTCATGCCTTTTACTCAAGATTTGATTTTCTCTAGGAGTTGTGGATTAACTATTTTGTGAGGCACTCTTACATTTCCATATCTATTCAAATATGAACCAGTTTTAATGATTTTAACAATATATTTGTGAAGAATATTCAGTATATAAATAAAAATAAAATTATAATATCTAATAGTATTGATATGTAATTGGACGTAAACAGTCCAAACCAACTGAACTGGTCCTGAAAGTGTACCCAAATATGACTGACAGGATTCCCTTTTAGACTAATGTTAAGTGATATCAAAGAATCAGTCAATGACTCTTGGGGAAGGTTCTAGTTGGAAATGTATCTTCATAAACTATCTGATCTGGAAAAAGAAGAAAAGGTGAATATTTGGAAAGTTGAATCTCCTGTCAGCTTCGCAAATGGATGAGTTTATGATCCTTTACATCTCAGATTGTTCACTGTACCTTGAAGAGAGTTTTCAAGAATCAATCTTTAGAGAGATATCTTTAGAAGACAACTGACGCATGCACATATTTCAAGTTTTCAAGTTGAATTTAAGGCTAAATAAAAAAAATGAATAAAATATATCAACCAAAGTATCTTCTCTCTCCACTGATGTTTCCCTTAAACTGAAACTGGTTCAATCAGCCTGACAGTTCATCCCACTGAAGCTCAACTCAACCAATGAGATTGTTTCTGTCTCCAGAGCAGAAATGTTTGATGCTGAGGAGAAGGGCTGTGCAGCAGAGAGGCTGTTTAGTTTCTTCATTCTACTGCAGCAGAACAACATTGATCATCTCCTTCCTGTTTGGTTTGAACAGTTTCAAAGACATGTTGCTTTACCTCTTTATACTTTTATCTCACTTCATAGGTGAGTGTTAGAAGAGATGAAAGTCTCATTTCACCTAATTATTAACAAGATATGTTTTAGCTGTATGTTTTTGTGCAAATTCACAAAAAGAACATGTTGGGATTTTAAATCATTTTAAAATAATCAAAGATTGAAAGTCAAAGTATTGAGTGTCTTGCTTTGATTTGCTTCAAATCTCTTGCACACTAACTGACATGAATGCCTTATTTTGCAGCCATGGGTTCCATGAACAGCATAAATCCAGACAAGACTGAAGAACATGTTGCAGAGGGAGGAAACATCAAGCTGACCTGTAAATATGAGGGTTCTACCTACAGTATCCAGTGGTACCGACAATACCAGGGATCCAGACCAGAGTTCCTGCTCTACATCACAGAGGGAGGAACCATTCATCCAACTGTTTCTGAGTTCTCTGCTCACATTAACAAAGCAGAGAAACATGTTGATCTAGAGATCTCCTCTGCTGCAGTAACAGACTCTGCTGTGTACTACTGTGCTCTGCAGCCCACAGTGACAGGAAACACCAAAACTCTGTACAAAAACCTTTGGAGCAAAGACAACAGAATACTCCACAACATCCACTAGAGGGAGTCACACACTGTTAAACTTCATGAACAGTTGTGATCTCATGTAGCTGTGATATAAACAGATTAATTAGAATATAGGAATAGAATCTGTAAAGATTCATTCACATCAGGACAAAATATAAAGTGTGTATGATGCGATATTTCAGTTACAATCAACGGATATTATGGTCGAGATTGATTCATTGGTTCTATTTTCAGAACAGAGTTTCAGTCTGTTGAGACACAAACTTTCACTGTGTAACAGAGTTTTTTCAAACATCATCTGTTCTGAATCAGAGCATCTGAGATTTCTTCAATATTGAACACAAGATGCTATGAGACAATTTTGATATTTTGAAACAACACATATTTAGTTGGGGTGACACAGTGGAGCAGGGGTTAGTGCTGTTGCCTCACAGCAAGAAGTTGGCAGGTTCAAGACGTCCTGGGTCTGGGATGATGTGCTATTAACTTTTAAGTGAATTTTTCGGTACTATTTCTTTGTTATTCTTGTATTGTCCTTAAATACTAAACAGTGACTTTATTACATTCTACTTTCAGTAAATCTGTGTTTTCGTTAACCTGGGGTGATCATTGTGTGTCATACCTGTTTAATGTTCATACCTTAGGTGATATTACCTATACAGTAACCAAATAAGCCTAAGACATTCAATACAGTAAGGATAATACGTTTATTAACAGAAGTAATACACAATGTTTCAGAGGTAAGCATTTTCTTTTATCAGTGTATTTTGATAGTCACAATATTTTTAGAGGGGAAACGCACACATTATATTAGCAGTATAAGAACTCAGGGTAGCTTCTCTAACATAGTCACAAGCACAAGTGGCTCTACAATCAGATATTTTCTCCTGTTGATTTCAACCTTGTTGTAGAGATGGAACATTGGCTGTGGATTATTCTTGCGGCTCTTTTCTGTGGTAACACAGAAATCTCATTCATTCATCTTCTAAACTGGCGTATTAGGCTCATTAGGGTTGCAGGGGTCTGCTGGAGCTAATCCCAGTACATTACCGGCAAGAGGCAGCGATACACCCCAGATGGTCATCAGCCTATTGTGGGGCACACACACCATTCATTCACACCTATTGGCAATTTAGCGTGTTTTGGCCTATGGTCTAAACGCCACACAGTAAGGTCCCAGCTCAAGAATTGAATTAAATAAACTAAATGGTCAGGGGAGAGACAGTCTCTATGAAGTTTTGATTAGTTCACTACTTTAATAGAAGCACAGAGCGTGTAGTACTCTGACTCCGCCTCTAGTCTGATAGTCGTCATGGTTTCGGTGTAAGAAAGTCCACCATGTTCCCAGTTAAGAGATGAGAACCATCCAAAGTGGGATATACGCTGTCTCTCGCTATCAGACCAGGTTTCCCTCAGTATGTCAACTATTATTTTATGACGTCCACACTATTATCTGGGCACCAACTTCACAGCCAGTGGTGGAAAGATCTCACGCAGCTATACACGAGATCACTAGTCAAGTTTTGCAGGGGTCCAGAGAAAACTACAGTGTTTGACATTTTCTTTGTATATAAGAATATAGACTCCATGTTAACATTGCTGACATCCCAATGACATAAATAAGCTCCGTTACCATCAGTGGGAATAATGATTTTACCATATTTTATTTCAAGTTTAGTCAGAAGATTTAGGTTTGATTCAACTATATTAGGGTTTTCTTTATTATAGTCCTGGTTTGTTCTTTATACATATATATTTTTTTATTTTCTCCTGTGCTGTTGTTGAATTTGATTGTTTCCCCTGTTTTTATTGTAAAGAAGTTTGTGCTGCATTTAATGTATGAAAGTGCTGTACAAATTATTATCATTTTCATTTGAGTCGAACTAATCAGAGACATTAAAGCTTACTGAATCTTGAATATTTAAATTTTTATACAAAACTCTGCAACCAGTCAGGAAGAAGTTTCAGGGAGGAGCTAAGCTGTTACTGAACTATAGAAGAGAAGAACTTCCATATTCAGCAGAGTTCAATACACAAACCATAAATATAACCTTCATTCAACATGCTGTCATTACAGTCTTTTGTATTTTTTTTTCCACTTCTTGTAATTGTAATAAGTATGATAAGTTTAATTCCTGTATTTAGTTTTAATATTAATAAGTTATTGAATTTTTGACATGCAGAGAACAGAGATATCGCTTCCTTTAGGTGTCAGCTGTGAAGAACTCACTCCAGTCAACAATGAAGAGTCCAGTTCAGAAGGCAGCACTTTTACTCTGTCCTACAAACACGACAAACTTTCATATAACTGATTACTTCTCCTGGTATCAACAATATCCAGGAAAACCACCAGAGTTCCTTATCCCACACTCAGGTTCAGAATCTGTGCCAAGGGTGAGTTTAGGTTATTTTTAGGGTTGCTTTGGCACCACTGTGAATAAGCTCAGCATCCCCAAGCTCAGCAAATTTTAAAGATATTATCTTATGTAAAAAACTTTTAAATTAGTGCAAATGCACAGGTATGTCGCTCTGCCCCTGCACAATACTCTGCTGCAACCGGCCAGTCTGGCAACCATGTGTGTCTGGCAACCGCTGCTTCAAAATGAGGCTTGTGACCAGCTCACTTATCAGCTACATCTCTTCTGATTGGTTGGCCCATTTACGCGACTGCTTGTCGCTAGTGTTGTGTAGGGTACTGCTTTTTGCTCTAGTTGTTAGCTGCTAATAATTTCTGGATCTGTGAATATTCCTGAGATGAGAAGGTGTGAACTTAAAGCCACAGCTTTTTGAAATAAAGAGAGAAATTGAATGTTGTATGAGAAAACACTCAACACTCAAAGAAAAAGGAATTCAGCTCCAACATTTACAAATGTATTAGTTCGCCTCATTGAAAAATAATGTGCCTCTGTGAGCACTTGGGGGCTGACCAGAGGCTAAAATTCCCCCTGATCTGTGCTAATTTCAAAATCTGGTCTGAAGATTACAGTGAAGCAAAACCAAATCAACATAAAGATCTCCTCTTCTGCTGTATCAGACTCTGCTGTGTACTACTGTGCTGTGGAGCCCAAAGTGACAGGAAATATAAAAACTCTACAAAAACCTTTGGAGCAAAGACAATAGAAAACTCCACAACATCCACCAGAGGGAGTCACACACTGTTAAAACATGTGTTGAGTGTAAAGTTGTCAGTAGGAGGAAGAACACAGGACTGAGAATGAGTTCTGATACTGTGACTCTGAGTTTATGATCCTTTACATCTCAGATTGTTCACTGTACCTTGAAGAGAGTTTTCAAGAATCAATCTTTAGAGAGATATCTTTAGAAGACAACCAAACATTCTGACGCATGCACATATTTCAAGTTTTCAAGTTGAATTTAATGCTAAATAAAAAAATGAATAAAATATATCAACCAAAGGATGGATTCTACTAATTCCTGTTTTATCAGAGTCACTGTGGTTACAGCTGCCACAAAAAGTCAAACTGTTCTAATGACTTGCAGCAGGTTGATAAATATAATTTGTTAGTATAACCTGGGAAGTAAATCTGCATTTGATGTAAAACAGGAACATTAAATTTCAGGTGATGATACCTTCACCACAAGCTAGAAAAGGAGAGAGGAACAAACATGAGCTCTGATACTGTGATCAGACTCCTCCTTTAAATCCACAGTCTTCTTCATACTGGCTGTAACTCAGAGTTACTGAACACTGCAGATATGACGTCTCTGTTCATCCCAGTGTTGCTGGCTGCTATGTGCCTTGGTATGAACACAACTCTGTTTCTGTGATATTAATCCAACATTGACATGATACTTTAACATCTTATTTGATCTTGTTTATTGCTGTTTTACAGAATGCAGAGCACAGAAAGACAATGTGCAGCAGCCAGAAGGGGATGTGACTGTTGCTGAAGGAGAGACAGTAACACTTGGCTGCAAATATGAAACCAGTTCAACAACTGATTATCTCTTCTGGTACAAACAGGATGGAAACAACAGACCCCAATTCATCCTGAGCCGATATAAAGCTGACCAGGGAAAAACAGAGGACGAGTTTATGGAAAGATTTTCATCTACGCTGAATTCAAACTTGAAATCAGTTCCTCTGAAGATCTCCTCTGCTGCAGTAACAGACTCTGCTGTGTACTACTGTGCTCTGCAGCCCACAGTGACAGGAAACATAAAAACACTGTACAAAAACCTCTGCAGCAAAGACAGAATACTCCACAACATCCACTAGAGGGAGTCACACACTGTTCCCTGCATGGTTTCATGTTCAACAATCTAGATTTGTCCATTTTGCTTCTTATATCATCATCCATGGCTGAGATCACCACCATAACTGCGTTGTAACTGCTCTGGAAGGTTCAAGCACTGTCATCTTTTTTCCAGAGTGGACATGAGACTCCCCTCACTTAGGAAGCTGTCAGTCATAGACCCTTCTCATCACTTTGAGATTCTAGTGACATCTGGAAATAAGGAGACTCCAAATGGACACATATTAACCAAATGGTATTCTGAGACATTAAAGGTATTTTTTTCTCTACAGATTTATAGCTAAAATAGTCATAAATCTGCCATTTCCAAATTTAAAACTAGTTTTTGGTTCTATCACAAAATATATTCCACTGTGTATAACTGTATGATAAACATCACCAATTCAAAATATACTTGTGAGTCACCACGTAACATGTTTATTTAAAAAAATATATACGGCACAATCAAAATAGCACACGATAGATGAGACAAATATGTAAAAATGCAAGGTATAAATGAGAAAATATCAGCACAATCAAAATATAACCATCAATAAAACTAAATATTCAAAAAGAGAATTGGATTAATGATCTTAAGGCAGTTTTTTCACATTTATTTAACCAGGAATGTTGCTTGAGATCAAATGATCTCTTTTTTGAGGAAGGCCTGATCAATCTGGCAGTGATAAAACAACAAACTAAAACATGCAAATGCAGAAAGCACAGAAAGACACACATGAGAACAGTGGATCAGAGTCAGTCCTATGAAAAGAAATGACGGCTGAAAAGGGGCAGGGAAGGTGATGAGTGGAGGTCCATCCTGGGGAGGAATGGTCATAATCCACAACAGGTACACAAAAACAGTAAAAAACAAAATCAATTGTGATGGATGGTGGAAATGTACAAACTGTTGATGTTGCCTTTTTAATGAATTCTGGCTGCAAGGGATTCAATGAATATGGCAAAGACTGATAGGAGATTGTACATCCTTATCCTGCATAAGGTAAATTGTTGTTGTGTTATTCAATGGTGATGACCATGGACATGGGTGATGTGAATAATGCCCAAATCCAAGGTTGCAAAAGGGCATGTCCAGTTATTGGTGTCAAAGGCCTTTTCAGTGTCGAAGAAGGTGATTATTATTTTTTAATTGTTTATTGTAGCATGATGAACAGGAACACAGTGAAATACACTGATGAACTCTTTTGATCTGAAAGTACATTCACACACACTGATTTACACACTAACATATCCTACAGATAAAACAAGAGGAAACAACCAACATCCAGTTCTCAACTAAAACACATCCTGCTGTGAGTCTGTATCAACATTCAGATACAGGGAGGAGCTAAGCTGTTACTGAACTATAGAAGAGAGGAACTTCTATATTCAGCAGAGTTCAATACACAAACCACAGACATCACCTTCATTCAACATGCTGTCAGTACAGAACTCTTTATTTGCTTCAATAGTTCTCATCATTCTCTCAGGTATGTAAGATACTGTATTTTATAAATATTTATTACTAATAATACATGAATGTGATGAATTAATTAAGTCATTGATAACATGTTATAATGGAGTTATTTCTTCCTTTAGGTGTCAGCTGTGATGAACTCACTCCAGTCACCAATGAAGTGTCCAGTTTAGAAGGCAGCACTGTTACTCTGTCCTACAATTACTCCAAACCTGCAACTTCAGTTGATTATTTTTTCTGGTATCGACAAAATCCAGGAAAAGCACCAGAGTTCCTCATCTCGCATTATGGAACAGGAAAAGCATTATCAGATAAAGTACCTAGACTGTCTTTTAAAGTGAGTGAAGATAAAATACAAATGGACCTCCTCATCTCCTCTGCTGCAGTAACAGACTCTGCTGTGTACTACTGTGCTGTGAAGCCCACAGTGACAGGAAACACCAAAACTGTACAAAAACCTTTGGAGCAAAGACAACAGAATACTCCACAACATCCACTAGAGGGAGTGACACACTGTTAAATTTCAGTGTTTGGCGTCAAATAATCTAGATTCTACTGGTGAGACAGACAATGAATCCTATGTTCTCATAGCTATGAAGTCTAGTCAATCAGTCACACATTAACTCTTCTGACAACACAAACTTGTTTTCTAATTCTCATGCTTTTTAAATAGTTAATGTGGATAATGATAATCAGGTTATTTATAAGGAATTCTGATACTAATTGGGTAAATTAATGAATGCTATGATATCAATATTGAATCAATCATCATAATCATCCTGAGTTTAATGGCTTTTCTACCCTGTACCTGACTATTCAAGGTTCCTGCTCCTTGTACAGCAGGTCCTGTGCTTATGTGTAAGGAAACTAAATCATGGTTGTTCTTTATCTGCATGAGACAAGATAGTGAGAGATCAGCCATGTAAAGTTACATGTGATGGTGAGATTCACAAAGGAATCCTGAAGTAGGCGTGAGGTTTGAGTACCAGCCTCGTCGATCATGAACCAATGTGCGTTCTCAATCTGTGTGCATGTGTGAGTTTTAAGGTCAGTTTTGTGTGTTAAATGTGCATTGGTTAAAACAGAGGTTAGTAAACATGCAGGGTGTCAAACATACATACTAATCCCTACCTGTGTAACACACAATGAACAACAGTGGCCTATTTCAATACACAACAGAAGTTCAACAGTCTTGCTTAGCTGTGTAATAATGCCACTAATTCCGAGTATGACCAGTTAAGAGTCTAAAGGAAATGATGAGGTTTGCGGCACAGATGACTGTACAGTTTCAAGGTGATTGGAAAAGATTTTTGGAAGAAGGTTCAACACGTCCATGGGGAACCTTCTGGAGGATTTCCAGCGTCCAACTGAAGTCACACAAATGTTACTAAAGGCCTGTACAGACTACAGGACATTCAGAGTTGTCAGATTGCTGGTTCATGCTACACAACTTTGTCATGTGATCAAGAGTCTTGAGGTCTGTGTTGTTCACAATATGTTATGACCAGCTAATGGAAGCCATAACATCAAAGGGAGTTAAACAGAATTAACCAGCGAATATTTAAATGGGTTCCCAACCACTTTAATCAGCTGTTGTTGAGACATCAGTCTTAGAGCAAATAAAAAGGACATGTCTTCTTAACCCCTAAATGACCAGCCACTCTATCATGTGAAATGAACTTCCTGAATTTGGAAGGTACACCAGAGTTACCTGGACCACTTTTACACTGTCAACATTGCACACAAAGGATCCACATTCTCTTCACTCTTTATCCTAAAGGATCAATTATTACATTACATGTGTAAAATATAGTTTGTATCTTCACTGTTTAAACAAAACATTATACAGTACAGTCCAGTCATTGGCTACATGAGATAAAACTGTCATATGCTAATAGCTACGAGCTAATCATTGTAATGTGAAAATCACATTGAATACATTATCAGTCAGAGCTGTGAGAGCAGGGAGGAGGAGATTCTAGGAGGAGCAAAACTGTCACTGAATACAGACACAAACTTTCACTGAGGTGCTTCTTCTTCAACAAAGCACAGTTTCTTGTTTTCTCCAAGATGGTGTCAATACAATTAAGTTTGTTTTCAACTTTGTTTCTGATCACACTATCAGGTAGGTGATATACTTCTGTTGATGCTGGATTCAAAACTGAAGATGAACTAGTAAACATTCCTTTAGCAACATGTTTTAAGAGTCTTTTCTTCCTTTAGGTGTCAGCTGTGAAGAACTCACTCCAGTCAACAATGAGGAGTCCAGTTTAGAAGGCAGACATGTTACACTGTCCTACAAATACTCAAAACCTGCTGCATCTAATGAATATTTCTACTGGTATCGACAATATCCAGGAAAACCTCCAGAGTTCCTGATCTCTCACTTAGCTTCAGGAGCAGTGGGGAATACTGGAATATCTGGACTTTCAGTGAAAGTGAGTGAAGATAAAAGAAAAATGAACATGAAGATCTCCTCTGCTGCAGTAACAGACTCTGCTGTGTACTACTGTGCTGTGGAGCCCACAGTGACAGGAAATATAAAAACACTGTACAAAAACCTTTGGATCAAAGACAACAGAATACTCCACAACATCCACTAGAGGGAGTCACACACTGTTAGTGGGTTTGTATCAAACGGTCTGGTGTCTTGGTACTGAAAAGAAAAGAATGTTTTCAGAATATAATGGGAAAAATGTAGTGAGATATATCTATCTGTCCTCAAACAATCATTACCTTTATATTGATGATATCAAGTATTGGCAATATCCAGGAAATCCACTGTAATGTAGTGAGGCACACAGCTACTGGGTTCTGTGTATTTGAGTTGTAACATGGTAGATTATTGCACTTACTCCTGTTGTTGTTACCAGAAAGAATCAGAGTTCAAACATTGAGAATAGTGCAGTGTCTCATCATTCTCCTCACCTGAATACTACACCTCCACTACAGACACCATCACAGTCCCTCATCTCTCACTCTGCTTCTGGAGCTTTAGGAAATACAAAATCTGGATTGAAGTTTATAGTGGAGCAAAACAAATCTGCTGTTTACTACTGTGATGTGAGGACCACGGTGACAGCACATACTGTCTCTTTCTATCTCCACGAGAGGGCGACATTATCAAGTAGGCGGTGCACTACTTCTGCACTGTGTTCAACCATTCTGTCAATAATAACTGCTGCTGTGAAGAGAACAATTCTCACACTGAATGTTGAACATCAGATAGTTTCTCCTGTTGATTTAAACCTTGTTGTAGAGATGGAACATTGGCTGTGGATTATTCTTGCTGCTCTTTTTTTTGGTAACACAAGTTGATCAAGTTTTTATCATTTGGTGAAAATGATGTAAATTGGGTGATTTTTTTGTTTTTTTCTGTCCATAGAGTAACATTGCATATTTGATATTTTCCAATGTTTTCTCCTCTCAGCTTCATGAACAATGCTCCTCTAATGGCTTCATTTTCTCTACTTTTTCCAGGACCAATAGTGGGAAACAAGATTTATCCTACACAAGATGAAGTCAGTCGAAAAGAAGGAGAATCTGTCAAACTCACATGTGACTATGAGACAACCGAAACTTATGTTTGGCTTTACTGGTACAGACATCATTCTGACCTTCAGGCACCTCAGTTTATACTCTGGAAAAGATCACCAGGCCCTGATCAACATATTCCTGATAAACGATATGAATCCCAAACATCAAATAAACAAACCTTTCTGACCATAAACAGTCTAACTCTGGCAGACACAGGTCTCTACTACTGTGCTCTACAAACACAGTGATAGAAAGTATAGAAGAGGCTTTACAAAAACCTGAACACAGATATCTGATGACTCTTCAAAGAGGAGGGAAGTGGTATTCAAACCACAGCTTCATATCTGATGGATTCTTCTAATTCCTGTTTTATCAGAGTCACTGTGGTTACAGCTGCTAATGAAACAATGTGGGAGGATTCACATGAGCAGCAAATACATGTCAATGACAAACCAGCTGTATGATGTTTAAATAAAACGCCATGAACCATCAGTAAAAGTCTAATTTGTGTCTCATCAGATCAGAGCATATTTTTTACTGGTTTTCTGGGTCCTTTAAATGTTATTTGACAAACTCTAAACAGTCAAGCCTTTTACTCAAGATTTGATTTTCTCTAGGAGTTGTGGATTAACTATTTTGTGAGGCACTCTTACATTTCCATATCTATTCAAATATGAACCAGTTTTAATGATTTTAACAATATATTTATGAAGAATGTTCAGTATATAAATAAAAATAAAATTATAATATCTATTAGTGTCTCAATATAGAAATTGATATAATGACGTAAACAGTCCAAACCAACTGAACTGCTTCTGGAAATGTACCCAAATATGACTGACAGGATTCCCTTTTAGACTAATGTTAAGTGATATCAAAGAATCAGTCAATGACTCGTGGGTAAGGTTCTAGTTGGAAATGTATCTTCATAAAATATCTGATCTGGAAAAAGAAGAAAAGGTGAATATTTGGAAAGTTGAATCTCCTGACAGCTCTGCAAATGGATGAGTTTATGATCCTTTACATCTCAGATTGTTCACTGTACCTTGAAGAGAGTTTTCAAGAATCAATCTTTAGAGAGATATCTTTAGAAGACAACTGACGCATGCACATATTTCAAGTTTTCAAGTTGAATTTAAGGCTAAATAAAAAAATGAATAAATTATATCAACCAAAGCATCTTCTCTCCACTGATGTTAACCTTAAACTGAAACTGGTTCAATCAGCCTGACAGTTCATCCCACTGAAGCTCAACTCCACCAATGAGATTGTTTTTGTCTCCAGAGCAGAAATGTTTGATGCTGAGGAGAAGGGCTGTGCAGCAGAGAGGCTGTTTAGTTCCTTCATTCTACTGCAGCAGAACAACATTGATCATCTCCTTCCTGTTTGGTTTGAACAGTTTCAAAGACATGTTGCTTTACCTCTTTATACTTTTATCTCATTTCATAGGTGAGTGTTAGAAGAGATGAAAGTCGCATTTCACCTAATTTATTAACAAGATATGTTTTTGCTGGATGTTTTTGTGCAAATTCACAAAAAGAACATGTTGGGATTTTAAATCATTTTAAAATAATCAAAGATTGAAAGTCAAAGTATTGAGTCTCTTGCTTTGATTTGCTTCAAATCTCTTGCACACTAACTGACATGAATGACTTATTTTGCAGCCATGGGTTTCATGAACAGCATAAACCCAGACAAGACTGAAGAACATGTTGCAGAGGGAGGAAACATCAAGCTGACCTGTAAATATGAGGGTTCTACCTACAGTATCCAGTGGTACCGACAATACCAGGGATCCAGACCAGAGTTCCTGCTCTACATCACAGAGGGAGGAACCATTCATCCAACTGTTTCTGTGTTCTCTGCTCACATTAACAAAGCAGAGAAACGTGTTGATCTAGAGATCTCCTCTGCTGCAGTAACAGACTCTGCTGTGTACTACTGTGCTCTGCAGCCCACAGTGACAGGAAACACCAAAACTCTGTACAAAAACCTTTGGAGCAAAGACAACAGAATACTCCACAACATCCACTAGAGGGAGTCACACACTGTTAAACATCATGAACAGTTGTGATCTCATGTAGCTGTCATATAAACAACAGATTAATTAGAATATAGGTATAGAATCTGTAAAGATATAGAATCTGTAAAGATTCATTCACATCAGGACAAAATATAAAGTGTGTATGATGCGATATTTCAGTTACAATCAACGAATATTATGGTCGAGATTGATTCATTGGTTCTATTTTCAGGACAGAGTTTCAGTCTGTTGAGACACAAACTTTCACTGTGTAACAGAATTTTTTCAAACATCATCTGTTCTGAATCAGAGCATCTGAGATTTCTTCAATATTGAACACAAGATGCTATGAGACAATTTTGATATTTTGAAACAACACATATTTAGTTGGGGTGACACGGTGTAGCAGGGGTTAGTGCTGTTGCCTCACAGCAAGAAGTTGGCAGGTTCAAGACGTCCTGGGTCTGGGATGATGTGCTATTAGCTTTTAAGTGAATTTTTCGGTACTATTTCTTTGTTATTCTTGTATTGTCCTTAAATACTAAACAGTGATTTTATTACATTCTACTTTCAGCAAATCTGTGTTTTCGTTAACCTGGGGTGATCATTGTGTGTCATACCTGTTTAATGTTCATACCTTAGGTGATATTACCTATACAGTCACCAAATAAGCCAAAGACATTCAATACAGTAAGGATAATACGTTTATTAACAGAAGTAATACACAATGTTTCAGAGGTAAGCATTTTCTTTTATCAGTGTATTTTGATAGTCACAATATTTTTAGAGGGGAAACGCACACATTATATTAGCAGTATAAGAACTCAGGGTAGCTTCTCTAACATAGTCACAAGCACTAAAGTGGCTCTACAATCAGATATTTTCTCCTGTTGATTTCAACCTTGTTGTAGAGATGGAACATTGGCTGTGGATTATTCTTGCGGCTCTTTTCTTTGGTAACACAGAAGTCTCATTCATTCATCTTCTAAACTGGCGTATTAGGCTCATTAGGGTCGCAGGGGTCTGCTGGAGCTAATCCCAGTACATTACCGGCAAGAGGCAGCGATACACCCCAGATGGTCATCAGCCTATTGTGGGGCACACACACCATTCATTCACACCTATTGGCAATTTAGCGTGTTTTGGCCTATGGTCTAAACGCCACACAGTAAGGTCCCAGCTCAAGAATTGAATTAAATAAACTAAATGGTCAGGGGAGAGACAGTCTCTATGAAGTTTTGATTAGTTCACTACTTTAATAGAAGCACAGAGCGTGTAGTACTCTGACTCCGCCTCTAGTCTGATAGTCGTCATGGTTTCGGTGTAAGAAAGTCCACCATGCTCAGAGTTAAGAGATGAGAACCATCCAAAGTGGGATATACGCTGTCTCTCGCTATCAGACCAGGTTTCCCTCAGTATGTCAACTATTATTTTATGACGTCCACACTATTATCTGGGCACCAACTTCACAGCCACTGGTGGAAAGATCTCATGCAGCTATACATGAGATCACTAGTCAAGTTTTGCAGGGGTCCAGAGAAAACTACAGTGTTTGACATTTTCTTTGTATATAAGAATATAGACTCCATGTTAACATTGCTGACATCCCAATGACATAAATAAGCTCCGTTACCATCAGTGGGAATAATGATTTTACCGTATTTTATTTCAAGTTTAGTCAGAAGATTTAGGTTTGATTCAACTATATTAGGGTTTTCTTTATTATAGTCCTGGTTTGTTCTTTATACATATATTTTTTATGTTGTTGAATGTGATTGTTTCCCCTGTTTTTATTGTAAAGCAGTTTGTGCTGCATTTAATGTATGAAAGTGCTGTACAAATAAAGATTATTATCATTTTCATTTGAGTCAAACTAATCAGAGACATTAAAGCTTACTGAATCTTGAATATTTAAATTTTTATACAAAACTCTCCAACCAGTCAGGAAGTAGTTTCAGGGAGGAGCTAAGCTGTTACTGAACTATAGAAGAGAAGAACTTCCATATTCAGCAGAGTTCAATACACAAACCATAAATATAACCTTCATTCAACATGCTGTCATTACAGTCTTTTGTATTTTTTTTCCACTTCTTGTAATTGTAATAAGTATGATAAGTTTAATTCCTGTATTTAGTTTTAATATTAATAAGTTATTAAATTTTTGACATGCAGAGAACAGAGATATCGCTTCCTTTAGGTGTCAGCTGTGAAGAACTCACTCCAGTCAACAATGAAGAGTCCAGTTCAGAAGGCAGCACTGTTACTCTGTCCTACAAACACGACAAACTTTCATATAACTGATTATTTCTCCTGGTATCAACAATATCCAGGAAAACCACCAGAGTTCCTTATCCCACACTCAGGTTCAGAATCTGTGCCAAGGGTGAGTTTAGGTTATTTTTAGGGTTGCTTTGGCACCACTGTGAATAAGCTCAGCATCCCCAAGCTCAGCAAATTTTAAAGATATTATTTTATGTAAAAAACTTTTAAATTAGTGCAAATGCGCAGTTATGTCGCTCTGCCCCTGCACAATACTCTGCTGCGACCGGCCAGTCTGGCAACCATGTGTGTCTGGCCACCGTGCTTCAAAATGAGGCTTGTGACCAGCTCACTTATCAGCTACATCTCTTCTGATTGGTTGGCACGTTCACGCAACTGCTTGTCGCTAGTGTTGTGTAGGGTACTGCTTTTTGCTCTAGTTGTTAGCTGCTAATAATTTCTGGATCTGTGAGTATTCCTGAGATGAGAAGGTGTGAACTTAAAGCCACAGCTTTTTGAAATAAAGAGGTCAAAATTGAATGTTGTAGGAGAAAACACTCAACACTCAAAGAAAAAGGAATTCAGCTTCAACATTTACAAATGTATTAGTTTGCTTCATTTAGTGAAAAATAATGTGCCTCTGTGAGCACTTGGGGTCTGAGCACCCCTGAAGACCAGAGGCTAAAATTCCACCTGATCTGTGCTAATTTCAAAATCTGGTCTGAAGATTACAGTGAAGCAAAACCAAACCAACATAAAGATCTCCTCTGCTGCTGTATCAGACTCTGCTGTGTGCTACTGTGCTGTGGAGCCCACAGTGACAGGAAATTCTCTACAAAAACCTTTGGAGCAAAGACAATAGAAAACTCCACAACATCCACCAGAGGGAGTCACACACTGTTGCAAAACGTGTTGATTGTAAAGTTGTCAGGAGGAGGAAAAACACAGGACTGATAATGAGTTCTGATACTGTGATCAGACTCCTCCTTTAAATCCACAGTCTTCTTCATACTGGCTGTAACTCAGAGTTACTGAACACTGCAGATATGACGTCTCTGTTCATCCCAGTGTTGCTGGCTGCTATGTGCCTTGGTATGAACACAACTCTGTTTCTGTGATATTAATCTGTGACCATGGGGAGCACATGGCCACCATAGGCCTCACATAAAGACAAGCTCCACCAAGGACTCATGTCTCATGTCCAAATACCACTGATTACCTCTGATTGAGCACACCTGCACCAGAGAGGAGTGCAGGTGGATCAAACCATGTTTAGTATGTCTTTCTTGAATGTTAAAAAGAGTATGTTAAAAGAAATGCTGTTAAAATATCCATGTTAAAACAGTTTAATGTGATTGAGATTTAAAAGAGGGGAGGACCCTGATTAATGGTAAAAACAGTGATTTAAATGTGAAGCCTGTAATGGTTCATGCCAGGTGGGTGGAGTCCTGGGGAAGGCCTGGGGTTTAAAAGAGCATGGAATCCTCAGTTCATTCGGTTTGCCTGATTGCTGCTGCTGCTGATGTTGCTGTGAGGAGCTGTGTTGCCTGATTTAAAGGTGAAGTTGATTTTGTTTATATTAACGATGGTTGTTGGATTTTCTTTAATGTAGTTTAATGTGGTTAATGTAGTTTAATGTGTTTAATCTAGTTTAATATGTTTAATGTAGTTTAATGTGTTTAATCTAGTTTAATATGTTTAATGTGATTTATAATGTATTTGGGTTAAGTGGTTATACTTTGTATATTGGTGTTACTTTGGTGTTGGTGTTACTTTATATTTGATGTTTAATGGTGTTTTTGTCTTCACCACAGGCATGTTGGGAGCGCCCCAAGTAATTTGCCACTTTTGAGCTTGATATAATAAATCACTCTGAACTCTGCCCTGTTGCGTGTCTCTGCCATCCTTTCTCATTCACTAGTGCTTAGGGGTTACACTACCCTCACCTAAGCCCAGGTGTGACATTTGGTGGCAGTGGTGGGATGGCAGGCCACAGAGGGTCCAAAAGAGGGGCATATAGAGGAAGGGATGGTTTACGATCTCAAGTATCAAAAGTGGCAATTACAGGAGGAGCAGATGAGGAAGCTGGTTGGACCACGGCGGGCTCTGAAGGCTCAGGGGAGGAGGACCGCATGTATGTTGAGGAACGAGCAGCCAAACCTAAGAAGGCTACGAGGAAGACGCGCCATCTAGAGCCAGAGGAGGTCAAGGTCAGGCCTGAAGAAACAGGCCCCTCCAGGCTCCATGTCCAGGCCAAACCAGAGGAAGGGTCAGAGTTGGCCTCTCTTCTCAAGGACTTCCTGCTCAACCAAAAGCATAGAGAGGATGTCCTGGTCAACGAACTCCGAGAGCTGAAGACTGTGATGTTGCCCTCTACCAGCACTGCTCTCCCTTGCCCCAGCTCCAACACCTCCATTGCGGGGGAAAGTCCACGTCATCGTTCCACCCCAAGTCCTATACCCCCTATTCAACCCATTGACTCTTATCAACCTGTGGCTCACACTGATTTAGGCTACCGTGGGGGTCCGAGGATGCTTCCTTTTGAACAGGGAGAGGACATTGAAAACTTTTTAGTCCGTTTTGAGCGCATGGCTCGTACATGGGGTTGGCCCTCTTCGGAGTGGGCATGCAGACTTGTACCACTGCTCACAGGAAAGGCTCTTGATGCCTATTCAGCAATGGATGAGCAGGACTCAAACAGTTACCCTGACCTTAAAAATGCACTCCTAGCTAAATTTGATATTTCCCCTGAAACATATAGGCTCCAGTTCAGGTCCACATACGTACCTTCTGGTGAATTCCCCAGAGAGACTTATGACCGGTTAAGAGGCCTCTATAGGAGGTGGATGACTCCAGAGAAGCGGTCTAAAGAAGAAATCGCTGAGGTGATTATTCTTGAACAGCTCCTTCGCATGCTTCCAATGGAAATGACTACCTGGATCAAAGAACATGAGCCAAAAGATGGACTTACAGCAGCTAGATTGGCTGGCCAATACTTGAATGCCCGTAAGGGGATGAGACCACCACGGAAACTGAATCCCAGAGAAACGGTACGATGGACCAAGGATGGAACTGATTGTCTGCCCTTCAGAGGAACTGATTACAGACCGAGTGGCCAGGGGGTAACCAGACAGGCGAAAGGACACCCTGAGCGAAGTTATCCACCTAATGACCTTATTTGTTTCCATTGTCAGCAGCCAGGTCATCGGGCCTCCGTCTGCCCTCTGAAAGGTCCCAAGCTGTCCAGTCTTTGCCATCTGCCTCATTCCCAAGCCCATGTTGCAGATATGTCCGTTCTGACAGAGTTTGGTGTGGATTCCGAACCAGTCTTCGCCGATGCCACTGCCAATGGTCATCTTGTCCGGGCTTTGCTTGACACCGGGAGTTTTACTTCGCTTATCAAGCGTGACTTTGTGCCTCTTGGCAGTCTTGACTACAGTAATGTCACAACTATTCAGTGTGTGCATGGTGATGACAAACCCTATCCAGTGGCTGATATGACTATTACTGTTGATGGTCAGGCTTATGTCCTCCGAATGGGAGTTCTTGACAACCTGCCTCATGAGATGATCTTGGGACGAGACCTACCTATCTTGTATGATCTCATTCGTACAATTCGCCAGCAACAAGTTACAACTCATCCGTCAGTATTCTCCAGTCATGGATCTTATCCAGTCCTCACTCGCTCTCAAGCTGCCAAGCAAGGGTTGGAACCCCTTCCTGACTTTGACCCCACTCTCTGTCAAGGTGGTCACAAGGGGCCTCGCAAAAGCAGAAGCCAACGTCGCCAAGAGAAGGTCAGAGGAGCGCCACTTCATGATTATGTCCCTGTCTTGGAAACCGCTAAAGAATGGCAGGTACCAGTGAATATTGGGGCACTTCAAAGAGCTGATCCTTCCCTCATTCCTTTGTTTGCCAAGATGGCTGATGCGAAGTCTACCTCTCACCCTGACCCTAGCGAGAAATATGTACTTGAGAATGATGTGCTGTATGTGGTAGGCGAGCCAGAGAATCGTTTGGTGGTACCTGTAAGTTGCAGGCCACTTGTGTTACAGCTTTTCCATTCCATGGGCAGGTCATTTGGGCCAAGATAAAACCTTTGCCCGAGTCAAAGCAAGATTCTTCTGGCCCTTAATGTACAGAGATGTCATTGAGCATTGTCAAACTTGTCCGGAGTGTCAAAAGACTTCTCCCAAGCGACCTGAAAAAGTTCCTCTTCTGCCCCTGCCAGTCATCGACACTCCCTTCCAACGACTGGCCATGGACATTGTTGGTCCACTTGAAAAAAGTAGTGCTGGGCATGAATACATCCTTGTCATCTGTGATTATGCCACCCGGTTCCCGGAGGCTTTTCCACTCAGAAGTATCAAGACACCTCAGATAATCAAAGCCCTTGTCCAGCTGTTTTCTCGAGTGGGTATCCCTGATGAGATCCTAACTGATCAGGGTACCAATTTCAATTCACAGCTCATGAAGCAGCTACATAAACAGCTTGGCATCACTGGTATTCGTACCACCCCATATCACCCACAGACTGACGGATTAGTGGAGCGTTTTAATCAGACGCTGAAGGCAATGCTCCGAAAGTTTGTGGATGACACAGGCAGAGATTGGGACAAGTGGCTTCCTTTTGTTCTTTTTGCTTACAGAGAGGTACCACAGGCCTCAACTGGGTTCTCCCCCTTTGAACTCCTTTATGGTTTCTCAGTTCAAGGACCGCTAGATCTTTTAAAGAAATCATGGGAGTCCAAACATCCCTCATCACAAAGTGTTCTTTCCTATGTGCTACAGATGCGCGACCGTTTGGAGCAGTACAGGGCTAAGGCAAGAGACAATCTAACAAAATGCCAACTGAAGCAAAAGACCTGGTATGATCAGAGGGCCCGAAACAGAGTGCTGCAACCAGGTCAAAGAGTGCTACTGCTGCTCCCTACAACAAGCAACAAACTTCTTGCCCAGTGGCAAGGGCCATACTCCATTATTCGCCAAGTTGGTCCTGTGACCTATGAAGTGTCTCATCCGGATAAAGGAAAGGCCTCCCAGGTATACCATGTCAATCTTCTTAAAGAGTGGAAGGAGAAAAGCATGTTGGAGGGAGTTAAGCCCGGAAAATCGTCCACCTCAGACACCAGCGGCTTGGTAGGGAATGTGATGATGGCCCAGGAAGCAAGTTCAGAGGATGAGATGGAGGACACAGACCTCTCCATGCTAACCATCAGTCAGCAGGTTGATCTCAGTCACTTACCCAAGAAGCAGGCCCTTGAACTTTTACAAGTTTTTCAAGAGTACCCAGTGCTGTTCAGTGGGAAACCAGGGAAAACCCACTTGATTGAGCATGTCATTCGCTTGAAGGATCCTAACCCTATCCGTCAGCGACCATACAGAGTGCCAGAGAGGCTGCTAGGTCCTCTTAACCAGGAAATTCAAACCATGCTGGATCTTGGAGTAGTTGAACCATCCATCAGTGAGTGGTGCAGTCCAATTGTACTTGTTCCAAAGAAGGACACGACACTCAGAATCTGTAATGATCAAAGGAAGTTGAATGCAGGGTCAAAATTTGATGCTTATCCAATGCCACGGATTGACGATCTACTTGAACGGCTAGGCAGAGCTGTGTATCTGACCACGATTGATCTCTGTAAAGGATACTGGCAAGTGCCGCTGGAGAAGGCATCCAGAGAATACACTGCTTTCCGCACCCCCACTGGCCTTTATCAATATACAGTCATGCCCTTTGGACTTCATGGAGCACCGGCAACTTTCCAACGTCTAATGGACAGAGTTCTGCAAGGATGCGAGCAGTTCAGTGCTGCCTACCTTGACGATGTAGTTGTCTTCAGCACCTCATGGGAGGACCATCTGTCCCACTTGAGACAAGTCCTTGGCAGAATCCATGCTGCAGGTCTTACCTGCAACACACAGAAATGTGTCTGGGCGAAGAGGGAAGTTCGCTATCTTGGATATCAGCTTGGAAATGGAGAAATTCGGCCACAAGTCGACAAGGTGGAGGCCATTAGAGATAGTCCAAGACCTCGAACCAAGAAACAAGTAAGATCCTTCTTAGGCCTTGTTGGGTGGTACAGAAGATTTATACCACACTTTTCCACCATCGCTGCTCCACTGGTAACTCTGACCTTAAAAGCTGCTTCTAATCCAGTGAAATGGACAACAGAGTGTGTGGAAGCATTCCTCCAGCTCAAAAATGCTCTCTGTTCCTTTCCTGTTCTACAAAGCCCTGACTTCACCCAACGCTTCCTTGTCCAAGTTGACGCTTCTGGTGTGGGCCTAGGCAGCGTATTGGCCCAAGGAAAGGAGGGTGAGGAACAGCCTGTCTTGTATTTGAGCCGCAAGCTACACCCAAGAGAGACCAGGTACTCGACTATCGAAAAGGAATGCCTGGCCATTAAGTGGACATTGGACAGCCTCCGCTATTATCTGTTAGGGAGGACTTTTGATCTTGAGACTGACCATAGGGCACTAAGCTGGATCAACTCTATGAGAGACAAAAATGCAAGAGTTACCAGGTGGTATCTGGCGCTACAGCCCTATAGGTTCAACATTAGACACAAAGCCGGAAAGGCAAACCTGTTGGCTGACTACTTGTCCCGTCTGCCAGAGCTGGTCGCTGCTGGAGAGGGGGAAGATAAATGTGACCATGGGGAGCACATGGCCACCATAGGCCTCACATAAAGACAAGCTCCACCAAGGACTCATGTCTCATGTCCAAATACCACTGATTACCTCTGATTGAGCACACCTGCACCAGAGAGGAGTGCAGGTGGATCAAACCATGTTTAGTATGTCTTTCTTGAATGTTAAAAAGAGTATGTTAAAAGAAATGCTGTTAAAATATCCATGTTAAAACAGTTTAATGTGATTGAGATTTAAAAGAGGGGAGGACCCTGATTAATGGTAAAAACAGTGATTTAAATGTGAAGCCTGTAATGGTTCATGCCAGGTGGGTGGAGTCCTGGGGAAGGCCTGGGGTTTAAAAGAGCATGGAATCCTCAGTTCATTCGGTTTGCCTGATTGCTGCTGCTGCTGATGTTGCTGTGAGGAGCTGTGTTGCCTGATTTAAAGGTGAAGTTGATTTTGTTTATATTAACGATGGTTGTTGGATTTTCTTTAATGTGGTTAATGTAGTTTAATGTGTTTAATCTAGTTTAATATGTTTAATGTAGTTTAATGTGTTTAATCTAGTTTAATATGTTTAATGTGATTTATAATGTATTTGGGTTAAGTGGTTATACTTTGTATATTGGTGTTACTTTGGTGTTGGTGTTACTTTATATTTGATGTTTAATGGTGTTTTTGTCTTCACCACAGGCATGTTGGGAGCGCCCCAAGTAATTTGCCACTTTTGAGCTTGATATAATAAATCACTCTGAACTCTGCCCTGTTGCGTGTCTCTGCCATCCTTTCTCATTCACTAGTGCTTAGGGGTTACACTACCCTCACCTAAGCCCAGGTGTGACATAATCCAACATTGACATGATACTTTAACATCTTATTTGATCTTGTTTATTGCTGTTTTACAGAATGCAGAGCACAGAAAGACAATGTGCAGCAGCCAGAAGGGGATGTGACTGTTGCTGAAGGAGAGACAGTAACACTTGGCTGCAAATATGAAACCAGTTCAACAACTGATTATCTCTTCTGGTACAAACAGGATGGAAACAACAGACCCCAATTCATCCTGAGCCGATATAAAGCTGACCAGGGAAAAACAGAGGACGAGTTTATGGAAAGATTTTCATCTACGCTGAATTCAAACTTGAAATCAGTTCCTCTGAAGATCTCCTCTGCTGCAGTAACAGACTCTGCTGTGTACTACTGTGCTCTGCAGTCCACAGTGACAGGAAACATAAAAACACTGTACAAAAACCTCTGCAGCAAAGACAGAATACTCCACAACATCCACTAGAGGGAGTCACACACTGTTCCCTGCATGGTTTCATGTTCAACAACCTAGATTTGTCCATTTTGCTTCTCATATCATCATCCATGGCTGAGATCACCACCATAACTGCGTTGTAACTGCTCTGGAAGGTTCAAGCACTGTCATCTTTTTTCCAGAGTGGACATGAGACTCCCCTCACTTAGAAAGCTGTCAGTCATAGACCCTTCTCATCACTTTGAGATTCTAGTGACATCTGGAAATAAGGAGACTCCAAATGGACACATATTAACCAAATGGTATTCTGAGACATTAAAGGTATTTTTTTCTCTACAGATTTATAGCTAAAATAGTCATAAATCTGCCATTTCCAAATTTAAAACTAGTTTTTGGTTCTATCACAAAATATATTCCACTGCGTATAACTGTATGATAAACATCACCAATTCAAAATATACTTGTGAGTCACCATAGAACATGTTTATTTAAAAAAATATATACGGCACAATCAAAATAGCACACGATAGATGAGACAAATATGTAAAAATGCAAGGTATAAATGAGAAAATATCAGCACAATCAAAATATAACCATCAATAAAACTAAATATTCAAAAAGAGAATTGGATTAATGATCTTAAGGCAGTTTTTTCACATTTATTTAACCAGGAATGTTGCTTGAGATCAAATGATCTCTTTTTTGAGGAAGGCCTGATCAATCTGGCAGTGATAAAACAACAAACTAAAACATGCAAATGCAGAAAGCACAGAAAGACACACATGAGAACAGTGGATCAGAGTCAGTCCTATGAAAAGAAATGACGGCTGAAAAGGGGCAGGGAAGGTGATGAGTGGAGGTCCATCCTGGGGAGGAATGGTCATAATCCACAACAGGTACACAAAAACAGTAAAAAAAAAAAAATCAATCCTGGTCTTGGAGGGGCACTGTGGGTGCAGGTTTTTGTTCCAACCAAGCAGTTACACACCTGATTCTACTAACAAAGGCCCGTAGCAGGGGCTATAGTGGTTGATTAGTAATATCAAGCATGTGACTGCTTGGCTGTAACAAAAGCCTGCACCCACGGTGGCTCCCTAGGACCAGGATTGAGAACCTCTGGTTTAAGGGATTCATGCGATAAGTTAGATGTGGCTTGTAGGTACAGTAAAACATCTGCATAAAGTCTTGTGATGGATGGTGGAAATGTACAAACTGTTGATGTTGCCTTTTTAATGAATTCTGGCTGCAAGGGATTCAATGAATATGGCAAAGACTGATAGGAGATTGTACATCCTTATCCTGCATAAGGTAAATTGTTGTTGTGTTATTCAATGGTGATGACCATGGACATGGGTGATGTGAATAATGCCCAAATCCAAGGTTGCAAAAGGGCATGTCTCGTTATTGGTGTCAAAGGCCTTTTCAGTGTCGAAGAAGGTGATTATAATTTTTTAATTGTTTATTGTAGCATGATGAACAGGAACACAGTGAAATACACTGATGAACTCTTTTGATCTGAAAGTACATTCACACACACTGATTTACACACTAACATATCCTACAGATAAAACAAGAGGAAACAACCAACATCCAGTTCTCAACTAAAACACATCCTGCTGTGAGTCTGTATCAACATTCAGATACAGGGAGGAGCTAAGCTGTTACTGAACTATAGAAGAGAGGAACTTCTATGTTCAGCAGAGTTCAATACACAAACCACAGACATCACCTTCATTCAACATGCTGTCAGTACAGAACTCTTTATTTGCTTCAATAGTTCTCATCATTCTCTCAGGTATGTAAGATACTGTATTTTATAAATATTTATTACTAATAATACATGAATGTGATGAATTAATTAAGTCATTGATAACATGTTATAATGGAGTTATTTCTTCCTTTAGGTGTCAGCTGTGATGAACTCACTCCAGTCACCAATGAAGTGTCCAGTTTAGAAGGCAGCACTGTTACTCTGTCCTACAATTACTCCAAACCTGCAACTTCAGTTGATTATTTTTTCTGGTATCGACAAAATCCAGGAAAAGCACCAGAGTTCCTCATCTCGCATTATGGAACAGGAAAAGCATTATCAGATAAAGTACCTAGACTGTCTTTTAAAGTGAGTGAAGATAAAATACAAATGGACCTCCTCATCTCCTCTGCTGCAGTAACAGACTCTGCTGTGTACTACTGTGCTGTGAGGCCCACAGTGACAGGAAACACAAAAACTGTACAAAAACCTTTGGAGCAAAGACAACAGAATAATCCACAACATCCACTAGAGGGAGTCACACACTGTTAAATTTCAGTGTTTGGCATCAAATAATCTAGATTCTACTGGTGAGACAGACAATGAATCCTATGTTCTCATAGCTATGAAGTCTAGTCAATCAGTCACACATTAACTCTTCTGACAACACAAACTTGTTTTCTAATTCTCATGCTTTTTAAATAGTTAATGTGGATAATGATAATCAGGTTATTTATAAGGAATTCTGATACTAATTGGGTAAATTAATGAATGCTATGATATCAATATTGAATCAATCATCATAATCATCCTGAGTTTAATGGCCTTTCTACCCTGTACCTGACTATTCAAGGTTCCTGCTCCTTGTACAGCAGGTCCGGTGCTTATGTGTAAGAAAACTAAATCATGGTTTTTCTTTATCTGCATGAGACAAGATAGTGAGAGATCAGCCATGTAAAGTTACATGTGATAGTGAGATTCACAAAGGAATCCTGAAGTAGGCGTGAGGTTTGAGTACCAGCCTCGTCGATCATGAACCAATGTGCGTTCTCAATCTGTGTGCATGTGTGAGTTTTAAGGTCAGTTTTGTGTGTTAAATGTGCATTGGTTAAAACAGAGGTTAGTAAACATGCAGGGTGTCAAACATACATACTAATCCCTACCTGTGTAACACACAATGAACAACAGTGGCCTATTTCAATACACAACAGAAGTTCAACAGTCTTGCTTAGCTGTGTAATAATGCCACTAATTCTGAGTATGACCAGTTCAGAGTCTAAAGGAAATGATGAGGTTTGCGGCACAGATGACTGTACAGTTTCAAGGTGATTGGAAAAGATTTTTGGAAGAAGGTTCAACACATCCATGGGGAACCTTCTGGAGGATTTCCAGCAGGAACTGAGTCCAACTGAAGTCACACAAATGTTACTAAAGGCCTGTACAGACTACAGGACATTCAGAGTTATTAGATTGCCGGTTCATGCTACACAACTTTGTCATGTGATCAAGAGTCTTGAGGTCTGTGTTGTTCACAATATGTTATGACCAGCTAATGGAAGCCATAACATCAAAGGGAGTTGAACAGAATTAACCAGCGAATATTTAAATGGGTTCCCAACCACTTTAATCAGCTGTTGTTGAGACATCAGTCTTAGAGCAAATAAAAAGGACATGTCTTCTTAACCCCTAAATGACCAGCCACTCTATCATGTGAAATGAACTTCCTGAATTTGGAAGGTACACCAGAGTTACCTGGACCACTTTTACACTGTCAACATTGCACACAAAGGATCCACATTCTCTTCACTCTTTATCCTAAAGGATCAATTATTACATTACATGTGTAAAATATAGTTTGTATCTTCACTGTTTAAACAAAACATTATACAGTCCAGTCATTGGCTACATGAGATAAAACTGTCATATGCTATAGCTACGAGCTAATCATTGTAATGTGAAAATCACATTGAATACATTATCAGTCAGAGCTGTGAGAGCAGGGAGGAGGAGATTCTAGGAGGAGCAAAACTGTCACTGAATACAGAAAGACACAAACTTTCACTGAGGTGCTTCTTCTTCAACAAAGCACAGTTTCTTGTTTTCTCCAAGATGGTGTCAATACAATTAAGTTTGTTTTCAACTTTGTTTCTGATCACACTATCAGGTAGGTGATATACTTCTGTTGATGCTGGATTCAAAACTGAAGATGAACTAGTAAACATTCCTTTAGCAACATGTTTTAAGAGTCTTTTCTTCCTTTAGGTGTCAGCTGTGAAGAACTCACTCCAGTCAACAATGAGGAGTCCAGTTTAGAAGGCAGACATGTTACACTGTCCTACAAATACTCAAAACCTGCTGCATCTAATGAATATTTCTACTGGTATCGACAATATCCAGGAAAACCTCCAGAGTTCCTGATCTCTCACTTAGCTTCAGGAGCAGTGGGGAATACTGGAATATCTGGACTTTCAGTGAAAGTGAGTGAAGATAAAAGAAAAATGAACATGAAGATCTCCTCTGCTGCAGTAACAGACTCTGCTGTGTACTACTGTGCTGTGGAGCCCACAGTGACAGGAAATATAAAAACACTGTACAAAAACCTTTGGATCAAAGACAACAGAATACTCCACAACATCCACTAGAGGGAGTCACACACTGTTAGTGGGTTTGTATCAAACGGTCTGGTGTCTTGGTACTGAAAAGAAAAGAATGTTTTCAGAATATAATGGGAAAAATGTAGTGAGATATATCTATCTGTCCTCAAACAATCATTACCTTTATATTGATGATATCAAGTATTGGCAATATCCAGGAAATCCACTGTAATGTAGTGAGGCACACAGCTACTGGGTTCTGTGTATTTGAGTTGTAACATGGTAGATTATTGCACTTACTCCTGTTGTTGTTACCAGAAAGAATCAGAGTTCAAACATTGAGAATAGTGCAGTGTCTCATCATTCTCCTCACCTGAATACTACACCTCCACTACAGACACCATCACAGTCCCTCATCTCTCACTCTGCTTCTGGAGCTTTAGGAAATACGAAATCTGGATTGAAGTTTATAGTGGAGCAAAACAAATCTGCTGTTTACTACTGTGATGTGAGGTCCACGGTGACAGCACATACTGTCTCTTTCTATCTCCACGAGAGGGCGACATTATCAAGTAGGCGGTGCACTACTTCTGCACTGTGTTCAACCATTCTGTCAATAATAACTGCTGCTGTGAAGAGAACAATTCTCACACTGAATGTTGAACATCAGATAGTTTCTCCTGTTGATTTAAACCTTGTTGTAGAGATGGAACATTGGCTGTGGATTATTCTTGCTGCTCTTTTTTTTGGTAACACAAGTTGATCAAGTTTTTATCATTTGGTGAAAATGATGTAAATTGGGTGATTTTTTTGTTTTTTTCTGTCCATAGAGTAACATTGCATATTTGATATTTTCCAATGTTTTCTCCTCTCAGCTTCATGAACAATGCTCCTCTAATGGCTTCATTTTCTCTACTTTTTCCAGGACCAATAGTGGGAAACAAGATTTATCCTACACAAGATGAAGTCAGTCGAAAAGAAGGAGAATCTGTCAAACTCACATGTGACTATGAGACAACCGAAACTTATGTTTGGCTTTACTGGTACAGACATCATTCTGACCTTCAGGCACCTCAGTTTATACTCTGGAAAAGATCACCAGGCCCTGATCAACATATTCCTGATAAACGATATGAATCCCAAACATCAAATAAACAAACCTTTCTGACCATAAACAGTCTAACTCTGGCAGACACAGGTCTCTACTACTGTGCTCTACAAACACAGTGATAGAAAGTATAGAAGAGGCTTTACAAAAACCTGAACACAGATATCTGATGACTCTTCAAAGAGGAGGGAAGTGGTATTCAAACCACAGCTTCATATCTGATGGATTCTTCTAATTCCTGTTTTATCAGAGTCACTGTGGTTACAGCTGCTAATGAAACAATGTGGGAGGATTCACATGAGCAGCAAATACATGTCAATGACAAACCAGCTGTATGATGTTTAAATAAAACGCCATGAACCATCAGTAAAAGTCTAATTTGTGTCTCATCAGATCAGAGCATATTTTTTACTGGTTTTCTGGGTCCTTTAAATGTTATTTGACAAACTCTAAACAGTCAAGCCTTTTACTCAAGATTTGATTTTCTCTAGGAGTTGTGGATTAACTATTTTGTGAGGCACTCCATATCCATATCTATTCAAATATGAACCAGTTTTAATGATTTTAACAATATATTTATGAAGAATGTTCAGTATATAAATAAAAATAAAATTATAATATCTATTAGTGTCTCAATATAGAAATTGATATAATGACGTAAACAGTCCAAACCAACTGAACTGCTTCTGGAAATGTACCCAAATATGACTGACAGGATTCCCTTTTAGACTAATGTTAAGTGATATCAAAGAATCAGTCAATGACTCGTGGGTAAGGTTCTAGTTGGAAATGTATCTTCATAAAATATCTGATCTGGAAAAAGAAGAAAAGGTGAATATTTGGGAAGTTGAATCTCCTGACAGCTCTGCAAATGGATGAGTTTATGATCCTTTACATCTCAGATTGTTCACTGTACCTTGAAGAGAGTTTTCAAGAATCAATCTTTAGAGAGATATCTTTAGAAGACAACTGACGCATGCACATATTTCAAGTTTTCAAGTTGAATTTAAGGCTAAATAAAAAAATGAATAAATTATATCAACCAAAGTATCTTCTCTCCACTGATGTTAACCTTAAACTGAAACTGGTTCAATCAGCCTGACAGTTCATCCCACTGAAGCTCAACTCCACCAATGAGATTGTTTTTGTCTCCAGAGCAGAAATGTTTGATGCTGAGGAGAAGGGCTGTGCAGCAGAGAGGCTGTTTAGTTCCTTCATTCTACTGCAGCAGAACAACGTTGATCATCTCCTTCCTGTTTGGTTTGAACAGTTTCAAAGACATGTTGCTTTACCTCTTTATACTTTTATCTCATTTCATAGGTGAGTGTTAGAAGAGATGAAAGTCTCATTTCACCTAATTTATTAACAAGATATGTTTTTGCTGGATGTTTTTGTGCAAATTCACAAAAAGAACATGTTGGGATTTTAAATCATTTTAAAATAATCAAAGACTGAAAGTCAAAGTATTGAGTCTCTTGCTTTGATTTGCTTCAAATCTCTTGCACACTAACTGACATGAATGACTTATTTTGCAGCCATGGGTTTCATGAACAGCATAAACCCAGACAAGACTGAAGAACATGTTGCAGAGGGAGGAAACATCAAGCTGACCTGTAAATATGAGGGTTCTACCTACAGTATCCAGTGGTACCGACAATACCAGGGATCCAGACCAGAGTTCCTGCTCTACATCACAGAGGGAGGAACCATTCATCCAACTGTTTCTGTGTTCTCTGCTCACATTAACAAAGCAGAGAAACGTGTTGATCTAGAGATCTCCTCTGCTGCAGTAACAGACTCTGCTGTGTACTACTGTGCTCTGCAGCCCACAGTGACAGGAAACACCAAAACTCTGTACAAAAACCTTTGGAGCAAAGACAACAGAATACTCCACAACATCCACTAGAGGGAGTGACACACTGTTAAACATCATGAACAGTTGTGATCTCATGTAGCTGTCATATAAACAACAGATTAATTAGAATATAGGAATATAATCTGTAAAGATTCATTCACATCAGGACAAAATATAAAGTGTGTATGATGCGATATTTCAGTTACAATCAACGAATATTATGGTCGAGATTGATTCATTGGTTCTATTTTCAGGACAGAGTTTCAGTCTGTTGAGACACAAACTTTCACTGTGTAACAGAATTTTTTCAAACATCATCTGTTCTGAATCAGAGCATCTGAGATTTCTTCAATATTGAACACAAGATGCTATGAGACAATTTTGATATTTTGAAACAACACATATTTAGTTGGGGTGACACGGTGGAGCAGGGGTTAGTGCTGTTGCCTCACAGCAAGAAGTTGGCAGGTTCAAGACGTCCTGGGTCTGGGATGATGTGCTATTAGCTTTTAAGTGAATTTTTCGGTACTATTTCTTTGTTATTCTTGTATTGTCCTTAAATACTAAACAGTGATTTTATTACATTCTACTTTCAGCAAATCTGTGTTTTCGTTAACCTGGGGTGATCATTGTGTGTCATACCTGTTTAATGTTCATACCTTAGGTGATATTACCTATACAGTCACCAAATAAGCCAAAGACATTCAATACAGTAAGGATAATACGTTTATTAACAGAAGTAATACACAATGTTTCAGAGGTAAGCATTTTCTTTTATCAGTGTATTTTGATAGTCACAATATTTTTAGAGGGGAAACGCACACATTATATTAGCAGTATAAGAACTCAGGGTAGCTTCTCTAACATAGTCACAAGCACTAAAGTGGCTCTACAATCAGATATTTTCTCCTGTTGATTTCAACCTTGTTGTAGAGATGGAACATTGGCTGTGGATTATTCTTGCGGCTCTTTTCTTTGGTAACACAGAAGTCTCATTCATTCATCTTCTAAACTGGCGTATTAGGCTCATTAGGGTCGCAGGGGTCTGCTGGAGCTAATCCCAGTACATTACCGGCAAGAGGCAGCGATACACCCCAGATGGTCATCAGCCTATTGTGGGGCACACACACCATTCATTCACACCTATTGGCAATTTAGCGTGTTTTGGCCTATGGTCTAAACGCCACACAGTAAGGTCCCAGCTCAAGAATTGAATTAAATAAACTAAATGGTCAGGGGAGAGACAGTCTCTATGAAGTTTTGATTAGTTCACTACTTTAATAGAAGCACAGAGCGTGTAGTACTCTGACTCCGCCTCTAGTCTGATAGTCGTCATGGTTTCGGTGTAAGAAAGTCCACCATGCTCAGAGTTAAGAGATGAGAACCATCCAAAGTGGGATATACGCTGTCTCTCGCTATCAGACCAGGTTTCCCTCAGTATGTCAACTATTATTTTATGACGTCCACACTATTATCTGGGCACCAACTTCACAGCCACTGGTGGAAAGATCTCATGCAGCTATACATGAGATCACTAGTCAAGTTTTGCAGGGGTCCAGAGAAAACTACAGTGTTTGACATTTTCTTTGTATATAAGAATATAGACTCCATGTTAACATTGCTGACATCCCAATGACATAAATAAGCTCCGTTACCACCAGTGGGAATAATGATTTTACCGTATTTTATTTCAAGTTTAGTCAGAAGATTTAGGTTTGATTCAACTATATTAGGGTTTTCTTTATTATAGTCCTGGTTTGTTCTTTATACATATATTTTTTATGTTGTTGAATGTGATTGTTTCCCCTGTTTTTATTGTAAAGCAGTTTGTGCTGCATTTAATGTATGAAAGTGCTGTACAAATAAAGATTATTATCATTTTCATTTGAGTCAAACTAATCAGAGACATTAAAGCTTACTGAATCTTGAATATTTAAATTTTTATACAAAACTCTCCAACCAGTCAGGAAGTAGTTTCAGGGAGGAGCTAAGCTGTTACTGAACTATAGAAGAGAAGAACTTCCATATTCAGCAGAGTTCAATACACAAACCATAAATATAACCTTCATTCAACATGCTGTCATTACAGTCTTTTGTATTTTTTTTCCACTTCTTGTAATTGTAATAAGTATGATAAGTTTAATTCCTGTATTTAGTTTTAATATTAATAAGTTATTAAATTTTTGACATGCAGAGAACAGAGATATCGCTTCCTTTAGGTGTCAGCTGTGAAGAACTCACTCCAGTCAACAATGAAGAGTCCAGTTCAGAAGGCAGCACTGTTACTCTGTCCTACAAACACGACAAACTTTCATATAACTGATTACTTCTCCTGGTATCAACAATATCCAGGAAAACCACCAGAGTTCCTTATCCCACACTCAGGTTCAGAATCTGTGCCAAGGGTGAGTTTAGGTTATTTTTAGGGTTGCTTTGGCACCACTGTGAATAAGCTCAGCATCCCCAAGCTCAGCAAATTTTAAAGATATTATCTTATGTAAAAAACTTTTAAATTAGTGCAAATGCGCAGTTATGTCGCTCTGCCCCTGCACAATACTCTGCTGCGACCGGCCAGTCTGGCAACCATGTGTGTCTGGCCACCGTGCTTCAAAATGAGGCTTGTGACCAGCTCACTTATCAGCTACATCTCTTCTGATTGGTTGGCACGTTCACGCAACTGCTTGTCGCTAGTGTTGTGTAGGGTACTGCTTTTTGCTCTAGTTGTTAGCTGCTAATAATTTCTGGATCTGTGAGTATTCCTGAGATGAGAAGGTGTGAACTTAAAGCCACAGCTTTTTGAAATAAAGAGGTCAAAATTGAATGTTGTAGGAGAAAACACTCAACACTCAAAGAAAAAGGAATTCAGCTTCAACATTTACAAATGTATTAGTTTGCTTCATTTAGTGAAAAATAATGTGCCTCTGTGAGCACTTGGGGTCTGAGCACCCCTGAAGACCAGAGGCTAAAATTCCACCTGATCTGTGCTAATTTCAAAATCTGGTCTGAAGATTACAGTGAAGCAAAACCAAACCAACATAAAGATCTCCTCTGCTGCTGTATCAGACTCTGCTGTGTGCTACTGTGCTGTGGAGCCCACAGTGACAGGAAATTCTCTACAAAAACCTTTGGAGCAAAGACAATAGAAAACTCCACAACATCCACCAGAGGGAGTCACACACTGTTGCAAAACGTGTTGATTGTAAAGTTGTCAGGAGGAGGAAAAACACAGGACTGATAATGAGTTCTGATACTGTGATCAGACTCCTCCTTTAAATCCACAGTCTTCTTCATACTGGCTGTAACTCAGAGTTACTGAACACTGCAGATATGACGTCTCTGTTCATCCCAGTGTTGCTGGCTGCTATGTGCCTTGGTATGAACACAACTCTGTTTCTGTGATATTAATCTGTGACCATGGGGAGCACATGGCCACCATAGGCCTCACATAAAGACAAGCTCCACCAAGGACTCATGTCTCATGTCCAAATACCACTGATTACCTCTGATTGAGCACACCTGCACCAGAGAGGAGTGCAGGTGGATCAAACCATGTTTAGTATGTCTTTCTTGAATGTTAAAAAGAGTATGTTAAAAGAAATGCTGTTAAAATATCCATGTTAAAACAGTTTAATGTGATTGAGATTTAAAAGAGGGGAGGACCCTGATTAATGGTAAAAACAGTGATTTAAATGTGAAGCCTGTAATGGTTCATGCCAGGTGGGTGGAGTCCTGGGGAAGGCCTGGGGTTTAAAAGAGCATGGAATCCTCAGTTCATTCGGTTTGCCTGATTGCTGCTGCTGCTGATGTTGCTGTGAGGAGCTGTGTTGCCTGATTTAAAGGTGAAGTTGATTTTGTTTATATTAACGATGGTTGTTGGATTTTCTTTAATGTAGTTTAATGTGGTTAATGTAGTTTAATGTGTTTAATCTAGTTTAATATGTTTAATGTAGTTTAATGTGTTTAATCTAGTTTAATATGTTTAATGTGATTTATAATGTATTTGGGTTAAGTGGTTATACTTTGTATATTGGTGTTACTTTGGTGTTGGTGTTACTTTATATTTGATGTTTAATGGTGTTTTTGTCTTCACCACAGGCATGTTGGGAGCGCCCCAAGTAATTTGCCACTTTTGAGCTTGATATAATAAATCACTCTGAACTCTGCCCTGTTGCGTGTCTCTGCCATCCTTTCTCATTCACTAGTGCTTAGGGGTTACACTACCCTCACCTAAGCCCAGGTGTGACATTTGGTGGCAGTGGTGGGATGGCAGGCCACAGAGGGTCCAAAAGAGGGGCATATAGAGGAAGGGATGGTTTACGATCTCAAGTATCAAAAGTGGCAATTACAGGAGGAGCAGATGAGGAAGCTGGTTGGACCACGGCAGGCTCTGAAGGCTCAGGGGAGGAGGACCGCATGTATGTTGAGGAACGAGCAGCCAAACCTAAGAAGGCTACGAGGAAGACGCGCCATCTAGAGCCAGAGGAGGTCAAGGTCAGGCCTGAAGAAACAGGCCCCTCCAGGCTCCATGTCCAGGCCAAACCAGAGGAAGGGTCAGAGTTGGCCTCTCTTCTCAAGGACTTCCTGCTCAACCAAAAGCATAGAGAGGATGTCCTGGTCAACGAACTCCGAGAGCTGAAGACTGTGATGTTGCCCTCTACCAGCACTGCTCTCCCTTGCCCCAGCTCCAACACCTCCATTGCGGGGGAAAGTCCACGTCATCGTTCCACCCCAAGTCCTATACCCCCTATTCAACCCATTGACTCTTATCAACCTGTGGCTCACACTGATTTAGGCTACCGTGGGGGTCCGAGGATGCTTCCTTTTGAACAGGGAGAGGACATTGAAAACTTTTTAGTCCGTTTTGAGCGCATGGCTCGTACATGGGGTTGGCCCTCTTCGGAGTGGGCATGCAGACTCGTACCACTGCTCACAGGAAAGGCTCTTGATGCCTATTCAGCAATGGATGAGCAGGACTCAAACAGTTACCCTGACCTTAAAAATGCACTCCTAGCTAAATTTGATATTTCCCCTGAAACATATAGGCTCCAGTTCAGGTCCACATACGTACCTTCTGGTGAATTCCCCAGAGAGACTTATGACCGGTTAAGAGGCCTCTATAGGAGGTGGATGACTCCAGAGAAGCGGTCTAAAGAAGAAATCGCTGAGGTGATTATTCTTGAACAGCTCCTTCGCATGCTTCCAATGGAAATGACTACCTGGATCAAAGAACATGAGCCAAAAGATGGGCTTACAGCAGCTAGATTGGCTGGCCAATACTTGAATGCCCGTAAGGGGATGAGACCACCACGGAAACTGAATCCCAGAGAAACGGTACGATGGACCAAGGATGGAACTGATTGTCTGCCCTTCAGAGGAACTGATTACAGACCGAGTGGCCAGGGGGTAACCAGACAGGCGAAAGGACACCCTGAGCGAAGTTATCCACCTAATGACCTTATTTGTTTCCATTGTCAGCAGCCAGGTCATCGGGCCTCCGTCTGCCCTCTGAAAGGTCCCAAGCTGTCCAGTCTTTGCCATCTGCCTCATTCCCAAGCCCATGTTGCAGATATGTCCGTTCTGACAGAGTTTGGTGTGGATTCCGAACCAGTCTTCGCCGATGCCACTGCCAATGGTCATCTTGTCCGGGCTTTGCTTGACACCGGGAGTTTTACTTCGCTTATCAAGCGTGACTTTGTGCCTCTTGGCAGTCTTGACTACAGTAATGTCACAACTATTCAGTGTGTGCATGGTGATGACAAACCCTATCCAGTGGCTGATATGACTATTACTGTTGATGGTCAGGCTTATATCCTCCGAATGGGAGTTCTTGACAACCTGCCTCATGAGATGATCTTGGGACAAGACCTACCTATCTTGTATGATCTCATTCGTACAATTCGCCAGCAACAAGTTACAACTCATCCGTCAGTATTCTCCAGTCATGGATCTTATCCAGTCCTCACTCGCTCTCAAGCTGCCAAGCAAGGGTTGGAACCCCTTCCTGACTTTGACCCCACTCTCTGTCAAGGTGGTCACAAGGGGCCTCGCAAAAGCAGAAGCCAACGTCGCCAAGAGAAGGTCAGAGGAGCGCCACTTCATGATTATGTCCCTGTCTTGGAAACCGCTAAAGAATGGCAGGTACCAGTGAATATTGGGGCACTTCAAAGAGCTGATCCTTCCCTCATTCCTTTGTTTGCCAAAATGGCTGATGCGAAGTCTACCTCTCACCCTGACCCTAGCGAGAAATATGTACTTGAGAATGATGTGCTGTATGTGGTAGGCGAGCCAGAGAATCGTTTGGTGGTACCTGTAAGTTGCAGGCCACTTGTGTTACAGCTTTCCCATTCCATTCCATGGGCAGGTCATTTGGGCCAAGATAAAACCTTTGCCCGAGTCAAAGCAAGATTCTTCTGGCCCTTAATGTACAGAGATGTCATTGAGCATTGTCAAACTTGTCCGGAGTGTCAAAAGACTTCTCCCAAGCGACCTGAAAAAGTTCCTCTTCTGCCCCTGCCAGTCATCGACACTCCCTTCCAACGACTGGCCATGGACATTGTTGGTCCACTTGAAAAAAGTAGTGCTGGGCATGAATACATCCTTGTCATCTGTGATTATGCCACCCGGTTCCCGGAGGCTTTTCCACTCAGAAGTATCAAGACACCTCAGATAATCAAAGCCCTTGTCCAGCTGTTTTCTCGAGTGGGTATCCCTGATGAGATCCTAACTGATCAGGGTACCAATTTCAATTCACAGCTCATGAAGCAGCTACATAAACAGCTTGGCATCACTGGTATTCGTACCACCCCATATCACCCACAGACTGACGGATTAGTGGAGCGTTTTAATCAGACGCTGAAGGCAATGCTCCGAAAGTTTGTGGATGACACAGGCAGAGATTGGGACAAGTGGCTTCCTTTTGTTCTTTTTGCTTACAGAGAGGTACCACAGGCCTCAACTGGGTTCTCCCCCTTTGAACTCCTTTATGGTTTCTCAGTTCAAGGACCGCTAGATCTTTTAAAGAAATCATGGGAGTCCAAACATCCCTCATCACAAAGTGTTCTTTCCTATGTGCTACAGATGCGCGACCGTTTGGAGCAGTACAGGGCTAAGGCAAGAGACAATCTAACAAAATGCCAACTGAAGCAAAAGACCTGGTATGATCAGAGGGCCCGAAACAGAGTGCTGCAACCAGGTCAAAGAGTGCTACTGCTGCTCCCTACAACAAGCAACAAACTTCTTGCCCAGTGGCAAGGGCCATACTCCATTATTCGCCAAGTTGGTCCTGTGACCTATGAAGTGTCTCATCCGGATAAAGGAAAGGCCTCCCAGGTATACCATGTCAATCTTCTTAAAGAGTGGAAGGAGAAAAGCATGTTGGAGGGAGTTAAGCCCGGAAAATCGTCCACCTCAGACACCAGCGGCTTGGTAGGGAATGTGATGATGGCCCAGGAAGCAAGTTCAGAGGATGAGATGGAGGACACAGACCTCTCCATGCTAACCATCAGTCAGCAGGTTGATCTCAGTCACTTACCCAAGAAGCAGGCCCTTGAACTTTTACAAGTTTTTCAAGAGTACCCAGTGCTGTTCAGTGGGAAACCAGGGAAAACCCACTTGATTGAGCATGTCATTCGCTTGAAGGATCCTAACCCTATCCGTCAGCGACCATACAGAGTGCCAGAGAGGCTGCTAGGTCCTCTTAACCAGGAAATTCAAACCATGCTGGATCTTGGAGTAGTTGAACCATCCATCAGTGAGTGGTGCAGTCCAATTGTACTTGTTCCAAAGAAGGACACGACACTCAGAATCTGTAATGATCAAAGGAAGTTGAATGCAGGGTCAAAATTTGATGCTTATCCAATGCCACGGATTGACGATCTACTTGAACGGCTAGGCAGAGCTGTGTATCTGACCACGATTGATCTCTGTAAAGGATACTGGCAAGTGCCGCTGGAGAAGGCATCCAGAGAATACACTGCTTTCCGCACCCCCACTGGCCTTTATCAATATACAGTCATGCCCTTTGGACTTCATGGAGCACCGGCAACTTTCCAACGTCTAATGGACAGAGTTCTGCAAGGATGCGAGCAGTTCAGTGCTGCCTACCTTGACGATGTAGTTGTCTTCAGCACCTCATGGGAGGACCATCTGTCCCACTTGAGACAAGTCCTTGGCAGAATCCATTCTGCAGGTCTTGCCTGCAACACACAGAAATGTGTCTGGGCGAAGAGGGAAGTTCGCTATCTTGGATATCAGCTTGGAAATGGAGAAATTCGGCCACAAGTCGACAAGGTGGAGGCCATTAGAGATAGTCCAAGACCTCGAACCAAGAAACAAGTAAGATCCTTCTTAGGCCTTGTTGGGTGGTACAGAAGATTTATACCACACTTTTCCACCATCGCTGCTCCACTGGTAACTCTGACCTTAAAAGCTGCTTCTAATCCAGTGAAATGGATAACAGAGTGTGTGGAAGCATTCCTCCAGCTCAAAAATGCTCTCTGTTCCTTTCCTGTTCTACAAAGCCCTGACTTCACCCAACGCTTCCTTGTCCAAGTTGACGCTTCTGGTGTGGGCCTAGGCAGCGTATTGGCCCAAGGAAAGGAGGGTGAGGAACAGCCTGTCTTGTATTTGAGCCGCAAGCTACACCCAAGAGAGACCAGGTACTCGACTATCGAAAAGGAATGCCTGGCCATTAAGTGGACATTGGACAGCCTCCGCTATTATCTGTTAGGGAGGACTTTTGATCTTGAGACTGACCATAGGGCACTAAGCTGGATCAACTCTATGAGAGACAAAAATGCAAGAGTTACCAGGTGGTATGTGGCGCTACAGCCCTATAGGTTCAACATTAGACACAAAGCCGGAAAGGCAAACCTGTTGGCTGACTACTTGTCCCGTCTGCCAGAGCTGGTCGCTGCTGGAGAGGGGGAAGATAAATGTGACCATGGGGAGCACATGGCCACCATAGGCCTCACATAAAGACAAGCTCCACCAAGGACTCATGTCTCATGTCCAAATACCACTGATTACCTCTGATTGAGCACACCTGCACCAGAGAGGAGTGCAGGTGGATCAAACCATGTTTAGTATGTCTTTCTTGAATGTTAAAAAGAGTATGTTAAAAGAAATGCTGTTAAAATATCCATGTTAAAACAGTTTAATGTGATTGAGATTTAAAAGAGGGGAGGACCCTGATTAATGGTAAAAACAGTGATTTAAATGTGAAGCCTGTAATGGTTCATGCCAGGTGGGTGGAGTCCTGGGGAAGGCCTGGGGTTTAAAAGAGCATGGAATCCTCAGTTCATTCGGTTTGCCTGATTGCTGCTGCTGCTGATGTTGCTGTGAGGAGCTGTGTTGCCTGATTTAAAGGTGAAGTTGATTTTGTTTATATTAACGATGGTTGTTGGATTTTCTTTAATGTAGTTTAATGTGGTTAATATGTTTAATGTGTTTAATCTAGTTTAATATGTTTAATGTGTTTAATCTAGTTTAATATGTTTAATGTGATTTATAATGTATTTGGGTTAAGTGGTTATACTTTGTATATTGGTGTTACTTTGGTGTTGGTGTTACTTTATATTTGATGTTTAATGGTGTTTTTGTCTTCACCACAGGCATGTTGGGAGCGCCCCAAGTAATTTGCCACTTTTGAGCTTGATATAATAAATCACTCTGAACTCTGCCCTGTTGCGTGTCTCTGCCATCCTTTCTCATTCACTAGTGCTTAGGGGTTACACTACCCTCACCTAAGCCCAGGTGTGACATAATCCAACATTGACATGATACTTTAACATCTTATTTGATCTTGTTTATTGCTGTTTTACAGAATGCAGAGCACAGAAAGACAATGTGCAGCAGCCAGAAGGGGATGTGACTGTTGCTGAAGGAGAGACAGTAACACTTGGCTGCAAATATGAAACCAGTTCAACAACTGATTATCTCTTCTGGTACAAACAGGATGGAAACAACAGACCCCAATTCATCCTGAGCCGATATAAAGCTGACCAGGGAAAAACAGAGGACGAGTTTATGGAAAGATTTTCATCTACGCTGAATTCAAACTTGAAATCAGTTCCTCTGAAGATCTCCTCTGCTGCAGTAACAGACTCTGCTGTGTACTACTGTGCTCTGCAGCCCACAGTGACAGGAAACATAAAAACACTGTACAAAAACCTCTGCAGCAAAGACAGAATACTCCACAACATCCACTAGAGGGAGTCACACACTGTTCCCTGCATGGTTTCATGTTCAACAACCTAGATTTGTCCATTTTGCTTCTTATATCATCATCCATGGCTGAGATCACCACCATAACTGCGTTGTAACTGCTCTGGAAGGTTCAAGCACTGTCATCTTTTTTCCAGAGTGGACATGAGACTCCCCTCACTTAGAAAGCTCTCAGTCATAGACCCTTCTCATCACTTTGAGATTCTAGTGACATCTGGAAATAAGGAGACTCCAAATGGACACATATTAACCAAATGGTATTCTGAGACATTAAAGGTATTTTTTTCTCTACAGATTTATAGCTAAAATAGTCATAAATCTGCCATTTCCAAATTTAAAACTAGTTTTTGGTTCTATCACAAAATATATTCCACTGTGTATAACTGTATGATAAACATCACCAATTCAAAATATACTTGTGAGTCACCACGTAACATGTTTATTTAAAAAAATATATACGGCACAATCAAAATAGCACACGATAGATGAGACAAATATGTAAAAATGCAAGGTATAAATGAGAAAATATCAGCACAATCAAAATATAACCATCAATAAAACTAAATATTCAAAAAGAGAATTGGATTAATGATCTTAAGGCAGTTTTTTCACATTTATTTAACCAGGAATGTTGCTTGAGATCAAATGATCTCTTTTTTGAGGAAGGCCTGATCAATCTGGCAGTGATAAAACAACAAACTAAAACATGCAAATGCAGAAAGCACAGAAAGACACACATGAGAACAGTGGATCAGAGTCAGTCCTATGAAAAGAAATGACGGCTGAAAAGGGGCAGGGAAGGTGATGAGTGGAGGTCCATCCTGGGGAGGAATGGTCATAATCCACAACAGGTACACAAAAACAGTAAAAAACAAAATCAATTGTGATGGATGGTGGAAATGTACAAACTGTTGATGTTGCCTTTTTAATGAATTCTGGCTGCAAGGGATTCAATGAATATGGCAAAGACTGATAGGAGATTGTACATCCTTATCCTGCATAAGGTAAATTGTTGTTGTGTTATTCAATGGTGATGACCATGGACATGGGTGATGTGAATAATGCCCAAATCCAAGGTTGCAAAAGGGCATGTCTCGTTATTGGTGTCAAAGGCCTTTTCAGTGTCGAAGAAGGTGATTATAATTTTTTAATTGTTTATTGTAGCATGATGAACAGGAACACAGTGAAATACACTGATGAACTCTTTTGATCTGAAAGTACATTCACACACACTGATTTACACACTAACATATCCTACAGATAAAACAAGAGGAAACAACCAACATCCAGTTCTCAACTAAAACACATCCTGCTGTGAGTCTGTATCAACATTCAGATACAGGGAGGAGCTAAGCTGTTACTGAACTATAGAAGAGAGGAACTTCTATATTCAGCAGAGTTCAATACACAAACCACAGACATCACCTTCATTCAACATGCTGTCAGTACAGAACTCTTTATTTGCTTCAATAGTTCTCATCATTCTCTCAGGTATGTAAGATACTGTATTTTATAAATATTTATTACTAATAATACATGAATGTGATGAATTAATTAAGTCATTGATAACATGTTATAATGGAGTTATTTCTTCCTTTAGGTGTCAGCTGTGATGAACTCACTCCAGTCACCAATGAAGTGTCCAGTTTAGAAGGCAGCACTGTTACTCTGTCCTACAATTACGCCAAACCTGCAACTTCAGTTGATTATTTTTTCTGGTATCGACAAAATCCAGGAAAAGCACCAGAGTTCCTCATCTCGCATTATGGAACAGGAAAAGCATTATCAGATAAAGTACCTGGGCTGTCTTTTAAAGTGAGTGAAGATAAAATACAAATGGACCTCCTCATCTCCTCTGCTGCAGTAACAGACTCTGCTGTGTACTACTGTGCTGTGAGGCCCACAGTGACAGGAAACACAAAAACTGTACAAAAACCTTTGGAGCAAAGACAACAGAATACTCCACAACATCCACTAGAGGGAGTCACACACTGTTAAATTTCAGTGTTTGGCGTCAAATAATCTAGATTCTACTGGTGAGACAGACAATGAATCCTATGTTCTCATAGCTATGAAGTCTAGTCAATCAGTCACACATTAACTCTTCTGACAACACAAACTTGTTTTCTAATTCTCATGCTTTTTAAATAGTTAATGTGGATAATGATAATCAGGTTATTTATAAGGAATTCTGATACTAATTGGGTAAATTAATGAATGCTATGATATCAATATTGAATCAATCATCATAATCATCCTGAGTTTAATGGCTTTTCTACCCTGTACCTGACTATTCAAGGTTCCTGCTCCTTGTACAGCAGGTCCTGTGCTTATGTGTAAGGAAACTAAATCATGGTTGTTCTTTATCTGCATGAGACAAGATAGTGAGAGATCAGCCATGTAAAGTTACATGTGATAGTGAGATTCACAAAGGAATCCTGAAGTAGGCGTGAGGTTTGAGTACCAGCCTCGTCGATCATGAACCAATGTGCGTTCTCAATCTGTGTGCATGTGTGAGTTTTAAGGTCAGTTTTGTGTGTTAAATGTGCATTGGTTAAAACAGAGGTTAGTAAACATGCAGGGTGTCAAACATACATACTAATCCCTACCTGTGTAACACACAATGAACAACAGTGGCCTATTTCAATACACAACAGAAGTTCAACAGTCTTGCTTAGCTGTGTAATAATGCCACTAATTCTGAGTATGACCAGTTCAGAGTTGAAAGGAAATGATGAGGTTTGCGGCACAGATGACTGTACAGTTTCAAGGTGATTGTAAAAGATTTTTGGAAGAAGGTTCAACACATCCATGGGGAACCTTCTGGAGGATTTCCAGCAGGAACTGAGTCCAACTGAAGTCACACAAATGTTACTAAAGGCCTGTACAGACTACAGGACATTCAGAGTTATCAGATTGCTGGTTCATGCTACACAACTTTGTCATGTGATCAAGAGTCTTGAGGTCTGTGTTGTTCACAATATGTTATGACCAGCTAATGGAAGCCATAACATCAAAGGGAGTTAAACAGAATTAACCAGCGAATATTTAAATGGGTTCCCAACCACTTTAATCAGCTGTTGTTGAGACATCAGTCTTAGAGCAAATAAAAAGGACATGTCTTCTTAACCCCTAAATGACCAGCCACTCTATCATGTGAAATGAACTTCCTGAATTTGGAAGGTACACCAGAGTTACCTGGACCACTTTTACACTGTCAACATTGCACACAAAGGATCCACATTCTCTTCACTCTTTATCCTAAAGGATCAATTATTACATTACATGTGTAAAATATAGTTTGTATCTTCACTGTTTAAACAAAACATTATACAGTACAGTCATTGGCTACATGAGATAAAACTGTCATATGCTATAGCTACGAGCTAATCATTGTAATGTGAAAATCACATTGAATACATTATCAGTCAGAGCTGTGAGAGCAGGGAGGAGGAGATTCTAGGAGGAGCAAAACTGTCACTGAATACAGACACAAATTTTCACTGAGGTGCTTCTTCTTCAACAAAGCACAGTTTCTTGTTTTCTCCAAGATGGTGTCAATACAATTAAGTTTGTTTTCAACTTTGTTTCTGATCACACTATCAGGTAGGTGATATACTTCTGTTGATGCTGGATTCAAAACTGAAGATGAACTAGTAAACATTCCTTTAGCAACATGTTTTAAGAGTCTTTTCTTCCTTTAGGTGTCAGCTGTGAAGAACTCACTCCAGTCAACAATGAGGAGTCCAGTTTAGAAGGCAGACATGTTACACTGTCCTACAAATACTCAAAACCTGCTGCATCTAATGAATATTTCTACTGGTATCGACAATATCCAGGAAAACCTCCAGAGTTCCTGATCTCTCACTTAGCTTCAGGAGCAGTGGGGAATACTGGAATATCTGGACTTTCAGTGAAAGTGAGTGAAGATAAAAGAAAAATGAACATGAAGATCTCCTCTGCTGCAGTAACAGACTCTGCTGTGTACTACTGTGCTGTGGAGCCCACAGTGACAGGAAATATAAAAACACTGTACAAAAACCTTTGGATCAAAGACAACAGAATACTCCACAACATCCACTAGAGGGAGTCACACACTGTCAGTGGGTTTGTATCAAACGGTCTGGTGTCTTGGTACTGAAAAGAAAAGAATGTTTTCAGAATATAATGGGAAAAATGTAGTGAGATATATCTATCTGTCCTCAAACAATCATTACCTTTATATTGATGATATCAAGTATTGGCAATATCCAGGAAATCCACTGTAATGTAGTGAGGCACACAGCTACTGGGTTCTGTGTATTTGAGTTGTAACATGGTAGATTATTGCAGTTACACCTGTTGTTGTTACCAGAAAGAATCAGAGTTCAAACATTGAGAATAGTGCAGTGTCTCATCATTCTCCTCACCTGAATACTACACCTCCACTACAGACACCATCACAGTCCCTCATCTCTCACTCTGCTTCTGGAGCTTTAGGAAATACAAAATCTGGATTGAAGTTTATAGTGGAGCAAAACAAATCTGCTGTTTACTACTGTGATGTGAGGTCCACGGTGACAGCACATACTGTCTCTTTCTATCTCCACGAGAGGGCGACATTATCAAGTAGGCGGTGCACTACTTCTGCACTGTGTTCAACCATTCTGTCAATAATAACTGCTGCTGTGAAGAGAACAATTCTCACACTGAATGTTGAACATCAGATAGTTTCTCCTGTTGATTTAAACCTTGTTGTAGAGATGGAACATTGGCTGTGGATTATTCTTGCTGCTCTTTTTTTTGGTAACACAAGTTGATCAAGTTTTTATCATTTGGTGAAAATGATGTAAATTGGGTGATTTTTTTGTTTTTTTCTGTCCATAGAGTAACATTGCATATTTGATATTTTCCAATGTTTTCTCCTCTCAGCTTCATGAACAATGCTCCTCTAATGGCTTCATTTTCTCTACTTTTTCCAGGACCAATAGTGGGAAACAAGATTTATCCTACACAAGATGAAGTCAGTCGAAAAGAAGGAGAATCTGTCAAACTCACATGTGACTATGAGACAACCGAAACTTATGTTTGGCTTTACTGGTACAGACATCATTCTGACCTTCAGGCACCTCAGTTTATACTCTGGAAAAGATCACCAGGCCCTGATCAACATATTCCTGATAAACGATATGAATCCCAAACATCAAATAAACAAACCTTTCTGACCATAAACAGTCTAACTCTGGCAGACACAGGTCTCTACTACTGTGCTCTACAAACACAGTGATAGAAAGTATAGAAGAGGCTTTACAAAAACCTGAACACAGATATCTGATGACTCTTCAAAGAGGAGGGAAGTGGTATTCAAACCACAGCTTCATATCTGATGGATTCTACTAATTCCTGTTTTATCAGAGTCACTGTGGTTACAGCTGCTAATGAAACAATGTGGGAGGATTCACATGAGCAGCAAATACATGTCAATGACAAACCAGCTGTATGATGTTTAAATAAAACGCCATGAACCATCAGTAAAAGTCTAATTTGTGTCTCATCAGATCAGAGCATATTTTTTACTGGTTTTCTGGGTCCTTTAAATGTTATTTGACAAACTCTAAACAGTCAAGCCTTTTACTCAAGATTTGATTTTCTCTAGGAGTTGTGGATTAACTATTTTGTGAGGCACTCCATATCCATATCTATTCAAATATGAACCAGTTTTAATGATTTTAACAATATATTTATGAAGAATGTTCAGTATATAAATAAAAATAAAATTATAATATCTATTAGTGTCTCAATATAGAAATTGATATAATGACGTAAACAGTCCAAACCAACTGAACTGCTTCTGGAAATGTACCCAAATATGACTGACAGGATTCCCTTTTAGACTAATGTTAAGTGATATCAAAGAATCAGTCAATGACTCGTGGGTAAGGTTCTAGTTGGAAATGTATCTTCATAAAATATCTGATCTGGAAAAAGAAGAAAAGGTGAATATTTGGAAAGTTGAATCTCCTGACAGCTCTGCAAATGGATGAGTTTATGATCCTTTACATCTCAGATTGTTCACTGTACCTTGAAGAGAGTTTTCAAGAATCAATCTTCAGAGAGATATCTTTAGAAGACAACTGACGCATGCACATATTTCAAGTTTTCAAGTTGAATTTAAGGCTAAATAAAAAAATGAATAAATTATATCAACCAAAGCATCTTCTCTCCACTGATGTTAACCTTAAACTGAAACTGGTTCAATCAGCCTGACAGTTCATCCCACTGAAACTCAACTCCACCAATGAGATTGTTTTTGTCTCCAGAGCAGAAATGTTTGATGCTGAGGAGAAGGGCTGTGCAGCAGAGAGGCTGTTTAGTTCCTTCATTCTACTGCAGCAGAACAACATTGATCATCTCCTTCCTGTTTGGTTTGAACAGTTTCAAAGACATGTTGCTTTACCTCTTTATACTTTTATCTCATTTCATAGGTGAGTGTTAGAAGAGATGAAAGTCTCATTTCACCTAATTTATTAACAAGATATGTTTTTGCTGGATGTTTTTGTGCAAATTCACAAAAAGAACATGTTGGGATTTTAAATCATTTTAAAATAATCAAAGACTGAAAGTCAAAGTATTGAGTCTCTTGCTTTGATTTGCTTCAAATCTCTTGCACACTAACTGACATGAATGACTTATTTTGCAGCCATGGGTTTCATGAACAGCATAAACCCAGACAAGACTGAAGAACATGTTGCAGAGGGAGGAAACATCAAGCTGACCTGTAAATATGAGGGTTCTACCTACAGTATCCAGTGGTACCGACAATACCAGGGATCCAGACCAGAGTTCCTGCTCTACATCACAGAGGGAGGAACCATTCATCCAACTGTTTCTGTGTTCTCTGCTCACATTAACAAAGCAGAGAAACGTGTTGATCTAGAGATCTCCTCTGCTGCAGTAACAGACTCTGCTGTGTACTACTGTGCTCTGCAGCCCACAGTGACAGGAAACACCAAAACTCTGTACAAAAACCTTTGGAGCAAAGACAACAGAATACTCCACAACATCCACTAGAGGGAGTGACACACTGTTAAACATCATGAACAGTTGTGATCTCATGTAGCTGTCATATAAACAACAGATTAATTAGAATATAGGTATAGAATCTGTAAAGATATAGAATCTGTAAAGATTCATTCACATCAGGACAAAATATAAAGTGTGTATGATGCGATATTTCAGTTACAATCAACGAATATTATGGTCGAGATTGATTCATTGGTTCTATTTTCAGGACAGAGTTTCAGTCTGTTGAGACACAAACTTTCACTGTGTAACAGAATTTTTTCAAACATCATCTGTTCTGAATCAGAGCATCTGAGATTTCTTCAATATTGAACACAAGATGCTATGAGACAATTTTGATATTTTGAAACAACACATATTTAGTTGGGGTGACACAGTGGAGCAGGGGTTAGTGCTGTTGCCTCACAGCAAGAAGTTGGCAGGTTCAAGACGTCCTGGGTCTGGGATGATGTGCTATTAGCTTTTAAGTGAATTTTTCGGTACTATTTCTTTGTTATTCTTGTATTGTCCTTAAATACTAAACAGTGATTTTATTACATTCTACTTTCAGCAAATCTGTGTTTTCGTTAACCTGGGGTGATCATTGTGTGTCATACCTGTTTAATGTTCATACCTTAGGTGATATTACCTATACAGTCACCAAATAAGCCAAAGACATTCAATACAGTAAGGATAATACGTTTATTAACAGAAGTAATACACAATGTTTCAGAGGTAAGCATTTTCTTTTATCAGTGTATTTTGATAGTCACAATATTTTTAGAGGGGAAACGCACACATTATATTAGCACTATAAGAACTCAGGGTAGCTTCTCTAACATAGTCACAAGCACTAAAGTGGCTCTACAATCAGATATTTTCTCCTGTTGATTTCAACCTTGTTGTAGAGATGGAACATTGGCTGTGGATTATTCTTGCGGCTCTTTTCTTTGGTAACACAGAAGTCTCATTCATTCATCTTCTAAACTGGCGTATTAGGCTCATTAGGGTCGCAGGGGTCTGCTGGAGCTAATCCCAGTACATTACCGGCAAGAGGCAGCGATACACCCCAGATGGTCATCAGCCTATTGTGGGGCACACACACCATTCATTCACACCTATTGGCAATTTAGCGTGTTTTGGCCTATGGTCTAAACGTCACACAGTAAGGTCCCAGCTCAAGAATTGAATTAAATAAACTAAATGGTCAGGGGAGAGACAGTCTCTATGAAGTTTTGATTAGTTCACTACTTTAATAGAAGCACAGAGCGTGTAGTACTCTGACTCCGCCTCTAGTCTGATAGTCGTCATGGTTTCGGTGTAAGAAAGTCCACCATGCTCAGAGTTAAGAGATGAGAACCATCCAAAGTGGGATATACGCTGTCTCTCGCTATCAGACCAGGTTTCCCTCAGTATGTCAACTATTATTTTATGACGTCCACACTATTATCTGGGCACCAACTTCACAGCCACTGGTGGAAAGATCTCACGCAGCTATACACGAGATCACTAGTCAAGTTTTGCAGGGGTCCAGAGAAAACTACAGTGTTTGACATTTTCTTTGTATATAAGAATATAGACTCCATGTTAACATTGCTGACATCCCAATGACATAAATAAGCTCCGTTACCACCAGTGGGAATAATGATTTTACCGTATTTTATTTCAAGTTTAGTCAGAAGATTTAGGTTTGATTCAACTATATTAGGGTTTTCTTTATTATAGTCCTGGTTTGTTCTTTATACATATTTTTTTTTATTTTCTCCTGTGCTGTTGTTGAATTTGATTGTTTCCCCTGTTTTTATTGTAAAGCAGTTTGTGCTGCATTTAATGTATGAAAGTGCTGTACAAATTATTATCATTTTCATTTGAGTCAAACTAATCAGAGACAGCTTACTGAATCTTGAATATTTAAATTTTTATACAAAACTCTGCAACCAGTCAGGAAGTAGTTTCAGGGAGGAGCTAAGCTGTTACTGAACTATAGAAGAGAAGAACTTCCATATTCAGCAGAGTTCAATACACAAACCATAAATATAACCTTCATTCAACATGCTGTCATTACAGTCTTTTGTATTTTTTCCACTTCTTATAATTGTAATAAGTATGATGAGTTTAATTTCTGTATTCAGTTTTAATATTAATAAGTTATTGAATTTTTGACATGCAGAGAACAGAGATATCTCTTCCAGTTCAGAAGACTTTTAAAATTAGTGCAAATGCGCAGTTATGTCGCTCTGCCCCTGCACAATACTCTGCTGCAACCGGCCAGTCTGGCAACCATGTGTGTCTGGCCACCGTGCTTCAAAATGAGGCTTGTGACCAGCTCACTTATCAGCTACATCTCTTCTGATTGGTTGGCACGTTCACGCGACTGCTTGTCGCTAGTGTTGTGTAGGGTACTGCTTTTTGCTCTAGTTGTTAGCTGCTAATAATTTCTGGATCTGTGAATATTCCTGAGATGCGAAGGTATGAACTCAAAGCCACAGCTTTTTGAAATAAAGAGGTCAAAATTGAATGTTGTAGGAGAAAACACTCAACACTCAAAGAAAAAGGAATTCAGCTCCAACATTTACAAATGTATTAGTTCGCTTCATTTAGTGAAAAATAATGTGCCTCTGTGAGCACTTGGGGTCTGAGCACCCCTGAAGACCAGAGGCTAAAATCCCCCCTGATCTGTGCTAATTTCAAAATCTGGTCTGAAGATTACAGTGAAACAAAACCAAATCAACATAAAGATCTCCTCTGCTGCTGTATCAGACTCTGCTGTGTGCTACTGTGCTGTGGAGCCCACAGTGACAGGAAATATAAAAACTCTACAAAAACCTTTGGAGCAAAGACAATAGAAAACTCCACAACATCCACCAGAGGGAGTCACACACTGTTAAAACATGTTGAGTGTAAAGTTGTCAGTAGGAGGAAGAACACAGGACTGATAATGAGCTCTGATACTGTGATCAGACTCCTCCTTTAAATCCACAGTCTTCTTCATACTGGCTGTAACTCAGAGTTACTGAACACTGCAGATATGACGTCTCTGTTCATCCCAGTGTTGCTGACTGCTATGTGCCTTGGTATGAACACAACTCTGTTTCTGTGATATTAATCCAACATTACCATGATTCTTTTACAGTTCACTGATACTGTTTATTGCTGTTTTACAGAATGCAGAGCACAGAAAGACAATGTGCAGCAGCCAGAAGGGGATGTGACTGTTGCTGAAGGAGAGACAGTAACACTTGGCTGCAAATATGAAACCAGTTCACCAAATCCTAACCTCTTCTGGTACAAACAGGATGGAAACAACAGACCCCAATTCATCCTGAGCCGATATAAAGCTGACCAGGGAAAAACAGAGGACGAGTTTACGGAAAGATTTTCATCTACGCTGAATCCAAACTTGAGATCAGTTCCTCTGAAGATCTCCTCTGCTGCAGTAACAGACTCTGCTGTGTACTACTGTGCTCTGCAGCCCACAGTGACAGGAAACATAAAAACACTGTACAAAAACCTCTGCAGCAAAGACAGAATACTCCCCAACATCCACTAGAGGGAGTCACACTCTGTTCCCTGCATGGTTTCATGTACAACAATCTAGATTTGTCCATTTTGCTTCTTATATCATCATCCATGGCTGAGATCACCACCATAACTGCGTTGTAACTGCTCTGGAAGGTTCAAGCACTGTCATCTTTTTTCCAGAGTGGACATGATTCTCCCCTCACTTAGGAAGCTGTCAGTCATAGACCCTTCTCATCACTTTGAGATTCTAGTGACTTCTGGCAACAAGGAGACTCCAAATGGACACATATTAACCAAATGGTATTCTGAGACATATTTTTTCTACTTTTTCCAGGACTAATTGCTGGGGATAAAATCTCTCCTGAACAAGATGAAGTCAATGGAAGAGAAGGAGAGTCTCTCACACTCAAATGTGGCTATGAGACAACCTCAGATTATTCTGGCCTTTACTGGTACAGACATCATTCTGACCTTCAGGCACCTCAGTTTATACTCTGGAAACTTTCTTCAGGAAGCCATCAACATATTCCTGATAATCGATATGAATCCCAAACAACAGATACACAAACCTCTCTGACCATAAAGAATCTAACTCTGACAGACACAGGTCTCTACTACTGTGCTCTACAAACACAGTGATAGAAAGTATAGAAGAGGCTTTACAAAAACCTGAACACAGATATCTGATGACTCTTCAAAGAGGAGGGAAGTGGTATTCAAACCACAGCTTCATATCAGATGGTTAATTTCTGTTTTATCAGAGTCACTGTGGTTACAGCTGCTAATTAAACACTGTGGGAGCATTCAGATGCACAGCAAATACACATCAATGACAAACCAGCTGTATGATGTTAACACAAGGTACCATGAACCATCATAAAATGATACCATTCCTCAGAAAGATTTCCATTTGTGTCATCAGACCAGAGCATACTTTACTTGGTACATTTAGAGTCATTTAGAGTTAAATGTTGTTTGACAAGCTCAAAACAGGCTGTCGTGTTTTTTACGTAAGAGTTGTGTTCTTCTAGCAACTTTGTTCATCAACAAATTTGTGAGGCATTCTTACATTTCCATAACTGTTCCATAACTTCTCAACATGCCTATTGAGGTTCCACATGTAGAGACTCGTAAAGATGACTGATAACTGGCTTATGAGAATTATTCATGTTTATCTATCAGGTGCAAATTAATTAAATTCCAATGCAGCATTTAATCGTATTGACCATGAGTTGTTGATTGATAAACTAAAATGTTATGGATTTTGTGTCATGTCTGTCATGTTTTCACTTTCGTTTCTTTCATTTGTGGCCCCAAACGTTTAATTTAAAATTCGTCTTCCATATATTAGGAACTAGGAATATTATCTCAGATCTGTGTGTTTCATTGTTTTTACTTGGTCACAGGGTCAAGGTACAGGTTTACAGGCAGGTGTCACCTGTTGCTAGGTAACCAAGGGGCATAACTAGGAATATCCTTTCACCCAAAATAAACTTTGGCATGTGTCAATCATCACATGTGGTTTCCATAGCAACAGTCAGATTGTTGGGACATTGGAGAGCAGCATTTCACAGAGCAGGTGCACAGACAAGAAAAAAAATATTCAAATTACTCAAAACAGCACTATAATACTTGTGAATAAGGTTGCTGACTGCTGGATCTGGTGGGCAGTGTTCCTAATGTAAAAACTCCACTGATTTATAGTACCAGTGCTGTACAAATAATGGTTTTACTCATTTGAGATGAACTGATCTAGGATATTCAAGTTTTTGGAATCTTGAACTTTTGAATCTTGATAAAAAAAAAATGCTGCAACCAGTCAGGAAGAAGTTTCAGGGAGGAGCTAAGCTGTTACTGAACTATAGAAGAGAAGAACTTCCATATTCAACAGATCAATACAAAAACCACAAACATTACCTTCATTCAACATGCTGTTAGTTAAATCTTTTTCTCTACTTTTTATAGTCATTCTAACAGGTATGTTATGTTTAATTCCTGTGTTTGAATATTAATAATTCATTGTATTTTTATTGAAACAGCGTTATCTCTTCCTTTAAGTGTCAGCTGTGATGATCTCACTCCAGTCAAAAATGAAGACTCCAGTTTAGAAGGCAGCACTGTTACTCTGTCCTACGAGTAGGACAAACTTTCACCTAGTAATTAAATTTTCTGGTATTGACAATATCCAGGAAAACCACCAGAGTTCCTTATCTCACATTCAGGTTCAGGAGCTGTGCTAATTCCAAAATCTGGACTGAAAATTACGGTGAAGCAAAATCAAATCAACATGAACATCTCCTCTGCTGCAGTAACAGATTCTGCTGTGTACTACTGTGCTCTGCAGCCCACAGTGACAGGAAACCCACAGTCTCTGTACAACAACACAAGCTGCTGGAAGAGTGTTCGTGTCTCCAAAACGTCTCCAAAACAAAGGAGATGATTGTGGACTTCAGGAGGGAGAAGCAGAGGAGCCATCACACCCCTCTCAGGATCTACGGGACTCCGGCGGAGAGAGTCAGAAGCTACAGGCACCTCGGCGTCCACATCTCCGAGGACCTGACATGGACCACATCTCCACCCTGGTGAAGAAGGCGAGGCAGTGCCTGTATTACCTGAGACGTCTGAGGAAATTCAGGGTCTCCACAGTGCTGCAGAGAACCTTCTTTACTGCAGCAATCCAGTCTGCGCTCACTGGGAGTATCACTGTCTGGTACGGCAGCTGTACAGTGCAGGACAGGAAAGCTCTGCACAGAGTGATCCGCTGTGCTGAACGGACCACAGGATCAGCACTGCCCTCCATGCAAGAGGTGTACAACAGACGGTGCACCACCAGAGCACAGAGGATCTTAAAAGACACAAACCACCCGGACAATAAACTCTTTCAGTGGCTGCCATCGGGGAGACGTCTCCGGTCCTGCAGGGCCAATACGGAGAGACTGAGGAATAGCTTCTTCCCCCAGGCCATCAGGACACTGAACTCTATATTTTTTTTTTGCACAGTTTTTAAGTGAGCATCGTTTTCATTTTACTGTGGATGCACATTGACATGTGACGAATAAAGAATTCTGATTCTGATTCTGTTGTACTGAACTTTTAATCTCCACTAGAGGGCGACATTATTAAGTAGGCGGTGCACTATTACTGCACTGTGTTCAACCATTCTATCAATAACTGCTGCTTTAGAATTAAACATGCTGCCCTTCAGATATTTAGTTGTGTTTTTTGGAAGGTGTGGGAAATAGGGGGTGCATCAACCAGGTAGGTATATAGATGGGGGTGCGCGGCTAAAAAAGTTTGGGAACCATAGGTATAGATTAATTCACATAAGGACACACTATAAATTGTGTATGATCCAATATTTCACTTACAATTAATTAATTTTATGGTACAAATTTGTCATAGATATTTTCAGCTGTGAGATGTAGTCTCCTGAGACACAAACTTTCACTTCATAATAAAGCTTTACAATCCTCATGAGCTGTTCTCAATCACAACAGCAGCAGAGTGTTCTCTACAACAAGACTTGAGATGAATCAATAAAGATGATGAAGATTTTGTGTTGAAAAGTGTTGAGAAAAGAAAACATATTGTTTCTGTTACCAAAGAAAAGAGCAGCAAGAATAATCCACAGGAAATGTTGCATCTCTACAACAAGGTTTAAATCAACAGCAGAAATCTGAAACTAACTGATATACAAAATCTGTGAAATATAGTAAGTATCTTGTTTCAATAGAACATGATACAACACATTCACTATATGAGGTGAAACTTTTAGCTGTCGACCAGTGATATGCTCTTAGCTATGAGATAATCAATGAATGTAAAAATGGTGTTGAACACATTATTAGTCAGAGCTGTGAGAGCAGAGAGGAGGAGATTAAGGGAGGAGCAAAACTACCACTGAACTGTCACTGAAATACAGAGAGACACAAACTTTACTGAGATGTTTCATCCTAAACAAAACACAGTTTATTGTTTTCATCAGGATGGCGTTAATTCAATTAAGTCTGTTTTCAACTTTGTTTCTGATCACACTATCAGGTAGGTGACACACTTAATGTTTACTCCTATAGTTGTTGGAAAATTGAGCATGAAGTTAAACATTTTCCTTTCATGAGACTTTGACAACATGTTATATCTTCTTTTAGGTGTCAGCTGTGAAAAACTCACTCCAGTCAACAATGAAGGGTCCAGTTTAGAAGGCAGCACTGTTACACTGTCCTACAAATACTCAAAACCTGCTACATCTAATGATTATTTTTACTGGTATCGACAATATTCAGGAAAACCACCAGAATTCCTGATCTCTCACTCAGGAACAGGAACTTTAACATCAAATGAAGTACCTGGACTGTCTTTTAAAGTGAGTAAACATCAAATGAACCTGCAGATCTCCTCTGCTGCAGTAACAGACTCTGCTCTGTACTACTGTGCTGTGAGGCCCACAGTGACAGCAAACCCACAGTCTCTGTACAAAAACACAAGCTGACACACTGACAAGCTGCTGGAAGCCTGTTTTCTACTGTTGTACTGAACTTTTTATCTCCACTAGAGGGCGACATTATCAAGTAGGCGGTGCACTACTTCTGCACTGTGTTCAACCATTCTGTCAATAATAACTGCTGCTGTGAAGAGAACAATTCTCACACTGAATGTTGAACATCAGATAGTTTCTCCTGTTGATTTAAACCTTGTTGTAGAGATGGAACATTGGCTGTGGATTATTCTTGCTGCTCTTTTCTTTGGTAACACAAGTTGATCAAGTTTTTATCATTTGGTGAAAAGGATGTAAATTAGCTGATTTTCTGTTCCTTTTGTTGACAGAGTAACAATGGACATTTGATATTTTCCTCTGTCTTCTCCTCTCAGCCTCATGAACAATTTTAGTCTAATAAGTTATTTTTCTCTACTTTTTCCAACACTAATAGGTGGAGTCAAAAGCTTTTCTAAACAAGTCAGTGGAAGAGAAGGAGAACGTGTCACACTCATATGTGACTATGAGACAACCTCGGCTTATCGATGGTATTGGTACAGACATCATTCTGACCTTCAGGCACCTCAGTTTATACTCTGGAAACTTTATTCAGGCAGTGATCAACATATTCCTGATAATCGATATGAATCCCAAACATCAAATAAACAAACCTCTCTGACCATAAACAGTCTAACTCTGGCAGACACAGGTCTCTACTACTGTGCTCTAGAAACACAGTGATAGAAAGTATAGAAGAGGCTTTACAAAAACCTGAACACAGATATCTGATGACTCTTCAAAGAGGAGGGAAGTGGTATTCAAACCACAGCTTCATATCTGATGGATTCTACTAATTCCTGTTTTATCAGAGTCACTGTGGTTACAGCTGCTAATGAAACAATGTGGGAGGATTCACATGAGCAGCAAATACACATTAATTACAAACCAGCTGTATAATGTTTAAATAAAACATCATGAACCATCAGTAAAAGTCTAATTTGTGTCTCATCAGATCAGAGCATATTTTTTACTGGTTTTCTGGGTCCTTTAAATGTTATTTGACAAACTCCAAACAGTCATGCCTTTTACTCAAGATTTGATTTTCTCTAGGAGTTGTGGATTAACTATTTTGTGAGGCACTCTTACATTTCCATATCTATTCAAATATGAACCAGTTTTAATGATTTTAACAATATATTTGTGAAGAATATTCAGTATATAAATAAAAATAAAATTATCATATGTATTCGTCTCTCAATATAGAAATTGATATAATGACGTAAACAGTCCAAACCAACTGAACTGGTCCTGAAAATGTACCCAAATATGACAGGATTCCCTTTTAGACTAATGTTAAGTGATATCAAAGAATCAGTCAATGACTCTTGGGGAAGGTTCTAGTTGGAAATGTATCTTCATAAAATATCTGATCTTGAAAAAGAAGAAAAGGTGAATATTTGGAAAGTTGAATCTCCTGTCAGCTCCGCAAATGGATGAGTTTATGATCCTTTACATCTCAGATTGTTCACTGTACCTTGAAGAGAGTTTTCAAGAATCAATCTTTAGAGACATATCTTTAGAAGACAACCAAACATTCTGACGCATGCACATATTTCAAGTTTTCAAGTTGAATTTAATGCTAAATAAAAAAATGAATAAAATATATCAACCAAAGGATGGATTCTACTAATTCCTGTTTTATCAGAGTCACTGTGGTTACAGCTGCCACAAAAAGTCAAACTGTTCTAATGACTTGCAGCAGGTTGATAAATATAATTTGTTGGTATAACTTGGGAAGTAAATCTGCATTTGATGTAAAACAGGAACATTAAATTTCAGGTGATGATACCTTCACCACAAGCTAGAAAAGGAGAGAGGAACAAACATGAGCTCTGATACTGTGATCAGACTCCTCCTTTAAATCCACAGTCTTCTTCATACTGGCTGTAACTCAGAGTTACTGAACACTGCAGATATGACGTCTCTGTTCATCCCAGTGTTGCTGGCTGCTATGTGCCTTGGTATGAACACAACTCTGTTTCGGTGATATTAATCCAACATTGACATGATTCTTTAACATCTTATTTCATCTTGTTTATTGCTGTTTTACAGAATGCAGAGCACAGAAAGACAACGTGCAGCAGCCAGAAGGAGATGTAAATGTTGCTGAAGGAGAGACAGTAACACTTGGCTGCAAATATGACACCAGTTCATTAAATGATGACCTCTTGTGGTACAAACAGGATGAAAACAACAGACCCCAATTCATCCTGAGCCGATATAAAGCTGACCAGGGAAAAACAGAGGACGAGTTTATGGAAAGATTTTCATCTACGCTGAATTCAAACTTGAGATCAGTTCCTCTGAAGATCTCCTCTGCTGCAGTAACAGACTCTGCTGTGTACTACTGTGCTTTGAGGCCCACAGTGACAGGAAACACCAAAACTCTGTACAAAAACCTTTGCAGCAAAGACAACAGAACATCCACTAGAGGGAGGCACACACTGTTCCCTGCATGGTTTCATGTTCAACAATCTAGATTTGCCTATTATGCTTCTTATATCATCATCCATGGCTGAGATCACCACCATAACTGCGTTGTAACTGCTCTGGAAGGTTCAAGCACTGTCATCTTTTTTCCAGAGGGGACATGAGACTCCCCTCACTTAGGAAGCTGTCAGTCATAGACCCTTCTCATCACTTTGAGATTCTAGTGACTTCTGGCAACAAGGAGACTCCAAATGGACACATATTAACCAAATGGTATTCTGAGACGTGTTTTTTCTCTACAGATTTATAGCTAAAATAGTCATTAATCTGCCATTTCCAAATTTAAAACTAGTTTTTGGTTCTATCACAAAATATATTCCACTGCGTATAACTGTATGATAAACATCACCAATTCAAAATATACTTGTGAGTCACCATAGAACATGTTTATTTAAAAAATATATACGGCACAATCAAAATAGCACACGATAGATGAGACAAATATGTAAAAATGCAAGGTATAAATGAGAAAATATCAACACAATCAAAATGTATATATTCAAATATTCAAAAAGAGAATTGGATTAATGATATTAAGGCAGTTTTTTCACCTTTATTTAACCAGGAATGTTGAATGAGATCAAATGATCTCTTTTTTGAGCAAGGCCTGACCAATCTGGCAGTGATAAAACAAACTAAAACATGCAAAAAAGCACAGAAAGACACACATGAGAACAGTGGATCAGAGTCAGTCCTATGAAAAGAAATGATGGCTGAAAAGCTGAAAAGGCGCAGGGAAGGTGGTGAGTGGAGGTCCATCCTGGGGAGGAATGGTCATAATCCACAACAGGTACAAAAAAACAGTGAAAACAAAATCAATCCTGGTCTTGGAGGGGCACTGTGGGTGCAGGTTTTTGTTCCAACCAAGCAGTTACACACCTGATTCTACTAACAAAGGCCCGTAGCAGGGGCTATAGTGGTTGATTAGTAATATCAAGCGTGTGACTGCTTGGCTGTAACAAAAGCCTGCACCCACGGTGGCTCCCTAGGACCAGGATTGAGAACCTCTGGTTTAAGGGATTCATGTGATAAGATGGATGTGGCTTGTAGGTACAGTAAAACATTTGCATAAAGTCTTGTGATGGATGGTGGAAATGTAGAAACTGTTGATGTTGTCATTGTTATGAATTCTGGCTGCAAGGGATTCAATGAATATGGCAAAGACTGATAGGAGATTGTACATCCTTATCCTGCATAAGGTAAATTGTTGTGTTATTCAATGGTGATGACCATGGACATGGGTGATGTGAATAATGCCCAAATCCAAAATTGCAAAAGGGCATGTCTAGTTATTGGTGTCAAAGGCCTTTTCAGTGTTGAAGGAGGTGATTATTATTGTTTAATTATTTATTGTAGTGGTGTTTATTAAATTAAATAATTTGTGCATGGTGTCAGATGAATGTCTTCCTTTGAACATCACTACATCTACATGCATGATGAACAGGAACACAGTGAAATACACTGATTAACTCTTTTGATCTGAAACTACATTCACACACACTGATTTACACACTAACATATCCTACAGATAAAACAAGAGTAAACAACCAACATCCAGTTCTCAACTAAAACACATCCTGCTGTGAGTCTGTATCAACATTCAGATTCAGGGAGGAGCTAAGCTGTTACTGAACTATAGAAGAGAGGAACTTCTATATTCAGCAGAGTTCAATACACAAACCACAGACATCACCTTCATTCAACATGCTGTCAGTACAGAACTCTTTATTTGCTTCAATAGTTCTCATCATTCTCTCAGGTATGTAAGATACTGTATTTTATAAATATTTATTACTAATAATACATGAATGTGATGAATTAACTAAGTCATTGATAACATGTTATAATGGAGTTATTTCTTCCTTTAGGTGTCAGCTGTGATGAACTCACTCCAGTCACCAATGAAGTGTCCAGTTTAGAAGGCAGCACTGTTACTCTGTCCTACAATTACTCCAAACCTGCAACTTTTAATGATTATTTCTTCTGGTATCGACAAAATCCAGGAAAAGCACCAGAGTTCCTCATCTCTCATGACGGAACAGGAAAAGCATTATCAGATAAAGTACCTGGGCTGTCTTTTAAAGTGAGTGACGATAATATACAAATGGACCTCCACATCTCCTCTGCTGCAGTAACAGACTCTGCTGTGTACTACTGTGCTGTGAAGCCCACAGTGACAGGAAACACCAAAACTCTGTACAAAAACCTTTGGAGCAAAGACAACAGAATACTCCACAACATCCACTAGAGGGAGTCACACAGTGTTAGTGGTTTTGTATCAAACAGTCTGGTGTCTTGGTACTGATAAAAGAAAAGAACGAAGTAACACAATGTTTTCAGAATATAATGGGAAAAATGTAGTGAGATATATCTATATCTCATCAAACAATCATTACCTTTATCGATAATATCATGTATTGACAATATCCAGGAAATCCACTGTAATGTAGTGAGGCACACAGCTACTGGGTTCTGTGTATTTGAGTTGTAACATGGTAGATTATTGCAGTTACACCTGTTGTTGTTACCAGAAAGAATCAGAGTTCAAACATTGAGAATAGTGCAGTGTCTCATCATTCTCCTCACCTGAATACTACACCTCCACTACAGACACCATCACAGTCCCTCATCTCTCACTCTGCTTCTGGGGCTTTAGGAAATACAAAATATGGATTGAAGTTTATAGTGGAGCAAAATAAATCTGTCGTTTACTACTGTGATGTGAGGTCCACGGTGACAGAACATACTGTCTCTTTCTATCTCCACTAGAGGGCGACATTATCAAGTAGGTGGTGCTCTACTTCTGCACTGTGTTCAACCATTCTGTCAATAATAACTGCTGCTGTGAAGAGAACAATTCTCACACTGAATGTTGAACATCAGATAGTTTCTCCTGTTGATTTAAACCTTGTTGTAGAGATGGAACATTGGCTGTGGATTATTCTCGCTGCTCTTTTCTTTGGTATAACAAGTTGATCAAGTGTTTATCATTTGGTGAAAAGGATGTAAATTGGCTGATTTTCAGTTTTTTTCTGTCCATAGAGTAACATTGTATATTTGACATTTTCCAATGTTTTCTCCTCTCAGCTTCATGAACAATACTGCTCTAATGGCTTCATTTTCTCTACTTTTTCCAGGACCAATAGTGGGAAACAAGATTTATCCTACACAAGATGAAGTCAGTCGAAAAGAAGGACAATCTGTCACACTCAAATGTGACTATGAGACAACCGAAACTTATGTTTGGCTTTACTGGTACAGACATCATTCTGACCTTCAGGCACCTCAGTTTATACTCTGGAAATTTTCTTCAGGCGGTGAGCAACATATTCCTGATAATCGATATGGATCCCAAACATCAAATAAACAAACCTCTCTGACCATAAACAGTCTAACTCTGGCAGACACAGGTCTCTACTACTGTGCTCTAGAAACACAGTGATAGAAAGTATAGAAGAGGCTTTACAAAAACCTGAACACAGATATCTGATGACTCTTCAAAGAGGAGGGAAGTGGTATTCAAACCACAGCTTCATATCAGATGGATTCTACTAATTCCTGTTTTATCAGAGTCGCTGTGGTTACAGCTGCTAATGAAACAATGTGGGAGGATTCACATGAGCAGCAAATACACATCAATGACAAACCAGCTGTATAATGTTTAAATAAAACATCATGAACCATCAGTAAAAGTCCAATTTGTGTCTCATCAGATCAGAGCATATTTTTTCCTGGTTTTCTGGGTCCTTTAAATGTTATTTGACAAACTCCAAACAGTCATGCCTTTTACTCCTATAAAATTATAATATCTATTAGTGTCTCAATATAGAAATTGATATAATGACTTAAACAGTCCAAACCAACTGAACTGGTCCTGAAAATGTACCCAAATATGACTGACAGGATTCCCTTTTAGACGAATGTTAAGTGATATCAAAGAATCAGTCAATGACTCTTGGGGAAGGTTCTAGTTGGAAATGTATCTTCATAAAATATATGATCTGGAAAAAGAAGAAAAGGTGAATATTTGGAAAGTTGAATCTCCTGTCAGCTCTGCAAATGGATGAGTTTATGATCCTTTACATCTCAGATTGTTCACTGTACCTGGAAGAGAGTTTTCTTTAGAAGACAACCAAACATTCTGACCCATGGACATATTTCAACTTTTCAAGTTAAAATTAAGGCTAAATAAAAAAAATTAATAAAATATATCAACCAAAATATCTTCTCTCTTCATTGATGTTAACCTTAATCTGAAACTGGTTCAATCAGCCTGACAGTTCATCCCACTGAAGCTCAACTCCACCAATGAGATTGTTTCTGTCTCCAGAGCAGAAATGTTTGATGCTGAGGAGAAGGGCTGTGCAGCAGAGAGGCTGTTTAGTTTCTTCATTCTACTGCAGCAGAACAACGTTGATCATCTCCTTCCTGTTTGGTTTGACCAGCTCCAAAAACATGTTGCTTTACCTCTTTATAGTTTTATCTCATTTCATAGGTGAGTGTTAGAACAGAGATGAAAGTCTCATTTGACCAAATTATTAACAAGATATGTTTTTTCTGGATGATTTTGTGCAAATTAACAAAAAGAACATGTTGGGATTTAAAATCATTTTAAAATAATCAAAGACTGAAAGTCAAAGTATTGAGTCTCTTCCTCTGAAAATCTCTTGCAAATTAACTGACACGAATGACTCATTTTGCAGCCATGGGTTCCATGAACAGAATAAATCCAGAAAATACTGAAGAACATGTTGCAGAGGGAGGAAACATCAAGCTGACCTGTAAATATGAGGGTTCTATCTACAACATCCAGTGGTACCGACAAGACCAGGGATCCAGACCAGAGTTCCTGCTCTACATCTCAGAGGAAGGAACCATTCATAAAACTGTTTCTGAGTTCTCTGCTCACATTAACAAAGCAGAGAAACGTGTTGATCTAGAGATCTCCTCTGCTGCAGTAACAGACTCTGCTGTGTACTACTGTGCTGTGAGGCCCACAGTGACAGGAAACACCAAAACTCTGTACAAAAACCTCTGGAGCAAAGACAACAGAATACTCCACAACATCCACTAGAGGGTGTCACACACTGTTAAACTCCCATGGTTTCATGTTCAACAATCTAGATTTGCCTATTTTGCTTCTTATATCATCATCCATGGCTGAGATCACCATCAGAACTGTGTTGACAAACCAGCTGTATGAACATGAGACCCCATGATCCATCAGAACTGGACACCAACTTCAGACACAGTTCCATTTGGTTCTCATCAGACTAGATGATGTTTTTCTTGATGCTCTCAGAGTCCATTAAATATTTTCTGACAAACACCAAACAGTCACGATGTATTTTACTCTAGAGTGGTTTACCTCTAGTATCTCTACCATGAAGGCCTGACTGACTGAAAGCTGCTGAGATGATTGTCCAGTTGGTGATGTGTTGGACATTTTGTAAATTGTTCTTTAGAATCAGTTATTTTTTGCTGCTATAGAAACAGCTATTTTAAAGCCCTTACTCTAAAAGAAGGATCTTGATCTTGATTATTTAACAGGGATGATACACACAAAACTACCACAAAAAATGAAAGATGTAAGACGTCTAGCTTCAGATAATTTTCAGTCTTGGTCCCTGGTCCAGCTTGGAATTCGGGATAGCTGGGCATCTCTGTATCATCTTTATAAATCTGATATAAAATACAATGAATTGTTACTTTATGTATTACAATTCATTTTTTTATTTCAACTGTATTGCTTTAGACAAACACAGAAAAAGGTCAAACGACCCTCATCAACCCTCGTCAACCCTCATATTGACTAGGGTAAGGTAAATTAGAACACACGTGTGCACACACATGGGTTCATTTGTGTTCATTTACTAATTATATACAACCATTTAAATCTGTCATGTTTCTTCTGATGATTTTGCTGCATATTTTACCTTGTACCTCCTTTAAATTAAGTGAATGAAGATTCCAGTTTAGAAAGCAGCACTGAATACTCAACACATTCAACTTGTGACATTATTCTTCTGGTATTCTTCTTATCAAACATGTTTCTCTGTTGTTCTCCAGAGTTCTTGTGGTGTACCACGAGGTTTAATCCTTGGTCTTCCTGTTATCAGATCACATGTTACTGATTGAAGAGTGAAGTTCTGTTGCTTCCCATACTTTACTTTTTAAAGTAAGGGAAGTGTGACTGAGAAAAGTGAAAATACATATTGAAGAGGACACGGAGATATTCAGGGAGGAGCTGAGCTGCTATTCAACAGTAAACTGAAAAGAAGAGAGGAACTTCCATTTTCACCAGAGTTCAACACACAAACTGTAACAATTACCTTCATTCAAAATGCTGCCTGTTCAATCTGTTGTATCTTCTTTACTTTTTATGGTAATTTTAACAGGTATGTGAAATTCTGCATTTTTAAAATCAATCCTAATGTTTTCTAAACATGATTCATTTAATGAGACTTTGACAACATGTTAAAACAGATTTATCTCTTCCTTTAGGTGTCAGCTGTGAAGATCTCACTCCAGTCAACAATGAAGAGTCCAGATTAGAAGGCAGCACTGTTACTCTGTCCTACCAATATGACAAACTTCTATCTACTGATTATTTCTTCTGGTATCGACAATATCCAGGAAAACCACCGGAGTTCCTGATCTCACACACAGGTTCAGGATCTGTACTAATTCCAAAATCTGGATTGAAAATTACAGTGAAGCAAAAACAAATCGACATGAAGATCTCCTCTGCTGCAGTAACAGACTCTGCTGTGTACTACTGTGCTGTGAGGCCCACAGTGACAGGAAACATAAAAACTCTGTACAAAAACCTTTGGAGCAAAGACAACAGAATACTCCACAACATCCACTAGAGGGAGTCCATACATACATTTATACAATGAATGAACAAGGGTAGATAATTATCCTTTATCACTGATCACAGCTGTATAATGTTAAGAAGAACAAGACAGAAACAGGAAGTAGAAAACGAGTCAGATGTGAGAGGAAGGAGGAGAAAACCTCTGACTGAAAGACACAAGACACATAAACTTTCACTGTGGAGTTTAATACAAACACGGCTGGTTTTTAAGATGGTGTCAGTAAACTTTAATCTGTTTCTGGTTTTGTTTCTCATCACACTGACAGGTAGGACAAAGGACTACCAACAACCATTGACTTTAAAAGATTTTCACTGATAAAAGCATTAAATAAAGCAGAGTTGTATCTTCCTTTAGGTGTCAGCTGTGAAGATCTCACTCCAGTGAAGAATGAAGAGTTCAGTTTAGAAGGCATCACTGTTACTCTGTCCTGTAAATATTCTAAAGGAGCTGCTGATTATTTCTTCTGGTATCGACAATATCCAGGAAAAACACCACAGTTCTTGATCTCTCACATGGAAAAAGGAACTGTAGTTGAAAATCCAGTATCTGGACTGTCTGTGAAAGTGAGTAAAAATCAAACCCAAATGGACCTGCAGATCTCTTCTGCTGCAGTAACAGACTCTGCTCTGTACTACTGTGCTGTGAGGCCCACAGTGACAGGAAACCCACAGTCTCTGTACAAAAACACAAGCTGACACACTGACAAGCTGTTTGTCAGTGAAAAGCCTGTTTTCTACTGTTGTACTGAACTTTCTATCTCCACTAGAGGGCGACATTATCAAGTAGGCGGTGCACTACTTCTGCACTGTGTTCAACCATTCTGTCAATAATAACTGCTGCTGTGAAGAGAACAATTCTCACACTGAATGTTGAACATCAGATAGTTTCTCCTGTTGATTTAAACCTTGTTGTAGAGATGGAACATTGGCTGTGGATTATTCTTGCTGCTCTTTTCTTTGGTAACACAGTTTGATCATGTTTTTATCATTTGGTGAAAAGGATGTAAATTGACTGATTTTCTGTTTCTTTTGTCGACAGAGTATGGACATTTGACATTTTTGTCTGTCTTCTCCTCTCAGCCTCATGAACAATGTTAGTCTAATGGATTAATTTTCTCTACTTTTTCCAGGACTAATTGCTGGAGATAAAATCTCTCCTGAACAAGATGAAGTCAGCAAAAAAGAAGGAGAATCTGTCACACTCAGATGTGAATATGAGACAACAATAACTAATCCTTACCTTTACTGGTACAGACAACATTCTGACCTTCAGGCACCTCAGTTTATACTCTGGAAACAAAAACAATCATCAGACAGCAGTGAACATATTCCTGATAAACGATATGAATCCCAAACACCAGGTAAACAAACCTCTCTGACCATAAACAGTCTAACTCTGGCAGACACAGGTCTCTACTACTGTGCTCTAGAAACACAGTGATAGAAAGTATAGAAGAGGCTTTACAAAAACCTGAACACAGATATCTGATGACTCTTCAAAGAGGAGGGAAGTGGTATTCAAACCACAGCTTCATATCTGATGGATTCTGCTAAGTCCTGTTTTATCAGAGTCACTGTGGTTACAGCTGCTAATGAAACAATGTGGAGGATTCACATGAGCAGCAAATACACATCAATGACAAACCAGCTGTATGAACATGAGACACCATGATCCATCAGAACTGAACACCAACTTCAGAAAGAGTTCCATTTGTGTCTCATCAGAGTAGATGATGAGAAACTACAAAATGGCCTTCATTCAACATGCAGCCCGTTCAACCTTTTGTATCTTCTGATGTTCTGATGCTTAAAGTAGACAAAGCAGATATGGGTTCATTTGTATTTGTTTATTACTTATTTACAACCATTTAAATCTGTCATGTTTCCTTTGATGGTTTTCTTGCATATTTTACCTTTTACCGCTTTTAAATTAAGTGAATGAAGAGTCTAGTTTAGAAAGCATTATTCTTCTGGTATTCTTGTGGTGTCCCACAAGGTTCAATCCTTGGTCCTCTTGTTGTCAGTTCACGTTACTGACCGAAGAGTGAAGTGCTGTTGCTTTAACTCATCTTACAGTCCAGTGATTTTTACACTGAGATCCTTTAGTTAATATTTTGCCAAACAAGTGAAATCCTGCTAAAACTGTGCTGTTAGGCTTACTGCTGATAGTCTGGGTGGAATATTTAACACTGTGTTTTCCTTTCATCATTAACTGACTTAAGCTGTATGGTGATGAGAGATTCAGGGAGGAGCTAAGCTGCTAGTTAACAGTAGAAAAGAGGAACGTCCATTTTCACCATAGGTAATTGTTACAGAGAAACTGTAACAATTACCTTCATTTAAAATGCTGCCGGTTCACTCTTTTGTATCTTCTTTACTTTTTGTAGTCATTTTAACAGGTATGTTAAATTCTGCATTTTTAAAATCAATCCTAATGTTTTCAAAAGATAATTCATTTAATGAGACTTTGACACCATGTTAAAACAGATTTATCTCTTCCTTTAGGTGTCAGCTGTGAAGATCTCACTCCAGTCAACAATGAAGAGTCCAGTTTAGAAGGCAGCACTGTTACTCTGTCCTACAAATATGACAAACTCGTATCTACTGATTATTTCTTCTGGTATCGACAATATCCAGGAAAACCACCGGAGTTCCTCATCTCTCATTCTGCCTCAGGAGCCATGGTAAATAATCCAGTTTCTGGACTGGAGGTTACAGTGGAGGAAAAACAAATCATTATGAACATCTCCTCTGCTGCAGTAACAGACTCTGCTGTGTACTACTGTGCTGTGAAGCCCACAGTGACAGAAAACACCAAAACTCTGTACAAAAACCTTTTGAGCAAATAGAATACAGAATACTCCACAACATCACTAGAGGGAGTCACACACTTGTTTCATGTCAAACAGTCTTTATTTTTTGAGAGGAAATAAGTCAGAACAATGTTTTGAAAAACGAAAGCTCGTTTCAGACGTGCAGCTTCTCCTTCTCCAGAGAGATGAAGAACAGAGCTGTTGCTCTGTTAATGAGTAAATGATTGGAGAAGGTTCCACGTGTTCATCTGGAGGAGTTTCAGCAGCAGACTGAGTTTATGTTGGGCTTCATACACTACTGTTTCAAATTTTGAGGTCATCCAGACAATTTTGGGTTTTCCATGAAAAGTCACACTTTTATTTACCACCATGCATTGTAAAATCAATAGAAAACATGGTCAAGACATGGACAGTGTTAGAAATAATGATTTGTATTTGAATTACACCACAATGAACTCCTTCAATTGTAAACTTTTGTTCACCTCTAATACAAACTGAAGAATGTTGAAATGACTATTCATTTATATTTTCACACATCAAACTGAGAAGAATCACACTTTAACAGCTGGAGTTTGAACCATGTTTAGAATCAGCTGATTGATGCAAATAGAAGCATCACAACAACTCAACCAACTATGTATTTGACCTTAGAATGTTGCAGAAGACCAAAAGATATGTAACTGTTCATTTACATTCAAGAGGAATTCAATGAAAAAAAGGGCACAAAAATTCAAACTCTTCTATTGACTTGCAGCAGGTTGATAAATATTATTTGTTGATATAACTTGGGAAGTGAATCTGCATTAAATGTAAAACAGAAACATTAAATCTTGGCTGATGATATATTCAACACAAGCAAAGGAGGAGAGAGGAACAAACGTGTTGAGTGTAAAGTTGTCAGTAGGAGGAAGAACACAGGACTGATAATGAGCTCTGATACTGTGATCAGACTCCTCCTTTAAATCCACAGTCTTCATACTGGCTGTAACTCAGAGTTACTGAACACTGCAGATATGACGTCTCTGTTCATCCCAGTGTTGCTGGCTGCTATGTGCCTTGGTATGAACACAACTCTGTTTCCATTATATTAATCCAACATTAGCATGATTCTTTTACAGCTCACTGATCTTGTTTATTGCTGTTTTACAGAATGCAGAGCACAGAAAGACAACGTGCAGCAGCCAGAAGGGGATGTGACTGTTGCTGAAGGAGAGACAGTAACACTTGGCTGCAAATATGAAACCAGTTCAACAAATATTAATCTCTTGTGGTACAAACAGGATGGAAACAACAGACCCCAATTCATCCTGAGCCGGTATAAAGCTGACCAGGGAAAAACAGAGGACGAGTTTATGGAAAGATTTTCATCCATGTTGAATTCAACCTCGAAATCAGTTCCTCTGCAGATCTCCTCTGCTGCAGTAACAGACTCTGCTGTGTACTACTGTGCTCTGCAGCCCACAGTAACAGGAAATATAAAAACTCTGTACAAAAACCTTTGGAGCAAAGACAACAGAATACCACGAGAGGGAGTGACATACTGTTAAACTTCAGTGTTTTAGTGTTAAACAATTTGATTTGCCTATTTTGCATCTTCTCTCATCATCCATGATTGAGATCACCACCATAACTGCTCTGGAAGGCCCAACTGCTGCCATATTTTTTCCAGAGGATAAATGATACTCTCCCCATTTAGGATGCTGTCAGTCAGTATAGGAAGGCAGGTCTTCTCATCACTTTGACATTCTAGTGACAGTGGCAGCTCCAGCAAGGAGACTCCAAACGGACGCATTAACCAAACGGTATTCTGAAACATTAAAGGTGTTTTTTCTTTACATATTCATATATTTCATCAGTTGGAGCTAAAATAGTCATAAATCTGACATTTCCACATTTAAAACTAGTTTTTGGTTCTACCACAAAATATATACTACTGTGCATAACTGTGTAATAAACACCAAAACATATTTGCGACTCCACATGGAACATATTTATTTTTACAAAATATAGCACTGGGAGGGACCGAGTGAGACGGCAATGAGAACAACAGGTAGTATTGTCAGAAAAGTGTTTTTTATTTAAGCAAAGTATGAAAAAAAACAAAATTTCCAAACAAAAGCAATAAAGAACTGGCCCATAAAAGAGGTAAAAATAACAAAACTGTATAAATGCTACTAAACAGACTAACAGTAGACAAACAAACAGACAGACCTCCGAACTAAACACAAGAGGGAAATTTATCAGGTTGATCAGCCCATACCAACACAGGATGGGTAAACAAACACAAAAGACAACAACTGATTTACCAAAACAAATCAAGAAAATTAACTCCTTGAAATAAACATATTCCATACTTAACAAACCCAAGTAAAATAACTAATTATCTCAAAAGGATTAAACAATAAAGTATAAAACAATAAACCCCCCATGATGTGCCGGCCCAATCAGGATTTTCTGGTACAAAATGGCTGATCTTGTGGGGTGAAACTTTTGCCCGCCATTCCCAGCTCCCAGCAGCAGCAGCACTGGTAAATCAAAGAAAACAGATTAGAAACTGTATTAAATAAATAATGTACAAAAGTTAACTAAATGTGCATGCTTCAAATAGAAAACCAATGTACTGTTATATTATAAAGTGTGTTATCTGAAGCAGAAAGTCTTGTTTATTGCAACTAAATATTAAAACCAATTTAGGCTAATAATTAAATGTATAATATCTAAAAGCAAAATATAACCTATAGAAACGTGTGTGAGTGCAGAAGGTTAGCGACATTTTTTTGGCTGTGTGGCCACAGCTGTAGCACATCACAAGCACAATCAAAATAGCACACTATAAATAAAGTAAGACAAAATATGAAAAAATACAAGGTATAAATTAGAAAATATCAACACAATCAATATGCAACACTATCAATAAAAAAAACCAGAGAGAATTGGATTAATGATCTTAAGCCTAGGGTTCTCACTCCTGGTCCTGCAGGGCCACCATGGGTGCAGGTTTTTGTTCCAACCAAGTTGTTACACACCTGATTCTAGACATGAAGGTCTGTAGTACCTCTGGTTTAAGGGATTCATGCAATAAGTTTTCATTTTTATGAATTGTGGCTGCAAGGGATTCAATGAATATGAATGAAGAGTGATGGGAGAGTGTGTATCCTTATCCTGCATAAGGTAAATTGTTGTGGTGTTATTCAATGGTGATGACCATGGACATGGGTATCTGTCGAATGTCTTCTTTTAAACATCACTACAGCTACATGCATGATGAACAGGAACACAGTGAAATACACTGATGAACTCTTTCGATCTGAAACTACATTCACACACACTGATTTACACACTAACATATCCTACAGATAAAACAAGAGTAAACAACCAACATCCAGTTCTCAACTAAAACACATCCTGCTGTGAGTCTGTATCAACATTCAGATACAGGGAGGAGCTAAGCTGTTACTGAACTATAGAAGAGAGGAACTTCTATATTCAGCAGAGTTCAATACACAAACCACAGACATCACCTTCATTCAACATGCTGTCAGTACAGAACTCTTTATTTGCTTCAATAGTTCTCATCATTCTCTCAGGTATGTAAGATACTGTATTTTATAACTGTTTATTACTAATAATACATGAATGTGATGAATTAATTAAGCCATTGATAACAATTTATAACAGAGTCATTTCTTCCTTTAGGTGTCAGCTGTGATGAACTCACTCCAGTCACCAATGAAGTGTCCAGTTTAGAAGGCAGCACTGTTACTCTGTCCTACAAATACTCCAAACCTGCAACTTTTAATGATTATTTCTTCTGGTATCGACAAAATCCAGGAAAACCACCAGAGTTCCTCATCTCTCATTATGGAACAGGAAAAGCATTATCAGATAAAGTACCTAGACTGTCTTTTAAAGTGAGTGAAGATAAAATACAAATGAACATGAAGATCTCCTCTGCTGCAGTAACAGACTCTGCTGTGTACTACTGTGCTCTGCAGCCCACAGTGACAGGAAACATGAAAACTCTGTACAAAAACCTTTGGAGCAAAGACAACAGAATACTCCACAACATCCACTAGAGGGAGTCACCTATATCTGATGTAGTGGATATAAAAAAAGTACAGAAAAGTGAAACACTACAAATATCTATATAAACAATTGATATATTCCTGAAAATCAATATGAATCCCAAACATAAGATATAAAACGCTTTCTGACCATTAAGAGACTAAACTTCCTCAAGTGGTTTTCAACCCACCTCAACCACCAGTGTCCTTCATCCATCAATGACAAACTGGTTACTCCATGCCATGCTCCATCTGCCCCTGTGACGATGTCCCCAGCCTATAAAGCACATGTTTTGCATTCCAAAACAAAGTGAATGCAGTGAGTTCAAACATAGACAACACTGTCGTGTCCCATCATTTTCCTCACCTGAATACTACACCTCCACTACAGACACCATATGAGTCCCTCATCTCTCACTCTGCTTCTGGAGCTGCAGAAAATACAAAATCTGGATTGAAGTTTACAGTGGAGCAAAATAAATCCACATGAGTTTGCTCCTCGGCTACAGTAACAGACTCTGTTCTGTGCTACTGTGCTGTGAGGCCCACAGTGACAGCACATACTGTCTCTTTCTATCTCCACTAGAGGACAACATTATCAAGTAGGCGGTGCACTACTTCTGCACTGTGTTCAAACATTCTGTCAATAATAACTGCTGCTGTGAAGAGAACAATTCTCACACTGAATGTTGAACATCAGATAGTTTCTCCTGTTGATTTAAACCTTGTTGTAGAGATGGAACATTGGCTGTGGATTATTCTTGCTGCTCTTTTCTTTGGTAATAGAAACAGTATTTTCCTTTCTCAACACTTTTCAACACACAATCTTCTTCATCATTATTGATTCCTCTCATTCTCTGTATGTTCTGTTCTTCCACAGAGTGTAAAGGAGAAGACAGAGTGACCCAGCCAACAGCAGATGTCATTGCTAAAGAAGAAAACACAGTTAGACTTAATTGTACCTTTGATACCCTCAAAACAAGTTACAGTTTGTGCTGGTACAAACAAGAAGTAAATGGATTTCCCAAGATGATTCTGCAACGATACGCTGGAACAAAAGACCATGAAAATGCAAAGAAAGACAGATTATATGCTGAGATTAAGGAAAAAACATTTAATCTGGAGATCCAGAAGCTGCATCTGTCTGACTCTGCTGTGTACTACTGTGCTCTGCAGCCCACAGTGACAGGAAACACCAAAACTCTGTACAAAAACCTTTGGAGCAAAGACAACAGAATACTCCACAACATCCACTAGAGGGAGTCACACACTGCTGGGTTCCAAGCAGCTTGTTTGGAGTAATGGAGAATAAACCACTGACCAAAGACCACTGGAGTTGGTCAGTGGAAAACTTTAAGAAAAGTTTTTCTTAGAATCAGACTTTAGAGACATATCTTTAGAAGACAACCAAACCTTCTGACCTTTACATATAGTTTAAACTTTGGAGTTGAAATTAAATGAAAAATAAATTAGAGAAATAAACCAAATCAAAGCATTCTCTCTTCACTGATGTTAATCTTAAACTGAAACTGGCCTGAAAGTTCCTCCCACTGAAGCTCAACTCAACCAATGAGACTGTTTCGGCCTTCAGAGCAGAAATGTTTGAGGAAGTTAAATCACAATCAGTTTGATACTGAGGAAAAGGGCTGTGCAGCAGAGAGACTGTTTAGTTTCTTCATTCTACTGCAGTAGAAGAACATTGATTATCTCCTTCCTGTTTGGTTTGAGCAGCTCTAAAGACATGTTGCGATACCTCTTTATACTTTTATCTCATTTCATAGGTGAGTGTTAGAACAGAGATGAAATTTGACCTGATACCAGATATCTGTTTTTCTTTGCTGGATGATTTTGTGCAAATTCACAGAATAACATGTTGGGCTTTAATGGATATTAAAATGATTAAAGATGAAAGTTAAAGTATTAAGTATCTTGCTTTGAAAATCTCTTACTAACTGACATAAATGACTTATTTTGCAGCCATGGGTTCCATGAACAGCATATACCCAGAAAAGACTGAAGAACATGTTGCAGAGGGAGGAAACATCAAGCTGACCTGTAAATATGAGGGTTCTGTCTACAACATCCAGTGGTACCGACAATACCAGGGATCCAGACCAGAGTTCCTGCTCTACATCTCAGAGGAAGGAATCATTCATCCAACTGATTCTGAGTTCTCCGTTGACATTGATAAAACAGAGAAACGTGTTGATCTGAAGATCTCCTCTGCTGCAGTAACAGACTCTGCTGTGTACTACTGTGCTCTGCAGCCCACAGTGACAAGAAACACCAAAACTCTGTACAAAAAACCTTTGGAGCAAAGACAACAGAATACTCCACAACATCCACTAGAGGGAGTCACACACTGTTAAACTTCATGAACAGTCTTGTCATGCAGTCTTGCATTTCATGCAGTAATGATACAAACAGCAGATTAATTATAATATAGGTATAGAGTCTGTAAAGATTTATTCATTTAAGGACAAATGAAGTGTGTATGGTACGATATTTCAGTTGCAATTAACAAATATCTTGGTAAAAAATGATTGTTTCTATTTTTCGGCTCAGAGATGCAGTCTGTTAATAAACTTCCACTGTATCTATTATGCACGGTTTTTAATCTTTAAAATTAATTTTTATTTATTTATTTTATTTATCAGGTTTATTTATCTTTATTACATTATATTATTTTTTATCTCTATTTGTTTTATTTTATTTTTTTATACTATTAATACTTACCAATGCCTTAATGTTGTCTATTCTTGTGTTTGGTGTTGCTGTTGATTTTAACTTTGTAAAGTGTCCTTGAGTGACCTGAAAGGCGCTTCTTAAATAAAATGTATTATTATTTATTATTATAGCTGTTCAATCCCCATGAGCTGTTCTAGATCAGAATATCAGCAGAATTCCTTAACATTGAATATAAGTTTTTATTTCTCAATTTTAACTCTATTATTGTCACATCAAATTATTTGAACCAATCGATCAATAATCTGTTGAAATCAGACATCTGTACTGAATCCTTTTTTTCTCTGTATAACAGGATTCTTGAAGTATGTATTTGTTAATTGGTGGAAGCAGAATCATCAAACTATAAATGAAGAAATCTCTGTTTATATGTGTGTATGTATGTCAATCAATCTTTTTTCACATGCAATCACAATTAAATATAATACCATCATCTCTTTTAATTAGGCAACAAATAACCATAGCAATAACCAACAATATTATGAGCATTATTGTGAGCACTGCCAGGCAATTTAGGCCCCATATAAAGACATCTTACTGGATCCCTACAAAGTAAAATGTTGATGATATTTTACCAAAAAAATCATTTTAACATTTTTGACAAGTCAGAATTTCTACAGGATTTTCACCATGCATCCTATAAAATAAATAAACCTTAAATAAACGTAACTTTGTCATCCATAGAATGATACAGGAAAAATAAAATAAAGTCGACAGGAGATTTTTAAATAAGTAGGCTCATACAAAAACATAACAAGACTTCACATGATTCACTGTATTATAGTGACTGAACAACTATAATCTGCATTGAAGACAAAAACAGCTGTGTAATTCAAATTTGCTGCTTGTCATTGAGACAACAAAACATGTCAATGAACACTTTATTATTTTTATGAGAAATGTTGTTAATAAATGTTCCAATACAGGACATTGAATAAAACACAACAAACTGCTCAGACATGACAAAAAAGGAAAAGACGAAATGTGGGCATGTGGGTACAGTAAATAGAAAATAATTATGAATTAAGATTAAAGTAAATAAATAAGACAGTGGGCACCTTATCATGCAACCTCCTCCCTTTCAACCTCCCGGCACAAGACAAGGCAGTATCCAAATGAGGATCACTGTGGAGCATATCATCATAACAAGGATACAAGGTTCCTGTTGAATAGTGAGCGGTTAGAATAAAGTCACAAGAACAAGCTCGGCTGATCTATGAAATCCATGAAGCAAAGACGATGACAATACAGTCCCAATATGCTGCAAGGAAGGGTTCCAGACCTCATAGAAAGCATCCATTTTGGAGTGAAGCATGTATTCACTAGGAATGCAGTCCATAACAATGCTGTGCCATGATTTGTTTTGTGGGAACAGCATTCTTGACCCAATGTTCTTTCTAGCAGCAAAAGTCAGAATATTGAAGAGTCTCCTGTGTTTACTGTCAGTGATCTGACCGTCTTGGAGACCAAGTATCAGGCACATGGGTTTCCTTTCTTATTGAATCACGAAAGATAGCAGTTCATTCACAACACTAGACAAATATCTTTATAACTTCACACAGGCCCAGAGGCAGTGAATAAAATTACCAGTCTCAGAATTACATTTCCAGCAGAGAAGGGTAACAGAACATTTTAATTTCTTAATTTTAATTCATATTTTCCATCCATAATTACAGGTTCATTCAACACACAGCTGCTCACCTCCTTTTCTTAGTCGGGGCAACTAGGGCTGGTTCACTAACATTAACGGGCTCTGCTGCTGCTTTTCTGCATCTGAAGTATTTGCTGCAACTGGGTGCACCACCACCATTATGTCACAAGTTCTTGCTGATCAGTGCTATCACCTCTTCTTTAGAGTCCTTTCTGAAGATTTGTTGAAGGTTGTCCTGCAAAATGTCTCACTGTCTAGCTCCAAGTCCATGATGTTATTCAGGAGCTCATTACCATTGTAGCCACAATGCATGTCAACACAGTAACATAATTATATCCAGTGTATAACTGTCCAACACACATCTCTAGGATTGTTCATCCAATCGACTTCATACTAACAGCTGAGATGCTCCCAGCAAGGATCCACTTTCTCCTCTTCCTCCTCTTTTGATCTTAGGAAGGAGGAGATTAAGGGAGGAGCAAAACTGTCACTGAAGTACAGAGACACAGAAACATTCACAGAGGTGTCTCATCTTAAACAAAACACACAGTTTCTTGTTTTCTTTTCTTCAAGATGGCGTCAATGCAATTAAGCCTGTTTTCAACTTTGTTTCTGATCACACTATCAGGTAGGTGAAATACTTAATGTTTACTCCTATAGATTTTGGATTCAAAACTGAGCATGAAGTAAAAAATATTCCTTTCATGAAACTTTGCCAACATGTTATAACAGGGTTTTCTCTTCCTTTAGGTGTCAGCTGTGAAGATCTCAGTCCAGTCAACAAGAAACAGTCCAGTTTAGAAGGCAGCACTGTTACTCTGTCATATAAATACTCAAAACCTGCTGAAGGAGATGATTATTTTTTCTGGTATCGACAATATACAGGAAAACCTCCAGAGTTCCTGATCTCTCACTCAGGAACAGGAATTTCAATGTCAAATGAAGTACCTGGACTGTCTTTTGAAGTGAGAAAAGATCAAATAAACCTGCAGATCTCCTCTGCTGCAGTAACAGACTCTGCTCTGTACTACTGTGCTGTGAGGCCCACAGTGACAGCAAACCCACAGTCTCTGTACAGAAACACAAGCTGACACACTGACAAGCTGCTGGAAGCCTGTTTTCCACTGTTGTACTGAACTTTATATCTCCACTAGAGGGCGACATTATCAAGTAGGCGGTGCACTACTTCTGCACTGTGTTCAACCATTCTGTCAATAATAACTGCTGCTGTGAAGAGAACAATTCTCACACTGAATGTTGAACATCAGATAGTTTCTCCTGTTGATTTAAACCTTGTTGTAGAGATGGAACATTGGCTGTGGATTATTCTTGCTGCTCTTTTCTTTGGTAACATGAAGTTTTATATTTGGAGAAAGTGATGTAAATTGGCTGATTTTATGTTTTTTCTGTCCACAGTACAATTGTATATTTGACATTTTCAAATGTTTTCTCCTCTCAGCTTCATGAACAATACTGCTCTAATGGCTTCATTTTCTCTACTTTTTCCAGGACCAATAGTGGGAAACAAGATTTATCCTACTCAAGATGAAGTCAGTGGAAAAGAAGGAGAATCTGTCACACTCACATGTGACTATGAGACGACCTATTCTTATCCTAGGCTTTACTGGTACAGACATCATTCTGACCTTCAGGCACCTCAGTTTATACTCTGGAAAGTAAGACAATCATCAGGAACCGGTCAACATATTCCTGATAAACGATATGAATCCCAAACACCAGATACACACACCTTTCTGACCATAAACAGTCTAACTCTGGCAGACACAGGTCTCTACTACTGTGCTCTACGAACACAGTGATAGAAAGTATAGAAGAGGCTTTACAAAAACCTGAACACAGATATCTGATGACTCTTCAAAGAGGAGGGAAGTGGTATTCAAACCACAGCTTCATATCTGATGGATTCTACTAATTCCTGTTTTATCAGAGTCGCTGTGGTTACAGCTGCTAATGAAACAATGTGGGAGGATTCACATGAGCAGCAAATACATGTCAATGAAATAACAGTTATATAAATGTAAAACTTGAAGTTGCAAAACTTAAGTTACTCATCAGGTTAAAAGGTAATTTAATGAAAATGTGAAAATGTATGTTTCATGCTGTTAGATTTTTTCAACGTGAACTGTATACATTAGTTATTCAACAATGATGTTTAATGCCTCCACTGTTTAAACTACAAGTGTGAAAGATATATGCTCACTGACTTCATGTTGTCTTCAGAAATTCACCTTTGTTAACATGCATAAGAACTGTCAGTTGTCAGTGTGATACTATTATCTACCTGATAGAAGTTGGAAGTTCTAAGAACCAAAACCACAGCAGTGAAAAACAAAGTCTTACTCAGAGCTGTAAGAGGAGAAAGGAACAAAACTGTTGCTGAATTACAGCAAACATGATTACAAATGTGTTTAATATAGTCAAACAGAAAGGAGGATGTGTAACATCAGAAAACACTGATCTGAGAGGACATGGATAAATTCAGGGAGGAGCTAAGCTGTTACTGAACTATAGGAGAGAACATCCATATTCAGCAGAGTTCAATACACCAACCACAAACATTACCTTCATTCAACATGCTGTCAGTAAAGAACATTTTATTTGCTTTAATAATTCTGATCATCCTCTCAGGTACGTATGTTAGATTTCTAAATGTTCATTACTAATATTACATGAAAGTGATTCATTAATTGAGTCTTTGATAACATGTTATAACGGAGTTATTTCTTCCTTTAGGTGTCAGCTGTGATGATCTCACTCCAGTCAACAATGAAGTGTCCAGTTTAGAAGGCAGCAGTGTTACTCTGTCCTACAAATATGACAAAAAAACAACTGGTCTTTATTTCTTCTGGTATCGACAATATCCACGACAACCTCCACAATTACTCATCTCTCACACAGAAAAAGGAGATGTAATGGCAAATCCAATATCTGGACTGTCTGTGGAAGTGAGTCAAGATCAAACCCAAATGAAGATCTCCTCTGCTGCAGTAACAGACTCTGCTGTGTACTACTGTGCTGTGAGGCCCACAGTGACAGGAAACACCAAAACTCTGTACAAAAACCTCTGGAGCAAAGACAACAGAATACTCCACAACATCCACTAGAGGGAGTCACACACTGTTAAACTTGAGTTGTTTGGGTTTGACCTGTCTGGGGTGTATCCCTGCCTCTCGTCTGTAATGTGCTGTGATTGGCTCCAGCAGACCCCCCAGACCCCAATGAGGAATAAGCAGGTATAGAAAATGACTGACTGATTTGGGATCAAGCAGTCTTGATTTGTTGTCATGGAGATAAGAAAATGCAAATGAAAAAAGAAACACGACAGATAAAGCATATTATTTATTTCAACTATTATTGAATGCAGCAGCAAATTCTCTGATATCTATGAGAACTCAAATTCAACCCTGTGGATCAGCTATTTTGTGAGGTACTCTTACATTTCCATAACTGTTTAAAAATTAATGATTTAGGGATTTTAACAATATATTTGGGTCGAATATTCAGTATAAAAACAACACGAGTATCATACGTAGTAGTCTATCAATGTATCAACTGACAGATATATATTGACAGATCACACACATTGAATCCAGAGATAAATAATGCTCAACATTCCTATGGAGATGGTTCCAGATGTACAGCACTGGTAAAGATGACTGATGACTGGGGAATGAGAACTGATGATAATTTAGCTATCAGGTGTAATTTAATTAAATTTCAGTGCAGCATTTGATCTTATCCACAATAAGTGCAATGTGTTTGGTTTCATGGCTGTCTATTGGCTGGAGATATGTTTATCTGGAAGAGCTCAACATGTACACTCACCAGCCACTTTATTAGGTACACCATGCTAGTAACGGGTTGGACCCCCTTTTGCCTTCAGAACTTCCTCAATTCTTCGTGGCATAGATTCAACAAGGTGCTGGCAGCATTCCTCAGAGAGTTTGGTCCATATTGACATGATGGCATCACACAGTTGGTGCAGATTTGTTGGCTGCACATCCATGATGCGAATCTCCCGTTCCACCACATCCCAAAGATGCTCTATTGGATTGAGATCTGGTGACTGTGGAGGCCATTTGAGTACAGTGAACTCATTGTCATGTTCAAGAAACCAGTCTGAGATGATTCCAGCTTTACGACATGGTGCATTATCCTGCTGAAAGTAGCCATCAGAAGTTGGGTACATTGTGGTCATAAAGGGATGGACATGGTCAGCAACAATACTCAGGTAGGCTGTGGCGTTGCAACAATGCTCAATTGGTACCAAGGGGCCCAAAGAGTGCCAAGAAAATATTCCCCACACCATTACACCACCACCCTGAACCGTTGATACAAGGCAGGATGGATCCATGCTTTCATGTTGTTGACGCCAAATTCTGACCCTACCATCCGAATGTCGCAGCAGAAATGGAGACTCATCAGACCAGGCAACGTTTTTCCAATCTTCAATTGTCCAATTTCGATGAGCTTGTGCAAATTGTAGCCTCAGTTTCCTGTTCTTAGCTGAAAGGAGTGGCACCCGGCGTGGTCTTCTGCTGCTGTAGCCCATCTGCCTCAAAGTTCGACGTACTGTGCGTTCAGAGATGCTCTTCTGCCTACCTTGGTTGTAACGGGTGGTTATTTGAGTCACTGTTGCCTTTCTATCAGCTCCAACCAGTCTGGCCATTCTCCTCTGACCTCTGGCATCAACAAGGCATTTCCGCCCACAGAACTGCCGCTCACTGGATATTTTTTCTTTTTCGGACCATTCTCTGTAAACCCTAGATATGGTTGTGCGTGAAAATCCCAGTAGATCAGCAGTTTCTGAAATACTCAGACCAGCCCTTCTGGCACCAACAACCATGCCACGTTCAAAGTCACTCAAATCACCTTTCTCCCCCATACTGATGCTCGGTTTGAACTGCAGGAGATTGTCTTGACCATGTCTACATGCCTAAATGCACTGAGTTGTTGCCATGTGATTGGCTGATTAGAAATTAAGTGTTAACGAGCAGTTGGACAGGTGTACCTAATAAAGTGGCCGGTGAGTGTATATTTAAACAGTAGCTTACCAGCAATTGTTTAATATGCGGAGTGCTGCAAAACAGTTGTCTAGGACCACTATTTGTTTTCTGTTTTTACAAATGATCTTTGTTTTGTGAATCACAAAAACAATATGGTACTATGAGCTGATGTTTCCACGTTATACTTTTCTGCATCTACAGTCAACTCAGTGCTGTCAATGACATGTCCAGACACAAAGCAATAGCAAACAGACATGCAGAAAAGGAGCGCTCAGGCCGGGATTCGAAACAGTGTCAGCTCCTTATGAAAAAAAGCTCTGTATTGCAAGCACTCTACCCCTACACCACCACAGAGCTACTAATGACATATTTCTTATCCATCTGTTATGCCCACAAAGGAGATATAGGCAAAAGTCCTGCTCAGCCACACACACATACAGTATAAACCCATGCACATTTACATGTATATAGACCCATTTAGTTTAGATTATTGTTTGTTGTGTTTTTATGAATAAATGCTTTTGAGAAATACATGCTGCCTCTTTAATTTTGTACATTTATGAATTATGCCACCCTCTTCTTTAGAACTCAGAATCCTTCAACCATTAATAACTATTGATATGATGATCCTGGTTTCTATTATTAAGTTAGTTGTTAATCAGATTTCCAAATTAGTAATTTATTACAATTCATGAGACTGAATCAGAGAATTGACAATCTTTTGCTCTCAACTAAGAGGTGGTGCCTCGAACTCGAGAACTTAATAATTAAGCACTATTGTTAATAAATAAATGTTTATTTAAAATAATTATTGATTTTTTCCGACAGTCATTGTCATCATAACAATTCGTGCAAAACACTAACCTCTTAATTCCATGCTCTGTGTGACACTAAATCAAATCAAACTTTTCATTTGGTATCACTGTGGCACAGCATACTCTGAGGAGTCAAAGTGCCAGAGACAATACCCATAGACACATAGACACACACCATTGTGCCATATACAGCTATATACGAAAGATAAGGATGATCATTTATTCGTTGAAATAAACTAGGACTTTACAGTTTTTTGAATCTTGAATTTTTGAAACTTGATAGAAAATGCTGCAACCAGTCAGGAGGAAGTTTCAGGGAGGAGCTAAGCTGTTACTGAACTATAGTAGAGAGGAAGTTCTATATTCAAAAGTTCACTACAAAAATCACAAATAATACTTTCACCCAACATGCTGTCAGTTGAGTCTTTTGTATTTTCTGTACTTTTTCTAGTCAGTCTAACAGGTATGTTATGTTTGTTTCTTGTATTAATATTAATATTTTTGTTGTTGACATGTTATAACGGAGTTTTCTCTTCCTTTAGGTGTCAGCTGTGAAGATCTCACTCCAGTCAACAATGAAGAGTCCATTTCAGAAGGCAGCACTGTTACTCTGTCCTACAAATATGACAAACTTTCAACTGGTGATTCATTCGTCTGGTATCGACAATATCCAGGAAAACCGGATCTCCTTATCTCACACACAGCTTCAGAATCTGTCCTAATTCCAAAATCTGGACTGAAAATTACAGTGGAGCAAAAACAAATCAATATGAAGATCTCCTCTGCTGCAGTAACAGACTCTGCTGTGTACTACTGTGCTGTGAAGCCCACAGTGACAGGAAACATAAAAACTCTGTACAAAAACCTCTGGAGCAAAGACAACAGAATACTCCACAACATCCACTAGAGGGAGTCACACACTGTTAAACTATGAAGTCGAGACCTCATGTAGTAGTGATTCAAATAGCAGATGATAAGAAAATAGGTAGAGTCTGTATAGATTAATTCACATAAGGACACACTATGAATTGTGTATGATGCAATATTTCACTTACAATTAACTAATTTTATGGTACAAATGTGTCATAGATTATATTCTATGACATATATCTGTGAGATGTAGTCTCCTGAGACACAAACTTTCACTTCATAATAAAGCTTTACAATCCTCATGAGCTGTTCTCGATCACAACAGCAGCAGAGTGTTCTCTACAACAAGACTTGAGATGAATCAATAAAGATGATGAAGATTTTGTGTTGAAAAGTGTTGAGAAAGGAAAACATTGTTTCTGTTACCAAAGAAAAGAGCAGCAAGAATAATCCACAGGCAATGTTGCATCTCTACAACAAGGTTTAAATCAACAGCAGAAATCTGAAACTAACTGATATAAAACATCTGTGAAATATAGTATCTTGTTTCAATAGAACATGATACAACACATTCACTATATGAGGTGAAACTTTTAGCTGTCGACCAGTGATATTCAATTCAATTCAATTCAATTCACTTTATTTTTATAGCCCAATTTTACAACACAGTTGTCTCAAAGTGCTTTACAAAATCCAGTCCAAAGTGACTCAGACATCCCCCGTCCTTAGACCCTCCTTCTCGGCAAGGAAAAACTCAAAAACCCAGTGGGAAAAAGGAGAAACCTCGAGGAGGACCACAGTGAAGGAGAGATCCACTCCCATGGACGGACAGGCTATAGATGAATCAGGACTGACAGACATCTATCTGATGATGAAATAATAGTCTTTAAAGATGTTTTAGTCTGTAGAGATGCCGTAGGGTGGGGGTAGTAGGGTGGGTCCAACCAGGCAGGTGAAGGTTCATCAGGGGCCTCGATGAGTCGCATCAGGAGTCGTCATCATTGGGCCTCGTGCGGATGAACTGAAACAGTAGCCACTCCCCCGAAGGGGAGTGGGGAGAAGGACTCTGGGTGAATAGTGATGTAAAGACCAAGTATAAAGTAGATCCTGTTTATTAATGACAGACAGTGGTGCATGGTACCAGAAAGAGATGATAGAGCTCAGTGACTGTACTTCCCCCAGTATTCTCACTCCTAGGGCAGCTTAGACTGAACTGTGGTTTTAAGTCTACCTTTAACTACCCTGACCATAGGCCTTTTGAAACAGAAATGTTTTTAGTCTAGCCTTAAATGCACAGACTGTGTCGGCCTCTTTAATATTAATTGGGAGTTGGTTCCATAAGATAGGGGCTTGGTAGCTAAAGGCTCTAGCTCCTACTGTGCTTTTATGGACCCGTGGAACTACCAGTAGACCTGCATTCTGAGACCGCAGTGTTCTATTTGGATGATACGGGACCAGAGCATCTTTAAGATAAGAGGGGCCCATCCCATTAATGGTTTTATAAGTGAGGAGTAGGATTTTAAATTTAATTCTGAACTCAACAGGAAGCCAATGAAGGGCTTGGAGTACGGGGGTGATGTGTTCTCTTCTATTAGTTCCTGTTAGTAAACGAGCCGCTGCGTTTTGAACCAGCTGAAAACTTTTTAGGGAACTTTTAGGACACGCTACTAATAGGGAGTTACAGTAATCTAGTCTAGATGTAACAAACGCATGGATTAGTTTTTCAGCATCATTTTTAGATAGGATATTTCTAATTTTGGCTATGTTACGCAGGTGAAAGAAGGCTGTTCTACAGGCTTGATTAATATGAGGTTTAAATGATAAGTCTGGCTCAAATAAAACTCCTAGGTTTTTAACTGTGGTGCTAGAGGCTATTTTCACATTATCTAGAGTTACTAGTTGCTCAGATAGGGACTCTCTAACACTTTTAGGGCCTAATATAATAACTTCTGTTTTATCGGGGTTAAGTAACAGATAGTTCATAGACATCCAGGTCTTTATGTCTCTAACACAGGCGCTAAGTTTATGTACTAGCCTGATCTGATCGGGTTTAATTGATAAGTATAGCTGTGTGTCATCTGCGTAGCAGTGGAAATTTATGCCGTGTTTTCTAATAATATTACCCAAGGGCAGCATATATAGGGTAAACAAAATGGGCCCTAGGACTGACCCTTGTGGGACACCATAGGTGACTCTTGAGTATGATGATGATTGCTGGTTAACGCTAACAAACTGGAACCTATTAGATAAATAGGATTTAAACCAGGAGAGAGCGGATCCTCTAATGCCTATGTCCTGTTCCAATCTCTGCAGCAAGATGCTATGGTCGATTGTGTCAAACGCAGCACTTAGATCCAGCAGGACCAGAACCGAGCCCAGCCCATCATCAGCAGCCAGCAACAAGTCATTAGTGACCTTGACTAGTGCTGTTTCAGTGCTGTGATGGGCCCGAAAACCAGACTGAAACTCTTCAAATAAACTGTTGTCCTGTAAGTGCTGACACAGCTGTTGAACTACCACTCTTTCAAGAACTTTTGAAAGAAAGGGTAGATTTGAAATTGGCCTGTAGTTTACTAAAATATCTGGCTCAAGAGTGTTTTTCTTTAAGAGCGGTTTAATGACTGCGTGTTTAAAAGCCTGCGGCACGTATCCAGTTATTAGGGACATGTTAATTATATCTAAGATATTATCAATAATTAAAGGCAGCGTCTCTTTAAGTAGTTTAATTGGAATTGGGTCTAGAATACACGTAGTTGATTTAGATGACATAATGATTTTAGTTAACTGGGCTGGGTCTGCAGGGGTGAATTTATCCAGTAATATTACTGGGTTTAAAGGGGCTTCTAAGCTTACAGCCTGAGCTTCCTCAGCACTGATGTTTGGAAGGATTTGATCTATTTTATCTCTAATACTTATGATTTTATTATTAAAGAAATTTAAGAAGTTATCACAGCTGAGACTAACTGGAATAGATGGATCTACTGAGCTGTGACTGTTGGTCAGCCTGGCTACAGTGCTGAACAGGAATCTGGGGTTATTCTTATTTTCTTCTATTAATGATGAATAATACCTAGTTTTTGCTTTACGCAGGGCCTGTTTATAAGCCAATAAACTGTTCTTCCAGGCCCTGAGGGAATGATCTGTGCGGGAGCAGCGCCACATCTTTTCTAATTTACGTGTAGCTTTTTTAAGGGAACGGGTTTCAGTATTATACCAGGGAGATAATGTCCTGGGTCTAACAGTTTTACATTTTAATGGGGCTACCAGGTCTAAAGCGCTATTGAGGGTGTGCATCGTATTTTCAACTAACTCATCACATGTAGCAGGACACAACATGTCTGAGCTGCTGTTCTCATAATTATATGTGGGGGTGAATATAGGCTGAATTATCTCTTTATATTTTAAAACGGAATAGTCACATAATGCTCTTTTCATTTCAGTTTTAACTACTGGTGAGGAATTATCATTCATTATAAACTGAAAGGTAATTAGGAAGTGATCTGAAAGAACTGGATTATGGGGGAGAACAACAAGGTCACTAATCTCAATCCCATAAGTTAAAACCAGATCCAGGGTGTGCTTGTGACTGTGGGTTGGTTTATTTACATTTTGAGTAACGCCAATTCCATCTAGTATGCTGCCAAAAGCGTTACTTAGAGAGTCACTATTGTTATCAACATGTATGTTAAAGTCTCCTACAATTACAATTGTGTCATAGTTTAACACTATACTGGACAGAAAGGTAGAGAATTCTGCTAAAAATACAGAGTAAGGACTAGGAGGGCGATAAACAACTGCAAATAGGGCTGGTTTTTTGTTTGTCTGCCTGGAATCAGTCATTGATAAAAGCAAAGTTTCAAATGACTGATAGTTATGATTATTTTTGGGACTAACACCTAAACTAGAGTGAGAGATGACTGCAACTCCTCCACCTCGACCAGTGCTTCTAGCTGTATGAAAGTTAATATGACTAGGTGGAGTGGATTCATTGAGACTCACATACTCATCCTGCTGGAGCCAAGTTTCTGTTAATGCTAAAATATCCAATTTATAATCACCGACCAGATCATTTACCAGCAGAGATTTAGATGCTATAGACCTAATGTTTAGGAGTCCGCATTTTATAAGTTTATTGGATGTTACTTTGGTTTTGTTTCTACAGGGAATTATTTTTATTAAATTGTTTGTTCTCTGTCTTATAGGCCTTCTAATGCTAGGTTTATTAAAGCTAACTATACGGGGGATGGACACAGTCTCTATCTGCTTTCCTGAACCTGGGATATGTGACAGCTCAGGGTGAGACGAGTGACTTACAGAGAAGTGTTTTACACTTCGACTCTGTGCCCGGGCCCCCACTCTATCGGGCCCCCTGATATGCTCTTAGCTATGAGATAATCAATGAATGTAAAAATGGTGTTGAACACATTATTAGTCAGAGCTGTGAGAGCAGAGAGGAGGAGATTAAGGGAGGAGCAAAACTATCACTGAACTGTCATTGAAATACAGAGAGACACAAACATTACTGAGATGTTTCATCCTAAACAAAACACACAGATAATTGTTTTCATCAAGATGGTGTCAATGCATTTAAATCTGTTTTCAACTTTGTTTCTGATCACACTATCAGGTAGGTGACATAGTGAGTGTTTAGTTCTATTGGTGTTGGAATCAAAACTAAACTTGAAGTTAAACATATTCCCTTATTGAGACTTTGACAACATGTTATAACAGAGTTTTCTCTTCCTTTAGGTGTCAGCTGTGAAGATCTCAGTCCAGTCATAAATGAAGAGTCCAGTTTAGAAGGCAGCACTGTCACACTGTCCTATAAATACTCAAAACCTGCTGCAGCTAATGATTATTTCTACTGGTATCGACAATATCCAGGAAAACCTCCAGAGTTCCTGATCTCTCACTCAGGAACAGGAATTTCAATGTCAAATGAAGTACCTGGACTGTCTTTTAAAGTGAGTAAAGATCAAATAAACCTGCAGATCTCCTCTGCTGCAGTAACAGACTCTGCTCTGTACTACTGTGCTGTGAGGCCCACAGTGACAGCAAACCCACAGTCTCTGTACAAAAACACAAGCTGACACACTGACAAGCTGCTGGAAGCCTGTTTCCCACTGTTGTACTGATCTTTTTATCTCCACTAGAGGGCGACATTATCAAGTAGGCGGTGCACTACTTCTGCACTGTGTTCAACCATTCTGTCAATAATAACTGCTGCTGTGAAGAGAACAATTCTCACACTGAATGTTGAACATCAGATAGTTTCTCCTGTTGATTTAAACCTTGTTGTAGAGATGGAACATTGGCTGTGGATTATTCTTGCTGCTCTTTTCTTTGGTAACAGAAATATTATTTTCCATTTTCAACACTTTTCAACACACAATCTTATCATATTTTTTTTTTTATTATTCTCTTCCTCTGTATGTCCTGTTCTTCCACAGGGTGTAAAGGAGAAGACAGAGTGACCCAGCCAACAGCAGATGTCATTGCTAAAGAAGAAAACACAGTTATACTTAATTGTACATTTGATACTAGCAATCCAGGTTACAGTTTGTACTGGTACAAACAAGAAGTAAATGGATTTCCCAAGATGATGCTGCAACGATACGCTGGAACAAAAGACCATGAAATTGCAAAGAAAGACAGATTATATGCTGAGATTAAGGATAAAACATTTAATCTGAAGATCCAGAAGCTGTATCTGTCTGACTCTGCTGTGTACTACTGTGCTCTGCAGCCCACAGTGACAGGAAACACCAAAACTCTGTACAAAAACCTTTGGAGCAAAGACAACAGAATACTCCACTAACATCCACTAGAGGGAGTCACACACTGCTGGTTTCCAAGCAGCTTGTTTGGGGTAATGGAGAATAAACCACTGACCAAAGACAGAAGTGAGACATAGATTCCATTCTGGGTCCATTGGAGTCAGTGGAAAACTTAAAAACATTTTTTTTTAGAATCAGACTTTAGAGAGATAGCTTTCGAATACAACCAAACTTTCTGACCTTTGCACATAGTTTAAGTTTTAGAGTTGAAATTAAAGTTAAATGAAAAAGTAAAAAAATGTTCACATCAATTAGAGACATCAACCAAATCAAAGCATCTTCTCTCCACTGATGTTAACCTTAAACTGAAACTGGTTCAATCAGCCTGACAGTTCATCCCACTGAAGCTCAACTCAACCAATGAGATTGTTTCTGTCTCCAGAGCAGAAATGTTTGATGCTGAGGAGAAGGGCTGTGCAGCAGAGAGGCTGTTTAGTTTCTTCATTCTACTGCAGCAGAACAACGTTGATCATCTCCTTCCTGTTTGGTTTGACCAGCTCTAAAAACATGTTGCTTTACCTCTTTATACTTTTATCTCACTTCATAGGTGAGTGTTAGAAGAGATGAAAGTTAAATTTGACCTGACATTTTAAGCAGACATCTGTTTTTCATAGCTGGATGAACTTTGCAAATTCAGAAAGAAGATTTGGGGTTTTAAATGCATTTTGAAAATTAATCGAGATGACAGTCAAAGTGAAAACCTTGAGTCTCTTGCTTTGAAAATCTCTTGCAGACTAATTGACATTAATGACTTTTGTTTTGCAGCCATGGGTTCCATGAACAGCATAAACCCAGAAAAGACTGAAGAACATGTTGCAGAGGGAGGAAACATCAAGCTGACCTGTAAATATGAGGGTTATATAAACAACATCCAGTGGTACCGACAAGACCAGGGATCCAGACCAGAGTTCCTGCTCTCCATCACAGAGGGAGGAACCATTCATCCAACTGTTTCTGAGTTCTCTGCTCACATTAACAAAGCAGAGAAACGTGTTGATCTAGAGATCTCCTCTGCTGCAGTAACAGACTCTGCTGTGTACTACTGTGCTCTGCAGCCCACAGTGACAGGAAACACCAAAACTCTGTACAAAAACCTCTGGAGCAAAGACAACAGAATACTCCACAACATCCACTAGAGGGAGTCACACACTGTTTAAACTTCATGAACAGTCTTGATATAATGTAGCTGTCATATAAAACCAATTATAGGTATAGATTCTGTAAAGATTCATTCACATCAGGACAAAATATAAAGTGTGTATGATGCGATATTTCAGTTACAATCAATGAATTTTATGGTTGAGATTGATTCATTGCTTCTATTTTCAGGACAGAGTTTCAGTCTGTTAAGACAAACTTTCACTGTATAACAGAGTTTTTTTAAACATCATGAGCTAAACATATTTTGTTGATCCTTCTCAATTCAAACTCTACTATTGTCAGATCAAACTATTTGAATCAAGGATCTTCATAAACTGTTGAAATTACAATTCCATATTAAATCTGTTTATTCCCTGTATAACAGGTTTCTCAAAGTAAAAAAAAATGCAATGCAATGAAACCTTTAAAAAAATGTAAGAAATCATGGTCAAATTTAGCATCTCTGGACCAAGGTGGAAAAAACTTCCTTTTTCAGATTTTTGACATTTCATACAGACTATCTCAAAGTTTGCCGAAATACTGTGGGCATATATTACATTTCAAGGTCGTATTATATCTCCTAAATGATGAAACCGCTGATGAAATTTGGTGGTTGTAACAAGGATCTCTATTTTCATGTTGTGGTGTCAGAGCAGGGAGGAGGAGATTAAGGGAGGAGGAAAACTGTCACTAAAGTACAGAAAGACACAAACTTTACTGAAGTGTTTCATCCGAAAGAAGACACATAGATTCTTGTTTTCTTCAAAATGGCATCAATGCAATTAAGTCTGTTTTCAACCTTGTTTCTGGTCACACTATCAGGTAAGTGAAATACTGAATGTTACTTCTATGTTCTATGATTCAAAACTGAGCATGAAGTTGGACATATTCCCTTCATGGGACTTTGACAACATGTTATAATAGTTATTTCTTCCTTTAGGTGTCAGCTGTGAAAAACTCACTCCAGTCAAACATGAAGATTCCAGTTTAGAAGGCAGCACTGTTACTCTGTCCTACAAATACTCACAAAAAGCAACTGGTGGTGATTATTTCTTTTGGTATCAGCAATATCCAGGAAAACCTCCAGAGTTCCTGATCTCTCACTCAGAAACAGGAATTTCAATGTCAAATGAAGTACCTGGACTGTCTTTTGAAGTGAGTAAAGATCAAATAAACCTGCAGATCTCCTCTGCTGCAGTAACAGACTCTGCTCTGTACTACTGTGCTGTGAGGCCCACAGTGACAGCAAACCCACAGTCTCTGTACTAAAACACAAGTTGACACACTGACAAGCTGCTGGAAGCCTGGTTTCCACTGTTGTACTGAACTTCTTATCTCCACTAGAGGGCGACATTATCAAGTAGGCGGTGCACTACTTCTGCACTGTGTTCAACCATTCTGTCAATAATAACTGCTGCTGTGAAGAGAACAATTCTCACACTGAATGTTGAACATCAGATAGTTTCTCCTGTTGATTTAAACCTTGTTGTAGAGATGGAACATTGGCTGTGGATTATTCTTGCTGCTCTTTTCTTTGGTAACAGAAAGTTTAGCATATTTTTATTATTTGGTGAAAATTATATAAATTGATTTTCTGTTCTTTCTGTCTACAGAGTAACAATACTCTTTTTGACATGTTCCACTCTTCTTATTCTCGTGAATGTTTATCTAATGACTTCTTATTCTCTACTTTTTCCAGGACTAATTGCTGGAAACAAAATCTCCCCTGAAGAAGATGAAGTCAGCAAAAGAGAAGGAAAATCTGTCACATTTACATGTGAATATGAGACAACAATAACTAATCCTTACCTTTACTGGTACAGACAACATTCTGACCTTCAGGCACCTCAGTTTATACTCTGGAAAAGATCATCAGGCGGTGATCAACATATTCCTGATAAACGATATGAATCCCAAACATCAAATAAACAAACCTCTCTGACCATAAACAGTCTAACTCTGACAGACACAGGTCTCTACTACTGTGCTCTAGAAACACAGTGATAGAAAGTATAGAAGAGGCTTTACAAAAACCTGAACACAGATATCTGATGACTCTTCAAAGAGGAGGGAAGTGGTATTCAAACCACAGCTTCATATCTGATGGATTCTACTAATTCCTGTTTAATCAGAGTCACTGTGGTTACAGCTGCCACAAAAAGTCAAACTGTTCTAATGACTTGCAGCAGGTTGATAAATATAATTTGTTGGTATAACTTGGGAAGTGAATCTGCACTTGATGTAAAACAGGAACATAAAATTTCAGGTGATGATACCTTCACCACAAGCTAGAAAAGGAGAGAGGAACAAACATGAGCTCTGATACTGTGATCAGACTCCTCCTTTAAATCCACAGTCTTCTTCATACTGGCTGTAACTCAGAGTTACTGAACACTGCAGATATGACGTCTCTGTTCATCACAGTGTTGCTGGCTGCTATGTGCCTTGGTATGAACACAACTCTGTTTATGTCATATTAATCCAACATTAATATGATTCTTTTACAGTTCACTGATACTGTTTATTGCTGTTTTACAGAATGCAGAGCACAGAAAGACAATGTGCAGCAGCCAGAAGGGGATGTGACTGTTGCTGAAGGAGAGACAGTAACACTTGGCTGCAAATATGACGCCAGTTCATCAAATGATTATCTCTTCTGGTACAAACAGGATGGAAACAACAGACCCCAATTCATCCTGAGCCGATATAAAGCTGACCAGGGAAAAACAGAGGACGAGTTTATGGAAAGATTTTCATCTACGCTGAATTCAAACTTGAGATCAGTTCCTCTGAAGATCTCCTCTGCTGCAGTAACAGACTCTGCTGTGTACTACTGTGCTCTGCAGCCCACAGTGACAGGAAACACCAAAACTCTGTACAAAAACCTTTGCAGCAAAGACAACAGAACATCCACTAGAGGGAGTCACACACTGTTCCATGCATGGTTTCATGTTCAACAATCTAGATTTGCCCATTTTGCTTCTTATATCATCATCCATGGCTGAGATCACCACCATAACTGCGTTGTAACTGCTCTGGAAGGTTCAAGCACTGTCATCTTTTTTCCAGAGTGGACATGAGACTCCCCTCACTTAGAAAGCTGTCAGTCATAGACCCTTCTCATCACTTTGAGATTATAGTGACATCTGGAAACAAGGAGACTCCAAATGGACACATATTAACCAAATGGTATTCTGAGACGTGTTTTTTCTCTACAGATTTATAGCTAAAATAGTCATAAATCTGCCATTTCCAAATTTAAAACTAGTTTTTGGTTCTATCACAAAATATATTCCACTGCGTATAACTGTATGATAAACATCACCAATTCAAAATATACTTGTGAGTCACCATGGAACATGTTTATTTAAAATATATATATATGGCACAATCAAAATAGCACACGATAGATGAGACAAAATATGTAAAAATGCAAGGTATAAATACGAATGTAATTATCAATAAAACTAAACATTGAAAAAGAGAATTGGATTAATGATATTAAGGCTGTTTTTTCACCTTTATTTAAACAGGAATGTTGCTTGTGATCAAATGATCTCTTTTTTGAGCAAGGCCTGACCAATCTGGCAGTGATAAAACAACAAACTAAAACATGCAAATGCAGAAAGCACAGAAAGACACACATGAGAACAGTGGATCAGAGTCAGTCCTATGAAAAGAAATGACGGCTGAAAAGGCGCAGGGAAGGTGGTGAGTGGAGGTCCATCCTGGGGAGGAATGGTCATAATCCACAACAGGTACAAAAAAACAGTGAAAACAAAATCAATCCTGGTCTTGGAGGGGCACTGTGGGTGCAGGTTTTTGTTCCAACCAAGCAGTTACACACCTGATTCTACTAACAAAGGCCCGTAGCAGGGGCTATAGTGGTTGATTAGTAATATCAAGTGTGTGACTGCTTGGCTGTAACAAAAGCCTGCACCCACGGTGGCTCCCTAGGACCAGGATTGAGAACCTCTGGTTTAAGGGATTCATGTGATAAGATGGATGTGGCTTGTAGGTACAGTAAAACATCTGCATAAAGTCTTGTGATGGATGTTGGAAATGTACAAACTGTTGATGTTGTCATTTTTATTAATTCTGGCTGCAAGGGATTCAATGAATATGGCAAAGACTGATAGGAGATTGTACATCCTTATCCTGCATAAGGTAAATTGTTGTTGTGTTATTCAATGGTGATGACCATGGACATGGATGATGTGAATAATGCCCAAATCCAAAATTGCAAAAGGGCATGTCTAGTTATTGGTGTCAAAGGCCTTTTCAGTATCAAAGGAGGTAATTATTATTTTTTAATTGTTTATTGTAGTGATGTTTATTAACATTATTAACATCACTACATCTACATGCATGATGAACAGGAACATGAACTGATGAACTCTTTTGATCTGAAACTACATTCACACACACTGATTTACACACTAACATATCCTACAGATAAAACAAGAGTAAACAACCAACATCCAGTTCTCAACTAAAACACATCCTGCTGTGAGTCTGTATCAACATTCAGATTCAGGGAGGAGCTAAGCTGTTACTGAACTATAGAAGAGAGGAACTTCTATATTCAGCAGAGTTCAATACACAAACCACAGACATCACCTTCATTCAACATGCTGTCAGTACAGAACTCTTTATTTGCTTCAATAGTTCTCATCATTCTCCTAGGTATGTAAGATACTGTATTTTATAAATATTTATTACTAATAATACATGAATGTGATGAATTAATTAAGTCATTGATAACATGTTATAATGGAGTTATTTCTTCCTTTAGGTGTCAGCTGTGATGAACTACTGTGGTTACAGCTGCTAATGAAACAATGTGGGAGGATTCACATGAGCAGCAAATACACATCAATGACAAACCAGCTGTATGATGTTTAAATAAAACGCCACGAACCATCAGTAAAAGTCCAATTTGTGTCTCATCAGATCAGAGCATATTTTTTCCTGGTTTTCTGGGTCCTTTAAATATTATTTGACAAACTCTAAACAGTCAAGCCTTTTACTCAAGATTTGATTTTCTCTAGGAGTTGTGGATTAACTATTTTGTGAGGCACATTTCCATATCTATTCAAATATGAACCAGTTTTAATGATTTTAACAATATATTTGTGAAGAATGTTCAGTATATAAATAAAAATAAAATTATAATATCTATTAGTGTCTCAATATAGAAATTGATATAATGACTTAAACAGTCCAAACCAACTGAACTGCTCCTGGAAATGTACCCAAATATGACTGACAGGATTCCCTTTTAGACTAATGTTAAGTGATATCAAAGAATCAGTCAATGACTCTTGGGGAAGGTTCTAGTTGGAAATGTATCTTCATAAAATATCTGATCTGGAAAAAGAAGAAAAGGTGAATATTTGGAAAGTTCAATCTCCTGTCAGCTTCGCAAATGGATGAGTTTATGATCCTTTACATCTCAGATTGTTCACTGTACCTTTAGAGAGATATCTTTAGAAGACAACTGATGCATGCACATATTTCAAGTTTTCAAGTTGAATTTAAGGCTAAATAAAAAATGAATAAATTATACCAAACAAAGCATCTTCTCTCCACTGATGTTAACCTTAAACTGAAACTGGTTCAATCAGCCTGACAGTTCATCCCACTGAAGCTCAACTCCACCAATGAGATTGTTTCTGTCTCCAGAGCAGAAATGTTTGATGCTGAGGAGAAGGGCTGTGCAGCAGAGAGGCTGTTTAGTTCCTTCATTCTACTGCAGCAGAACAACGTTGATCATCTCCTTCCTGTTTAGATTGAACAGCTTCAAAGACATGTTTCTTTACCTCTTTATACTTTTATCTCACTTCATAGGTGAGTGTTAGAAGAGATGAAAGTCTCATTTGACCTAATTATTAAAAAGATATGTTTTGGCTGGATGTTTTTGTGCAAATTCACAAAAAGAACATGTTGGGATTTTAAATCATTTTAAAATAATCAAAGATTGAAAGTCAAAGTATTGAGTCTGTTGCTTTGATTTGCTTCAAATCTCTTGCACACTAACTGACATGAATGACTCATTTTGCAGCCATGGGTTCCATGAACAGCATATACCCAGAAAAGACTGAAGAACATGTTGCAGAGGGAGGAAACATCAAGCTGACCTGTAAATATGAGGGTTCTATAAACAACATCCAGTGGTACCGACAATACCAGGGATCCAGACCAGAGTTCCTGTTCTACATCACAGAGGCAGGAATCATTCATCCAACTGATTCTGAGTTCTCCGTTGACATTGATAAAACAGAGAAACGTGTTGATCTGAGGATCTCCTCTGCTGCAGTAACAGACTCTGCTGTGTACTACTGTGCTCTGCAGCCCACAGTGACAGGAAACAGCAAAACTCTGTACAAAAACCTTTGGAGCAAAGACAACAGAATACTCCACAACATCCACTAGAGGGAGTCACACTCTGTTAAACTTCATGAACAGTCTTGATTTCATGCAGGAGTGATACAAACAGCAGATTAATTATAATCTAGGTATAGAGTCTGTAAAGATTTATTCACTTAAGGACAAATAAATTGTGTATGGTACAATATTTCAGTTGCAATTAACAAATATCTTGGTAAAAAATGATTGTTTCTATTTTTCGGCTCAGAGATGCAGTCTGTTAAGACACAAACTTCCACTGTATTGCATAGCTGTTCAATCCCCATGAGTTGTTCTAGATCAGAAAATCAGCAGAATTCCTTAACATTGAATATAAGTTTTTATTTCTCAATTTTAACTCTATTATTGTCACCTCAAATTATTTGAACCAATCGATCAATAATCTGTTGAAATCAGACATCTGTACTGAATCCTTTTTTTCTCTGTATAACAGGATTCTTGAAGTATGTATTTGCGAATTGGTGGAAGCAGAAGCATCTAACTATAAAGGAAGAGATCTCTGTTTATATGTGTGTATGTATGTCAAACAATCTCTTTTCACATGCAATCACAATTAAATCGAATACCATCAGCTCTTTTAATTAGGCAACAAACCAAACCAAAGAAGCAACAATTAACAATAAGCAACAATATTATGAGCATTATTGTGAGCAGGGGCACTGACAGGCAACTTAGGCCTCATATAAAGACATCTTACTGGATCCCTACAAAGTAAAATGTTGATATTTTACCAAAAAAATCATTTTAACATTTTTGACAATTTCTACAGGATTTTCACCATGCATCCTATAAAATAAATAAACCTTAAATAAACGTAACTTTGTCATCCATAGAATGATACAGGAAAAATAAAATGACGTCAGCAGGAGATTTTTAAGTAAGTAGGCTCATACAAAAACATAACAAGACTTCACATGATTCACTGTATTATAGTGACTGAACAACTGTAATCTGCATTGAAGACAAAAACAGCTGTGTAATTCAAATTTGCTGCTTGTCATTGAGACAAAAAAACATGTCAATGAACACTTTAAAATGCAGCATCCAATACAGACGATGTTGTGTTTAAAACACTTTAATTTCTTTTTTTTATGAGAAATATTGTTAATAAATGTTCCAATACAGGACATTGAACAAAACACAACTGCTCAGACATGACAAAAAAGGAAAAGACAAAATGTGGGCATGTGGGTACAGTAAATAGAAAATAATTATGAAGTATGATTAAAGTAAATAAATAAGACAGTGGGCACCTTATCATGCAACCTCCTCCCTTTCAACCTCCCAGCACAAGACAAGGCAGTATCCAAATGAGGATCACTGTGGAGCATATCATCATAACAAGGATACAAGGTACCTGTTGAATAGTGAGCACTTAGAATAAAGTCACAAGAACAAGCTCGGCTGATCTATGAAATCCATGAAGCTAAGAAGATGACAATACAGTCCCAATATGCTGCAAGAAAGGGTCCCAGACCTCATAGAAAGCATCCATTTTGGAGTGAAGCATATATTCACTAGGAATGCAGTCCATAACAATGCTGTGCCATGATTTGTTTTGTGGTAGCAGCATTCTTGACCCAATGTTCTTTCTAGCAGCAAAAGTCAGTATATTGAAGAGTCTCCTGTGTTTATTGTCAGTGATCTGACCGTCTTGGAGACGATCAGGCACATGGGGTCCATACTTATTGAATCACGAAAGATAGCAGTTCATTCACAACGGTGGACCAATATCTTTATAACTTCACACAGGCCCAGAGGCAGTGAATAAAATTACCAGTCTCAGAATTACATTTCCAGCAGAGAAGGGTAATAGAACATTTTAATTTCTTAATTTTAATTCATATTTTCCATCCATAATTACAGGTTCATTCAACACAGCTGCTCATCTCCTTTTCTTAGTCGGGGCAACTAGGGCTGGTTCACTAACATTAACGGGCTCTGCTGCTGCTTTTCTGCATCTGAAGTATTTGCTGCAACTGGGTGCACCACCATCATTATGTCACAAGTTCTTGCTGATCAGTGCTATCACCTCTTCTTTAGAGTCCTTTCTAAAGATTTGTTGAAGGTTGTCCTGCAAAATGTCTCACTGTCTAGCTCCAAGTCCATGATGTTATTCAGGAGCTCATTACCAGTGTGGCCACTATGCATGTCACCACAGTAACATAATTATATCCAGTGTATAACTGTCCAACACACATCTCTAGGATTGTTCATCCAATCGACTTCATACTAACAGCTGAGATGCTCCCAGCAAGGATCCACTTTCTCCTCTTCCTCCTCTTTTGATCTTAGGAAGGAGGAGATTAAGGGAGGAGCAAAACTGTCACTGAAGTACAGAGACACAGAAACATTCACAGAGGTGTCTCATCTTAAACAAAACACACAGTTTCTTGTTTTCTTTTCTTCAAGATGGCGTCAATGCAATTAAGCCTGTTTTCAACTTTGTTTCTGATCACACTATCAGGTAGGTGAAATACTTAATGTTTACTCCTATAGATTTTGGATTCAAAACTGAGCATGAAGTAAAAAATATTCCTTTCATCCTTTCAACTTTGCCAACATGTTATAACAGGGTTTTCTCTTCCTTTAGGTGTCAGCTGTGAAGATCTCAGTCCAGTCAACAAGAAACAGTCCAGTTTAGAAGGCAGCACTGTTACTCTGTCATATAAATACTCAAAACCTGCTGAAGGAGATGATTATTTTTTCTGGTATCGACAATATACAGGAAAACCTCCAGAGTTCCTGATCTCTCACTCAGGAACAGGAATTTCAATGTCAAATGAAGTACCTGGACTGTCTTTTGAAGTGAGTAAAGATCAAATGAACCTGCAGATCTCCTCTGCTGCAGTAACAGACTCTGCTCTGTACTACTGTGCTGTGAGGCCCACAGTGACAGCAAACCCACAGTCTCTGTACAGAAACACAAGCTGACACACTGACAAGCTGCTGGAAGCCTGTTTTCTACTGTTGTACTGAACTTCTTATCTCCACTAGAGGGCGACATTATCAAGTAGGCGGTGCACTACTTCTGCACTGTGTTCAACCATTCTGTCAATAATAACTGCTGCTGTGAAGAGAACAATTCTCACACTGAATGTTGAACATCAGATAGTTTCTCCTGTTGATTTAAACCTTGTTGTAGAGATGGAACATTGGCTGTGGATTATTCTTGCTGCTCTTTTCTTTGGTAACAGAAGGATTATTTTTTATATATTGGTGAAAAATATGTAAATTGACTGATTTTCCACTTTCTTTTTCTCTCAGCCTCATGAACAATGTTAATATTTTTTTTCTACTTTTTTTTCCAGGACTAATAGCTGGAGAGAAAATCTCTCCTAAACAACATGAGGTCAGAGGAAAGGAAGGAGAATCTGTCACACTCATATGTGAATGTGAGACAACCACAGTTTATCGATGGTATTGGTACAGACATCATTCTGACCTTCAAGCACCTCAGTTTATACTCTGGAAAGTTAGTAGAAGTACTAGTGAACATATTCCTGATAAACGATATGAATCCCAAACAAGAGATAAACAAACCTCTCTGACCATAAACAGTCTAACTCTGACAGACACAGGTCTCTACTACTGTGCTCTAGAAACACAGTGATAGAAAGTATAGAAGAGGCTTTACAAAAACCTGAACACAGATATCTGATGACTCTTCAAAGAGGAGGGAAGTGGTATTCAAACCACAGCTTCATATCAGATGGATTCTACTAATCCCTGTTTTATCAGAGTCACTGTGGTTACAGCTGCTAATGAAACAATGTGGGAGGATTCACATGAGCAGCAAATACACATCAATGTATGATGTTGGAACACAAGACACCATGAACCATCTGAAATGCACAGCAACTTCAGAAATATTTGTCTAATCAGACCAGAGCATATCTAATGTTGATGAATGATTGGTGTTTGCTTACTGTCTGTGACTGCATGAAGACAAATTTATTTATTATTTATTTATAAGGTAACTGATATACTGAATTCCAATGTTAACAGATCACACACATTGAATTAAATAAATAATGCTAAATATGCCTATTGAGATGGTTCTGAGTACAGAGTTGGTAAATGTCACTGGTGACTGGCTAATGGGGATTAAAATGTTTAGCTTTCGGGTAAAATTTTATTCGATTTCAGTGCAGCATGTGATATTATTGACCATATGTTGTTGATAGATGAAGTAAAATGTAATGTATTTGTTTTCATGGCTGCCTATTGGCCTGAGATCTATTTATCAGTTCGAGCTTAATATTTCAACAGTAGGCTGCCAGCAATTGTTTAATCTGTGGGCGTGCTGCAAAGCAGTTGTCAGGGACCACTTTTATTTTCGGTACATCAATACTCAGACTGACGTTTATATTTTAATACTAAAGCTTATACTTTTACTTTACTATATGTTTTACTTCTTTCTGTCACATAGTACTAATACTTGGTAAATGTTCATCAAACTGCAGAATTAGGTTAAATCATTAACTTGTACTTATATTTAGTTTAGCAGAACTACATACACTACATATATTCTGCATACAAGATGAGGGATTGGTATGCGGCAAGATTTCTATGTACATTTTGTTATATTTGCATTTCTCATTATATATTGATGGTAAACTATGAATTTTGAGTTTAAAAAAGAAAGAAATTATGATGGAAAAATACAACCTCAAAATCCATAATAGATTTGGAGTACAGGAACAAACTAATGCAGTAGGAGTTGGTCTGCATAGCTGCCCATTAACAGCCAAACCGGCACATAGCTGTCTGTCGAAAGGCTGAGCCGCTGAATATGATCACCATCTCGTTGGCAGATTACTGTGATGAGTGAAGAGTATTGACCCAAAGAGTGACCAGAGAACCCAGAGGAAAAGGTCAGGAAAAGGATTTGGTGAAAAAATGATCTGTCGGGTTCTTTGACTCCAAATGACCAAGTGAATAGTAGGAAATGCCCAAATCGTCCTTGAAATACACTTAAAAATACCTAGGTTTAGTGAGTCAGCTGATTCATCGTCACTCTTTCCACAGAGCTTTATGCAAGTTATCAGCCTCCCCACTACTTACCAATTCTCCTCCATTTATTTGCTTGTGTTATATATATGTAGATATGTACTATCCACCCACTCCAACAGTCCTAATTTGATGTTTCATATTTCACTTCCCTTTTTATCAGATGCTTCAGGTCTTTAAATCCAGTCGATATACAAACGGTATCCATTCCCGTTTCCAAAAAAGAAGGCATGGGAAACAGAATTGTGCTTGTATTGAGGTGCCAGAAGTTATCCATCACTGTCACTTTCTCGCTAAGCTACAGCAAGCTTCATTTGTGAATCTAAAGGTTCAATTTCAATATTTTCTTCCATAGAGTATGTACTGAAAGCATTGCACTTCTTAAGCATTGTTCAGATATTTACCCAGAAAGACATTATAGGTGAGATTTTTAAAAAAAATTTTTTATTTAATCTGCTTAGTAACATTAACAAATGAATTACATACCTACATATTTTACGTGTTTTTTATGACGTACTCTGAAATATAGCATACTTTTGTATCGCAACTACATTGTACACTATGGGTTGCTGATGTTTTTTTTACTCAACAGTGCATAAACAGTATTTCAGATTCTTTTAAAAACTTTTAACTTTAATTTAGTAATTGATTTAATTTTTTTGAATCGTGACCATTTGAATCTTGATTAAAAATGCTGCAACCAGTCAGGAGGAAGTTTCTGGGAGGAGCTAAGCTGTTACTGAAATATAGAAGAGAAGAACTTCCATATTCAGCGGAGTTCAATACACAAACCAAAAATATAACCTCCATTCAATATGATGTCAGTGCATGCTTTTGTATCTTCTCTACTTTTTCTAGTCATTATAACAGGTATGTTAAGTTTAATTCCTGTATTTATTTTTAATATTAATCATTTACTGTATTTTTTGCCTTTTTTTATCAGTTATGTCTTTTTTGTAGGTGTCAGCTGTGAAGAACTGACTCCAGTCAACAATGAATACTCCAGTTTAGAAGGCAGCACTGGTACTCTGTCCTGTAAATATTCTACAGTAGGTGCTCAGTATTTGTTCTGGTATCGACAATATCCAGGAAATCCACCAGAATTCCTCATCTCACACACTATTTCAGGAAACGTAGGAAAGGCCCAAATCTCTGGACTGTCTTTTAAAGTGAGTAAAGATCAAATGAACCTGCAGATCTCCTCTGCTGCAGTAACAGACTCTGCTCTGTACTACTGTGCTGTGAGGCCCACAGTGACAGCAAACCCACAGTCTCTGTACAAAAACACAAGCTGCTGGAAGCCTGTTTTCCACTGTTGTACTAAACTTTGTATCTCCACTAGAGGGCGACATTATCAAGTAGGCGGTGCACTACTTCTGCTTCTGTTCAACCATTCTGTCAATAATAACTGCTGCTGTGAAGAGAACAATTCTCACACTGAATGTTGAACATCAGATAGTTTCTCCTGTTGATTTAAACCTTGTTGTAGAGATGGAACATTGGCTGTGGATTATTCTTGCTGCTCTTTTCTTTGGTAACAGAAACAATATGTTTTCTTTCTCAACATTTTTCAACACAATCTTCTTCATCAACATTGATTCCTCTCCTTCTCTGTATGTTCTGTTCTTCCACAGAGTGTAAAGGAGAAGACAGAGTGACCCAACCAACAGCAGATGTCATTGCTAAAATAGAAGACATGGTTACACTTAATTGTACATTTGCGGCCAGTGATGCAAGTTACAGTTTGTACTGGTACAAACAAGAAGTAAATGGATTTCCCAAGATGATGCTGCAACGCTACTCTACAACAAAAGATCCTGAAAATGTACAGAAGGACAGAATATATGCTGAGATTAAGGAAAAATCCTTTAATCTGAAGATTCAGAAGCTGCAGCTGTCTGACTCTACTGTGTACTACTGTGCTCTGCAGCCCACAGTGACAGGAAACATAAAAACTCTGTACAAAAACCTTTGGAGCAAAGACAACAGAATACTCCACAACATCCACTAGAGGGAGTCACACACTTTTAAATCAGTCGAATCCGTTTTAAGGATATTAACAATACACTGTAGTTGAGTAGAATATTCGATTTGGTTTCATTGCTGCTTGATGAGATCCTGCCTCAACTGGAGCAGTTCAAGTATCTCTGGAGCTTTAAAGTCACTTTTGGTGTTTTCAAGGTGCCAAGTTAAAAGAGATGTTAGCATGCAATGCAGGCTATGCTAACTATGCTAACATCATGTTTAAACTAATCATAGTGAACAAACTTAAACACAGAAGTGTTAACTGGTTCCAAATATATTAAGTATTGGTTATGATTGGGTTCCAAGCAACTTGCCCAACTAAAAGGGGTAATTGAGAGCAAACCACTGACCAAAGAGAGAAGTGAGACATGGACAATTCTATCTGGGCCCATTAGAGTTGGATCACAGAACCCTGGAAGAAACAGGTTTCATCTGGAAAGAGATATGGAACAACGGGTAAATTCTCAGGGTGCAAAGAAGATTCAATCAAACAGTCAATGGATTTATGATCCACCCTACCCCGGGTTTTCTAGAATCAGTCTTTACTGAGATATCTTTAGAAGACAACCAAAATTTCTGACCTTTGCACATAGTTCAAATTTCAAGTTGTAAGGCTCTATTTCCACTGCTGTTAACCTTAAACTGAAACTGGTTCAAACAGCCTGAGAGTTAAAGCTCAACTCAACCAATGAGATTGTTTCCATCTCCAGAGCAGAAATGTTTGATGCTGAGGAGAAGGGCTGTGCAGCAGAGAGGCTGTTTAGTTTCTTCATTCTACTGCAGCAGAACAACATTGATCATCTCCTTCCTGTTTAGTTTGAACAGCTTCAAAGACATGTTGCGATACCTCTTTATACTTTTATCTCATTTCATAGGTGAATGTTAGAACAGAGATGGAAGTCTCATTCGACCTAATTATTAAAAAGATATCTGATTTTTATAGCTGGATGATTTTGTGCAAATTCTCAGATAGAAAGGACATGTGTTTTAATGCATTTTAAAAGATGTATCAAAGATGAAAGACAAAGTATTAAGTTTCTTGCTTTGAAAATCTCTTGTAGACTAACTGACATGAATTTTTGCATCATTTTGCAGCCATGGGTTTCATGAACAGCATAAACCCAGACAAGACTGAAGAACATGTTGCAGAGGGAGGAAACATCAAGCTGACCTGTAAATATGAGGGTTCTATCGACAACATCCAGTGGTACCGACAAGACCAGGGATCCAGACCAGAGTTCCTGCTCTACATCACAGAGGGAGGATTCACTCATATAACTGTCTCTGGGTTCTCTGCTCACATTAACAAAGCAGAGAAACGTGTTGATCTAGAGATCTCCTCTGCTGCAGTAACAGACTCTGCTGTGTACTACTGTGCTCTGCAGCCCACAGTGACAGGAAACACCAAAACTCTGTACAAAAACCTTTGGAACAAAGACAACAGAATACTCCACAACATCCACTAGAGGGAGTCACACACTGTTAAACTTCATGAACAGTCTCAACTTCATGCAGTTGTAATACAAACAGCAGATTCATTTATTACATTTAAATAAGGACAAATGATGAATTCTGCATGGTGCACTATTTCACTTACAATCAACAAATATCATTGACCAAAAAAGTCATTGTCAGGCATTATGAACTCAACTAATTTCTATTTTATAAGTCAGGGGGCACCCAGAGTTGAACTGGGGACCTCATGAGCTGCAGTCAAATGCTCTACCACTGAGCTATACCCCCTCATGGAGAATTTTTGATTCATGTTTTTGGGTAAAAGTGCCTGATAAATGATGTTGTAAATGGTAAATTGTGATATCACTTGATGAATAAAGGGTTGATCTAAACAACTGCACAATATATTCAAGTTGGGATGACAGAATTAGCTGTCTTCTGGCAAAATAAGCATTTTTTACCCTCTACTGTGTTGCCACGTGATTCTATGCATTCCACAATTGTATGGATCAGTGTTGTTTAAATAAATACATGTAATAAAGTTCAATAATTTAGGTTAGTGGACTTCTTAAGCTGCAGTTATTCTGAATTATAGCTGTATGCACAATTTGTATTTATTACCTTCACGCTTCAAAGAGCTCATTTAATGGGTTGAAGAAAGAACATTGCCACTCTACTTGCATCTATATAAGAGACACCAAGACTTGAACTGAAGACTTAAGCTGTAGTAAAATTCTCAACCACTGAATTATACTACCTTATAGATTCAAACCATAAAGACTTAACAGAACATTCATGGCATAATCTCTTCTCCTTAGTAACTAAAATAGTATCTAAACTGTTAGCTGGTTTCTGCAGTTGTTACGATCAACACTGTATTTATCAAATGAGAATCACTAAGAGATGAGCTTAACCTTCCATATTAGGGGTATAGCTCAGTGGTAGAGCATTTGACTATACAACAAGAAGTCTCCAGTTCAGCTGAGGCTGGCCCCAAGCTTATAACCAAGTAGTTATGTTTGTTTCCACATTTACCCTCATGGAAAAGTGGTGAAAAAACTGACACAGGGCACACAGTGGCTGTGGTTCAGAGGTTGTCCATTGGTTGTACAGCAACGGCCATGGGAAACAGAATAATGCTGGTTTTCTTTCAAATTTTTCTCCATAGACAATATACTGAAGTGCATCCTCAACAAGTATTCTACTTCATTCATTTCAAGTTAAATAAAGAAAATACTTATATACCTATATAAAATAGATAGCTAACTAGTAATAACTTCTTTGATGTGTCTTTTTTTTATTTGACAAGGTTTAATTTGGTCAAAATACAGTTTCTTGGGCAGTGGAGACCTGTTGCTAGGTAACCAAGGTGCATAACGAGGAATGGCCCTTCACCTATTGTATATTTGGCATGTGTCAATCATGCTCACATGTGGTTTCCATAGTAACAGTGTTTCACAGACCAGATAGGGACAGCAGAGAGCAGCATTTCACAGAAACACATGAATCAAATTGAATAACATAAAATTTATTTTTTTTGCCACAAAGTACAGATGTATTGAAGTTTCTGAACTACTGCACTGTCTGCTGGATCAGGTGGGTAGTGTTCCTAATATAAAAATACTCCACTGAATTAATGAATATTTGAAAGTACTGTACACACAAACAATTATCATTATTTTTTATTTGTGGTGAATTCATTTTGGGACATTTTTTTTTAATCTTGAATGTTTAATTCTTGAAAGAAAATTGCAGTCGGTTATGAGGAAGCTTTAGGGAGGAGCTAAGCTGTGACTGAACTATAAAAGAGAACATCCATATTCAGTCGAGTTCAATACACAAACCACAAACATTACCTTCATCCAACATGCTCTCAGTTCAGTCTTTTGTATTTTCTTTACTTTTTCTAGTCATTCTAACAGGTATGTTGTATTTGATTCATGTATTTAGTTTTAATATCAATAATTTATTGTATTTTTGACACGTTAAAACTGAATAATTTCTTCCTTTAGGTGTCAACTGTGAAGATCTCACTCCAGTGAACAATGAAGAGTCCAGTTTAGAAGGCAGCACTGTTACTCTGTCCTACAAATACTCACAAAAAGCAACTGGTTCTGACAATTTTTTCTGGTATCGACAATATCCAGGAAAACCTCCAGAGTTCCTGATCTCTCATTTAGGAACAGGAACTTTAACATCAAATAAAGTACCTGGACTGTCTTTTAAAGTGAGTAAAAATCAAACCCAAATGAACCTGCAGATCTCCTCTGCTGCAGTAACAGACTCTGCTCTGTACTACTGTGCTGTGAGGCCCACAGTGACAGGAAACCCACAGTCTCTGTACAAAAACACAAGCTGACACACTGATGAGCTGCTGGAGTTTTTTTTTCCCTTGTTACTGAACTTTTTATCTCCACTAGAGGGCGACATTATCAAGTAGGCGGTGCACTACTTCTGCACTGTGTTCAACCATTCTGTCAATAATAACTGCTGCTGTGAAGAGAACAATTCTCACACTGAATGGTGAACATCAGATAGTTTCTCCTGTTGATTTAAACCTTGTTGTAGAGATGGAACATTGGCTGTGGATTATTCTTGCTGCTCTTTTCTTTGGTAACATGAAGTTTTGCATTTTTTATCATTTGGAGAAAGTGATGTAAATTGGCTGATTTTCTGTTTATTTCTGTCCATAGAGTAACATTGTATATGTGACATTTTCCAATGTTTTCTCCTCTCAGCTTCATGAACAATACTCCTCTAATGGCTTCATTTTCTCTACTTTTTCCAGGACCAATAGTGGGAAACAAGATTTATCCTACACAAGATGAAGTCAGTGGAAAAGAAGGAGAATCTGTCACACTCAAATGTGGCTATGAGACGACCCTTTCTTATCCTTACCTTTACTGGTACAGACATCATTCTGACCTTCAGGCACCTCAGTTTATACTCTGGAAAGAAAGACAATCATCAGGAACCGGTCAACATATTCCTGATAAACGATATGAATCCCAAACACCAGATACACACACCTTTCTGACCATAAACAGTCTAACTCTGGCAGACACAGGTCTCTACTACTGTGCTCTAGAAACACAGTGATAGAAAGTATAGAAGAGGCTTTACAAAAACCTGAACACAGATATCTGATGACTCTTCAAAGAGGAGGGAAGTGGTATTCAAACCACAGCTTCATATCTGATGGATTCTACTAATTCCTGTTTTATCAGAGTCACTGTGGTTACAGCTGCTAATGAAACAATGTGGGAGGATTCACATGAGCAGCAAATACACGTCAATGACAAAACAGTTGTATACATGTAAAACTGTTAAAAAACAAAATTGTTTATACTATAAGTGTGGAAGATTCACTGACTCATGTTGTCTTCAGAAATTCACCTTGCGTATAGAAATGCATAAGAACTGTCAGTTGGAGGAGGAGGAGCTAAGCTGTTACTGAACTATAGGAGAGGAACATCCATATTCAGCAGAGTTCAATACACCAACCACAAACATTACCTTCATTCAACATGCTGTCAGTAAAGAACACTTTATTTGCTTTAATAATTTTGATCATTATCTCAGGTACGTATGTTAGATTTTGCATTTTCTAAATGTTCATTACTAATAGTAGATGAAAGTGATTCATTACATTACATTTGAGTCTATGATAAAATGTTATAACAGAGTTTTTTCTTCCTTTAGGTGTCAGCTGTGATGAACTCACTCCAGTCAACAATGAAGTGTCCAGTTTAGAAGGCAGCAGTGTTACTCTGTCCTACAAATATTCCAAAAAAACAACTGATCTACTTTATTTCTTCTGGTATCGACAATATCCACGACAACCTCCAGAATTACTCATCTCTCACACAGAAAAAGGAGATGTAATGGCAAATCCAACATCTGGACTGTCTGTGGTAGTGAGTCAAGATCAAACCCAAATGAAGATCTCCTCTGCTGCAGTAACAGACTCTGCTGTGTACTACTGTGCTGTGAGGCCCACAGTGACAGGAAACACCAAAACTCTGTACAAAAACCTCTGGAGCAAAGACAACAGAATACTCCACAACATCCACTAGAGGGAGTCACACATTCTTAAACTTCAGTTGTTTCATATCAGTGTGGAGTGTTTTTACCGATAAGGAAAGAATGAATCAACACAATGTTTATAATGTCATAATTTTACTATGAAATGGGCTGTTGTGGAATATTGACATCATAGGACTTGTTTCAAAGCAAGTTTAATGACAAGGTAATTCAAAGTGCTTTACATAAGCACAATGGGGGTGAAAACAGAAACAAAGGTACAGTGCAGTGTAAAATGATCAGCAATAAGCAACAGCAAATCGAAAAGTCTCCAGCTGTGACTTAAAAGCAGTGAGATTTGTGGCAGACCGCAGTTCTCTGAGGTTGTTCCAGATATGTGGAGCATATAGACTGAACACTGGTTCTCCATGTTTAGCTCAGAGAGCAGACCTGTCCCAGATGTATGAAAGAAAATATAACTCAAAATACAAATGGATTACAGAAATCCTTTTTCATTTTCAGACTGGAGCTCTATTTTTATCACAAATAAAATGAATATTCAATATTCTAGACTGCATTTAAATTTTGTTATTCAAGACTGCTCATTCTTTGACTTCATTAAAATGACAAAGAAAATAACATTTAAATTTTAATTTTCAAAACATTTTCCAGCAAATTGGTACCAATCCAACATGAAATTTCATTTTCAAATTGGAGCTACAGTATTTGACTCATAAATAAAATAAATAATCAATATTCCACATTGCATTTAAATTTTTCTTTTTGAGGACTGCTCATTCTGGGACTAAATTATAACAAAAATTACATTTAAGTTTTAACTTTCAATATATTCTCCAGCAAAAAATTCCCTTCTGGAATTCAGGCAGAAAGAGCTACATCGCTACACACTGGAGACATTGATCACCACGTCCAAATCTGTGGTAGAGTTGCTTATAGTGATGGGAATTTCAGCTATTTTTAGTGAACTGGATCATTTGGCCCTGTTTGCTGAAGAAGAAGATGCTGAGTCTTTCCTTTTTACCACTTATACCCTGGTGGAGCTGTCCATCACTGTAGTGCTGAAAATACATCATTCAATGGGGACATCAGTTGTCTCACTGTCGACCTCATGATCATGTTCATTTATAGTTTCCCTTGTTTTTATTTTGAATCGCTTTGAGTTGCATTTAATGTATGAAAGATGCTAAACATATAAGTATTATTATTAGTAATAGTATTTGCTTTAAAGTAGTGGCTGACATTTTAAAATTTTGAATCTTGAAATATTAATATAAAGTGCTGCATCCAGTCTGTTACCAAGAGGAAGTGTAACTAAGAGAAATGAAAATGAAAGAGGAGAGGGAGAGATTCAGGGAAATATACACATCGAGAGAGAGAGAGAGAGAGAGAGAGAGTTTTATTATTTATTCATCTTCTATACCCACTTATTCCTCATTCGGGTCACAGGGTTCTACTGGAGCCAATCCCAGCGCATTAAACTTGAGAGGCAGGGATACCCCTTAGATGGTCACCAGCCAATCGTGGGGCACACACACCATTCACTCACATACTCATACCTATGGGAAATTTAGAGTCACCAATTAACCTCAGCATGTTTTTGGACTGTGGAAGGAAACTGGACAACAACCCACACAGACATTGGGAGAACATGCAAACTCCACACAGAAAGATCCCAGACCCAGGTCTTGAACCTGTGACCTTCTTGCTGTGAGCCAATAGTGCTAACCACCGCTCCACCATGTCACCTCAATTATTATTATATTTATATTATTATTATATTATATATAGGGCATACACATCCATACACATCCATATTCAGCAGAGTCCAATACACAAACTACACACATCGCCTTCATTCAACATGTTGTCAGTACAGTCTTTTGCAGCTTCTTCACTTTACATATCCATTCTACCAGGTATGTTGGAATCTGTATTTCAACTTATGGAGGTTTACTCAACCAATTTTTCAATGGGATGATTTATTGAGACTTTTACAACATGTTATAACAAAGTTATTTTATCCTTTAGGTGTCATGAAAACACAAGCTGACACACTGACAAGCTGCTGTTGTACTGATGTTTTTATCTCCACTAGAGGGCGACATTATCAAGTAGGCGGTGCACTACTTCTGCACTGTGTTCAACCATTCTGTCAATAATAACTGCTGCTGTGAAGAGAACAATTCTCACACTGAATGTTGAACATCAGATAGTTTCTCCTGTTGATTTAAACCTTGTTGTAGAGATGGAACATTGGCTGTGGATTATTCTTGCTGTTCTTTTCTTTGGTAACAGAATCAACCTGTTTCCTTTCTCAACACTTTTCAACAGAACATTTTCATCATCTTTATTGATTCTCTTCCTCTGCTTCTCTTCTTCCTTTGTGTGTTCTGGTCTTCCACAGAGTGTAAAGGAGAAGACACACAGTGTCTAAAGAAGAAAACACAGTGACACTTGAGTGTACATTTGAGACCGTTGCTGCAACTTACACTTTGTTTTGGTACAAACTGGAAGTAAATGGATTTCCCCAGAAATTGCTGCAACAATACTCTGGAACAACAGATGAAAATTTACGTGAAAACAGATTTTATGCTGAGATTAAGGAAAGAACATTTCATCTGAAGATTCAGAAGCTGCAGCTGTCTAACTCTGCTGTGTACTACTGTGCTCTGCAGCCCACAGTGACAGGAAACACCACAACTCTGTACAAAAACCTTTGGAGCAAAGACAACAGAATACTCCACAACATCCACTAGAGGGAGTCACACACTGTTAAACTTCAGTGGTTTGGCGTGCGACCTGTCTGGGGTTGCCTCACAGCAAGAAGGTCGCAGGTTCAAGACCTCCTTGGTCCTGGGTCTGGGACCTTTCTGTGTGGAGTTTGCATGTTCTCCCCGTGTCTGCGTGGGTTTTCACCGGGTACTCCGGCTTCCTCCCACAGTCCAAAAACATGCTCAGGTTAATTGGAGACTCTAAATTGCCCGTAGGTGTGAGTGTGTGAGTGAATGGTGTGTGTGCCCCACGATTGGCTGGTGACCATCTGGGGTGTATCCCTGCCTCTCGCCGTAACACGCTGGGATAGGCTCCAGCAGACCCCTGCGACCCTAATGAGGAATAAGCAGGTATAGAAAATGACTGACTATATATAATATATGAGAACTCAAATTCAACCCTGTGGATCAACTATTTTGTGAGGTACTCTTACATTTTCATAACTGTTTAAAAATTAATGATTTAAGGATTTTAACAATATATTTGGGTTGAATATTCAGTATAAAAACAACACGAGTATCATACGTAGTAGTCTATCAATGTATCAACTGACAGATATATATTGACAGATCACACACATTGAATCCAGAGATAAATAATGCTCAACATTCCTATGGAGATGGTTCCAGATGTACAGCACTGGTAAAGATGACTGACGACTGGGGAATGAGAACTGATAATAATTTAGCTATCAGGTGTAATTTAATTAAATTTCAGTGCAGCATTTGATCTTATCCACAATAAATGCTTTGTGTTTGGTTTCATGGCTGTCTATTGGCTGGAGATTTATTCATCTGGAAGAGCTCAACATGTATATTTAAACAGAGGGTTACCAGCAATTATTTATTATGTGGAGTGCTGCAAAGCAGCTGTCTAGGACCACTATTTGTTTTCTGTTCTTACAAATGATCTTTGTTTTGTGAGTCACAAATACAATATGGTACTATAAGCTGATATTTCCACGTTATACTTTTCTGCATCTACAATCACTGAACTCAGTGCTATCAAAGACATGTCCAGACACGAAGTAATAGCAAAGCGACATGCAGCAGAGGAGCACTCAGGCCGGAATTCCAAAAAGTGTCAGCTCCTTAAGAAAAAAAGCTCTCTATTGCAAGCACTCTACCCCTACACCACCACAGAGTGCCAGGGATCTTAACTTTCAATGCTACTACTGACATATTTATTATCCATCCGTTATGCCCATAAAGGAGATATAGGCAAAAGTCCTGCTCAGCCAAACACATATACACAGTATAAACTCATGCACATTTACATGTATATAGATTCATTTAGTTTATATTATTGTGTGTTTTAACTTTTTTATGAATAAATGCTTTTGAGAAATACATACTGCCTCTTTAATTTTGGACATTAATGAATTATGCCACCCTCTTCTTTAAAACTCAGAATCCTTCAACCATTAATAACTATTAATATGATGATCCCGGTTTCTATTATTAAGTTAGTTGTTAATCAGACTTCTAAATTATTTATGTATTCCAATTCATGAGACTGAATCAGAGAATTGACAATCTTTTGCTCTCAACTAAGAGGTGGTGCCTTGAACTCGAGAACTTAGTAATTAAGCCCTATTATTAATGAATAAATGTTTATTTAAAATAATTATTGATTCTTCCCGATAGTCAATGTCATCTGAACAATTCGTGCAAGACACTAACCTCTTAATTCCATGTTCTGTGTGACACTAAATCAAACATTTAGTTTGGTATCACTGTGGCACAGCATATTCTGAGGAGTCAAAGTACCAGAGACAATACCCATTTGATGTCTGCCATGAGTGAGGCTGGCACGACACATCAACGACAAGTTCCACAAAATGACACACACCATTGTGCCATATACAGCTATATACGAAAGCTGAGGTTGATCATTTATATGTTGAAATAAACTAGGACTTTACAGTTTTTTGAATCTTGGATTTTTGAAACTGGATAGAAAATGCTGCAACCAGTCAGGAGGAAGTTTCAGGGAGGAGCTAAGCTGTTACTGAACTATAGTAGAGAGGAAGTTCTATATTCAACTAAGTTCACTACAAGAATCACAAATAATACCTTCACCCAACATGCTGTCAGTTGAGTCTTTTGTATTTTCTGTACTTTGTCTAGTCAGTCTAACAGGTATGTTATGTTTGTTTCTTGTATTAATATTAATATTTTTGTGTTGTTGACATGTTATAACAGAGTTTTCTCTTCCTTTAGGTGTCAGCTGTGAAGATCTCACTCCAGTCAACAATGAAGAGTCCATTTCAGAAGGCAGCACTGTTACTCTGTCCTACAAATATGACAAACTTTCAACTGGTGATTCATTCGTCTGGTATCGACAATATCCAGGAAAACCACCAGAGTTCCTCATGTCACACTCGGGTTCAGGATCTGTCCTAATTCCAAAATCTGGACTGAAAATTAAAGTGAAGCAAAAACAAATCAACATGATCATCTCCTCTGCTGCAGTAACAGACTCTGCTGTGTACTACTGTGCTGTGAGGCCCACAGTGACAGGAAACACCAAAACTCTGTACAAAAACCTCTGGAGCAAAGACAACAGAATACTCCACAACATCCACTAGAGGGAGTCACACACTGTTAAAGAGTTTGGATTTGTTTGAGTGGAGATAAGAAAATTCAGGTGAAAATAAAACACCACAGATCAAAATATATTAGTTGACTGAATGAATATTGTGGACAAATGATTCTGAGATAATACCATTTAATTTGACTTTAATTTCCACCATAGACAAGGTCTATGTGTAAATGAAAAGGTAATTAAATGGTAACAAGCCATTAACCTGTGCCGAATTAAAGATAAGACATCAGGCAAGCATGTCTTTTCCTTTCAATGTTGTTTTAGTCTAAAGTGTTAAAAATAATAAAAAAAGAAACAAAAAGAAAAGAAAAAAAAGCTATTGCATTAAGCTGATTAGTTAACATTTGTGAAATAAGGAACCCCCTCTGAAAATAGCCTTTTTGTCACATCACATTAATTGTAGTTTAAGCAAGTAACAATTTTATGGACAAGTCTTTGGCACATAATAATATTAATTAATACCACCAATCATGTATGTTAAAGCCAAAGCCTATTACTGTTCCCATAAAGCAGCATTTATACAACATGAACATATTGAAATAATTATCCTTTATCACCTGATCACAGCTGTATCATGTTAAGAAGAACGAGACAGAAACAGGAAGAACAAACGAGTCAGATGTGAGAGGAAGGAGGAGAAAACCTCTGACTGAAAGATACAAGATACACAAACCTTCACTGTGAAGTTTAATACAAACACGGCTGGTTTTTAAGATGTTGTCAGTGAACGTTACTCTGTTTCTGGTTTTGTTTCTCATCACAATGACAGGTATGTGAGCAAATTAACTACTAAATCATAATTTCTACTGACTTTAAAGGAGTTTCACTGATAAAAGCATTAAGTTATTTCTTCCTTTAGGTGTCAGCTGTAAAGATCTCTCTCCAGTCAACAATGAAGTGTCCAGTTCAGAAGGCAGCACTGTTACTCTGTCCTGTAAATATTCTAAAGGAGCTGCTGAGTTTTTGTTCTGGTATCGACAATATCCAGGAAAACCACCAGCACTCCTCATCTCACACTCTCCTTCAGGAAAAGTCCAAATCTCTAGACTGTCTGTGAACGTGAGTCAAGAGCAAACCCAAATGAACCTGAACATCTCCTCTGCTGCAGTAACAGACTCTGCTGTGTACTACTGTGCTATGACGCCCACAGTGACAGGAAACACCAAAACTCTGTACAAAAACCTCTGGAACAATGACAACAGAATACTCCACAACATCCACTAGAGGGAGTCACACACTGTTAAACTTTATGAACAGTCTCGACTTCATGGAGTGGTGATACAAACAGCAGATTAATTAGAATATAGGTATAGAATCTGTGTAGATGCGTTCACATATGGGCAAATTAAATGTGTATTGTGCAATATTTCAGTTACAATCAATAAACATTATGGTCAGAATAATTCATAGGTTCTATTTTTCAGCTCATAGATTCACCAAACTGAAAAAGGTACAAAGCTCAGAAGAGAAAAGAAAGCTAGACAGTGTTTATTAGACACAACTGAGAAATAAGCTTGTGAAAACAGTTTAATGCTCCAACTTTAGCCCCAGGCAGCAATATTCTACAGGATTCCAGTGCACAGTGCAACACTGTGCACTTGGAACCTTTTCTCAACTGCAGTTGAGAGAAAGAGCCGTGGTCCAGTTGGTTGGGATCTCCAGAAGACCCATGTGGCTGGGATCACAGGTGTTCAGTCCCACCATGTTAACAACACAGTCAATAGCTGCATGAGGTTCAAATGTCAGCTGTCAATCAGTGAGGTTATTATTTATGAGCAAATTAGTGTGATGTGAAAAGCACATTGGACAAATATTAGCTGTGACAGCAGGGAGAAGGAGATTAAGGGAGGAGCAAAACTGCCACTGAAATACAGAAAGATACAACATTTCACTGAGATGTTTCATCCTAAATGAAACACACAGTTTCTTGTTTTCCTCAAGATGGTGTCAATGCCATTAAGTCTGTTTTCAACTTTGTTTCTGCTCAAACTATCAGGTAGGTGACAGATTTAACGTTTACTCCTATAGATGTTGGATTGAAAACTGAGCATGACGTTAAACATATTCCTTTCATGAGACTTTGACAACATGTTATAACAGAGTTTTCTCTTCTTTTAGGTGTCAGCTGTGAAAAACTCACTCCAGTCAAACATGAAGAGTCCAGTTTAGAAGGCAGCACTGTTACTCTGTCCTACAAATACTCACAAAAAGCAACTGGTGGCGATTATTTCTTCTGGTATCGACAATATCCAGGAAAACCACCAGAGTTCCTCATCTCTCATTATGGAACAGGAAAATTAATGATGAATCCAGTCTCTGGATTGTCTGTGAACGTGAGTAAAGAGCAAACACAAATGAACCTCAACATCTCCTCTGCTGCAGTAACAGACTCTGCTGTGTACTACTGTGCTGTGACACCCACAGTGACAGGAAACACCAAAACTCTGTACAAAAACCTCTGGAGCAAAGACAACAGAATACTCCACAACATCCACTAGAGGGAGTTACACACTGTTAAACTACAATGGTTTGGCTTAAGTCTTGATTTGTTGTAGTGTAGATGGGAAATAGAGAAAATTAAACACTACTACTACACTTATTGAATTGATAGTATGTTAATATATAGTATAATATATAATAATATATAGTATATTTTAAACAGACATAATTAATGATGTCTAATTTGTATATAAAAGACGAATTAAATGGCATCAAGCAAATATTGCCTTTCTTTTCACGGCTGTTTAATTCTAAACGGTCAAACATTAAAATAATAATATCAGTTAGCATATGTGACATATAAAGTACTCACACACTTCACACACAAGTAATCACACACTTAAAACATTTAAACTACAAGTTTGAATTTTTAATTTAGACGAACAGACTCAGCCACAACATAATCATTACATTAATGCCCAAAACATGTAGATAGAAGACAAAGCTTATACCGTGTTACCATGTGATTTAAACGTCTATGCATTCCACAATTGTATAGATCAATGTTGTTTAAATAAATATATGTAATAAAGTTAGTGGACTTCTTAAGCTGCAGTTCATCAAATTTATTCTGAATTACAGCTGTATGCACAATTTGTTTTTACCTTCAGGCTTGATTCAAAGATCTCCAAGAAAGAACATTGGCACTCTACTTGCAGCATCTATATTAGAGACACCAAGACTTGAACTGAAGACTTAAGCTGTAGTATAAACATCAAGCACTGAATTATACTACCTTATAGATTCAAACCATAAAGACTTAACAGAACATTCATGACATAATCTCTTCTCCTTAGTAACTAAAATAGTATCTAAACTGTTAGCTGGTTTCTGCAGTTGTTACGATCAACACTGTATTTATCAATTGAATATCACTACTTCCAATATAGTTTATCAGACACCTTCTTCCAAAGAGATGAGCTTAACCTTCCATATTAGGGGTATAGCTCAGTGGTAGAGCATTTGACTATAGAACAAGAAGTCTCCAGTTCAGCTGAGGCTGGCCCCAAGCTTATAACCAAGAAGCGATGTTTGTTTCACATTTACCCTCATGGAAAAGTGGTGAAAAAACTGACACAGGACACACAGTGGCTGTGGTTCAGAAGTTGTCCATTGGTTGTACAGCAACGGCCATGGGAAACAGAATAATGCTGGTTTTCTTTCAAATTTTTCTCCATAGACAATATACTGAAGTGCATCCTCAACAAGTATTCTACTTCATTCATTTCAAGTTAAATAAAGAAAATCCTTCCAAAATAGATAGCTAACTAGTAATAACTTCTTTGATTTGTCTTTTTTTTATTTGACAAGGTTTAATTTGGTCAAAGTACAGTTTCTTGGGCAGTGGAGACCTGTTGCTAGGTAACCAAAGGGCATAACGAGGAATGGCCCTTCACCTATTGTATATTTGGCATGTGTCAATCATGCTCACATGTGGTCTCCATAGTAACAGTGTTTCACAGACCAGATAGGGACAGCAGAGAGCAGCATTTCACAGAAACACATGAATCAAATTGAATAACATAAAATGTATTTTTTTGCGACAAAGTACAGATGTATTGAAGTTTCTGGACTACTGCACTGTCTGCTGGATCTGGTGGGTAGTGTTCCTAATATAAAAATACTACACTGAATTAATGAATATTTGAAAGTACTGTACACACAAACAATTATCATTATTTTTTTTTTGTGGTGAATTCATTTTGGGACATTTTTTTTTAATCTTGAATGTTTAATTCTTGAAAGAAAATTGCAGTCGGTCATGAAGACGTTTTAGGGAGGAGCTAAGCTGTGACTGAACTATAAAAGAGAACATCCATATTCAGTCGAGTTCAATACACAAACCACAAACATTACCTTCATCCAACATGCTCTCAGTTCAGTCTTTTGTATTTTCTTTACTTTTTCTAGTCATTCTAACAGGTATGTTGTATTTGATTCATGTATTTAGTTTTAATATCAATAATTTATTGTATTTTTGACACGTTAAAACTGAATAATTTCTTCCTTTAGGTGTCAACTGTGAAGATCTCACTCCAGTGAACAATGAAGAGTCCAGTTTAGAAGGCAGCACTGTTACTCTGTCCTACAAATACTCACAAAAAGCAACTGGTTCTGACAATTTTTTCTGGTATCGACAATATCCAGGAAAACCTCCAGAGTTCCTGATCTCTCATTTAGGAACAGGAACTTTAACATCAAATAAAGTACCTGGACTGTCTTTTAAAGTGAGTAAAAATCAAACCCAAATGAACCTGCAGATCTCCTCTGCTGCAGTAACAGACTCTGCTCTGTACTACTGTGCTGTGAGGCCCACAGTGACAGCAAACCCACAGTCTCTGTACAAAAACACAAGCTGACACACTGATGAGCTGCTGGAGTTTTTTTTCCCTTGTTACTGAACTTTTTATCTCCACTAGAGGGCGACATTATCAAGTAGGCGGTGCACTACTTCTGCACTGTGTTCAACCATTCTGTCAATAATAACTGCTGATGTGAAGAGAACAATTCTCACACTGAATGTTGAACATCAGATAGTTTCTCCTGTTGATTTAAACCTTGTTGTAGAGATGGAACATTGGCTGTGGATTATTCTTGCTGCTCTTTTCTTTGGTAACATGAAGTTTTGCATTTTTTTACCATTTGGAGAAAGTGATGTACATTGGCTGATTTTCTGTTTATTTCTGTCCATAGAGTAACATTGTATATGTGACATTTTCCAATGTTTTCTCCTCTCAGCTTCATGAACAATACTGCTCTAATGGCTTCATTTTCTCTACTTTTTCCAGGACCAATAGTGGGAAACAAGATTTATCCTACACAAGATGAAGTCAGTGGAAAAGAAGGAGAATCTGTCACACTCAAATGTGGCTATGAGACGACCCTTTCTTATCCTTGGCTTTACTGGTACAGACATCATTCTGACCTTCAGGCACCTCAGTTTATACTCTGGAAAGAAAGACAATCATCAGGAACCGGTCAACATATTCCTGATAAACGATATGAATCCCAAACACCAGATACACACACCTTTCTGACCATAAACAGTCTAACTCTGGCAGACACAGGTCTCTACTACTGTGCTCTAGAAACACAGTGATAGAAAGTATAGAAGAGGCTTTACAAAAACCTGAACACAGATATCTGATGACTCTTCAAAGAGGAGGGAAGTGGTATTCAAACCACAGCTTCATATCAGATGGATTCTTCTAATTCCTGTTTTTTCAGAGTCACTGTGGTTACAGCTGCTAATGAAACAATGTGGGAGGATTCACATGAGCAGCAAATACACGTCAATGACAAAACAGTTGTATACATGTAAAACTGTTAAAAAACAAAATTGTTTATACTATAAGTGTGGAAGATTCACTGACTCATGTTGTCTTCAGAAATTCACCTTGCGTATAGAAATGCATAAGAACTGTCAGTTGGAGGAGGAGGAGCTAAGCTGTTACTGAACTATAGGAGAGGAACATCCATATTCAGCAGAGTTCAATACACCAACCACAAACATTACCTTCATTCAACATGCTGTCAGTAAAGAACACTTTATTTGCTTTAATAATTTTGATCATTATCTCAGGTACGTATGTTAGATTTTGCATTTTCTAAATGTTCATTACTAATAGTAGATGAAAGTGATTCATTACATTACATTTGAGTCTATGATAAAATGTTATAACATGTTTTCTCTTCCTTTAGGTGTCAGCTGTGATGAACTCACTCCAGTCAACAATGAAGTGTCCAGTGTAGAAGGCAGCACTGTTACTCTGTCCTACAAATACTCCAAAAAAACAATTGATCTACTTTATTTCTTCTGGTATCGACAATATCCACGACAACCTCCAGAATTACTCATCTCTCACACAGAAAAAGGAGATGTAATGGCAAATCCAACATCTGGACTGTCTGTGGTAGTGAGTCAAGATCAAACCCAAATGAAGATCTCCTCTGCTGCAGTAATAGACTCTGCTGTGTACTACTGTGCTGTGAGGCCCACAGTGACAGGAAACACCACAACTCTGTACAAAAACCTTTGGAGCAAAGACAACAGAATACTCCACAACATCCACTAGAGGGAGTCACACACTGTTAAACTTCAGTGGTTTGGCGTGCGACCTGTCTGGGGTTGCCTCACAGCAAGAAGGTCACAGGTTCAAGACCTCCTTGGTCCTGGGTCTGGGACCTTTCTGTGTGGAGTTTGCATGTTCTCCCCGTGTCTGCGTGGGTTTTCACCGGGTACTCCGGCTTCCTCCCACAGTCCAAAAACATGCTCAGGTTAATTGGAGACTCTAAAATTGCCCGTAGGTGTGAGTGTGTGAGTGAATGGTGTGTGTGCCCCACGATTGGCTGGTGACCATCTGGGGTGTATCCCTGCCTCTCGCCGTAACACGCTGGGATAGGCTCCAGCAGACCCCTGCGACCCTAATGAGGAATAAGCAGGTATAGAAAATGACTGACTATATATAATATATGAGAACTCAAATTCAACCCTGTGGATCAGCTATTTTGTGAGGTACTCTTACATTTTCATAACTGTTTAAAAATTAATGATTTAAGGATTTTAACAATATATTTGGGTTGAATATTCAGTATAAAAACAACACGAATATCATACGTAGTAGTCTATCAATGTATCAACTGACAGATATATATTGACAGATCACACACATTGAATCCAGAGATAAATAATGCTCAACATTCCTATGGAGATGGTTCCAGATGTACAGCACTGGTAAAAATGACTGACGACTGGGGAATGAGAACTGATGATAATTTAACTATCAGGTGTAATTTAATTAAATTTCAGTGCAGCATTTGATCTTATCCACAATAAATGCTATGTGTTTGGTTTCATGGCTGTCTATTGGCTGGAGATTTATTCATCTGGAAGAGCTCAACATGTATATTTAAACAGAGGGTTACCAGCAATTATTTAATATGTGGAGTGCTGCAAATCAGCTGTCTAGGACCACTATTTGTTTTCTGTTCTGTGAGTCACAAATACAATATGGTACTATAAGCTGATATTTCCACGTTATACTTTTCTGCATCTACAATCACTGAACTCAATGCTATCAAAGACATGTCCAGACACGAAGTAATAGCAAAGCGACATGCAGCAGAGGAGCACTCAGGCCGGAATTCCAAAAAGTGTCAGCTCCTTAAGAAAAAAAGCTCTCTATTGCAAGCACTCTACCCCTACACCACCACAGAGTGCCAGGGATCTTAACTTTCAATGCTACTACTGACATATTTATTATCCATCCGTTATGCCCATAAAGGAGATATAGGCAAAAGTCCTGCTCAGCCAAACACACATACACAGTATAAACTCATGCACATTTACATGTATATAGATTCATTTAGTTTATATTATTGTGTGTTTTAACTTTTTTATGAATAAATGCTTTTGAGAAATACATACTGCCTCTTTAATTTTGGACATTAATGAATTATGCCACCCTCTTCTTTAAAACTCAGAATCCTTCAACCATTAATAACTATTAATATGATGATCCCGGTTTCTATTATTAAGTTAATTGTTAATCAGACTTCTAAATTATTTTTGTATTCCAATTCATGAGACTGAATCAGAGAATTGACAATCCTTTGCTCTCAACTAAGAGGTGGTGCCTTGAACTTGAGAACTTAGTAATTAAGCTCTATTATTAATGAATAAATGTTTATTTAAAATAATTATTGATTCTTCCCGATAGTCATTGTCATCTGAACAATTCGTGCAAGACACTAACCTCTTAATTCCATGCTCTGTGTGACACTAAATCAAACATTTAGTTTGGTATCACTGTGGCACAGCATATTCTGAGGAGTCAAAGTACCAGAGACAATACCCATTTGATGTCTGCCATGAGCGAGGCTGGCACGACACATCAACGACAAGTTCCACAAAATGACACACACCATTGTGCCATATACAGCTATATACGAAAGCTGAGGTTGATCATTTATATGTTGAAATAAACTAGGACTTTACAGTTTTTTGAATCTTGGATTTTTGAAACTGGATAGAAAATGCTGCAACCAGTCAGGAGGAAGTTTCAGGGAGGAGCTAAGCTGTTACTGAACTATAGTAGAGAGGAAGTTCTATATTCAACTAAGTTCACTACAAGAATCACAAATAATACCTTCACCCAACATGCTGTTAGTTGAGTCTTTTGTATTTTCTGTACTTTGTCTAGTCAGTCTAACAGGTATGTTATGTTTGTTTCTTGTATTAATATTAATATTTTTGTGTTGTTGACATGTTATAACAGAGTTATCTCTTCCTTTAGGTGTAAGCTGTGAAGATCTCATTCCGGTCAACAATGAAGAGTCCATTTCAGAAGGCAGCACTGTTACTCTGTCCTACAAATATGACAAACTTTCAACTGGTGATTCATTATTCTGGTATCGACAATATCCAGGAAAACCACCAGAGTTCCTCATGTCACACTCGGGTTCAGGATCTGTCCTAATTCCAAAATCTGGACTGAAAATTAAAGTGAAGCAAAAACAAATCAACATGATCATCTCCTCTGCTGCAGTAACAGACTCTGCTGTGTACTACTGTGCTGTGAGGCCCACAGTGACAGGAAACACCAAAACTCTGTACAAAAACCTCTGGAGCAAAGACAACAGAATACTCCACAACATCCACTAGAGGGAGTCACACACTGTTAAAGAGTTTGGATTTGTTTGAGTGGAGATAAGAAAATTCAGGTGAAAATAAAACACCACAGATCAAAATATATTAGTTGACTGAATGAATATTGTGGACAAATGATTCTGAGATAATACCATTGAATTTGACTTTTATTTCCACAATAGACAAGGTCTATGTGTAAATGAAAAGGTAATTAAATGGTAACAAGCTAAAGATAAGACATCAGGCAAGCATGTCTTTTCCTTTCAATGTTGTTTTAGTCTAAAGTGTTAAAAATAATAAAAAAAGAAACAAAAAGAAAAGAAAAAAAAGCTATTGCATTAAGCTGATTAGTTAACATTTGTGAAATAAGGAACCCCCTCTGAAAATAGCCTTTTTGTCACATCACATTAATTGTAGTTTAAGCAAGTAACAATTTTATGGACAAGTCTTTGGCACAAAATAATATTAATTAATACCACCAATCATGTATGTTAAAGCCAAAGCTTATTACTGTTCCCATAAAGCAGCATTTATACAACATGAACATATTGAAATAATTATCCTTTATCACCTGATCACAGCTGTATCATGTTAAGAAGAACGAGACAGAAACAGGAAGAACAAACGAGTCAGATGTGAGAGGAAGGAGGAGAAAACCTCTGACTGAATGATACAAGACACACAAACCTTCACTGTGAAGTTTAATACAAACACGGCTGGTTTTTAAGATGTCAGTGAACGTTACTCTGTTTCTGGTTTTGTTTCTCATCACAATGACAGGTATGTGAGCAAATTAACTACTAAATCATAATTTCTACTGACTTTAAAGGAGTTTCACTGATAAAAGCATTAAGTTATTTCTTCCTTTAGGTGTCAGCTGTAAAGATCTCTCTCCAGTCAACAATGAAGTGTCCAGTTTAGAAGGCAGCACTGTTACTCTGTCCTGTAAATATTCTAAAGGAGCTGCTAATTATTTGTTCTGGTATCGACAATATCCAGGAAAACCACCAGCACTCCTCATCTCACACTCTCCTTCAGGAAAAGTCCAAATCTCTAGACTGTCTGTGAACGTGAGTCAAGAGCAAACCCAAATGAACCTGAACATCTCCTCTGCTGCAGTAACAGACTCTGCTGTGTACTACTGTGCTGTGAGGCCCACAGTGACAGGAAACACCAAAACTCTGTACAAAAACCTCTGGAACAAAGACAACAGAATACTCCACAACATCCACTAGAGGGAGTCACACACTGTTAAATTTTATGAACAGTCTCGACTTCACAGAGTGGTGATACAAACAGCAGATTAATTCGAATGTAGGTATAGAATCTGTGTATATGCGTTCACATATGGGCAAATTAAATGTGTATTGTGCAATATTTCAGTTACAATCAATACATATTATGGTACAGAATGATTCATAGGTTCTATTTTTCAGCTCATAGATTCACCAAACTGAAAAAGGTATAAAGCTCAGAAGAGAAAAGAAAGCTAGACAGTGTTTATTAGACACAACTGAGAAATAAGCTTGTGAAAACAGTTTAATGTTCCAACTTTAGCCCCAAGCAGCAATATTCTACAGGATTCCAGTGCACAGTGCAACACTGTGCACTTGGAACCTTTTCTCAACTGCAGATGAGAGAAAGAGCCATGGTCCAGTTGGTTGGGATCTCCAGAAGACCCATGTGGCTGGGACCACAGGTGTTCAGTCCCTCCATGTTAACAACACTGTCAATAGCTGCATGAGGTTCAAATGTCAGCTGTCAATCAGTGAGGTTATTATTTATGAGCAAGTGATGTGAAAAGCACATTGGACAAATATTAAAGCTGTGAGAGCAGGGAGGAGGAGATTAAGGGAGGAGCAAAACTGCCACTGAAATAGAGAAAGATTCAACATTTCACTGAGATGTTTCATCCTAAATGAAACACACAGTTTCTTGTTTTACTCAAGATGGTGTCAATGCCATTAAGTATTTTGTTTCTGATCACACTATCAGGTAGGTGACAGATTTAATGTTTACTCCTATAGATGTTGGATTCAAAACTAAGCATGAAGTTAAACATATTCCCTTCATGAGATATTGACAACATGTTTTTCTCTTCCTTAAGGTGTCAGCTGTGAAAAACTCACTCCAGTCAAACATGAAGAGTCCAGATTAGAAGGCAGCACTGTTACTCTGTCCTACAAATACTCACAAAAAGCAAATGGTGGCGATTATTTCTACTGGTATCAGCAATATCCAGGAAAACCTCCAGAGTTCCTGATCTCCCATTTAGGAACAGGAACTTTAACATCAAATAAAGTACCAGGACTGTCTTTTAAAGTGAGTAAAAATCAAACCCAAATGAACCTGCAGATCTCCTCTGCTGCAGTAACAGACTCTGCTCTGTACTACTGTGCTGTGAGGCCCACAGTGACAGCAAACCCACAGTCTCTGTACAAAAACACAAGCTGACACAGTGACAAGCTGCTGAAAGCCTGTTTTCTACTGTTGTACTGAACTTTTTATCTCCACTAGAGGGCGACATTATCAAGTAGGCGGTGCACTACTTCTGCACTGTGTTCAACCATTCTGTCAATAATAACTGCTGCTGTGAAGAGAACAATTCTCACACTGAATGTTGAACATCAGATAGTTTCTCCTGTTGATTTAAACCTTGTTGTAGAGATGGAACATTGGCTGTGGATTATTCTTGCTGCTCTTTTCTTTGGTAACATGAAGTTTTGCATTTTTTTTACCATTTGGAGAAAGTGATGTAAATTAGCTGATTTTCAGTTTTTTTCTGTCCATAGAGTAACATTGTATATTTGACATTTTCCAATGTTTTCTCCTCTCAGCTTCATGAACAATACTGCTCTAATGGCTTCATTTTCTCTACTTTTTCCAGGAACAATAGTGGGAAACAAGATTTATCCTACTCAAGATGAAGTCAGTGGAAAAGAAGGAGAATCTGTCACACTCAAATGTGGCTATGATACAACCTATTATAATCCATACCTTTACTGGTACAGACATCATTCTGACCTTCAGGCACCTCAGTTTATACTCTGGAAACAACAATCAAGTAGCAGTGAACATATTCCTGATAAACGATATGAATCCCAAACACCAAATAAACAAACCTCTCTGACCATAAACAGTCTAACTCTGGCAGACACAGGTCTCTACTACTGTGCTCTAGAAACACAGTGATAGAAAGTATAGAAGAGGCTTTACAAAAACCTGAACACAGATATCTGATGACTCTTCAAAGAGGAGGGAAGTGGTATTCAAACCACAGCTTCTTATCTGATGGATTCTTCTAATTCCTGTTTTATCAGAGTCTCTGTGGTTACAGCTGCTAATGAAACAATGTGGGAGGATTCACATGAGCAGCAAATACACATCAATTACAAACCAGGTGTGATGACTTCAGAAAGATTGCCATTTGCGTCTCATCAGACCAGAGCATTATTTTCCTGGTGGTCTCAGAATACTTTAAATATTGTTTGACAATATCAAAACATGCAGTCATGGCTTTTAGCCATACCATGAAGGCCTGATTGAAGTAGAGCTGCTGAGATGATCATCCTATTAGCAGGTTCTCTCAGCAGAGGACTTCTGAAGCTCTGTTAGAGGAACCGTTGGGTTTTGGTCTTCTGCCTTTTCACTCATTCACTCAGATTGGCTGGATGGTCAGTTCTTGTAGTCTTGGTCCTACGTTAACATCCTACAATGGTTTCTAAGGAATACTTAACAAACGAAGTTTCATGAACTACAAATGTTTCCCAGACTTTACTATAGCAGCTGCTTTGAGGACTAAGATAAAACTAAAGGAAACCATGAGGTGGAGCTGTCCGTCACTGCAGTGCTGAAAATATATCATTCAATGGGGACATCAGTTGTCTCACTGTCAACCTCATGGTCATGTTCATCTATTGTTTCCCTTGTTTTTACTGTGAAGTGCTTTGAGCTGCATTTCATGTAGGGAAGATGCTAAACATATATATGTATATATTATTCATTCATCTTCTATACCCACTCATTCCTCATTCGGGTCACAGGAGCCAATCCCAGCACATTACAGGCACGGGCAATTTAGAGTCACCAATTAACCTCAGCATGTTTTTGGACTGTGGAAGGAAACTGGACAACAACCCACACAGACACTGGGAGAACATCCAAACTCCACACAGAAAGATCCCAGACCAAGGTCTTGAACCTGTGACCTTCTTGCTGTGAGACAATAGTGCTAACCACTGTTCCACCATGTCACCTCAATTATTATTATATTTATATTATTATTATATTATATATAGGGCATACACATCCATACACATCCATATTCAGCAGAGTTCAATACACAAACTACACACATTGCCTTCATACAACATGTTGTCAGTACAGTCTTTTGTAGCTTCTTCACTTTACATATCCATTCTACCAGGTATGTTGGAATCTGTATTTCAACTTATGGAGGTTTACTCAACCAATTTTTCAATAGGATGAATTATTGAGACTTTTACAACATGTTATAACAGATTTATTTTATCCTTTAGGTGTCATGAAAACACAAGCTGACACACTGACAAGCTGCTGTTGTACTGATGTTTCTATCTCCACTAGAGGGCGACATTATCAAGTAGGTGGTGCACTACTCCTGCACTGTGTTCAACCATTCTGTCAATAATAACTGCTGCTGTGAAGAGAACAATTCTCACACTGAATGTTGAACATCAGATAGTTTCTCCTGTTGATTTAAACCTTGTTGTAGAGATGGAACATTGGCTGTGGATTATTCTTGCTGCTCTTTTCTTTGGTAACACAAACATTGTTTTGTCAACACGTTTTTTTTATTACTTTTTAACACAAATAACTGAGCAGAAAATATTTATATACATATTTAATGAAATTAACACCAGTCAGGAAAAAGTCAGACTCTTCTATATTCATGACTCTAAGTCCTCTAAGTAATCCTTCTTTAATTAACCACCTGTATTGATAATTTTCTTTCTCTGCATGTTCTTTTCTTCTCCAGAGTGCAAAGCAGAAGACAGAGTGACCCAGCCAACAAAAGATGTCATTGCAACAGAAGGAGCCACAGTTACACTTGCTTGTTCATTTGAGACAAGTGCTCCAAGTTACACTTTGTACTGGTACAAACAAGAAGTAAATGGATATCCCAAGATGTTGCTGCAACGCTTCTCTGGAACAAAAAATCCTGGAAATTTACAGAAAGACAGAATATATGCTGAGATTGAGAAACAAACATTTCATTTGAATATCCAGAAACTGCAGCTCTCCGACTCTGCTGACTTCTACTGTGCTCTGCAGCCCACAGTGACAGGAAACAACAAAACTATGTACAAAAACCCTTTGGTGGAAAGATAATGGAATACTCCACAACATCCACTAGAGGGAGTCACAAGAGACATCCACTACCTTTCCTTCCACTGCTGTTCAATTGGCATTCACACAACCTGACAATTTGTCACTGTGCTTTAAATTGCTCCTGAGTGAGATGGAAAACAGGCACTCAGATCAGGTTTGAGGATGAGACTAGGCACCATTTCTTTTGGTCTATTTTTTTTCCTTGGGAATCTTTCTGTAATGAAATGTGTCCTTTGAAATAAGTCGCTTAAATTGTCATCCCCAATCTCATTCCTCCTGAAGATAAGATGTTGAAGCCTTCCATCATAAGGACGTTGGATTATATTGTTGGTCTGTCTTGGAATAAGACCAGCAATATGATGAACAGACGTAAATGTTTGGAGGATGTGCAAGGATTAAAAGGCTGTCTGCAGGGTCCCTCGCACTTTCTTGCCAAAGAAGTGGGGAAAAGTAAAAAACAATAAAGTGAGTGCAGCACATATGCAGTATACTACTAAGATGGAGACATATGATTACTGCTGATACCAATACAAGACATTTCACCAATTCCAAAACACTGTTATATGCTTATATTCAATTATTCTTAAGCTCTATACTTACAGTTGAGGTCAAAGGTGCATAAGGATATCTGCCAAAATGTTTGTGATAACCACATTTAATTTAACTTTAACATAATTGAAGCCTTACCCTATTTCTCTGCTGTTTTGTACTTTTTGGAATAAACATCCTTGTAGAGTAGCATTCCCTTCCCTTGGACTAAAAGGCAATGTTTGGCAAGGATCACTTGTTCAAATAAGACTTAATAGGGCTCAGTGTTTTCCCCTGTTCAAATAAAGGTAAAATAAAAATGAATACATAAAAGTGAGGCTTACACGGTGACGCAGGGGTTAACGCTGTTGCCTCACAGCAAGAAGGTCGCAGGTTCAAGACCTCCTTGGTCCTGGGTCTGGGACCTTTCTGTGTGGAGTTTGCATGTTCTCCCCGTGTCTGCGTGGGTTTTCACCGGGTACTCCGGCTTCCTCCCACAGTCCAAAAACATGCTGAGGTTAATTGGAGACTCTAAATTGCCCGTAGGTGTGAGTGTGTGAGTGAATGGTGTGTGTGCCCCATGATTGGCTTGGCGACCATCTGGGGTGTATCCCTGCCTCTCGCCGTAATGTGCTGGCATTGGCTCCAGCAGACCCCTGTGACCCTAATGAGGAATAAGCAGGTATAGAAGATGACTGACTGATGACTGACATAAAAGTGATGTTGTTCTCTCTGAGTTCTTTTGGTGTACCAAAAGGTTCAATCCTCAATCCTCATGTTTTCCATGTTACTGGATCAAAGAGTGAAATGCTGATGTTCCAGAACTTCTTATAATCCAGTAATCCTTAAATTGAGATCATTTAACTAAATTCTGTTATAGCCTTGCTGCTTATAGTAAATTCATGGGTAGAATATTTAACAGTGTTTGTTCCTTTGATTGTTAGCTGGATTAACTTGTATAGAGATGAAATAATGTCTCCTCTATTGAAGCATACCATTAGTTCCTTCTTGTGTTTGTAACCATTAAAAGGTGATTAGCTACCTTTCTGTAACTCCAGTTATAAAGGAATGAAAAATCACATCCCCACCTCCTGCTGATGTGAAATACTGCAACCAGTCTGTTAACCAGGAGGAAGTTGAAATAAGAGAAGTGAAAATACAGATCTAAGAGGAGACACAGAGATTCGGGGAGGGGCTAAACTTTTGAAATGAGAATCTTCCATATCTAGTAGTGTTCAATACACAAACCAGAAACATTACCTTCATTCAACATGCTGTCAATACAATCTTCTCTACTTTTCATATACATTCTAACAGGTTTGTTGGAGTCTGCATTTCTTCTGAAGGAGGTTTTATTCAGTGACCATTTATTGAGACTTTGACAACTGATTTAATAACAGTTATCTCTTCCTTTAGGTGTCAGCTGTGAAGATCTCACTCCAGTCAAAAGAGATCATTCCAGATTAGACGGCAGCACTGTCACTCTGTCTTACAAATATGACAAATCTGCAACTTTGAGTGATTATTTCTTCTGGTATCGACAATATCCAGGAAACCCACCAGAGTTCCTGATCTCTCATATAGGAACAGGAAAACTAATATTGAATCCAGTCTCTGGGTTGTCTGTGAACGTGAGTCAAGCTCAAACCCAAATGAACCTGCAGATCCCCTCTGCTGCAGTAACAGACTCTGCTGTGTACTACTGTGCTGTGAGGCCCACAGTGACAGGAAACACCAAAACTCTGTACAAAAACCTCTGGAGCAAAGACAACAGAATACTCCACAACATCCACTAGAGGGAGTCACACACTGTTAAACTACAATGGTTTAGCTTAAGTCTTGATTTGTTGTAGTGTAGATGGGAAATAGAGAAAATGAAACACTACGACTACACTTATTGAATTGATAGTATATTAATATATAGTATAATATATAATAATATATAGTATATTTTAAACAGATTTCTGAGATAATTAATGATGTCTAATTTGTATATAAAAGACGAATTAAATGGCATCAAGCAAATATTGCCTTTCTTTTCACGGCTTTTTAATTCTAAAGGGTCAAACATTAAAATAATAATATCAGTTAGCATATGTGACATATAAAGTACTCTCTGTAAAATGAACCTTTATGGCAAATCACATACTTAAAACATTTAAACTACAAGTTTGAATTTTTAATTTAGACGAACAGTCTCAGCCACAACATAATCATTACATTAATGCCTAAAACATGTAGATAGAAGACAAAGCTTATACCGTGTTACCATGTGATTTAAACGTCTATGCATTCCATAATTGTATAGATCAATGTTGTTTAAATAAATATATGTAATAAAGTTAGTGGACTTCTTAAGCTGCAGTTAATCAAATTTATTCTGAATTACAGCTGTATGCACAATTTGTTTTTACCTTCAGGCTTGATTCAAAGATCTCCTTTAATGGGTTCAAGAAAGAACATTGGCACTCTACTTGCAGCATCTATATTAGAGACACCAAGACTTGAACTGAAGACTTAAGCTGTAGTATAAACATCAAGCACTGAATTATACTACCTTATAGATTCAAACCATAAAGACTTAACAGAACATTCATGACATAATCTCTTCTCCTTAGTAACTCAAATAGTATCTAAACTGTTAGCTGGTTTCTGCAGTTGTTACGATCAACACTGTATTTATCAATTGAATATCACTACTTCCAATATAGTTTATCAGACACCTTCATCCAAAGAGATGAGCTTAACCTTCCATATTAGGGGTATAGCTCAGTGGTAGAGCATTTGACTATACAACAAGAAGTCTCCAGTTCAGCTGAGGCTGGCCCCAAGCTTATAACCAAGTAGTTATGTTTGTTTCCACATTTACCCTCATGGAAAAGTGGTGAAAAAACTGACACAGAACACAGAGTGGCTGTGGTTCAGAGGTTGTCCATTGGTCGTACAGCAACGGCCATGGGAAACAGAATAATGCTGGTTTTCTTTCAAATTTTTCTCCATAGACAATATACTGAAGTGCATCCTCAACAAGTATTCTACTTTATTCATTTCAAGTTAAATAAAGAAAATCCTTCCAAAATAGCTAACTAGTAATAACTTCTTTGATTTGTCTTTTTTTATTTGACAAGGTTTAATTTGGTCAAAATACAGTTTCTTGGGCAGTGGAGACCTGTTGCTAGGTAACCAAGGGGCATAACGAGGAAAGGCCCTTCACCTATTGTATATTTGGCATGCTCACATGTGGTTTCCATAGTAACAGTGTTTCACAGACCAGATAGGGACAGCAGAGAGCAGCATTTCACAGAAACACATGAATCAAATTGAATAACATAAAATTTATTTTTTTGCCACAAAGTACAGATCTATTGAAGTTTCTGGACTACTGCACTGTCTGCTGGATCTGGTGGGTACTTGAAAGTACTGTACACAACAACAACTATCATTATTTTTTATTTGTGGTGAATTCATTTTGGGACGTTTTTTTTCTTTCTTGAAATTCTTGAAAGAAAATTGTTAAAACTGAATAATTTCTTCCTTTAGGTGTCAACTGTGAAGATCTCACTCCAGTAAACAATGAAGAGTCCAGTTTAGAAGGCAGCACTGTTACTCTGTCCTACAAATACTCACAAAAAGCAACTGGTTCTGACAATTTTTTCTGGTATCGACAATATCCAGGAGAACCTCCAGAGTTCCTGGTCTCTCATTTAGGAACAGGAACTTTAACATCAAATAAAGTACCTGGACTGTCTTTTAAAGTGAGTAAAAATCAAACCCAAATGGACCTGCAGATCTCCTCTGCTGCAGTAACAGACTCTGCTCTGTACTACTGTGCTGTGAGGCCCACAGTGACAGCAAACCCACAGTCTCTGTACTAAAACACAAGCTGACACACTGATGAGCTGCTGGAAACCTGTTTCCCACTGTTGTACTGAACTTTTTATCTCCACTAGAGGGCGACATTATCAAGTAGGCGGTGCACTATTTCTGCACTGTGTTCAACCATTCTGTCAATAATAACTGCTGCTGTGAAGAGAACAATTCTCACACTGAATGTTGAACATCAGATAGTTTCTCCTGTTGATTTAAACCTTGTTGTAGAGATGGAACATTGGCTGTGGATTATTCTTGCTGCTCTTTTCTTTGGTAACAGGAAGTTTAGCATTTGGAGAAAGTGATGTAAATTGGCTGATTTTCTGTTTTTTCTGTCCATAGAGTAACATTGTATATTTGACATTTTCCAATGTTTTCTCCTCTCAGCTTCATGAACAATACTGCTCTAATGGCTTCATTTTCTCTACTTTTTCCAGGACCAATAGTGGGAAACAAGATTTATCCTACACAAGATGAAGTCAGTGGAAAAGAAGGAGAATCTGTCACACTCACATGTGACTATGAGACAACCTATTCTTATCCTTTACTTTACTGGTACAGACATCATTCTGACCTTCAGGCACCTCAGTTTATACTCTGGAAACAACAATCAAGTAGCAGTGAACATATTCCTGATAAACGATATGAATCCCAAATATCAAATAAACAAACCTCTCTGACCATAAACAGTCTAACTCTGGCAGACACAGGTCTCTACTACTGTGCTCTAGAAACACAGTGATAGAAAGTATAGAAGAGGCTTTACAAAAACCTGAACACAGATATCTGATGACTCTTCAAAGAGGAGGGAAGTGGTATTCAAACCACAGCTTCATATCTGATGGATTCTGCTAAGTCCTGTTTTATCAGAGTCACTGTGGTTACAGCTGCTAATGAAACAATGTGGGAGGATTCACATGAGCAGCAAATACATGTCAATGACAAATATAAAAAAATATATTCAATTATATTAAAAATATAAATGTAAAACTGTTAAAAACCCAAACTGCTTAAACTACAAGTGTGAAAGATATATGCTCACTGACTTCATGTTGTCTTCAGAAATTCACCTTTGTTAACATGCATAAGAACTGTCAGTTGTCAGTGTGATACTATTATCTACCTGATAGAAGTTGGAAGTTCTAAGAACCAAAACCATAGCAGTGGAAAACAAAGTATTACTCAGAGCTGTAAGAGGAAAAGGAACAAAACTGTTGCTGAATTACAGCAAACATGATTACAAATGTGTTTAATATAGTCAAACAGAAAGGAGGATGTGTAACATCAGAAAACACTGATCTGAGAGGACATGGATAAATTCAGGGAGGAGCTAAGCTGTTACTGAACTATAGGAGAGAACATCCATATTCAGCAGAGTTCAATACACCAACCACAAACATTACCTTCATTCAACATGCTGTCAGTAAAGAACATTTTATTTGCTTTAATAATTCTGATCATTCTCTCAGGTACGTATGTTAGATTAAGTGATTTCTAAATGTTCATTATTAACAGTACATTAATGTGTTTCATTAATTGAGTCTTTGATAACATGTTATAACAGAGTTTTCTCTTCCTTTAGGTGTCAGCTGTGATGATCTCACTCCAGTCAACAATGAAGTGTCCAGTTTAGAAGGCAGCACTGTTACTCTGTCCTACAAATATGACAAAATTTCACTAAGTGATTCATTCTTCTGGTATCGACAATATCGAGGAAAACCACCAGAGTTCCTCATCTCACACTCGGGTTCAGGATCTGTGCTAATTCCAAAATCCGGACTGAAAATTACAGTGGAGCAAAAACAAATCAACATGAAGATCTCCTCTGCTGCAGTAACAGACTCTGCTGTGTACTACTGTGCTGTGACGCCCACAGTGACAGGAAACACCAAAACTCTGTACAAAAACCTCTGGAGCAAAGACAACAGAATACTCCACAACATCCACTAGAGGGAGTCACACACTATTTAAACTTCATGAAAAGTCTCAACTTCATGCAGTTGTAATGCAAACAGCAGATAAATTTATTACATTTAAATAAGGACAATTTTGAATTTGATGTTTAAATTCTGACTGTGAGAACACTGAATGAATATGATTCCTACCTGAGTGCCACCATGCATTCTATGAAATTAACAAACCTTAAATCAACATTATCAGATTAATTAATGATTAAAAAACTAATTAAAATTAGTTTTCAGAACACTTTTACTTCATTATTTTTAGTTCATATGTTCCCCCTATAATAACAGATTCATCAGCACACAGCAGCTCACCTCCTTCCTTAATTGGTGACACTACAGATGCTTTATTAACGGTATGGGGCTCTGCTGCTGCTCCTTTTGGTGCATCTGTGTACAACCAATGAATCATTTTGTTGTCTTTATTATCAGCTAATGTGAGGAGAAAAGAAAGCTAGACAGTGGTTATTAGCCACAATGGAGCAATAAACTTGTTAAAAGATTTTAATGCTGAACTTTAGTCCCAGGCAACAATGTCCTCCACGATTCTAGTGGTCCAAGGATAGCAGTTCCCCCCGAGCCACTTTAACGCAAACATGGTGCACCCAGTACCTTCTTTCTCTTCTCACTCTCTTTCACAGTCAATAGCTGCATGAGGTTAAAAGGTCAGCTATCAATCAGTGATGGTGTTATCTATTAGCTAATCAGTGTGATGTGAAAAGCACATTGAACGAATATTAAAGCTGTGAGAGCAGGGAGGAGGAGATTAAGGGAGGAGCAAAACTGTCACTGAAATACAGAACGATACAACATTGCTTCATGTGCTTCATCCTAAATGAAACACAGTTTCTTGTTTTCCTCAAGATGGTGTCAATGCCATTAAATCTGTTTTCAACTTTGTTTCTGCTCACATTATCAGGTAGGTAAAAAATTGAGCATGAAGTTAAACATATTTCCTTAATGAGACTTTGACAACATGTTATAACATAGTTTTCTCTTCCTTAAGGTGTCAGCTGTGAAAAACTCACTCCAGTCAAACATGAAGAGTCCAGTTTAGAAGGCAGCACTGTTACTCTGTCCTACAAATACTCACAAAAAGCAACTGGTTCTGATTATTTCTTCTGGTATCGACAATATCCAGGAAAACCACCAGAATTCCTGATGTCTCACTCAGGAACAGGAACTTTAACATCAAATGAAGTATCTGGACTGTCTTTTAAAGTGAGTCAAGATCAAACCCAAATGAAGATCTCCTCTGCTGCAGTAACAGACTCTGCTCTGTACTACTGTGCTGTGAGGCCCACAGTGACAGCAAACCCACAGTCTCTGTACAAAAACACAAGCTGACACTGACAAGCTGCTGGAAGCCTGTTTTCTACTGTTGTACTGATCTTTTTATCTCCACTAGAGGATAGGATGAATTATTGAGACTTTTACAACATGTTATAACAGATTTATTTTATCCTTTAGGTGTCATGAAAACACAAGCTGACACACTGACAAGCTGCTGTTGTACTGATGTTTCTATCTCCACTAGAGGGCGACATTATCAAGTAGGCGGTGCACTACTTCTGCACTGTGTTCAACCATTCTGTCAATAATAACTGCTGCTGTGAAGAGAACAATTCTCACACTGAATGTTGAACATCAGATAGTTTCTCCTGTTGATTTAAACCTTGTTGTAGAGATGGAACATTGGCTGTGGATTATTCTTGCTGCTCTTTTCTTTGGTAACATGAAGTTTTGCATTTTTTATCATTTGGAGAAAGTGATGTAAATTGGCTGATTTTCTGTTTTTTTCTGTCCATAGAGTAACATTGTATATGTAACATTTTCCAATGTTTTCTCCTCTCAGCTTCATGAACAATACTGCTCTAATGGCTTCATTTTCTCTACTTTTTCCAGGACCAATAGTGGGAAACAAGATTTATCCTACACAAGATGAAGTCAGTCAAAAAGAAGGAGAATCTGTCAAACTCACATGTGACTATGAGACAACCAATGATAATCGTTGGCTTTACTGGTACAGACATCATTCTGACCTTCAGGCACCTCAGTTTATACTCTGGAAAGGTGCAAAAGCCCAAAGTACCAGACAACATATTCCTGATAAACGATATGAATCCCAAACAACAGATACACAAACCTCTCTGACCATAAACAGTCTAACTCTGGCAGACACAGGTCTCTACTACTGTGCTCTAGAAACACAGTGATAGAAAGTATAGAAGAGGCTTTACAAAAACCTGAACACAGATATCTGATGACTCTTCAAAGAGGAGGGAAGTGGTATTCAAACCACAGCTTCATATCTGATGGATTCTACTAATTCCTGTTTTATCAGAGTCACTGTGGTTACAGCTGCTAATGAAACAATGTGGGAGGATTCACATGAGCAGCAAATACACATCAATGACAAATATATAAAAAAAAAAATCAGATATTCACCTTTGTTAACATGCATAAGAACTGTCAGTTGTCAGTGTGATACTATGATCTACTTGATAGAAGTTGGAAGTTCTAAGAACCAAAACCACAGCAGTGAAAAAGTATTACTCAGAGCTGTAAGAGGAGAAAGGAACAAAACTGTTCAAAAGGAGGGGCGACATGGTCACGTCCTGGGTTTGGGACCTTTCTGTGCGGAGTTTGCATGTTCTCCCTGTGTCTGCGTGGGTTTTCACCGGGTACTCCGGCTTCCTCCCACAGTCCAAAAACATGCTGAGGTTAATTGGCGACTCTAAATTGAAATGTGTGCCCCATGATTGGCTGGCGACCATCTGGGGTGTACCCCTGCCTCTCGCTGTAATGCACTGGGATTGGCTCCAACAGACTCCTTCAACCCTAATGAGGAAAAAGTGAATATAGAAGATGAGATGATTACAAAGGTGTTTAATATAGTCAAACAGAAAGGAGGATGTGTAACATCACAAATCTGAGAGGACATGGATAAATTCAGGGAGGAGCTAAGCTGTTACTGAACTATAGGAGAGAACATCCATATTCAGCAGAGTTCAATACAGCAACCACAAACATTACCTTCATTCAACATGCTGTCAGTAGAGAACATTTTATTTGCTTTAATAATTCTGAGCATTCTCTCAGGTACGTATGTTAGATTTAGTGATTTCTAATGGTTCATTACTAATAGTACATGAATGTATTTAATTGAGTCTTTGATAACATGTTATAATAGAGTTTTCTCTTCCTTTAGGTGTCAGCTGTGATGAACTCACTCCAGTCAACAATGAAGTGTCCAGTTTAGAAGGCAGCACTGTTACTCTGTCCTATAAATACTCCAAAAAAACAACTGATCTAGTTTATTTCTTCTGGTATCGACAATATCCACGACAACCTCCAGAATTACTCATCTCTCACACAGAAAAAGGAGATGTAATGGCAAATCCAACATCTGGACTGTCTGTGGAAGTGAGTCAAGATCAAACCCAAATGAAGATCTCCTCTGCTGCAGTAACAGACTCTGCTGTGTACTACTGTGCTGTGAGGCCCACAGTGACAGGAAACACCAAAACTCTGTACAAAAACCTCTGGAGCAAAGACAACAGAATACTCCACAACATCCACTAGAGGGAGTCACACACTGTTAAACTTTAGTTGTTTGGTATCAGTCTGGAATGTTTTTACTGATAAGGAAAGAATGAATCAACACAATGTTTATAATGTCATAATTTTACTATGAAATGGGCTGTTGTGGAATATTGACATCGTAGGACTTGTTTCAAAGCAAGTTTAACAACAAGGTAATTCAAAGTGCTTTACATAAGCACCATGGGGGTGAAAACAGAAACAAAGGTACAGTGCAGTGTAAAATGATCAAGAAAATAAAGTCAGCAATAAGCAACAGCAAGTCGAAAAGTCTCCAGCTGTGACTTAAAAGCAGTGAGATTTGTGGCAGACCGCAGGTCTCTGAGGTTGTTCCAGATATGTGGAGCATATAGACTGAACGCTGGTTCTCCATGTTTAGCTCAGAGAGCAGACCTGTCCCAGATGTATGGGAGAAAATATAACTCAAAATACAAACTCAAATGGATTACAGAAATCCTTTTTCATTTTCAGATTGGAGCAAAAATTTTTTTAACATAATATAACATACATTTTTCTGCTAATGAAACACTGTGGGAGGATTCACATGAGCAGCAAATACACATCAATTACAAACCAGCTGTGATGACTTCAGAAAGATTGCCATCAAAACATGCAGTCATGGCTTTTAGCCCTACCAGGAAGGCCTGATTGAAGGCCTGAAGGACTTCTGAAGCTCTGTTAGAGGAACCGTTGGGTTTTGGTCTCCTCCCTTTTCACTCATTCACTCAGATTGGCTGGATGGTCAGTTCTAGTAGTCTTGGTCCTACGTGAACATCCTACAATGGTTTCTAAGGAATACTTAACAAACGAAGTTTCATGAAATACAAATGTTTCCTAGACTTTACCGTAGCAGCTGCTTTGAGGACTAAGATAAACCTAAAGGAAACCATGAGGTGGAGCTGTCCGTCACTGCAGTGCTGAAAAGATAACATTCAATGGGGACATCAGTTGTCTCACTGTCGACCTCAGGATCATGTTCATTTATCGTTTCCCTTGTTTTTACCGTGAAGCATTTTGAGTTGCATTTCATGTATGAAAGATGCTAAATATAATATATATATATATATATATATATATATATATATATATATATATATATATATATATATATATATATATATATATATATATATATATATATATATATATATTATTCATCTTCTATACTCACTCATTCCTCATTAGGGTCACAGGAGCCAATCCCAGCACATTACAAGCATGGGCAATTTAGAGTCACCAATTAACCTCAGCATGTTTTTGGACTGTGGAAGGAAACTGGACAACAGGGAGAGAACCCACACAGACACTGGGAGAACATCCAAACTCCACACAGAAAGGTTTTCAATGGGATGATTTATTGAGACTTTTACATCATGTTTAACAGAGTTATATTATCCTTTAGGTGTCATGAAAACATAAGCTGAGACACTGACAAGCTGCTGGAAGCCTGTTTCCCACTGTTGTACTGAAGTTTTTATCTCCACTAGAAGGCGACATTATCAAGTAGGCGGTGCACTACTTCTGCACTGTGTTCAACCATTCTGTCAATAATAACTGCTGCTGTGAAGAGAACAATTCTCACACTGAATGTTGAACATCAGATAGTTTCTCCTGTTGATTTAAACCTTGTTGTAGAGATGGAACATTGGCTGTGGATTATTCTTGCTGCTCTTTTCTTTGGTAACACAAACATGTTTTTTTTTTATTACTTTTTAACACAAATAATCTCACAAATAATAGACTCTTCTATATTTTTGACTCTAAGTCCTCTAAGTAATCCTCCTTTAATTAACCATCTGTATTGATAACTTTCTTCCTCTGCATGTTCTTTTCCTCCCCAGAGTGCAAAGCAGAAGACAGAGTGACCCAGCCAACAAAAGACGTCATTGCAACAGAAGGAGCTACAGTTACACTTGCTTGTTCATTTGAGACAAGTGCTCTAAGTTACACTTTGTACTGGTACAAACAAGAAGTAAATGGATATCCCAAGATGTTGCTGCAACGCTACTCTGGAACAAAAAATCCTGGAAATTTACAGAAAGACAGAATATATGCTGAGATTGAGAAACAAACATTTCATTTGAATATCCAGAAACTGCAGCTCTCTGACTCTGCTGACTTCTACTGTGCTCTGCAGCCCACAGTGACAGGAAACACCAAAATTATGTACAAAAACCCTTTGGTGGAAAGATAATGGAATACTCCACAACATCCACTAGAGGGAGTCACAAGAGACATCCACTACCTTTCCTTCCGCTGCTGTTCAATTGGCATTCACACAACCTGACAATTTGTCACTGTTCTTTAAATTGCTCCTCTGAGTGAGATGGAAAACAGGCACTCAGATCATGTTTAAGTATGAGAATAAGCACCATTTCCTTTGGTCTATTTTTTTTTCCTTGGGAATCTTTCTGTAATGAAATGTGGCCTTTGAAATCAGTCTCTTGAATTATCATCCTCAATCTTATTCCTCCTGAAGATAAGATGTTGAAGCCTTCCATCATAAGGATGTTCAATTATATTGTTGGTCCGTCTTGGAATACGACCAGCAATATGATGAACAGACGTAAATGTTTGGAGGATGTGCAAGGATTAAAAGGCTGTCTGCAGGGTCCCTTGCACTTTCTTGCCAAAGAAGTGGGGAAAAGTAAAAAACAATAAAGCACATATGCAGTATACTACTAAGATGGAGACAGATGATTACTGCTGTTACCAATAAAAGATATTTCACCAATTGCAAAACATTGTTATATGCTTATATCCAATTATTCTTAAGCTCTATACGTAGTTGAGGTCAAATGTGCATAAAGATATCTGCCAAAATGTTTGTGATAACCACATTTGATTTAACCTTTACATATTTGAAGACTTACCCTATTTCTCTGCTGTTTTGTACACTTTTTGGAATAAATATCCTTGTAGAGTAGCATTCCCTTCTTCTATCTTCTATTTTCCCTGTTCAAATAAAGGTAAAATAAAAATTAATACATAAAAGTGATGCTGTTCTCTCTGAGTTCTTTTGGTGTACCAAAAGGTTCAATCCTCAATCCTCATGTTTTCCATGTTACTGGATCAAAGAGTGAAGTGCTTTTGTTCCAGACCTTCTTATAATCCAGTAATCCTTAAATTGAGATCCTTTAACTAAAATTCTGTTATAGCCTTGCTGCTTATAGTAAATTCATGGGAGGAATATTTAACACAGTTTGTTCCGTTGATCGTTAGCTGAATTAACTTGTGTAGAGATGAAATAATGTCTCCTAGTATAGTATATTAATATATAGTATAATATATAATAATATATAGTATATTTTAAACAGATTTCAGAGATAATTAATGATGTCTAATTTGTAAATAAAAGGCAAATTAAATGGCATCAAGCAAATATAGCCTTTCTTTCACGGCTGTTTAATTCTAAAGGGTCAAACATCAAAATAATAATATCCGTTAGCATATGTGACATATAAAGTACTCTCTGTAAAACGAACCTTTATGGCAAATCACATACTGAAACCATTTACACTACAAGTTTGAATTTTTAATTTAGACGAACAGTCTCAGCCACAACATAATCATTACATTAATGCCTAAAACATGTAGATAGAAGACAAAGCTTATTACCACTCCCACAAAGCAACCTACAAAGTGTAGATAATTATCCTCTATCACATGATCACAGCTACATATATAACATATTCATAAAGAACAAGACAAAGGCAGGAAGAAAAACCAAGTGAGATGTGAGAGGAGGGAGGAGAAAACCTCTGACTGAAGGACACAAGACAAAAGTTCACTGCAGCATTTGAGAATAATGCAGCGTGTTATTAAGATGGTTAATCTATTTCTTCCTTTGTTTCTCATCACACTCACAGGTAGGTGAGCTAATGAACTTCTAACTAATATTCTTCTATTGACTTTAAAGGAGTTTCACTGATAAACGCATGAAATAAAACGAGGTATTTCTTCCTTTAGGTGTCATCTGTGAAGAACTCACTCCAGTCAAGAATGAAGTGTCCAGTTCAGAAGGCAGCACTGTTACTCTGTCCTGTGAATATTCTAAAGTAGCTGCTCAGTATTTGTTCTGGTATCGACAATATCCAGGAAAACCACCAGCACTCCTCATCTCACACTCTCCTTCAGGAATAGTAGGAACTGTCCAAATGTCTGGATTGTCTGTGAACGTGAGTCAAGATCCAACCCAAATGAACCTGAACATCTCCTCTGCTGCAGTAACAGACTCTGCTGTGTACTACTGTGCTATGACGCCCACAGTGACAGGAAATATAAAAACACTGTACAAAAACCTCTGGAGCAAAGACAACAGAATACTCCACAACATCCACTAGAGGGAGTCACACACTGTTAAACTTCATGAACAGTCTAGAATTCATGGAGTGGTGATACAAACAGCAGATTAATTAGAATATAGGTATAGAGTCTGTATAGATTCATATACATATGGGCAAATGAAATGTGTATCAATTACAATCAATAAATATTATGGTACAGAATAATTCATAGGTTCTATTTTTCAGCTCAAAGATTCACCAAGCTAAAAAAGGTACAAAGCTCAGAAGAGAAAAGTAAGATAGACAGTGTTTATTAGACACAATGGAGAAATAAGCTTGTGAAAACAGTTTAATGCTCCAACTTTAGCTCCAGGCAGCAATATTCTCCAGGATTGCAGTGGTCTGGGGGTAGCAGCTCCCTGAGCCACTTTAAATAAAGCACTGTGCACTTGGAAACTTTTCTCAACTGCAGTTGAGAGAAAGAGCCATGGTCCAGTTGGTTGGGATCTCCAGAAGACCCATGTGGCTGGGACCACAGGTGTTCAGTCCCACCATGTTACCAACACTGTCAATAGCTGCATGAGGTTCAAATGTCAGCTGTCAATCAGTGAGGTTATTATTTATGAGCAAATTAGTGTGATGTGAAAAGCACATTGGACAAATATTAAAGCTGTGAGAGCAGGGAGGAGGAGATTAAGGGAGGAGCAAAACTGCCACTGAAATAGAGAAAGATTCAACATTTCACTGAGATGTTTCATCCTAAATAAAACACACAGTTTCTTGTTTTCCTCAACATGGTGTCAATGCCATTAAATCTGTTTTCAACTTTGTTTCTGCTTCAACTATCAGGTAGGTGACATATTTAACGTTTACTCCTATAGATGTTGGATTGAAAAATGAGCATGAAGTTAAACATATTCCTTTCATGAGACTTTGACAACATGTTATAACAGAGTTTTCTCTTCTTTTAGGTGTCAGCTGTGAAAAACTCACTCCAGTCAAACATGAAGAGTCCAGTTTAGAAGGCAGCACTGTTACTCTGTCCTACAAATACTCACAAAAAGCAACTGGTTCTGATTATTTCTTCTGGTATCGACAATATCCAGGAAAACCACCAGAGTTCCTGATCTCCCATTTAGGAACAGGAACTTTAACATCAAATGAAGTATCTGGACTGTCTTTTGAAGTCAGTAAAGAAACCCAAATGAACCTGCAGATCTCCTCTGCTGCAGTAACAGACTCTGCTCTGTACTACTGTGCTGTGAGGCCCACAGTGACAGCAAACCCACAGTCTCTGTACAAAAACACAAGCTGCTGGAAGCCTGTTTTCCACTGTTGTACTAAACTTTGTATCTCCACTAGAGGGCGACATTATCAAGTAGGCGGTGCACTACTTCTGCACTGTGTTCAACCATTCTGTCAATAATAACTGCTGCTGTGAAGAGAACAATTCTCACACTGAATGTTGAACATCAGATAGTTTCTCCTGTTGATTTAAACCTTGTTGTAGAGATGGAACATTGGCTGTGGATTATTCTTGCTGCTCTTTTCTTTGGTAACAGAAACAATATGTTTTCTTTCTCAACACTTTTCAACACACTCTTCTTCATCAACATTGATTCTTCTCCTTCTCTGCATGTTCTGTTCTTCCACAGAGTGTAAAGGAGAAGACAGGGTGATCCAGCCAACAGCAGATGTCATTGCTAAAATAGAAGACATGGTTACACTTAATTGTACATTTGAGACCAGTGATACAGGTTACAGTTTGTACTGGTACAAACAAGAAGTAAATGGATTTCCCAAAATGATGCTGCAACGCTACTCTACAACAAAAGATCCTGAAAATGTACAGAAGGACAGAATATATGCTGACATTAAGGAAAAATCCTTTAATCTGAAGATTCAGAAGCTGCAGCTGTCTGACTCTGCTGTGTACTACTGTGCTCTGCAGCCCACAGTGACAGGAAACACTAAAACTCTGTACAAAAACCTTTAGAGCAAAGACAACAGAATACTCCACAACATCCACTAGAGGGAGTCACACACTGTTAAATGCCTGTGGTTTTGTATCAAACAGTCAAGTCAGTTTTAAGGATATTAACAATACACTGTAGTTGAGTAGAATATTCGATTTGGTTTCATTGCTGCTTGATGAGATCCTGCCTCAACTGGAGCAGTTCAAGTATCTCTGGAGCTTTAAAGTCACTTTTGGTGTTTTCAAGGTGCCAAGTTAAAAGAGAGGTTAGCATGCAATGCAGGCTATGCTAACTATGCTAACATCATGTTTAAACTAATCATAGTGAACAAACTTAAACACAGAAGTGTTAACTGGTTCCAAATATATTAAGTATTGGTTATGATTGGGTTTCAAGCAACTTGCCCAACTAAAAGGGGTAATTGAGAGCAAACCACTGACCAAAGAGAGAAGTGAGACATGGACAATTCTACCTGGGCCCATTAGAGTTGGTTCACAGAACACTGGAAGAAACAGGTTCCACCTGGAAAGAGATATGGAACAACGGGTAAATTCTCAGGGTGCAAAGAAGATTCAATCAAACAGTCGATGGATTTATGATCCTTTCGATCTCAAATAGTCTACCCCTACCCTACCCCCAGTTTTCTAGAAGATATCTTTAGAAGAAACCAAAATTTCTGACATTTGCACATAGTTCAAATTTCAAGTTGTAAGGTTAAACAAAAAAGAGACATCATCCACAGCATCCTCTTTTTTCACTGCTGTTAACCTTAAACTGAAACTGGTTCAAACAGCCTGAGAGTTAAAGCTCAATTCAACCAATGAGATTGTTTATGTCTTCAGAGAAGAAATGTTTGAGGAAGTAAAATCACAACCAGCTTGATGCTGAGGAGAAGGGCTGTGCAGCAGAGAGGCTGTTTAGTTTCTTCATTCTACTGCAGCAGAACAACATTGATCATCTCCTTCCTGTTTAGTTTGAACAGCTTCAAAGACATGTTGCTTTACCTCTTTATACTTTTATCTCATTTCATAGGTGAGTGTTAGAACAGAGATGGAAGTATCATTTGACCTAATATATTCACACAATATCTGATTTTTATAGCTGGATGATTTTGTGCAAATTCTCAAATAGAAAGGACATGTGTTTTAATGCATTTTAAAAGATGTATCAAAGATGAAAGACAAAGTATTAAGTTTCTTGCTTTGAAAATCTCTTGTACACTAACTGACATGAATTTTTGCATAATTTTGCAGCCATGGGTTTCATGAACAGCATAAACCCAGACAAGACTGAAGAACATGTTGCAGAGGGAGGAAACATCAAGCTGACCTGTAAATATGAGGGTTCTATAAACAACATCCAGTGGTACCGACAAGACCAGGGATCCAGACCAGAGTTCCTGCTCTACATCACAGAGGGAGGATTCACTCATATAACTGTTTCTGGGTTCTCTGCTCACATTAACAAAGCAGAGAAACATGTTGATCTAGAGATCTCCTCTGCTGCAGTAACAGACTCTGCTGTGTACTACTGTGCTGTGCAGCCCACAGTGACAGGAAACACCAAAACTCTGTACAAAAACCTTTGGAGCAAAGACAACAGAATACTCCACAACATCCACTAGAGGGAGTCACACACTGTTAAAGAGTTTGGATTTGTTTGAGTGGAGATAAGAAAATTCAGGTGAAAATAAAACACCACAGATCAAAATATATTAGTTGACTGAATGAATATTGTGGACAAATGATTCTGAGATAATACCATTTAATTTGACTTTTATTTCCACAATAGACAAGGTCTATGTGTAAATGAAAAGGTAATTAAATGGTAACAAGCCAATAACCTGTGCCGAATTAAAGAAAAGACATCAGGCAAGCATGTATTTTCTTTTCAATGTTGTTTTAGTCTAAAGTGTTAAAAATAATAAAAAAAGAAAGAAAAAAGAAAAGAAAAAAAAGCTATTGCATTAAGCTGATTAGTTAACATTTGTGAAATAAGGAACCCCCTCTGAAAATAGCCTTTTTGTCACATCACATTAATTGTAGTTTAAACAAGTAACAATTTTATGGACAAGTCTTTGGCACAAAATAATATTAATTAATACCACCAGTCATGCATGTTAAAGCCAAAGCCTATTACTGTTCCCATAAAGCAGCATTTATACAACATGAACATATCGAAATAAATATTCTTTATCACCTGATCACAGCTGTATAATGTTAAGAAGAACGAGACAGAAACAGGAAGTAGAAACGAGTCAGATGTGAGAGGAAGGAGGAGAAAACCTCTGACTGAAAGATACAAGATACACAAACCTTCACTGTGAAGTTTAATACAAACACGCTTGGTTTTTAAGATGTTGTCAGTGAACGTTACTCTGTTTCTGGTTTTGTTTCTCATCACACTGACAGGTATGTGAGCAAATTAACTACTAAATCATAATTTTTACTGACTTTAAAGGAGTTTCACTGATAAAAGCATTAAGTTATTTCTTCCTTTAGGTGTCAGCTGTAAAGATCTCTCTCCAGTCAACAATGAAGTGTCCAGTTCAGAAGGCAGCACTGTTACTCTGTCCTGTAAATATTCTAAAGGAGCTGCTGAGTTTTTGTTCTGGTATCGACAATATCCAGGAAAACCACCAGCACTCCTCATCTCACACTCTCCTTCAGGAAAAGTCCAAATCTCTAGACTGTCTGTGAACGTGAGTCAAGAGCAAACCCAAATGAACCTGAACATCTCCTCTGCTGCAGTAACAGACTCTGCTGTGTACTACTGTGTTATGAGGCCCACAGTGACAGGAAACACCAAAACTCTGTACAAAAACCTCTGGAGCAAAGACAACAGAATACTCCACAACTCTAGAGGGAGTCACACACATCCACTAGAGGGAGTCACACACTAGAGGGAGTCACACACTGTTAAATTTTATGAACAGTCTCGACTTCATGGAGTGGTGATACAAACAGCAGATTAATTAGAATATAGGTATAGAATCTGTGTAGATGCGTTCACATATGGGCAAATGAAATGTGTATTGTGCAATATTTCAGTTACAATCAATAAACATTATGGTCAGAATAATTCATAGGTTCTCTTTTTCAGCTCATAGATTCACCAAACTGAAAAAGGTACAAAGCTCAGAAGAGAAAAGAAATCTAGACAGTGTTTATTAGACACAACTGAGAAATAAGCTTGTGAAAACAGTTTAATGCTCCAACTTTAGCCCCAGGCAGCAATATTCTCCAGGATTTCAGTGCACAGTGCAACACAGTGCACTTGGAACCTTTTCTCAACTGCAGTTGAGAGAAAAAGCCGCCGTCCAGTTGGTTGGGATCTCCAGAAGACCCATGTGGCTGGGACCACAGGTGTTCAGTCCCTCCATGTTAACAACACTGTCAATAGCTGCATGAGGTTAAAATGTCAGCTGTCAATCAGTGAGGTTATTATTCATGAGACAATCAGTGTGATGTGAAAAGCACATTGGACAAATATTAAAGCTGTGAGAGCAGGGAGGAGGAGATTAAGGGAGGAGCAAAACTGCCACTGAAATAGAGAAAGATACAACATTTCACTGAGATGTTTCATCCTAAATGAAACACACAGTTTCTTGTTTTCCTCAACATGGTGTCAATGCCATTAAATCTGTTTTCAACTTTGTTTCTGCTCCAACTATCAGGTAGGTGACATATTTAACGTTTACTCCTATAGATGTTGGATTGAAAAATGAGCATGAAGTTAAACATATTCCCTTCATGAGACTTTGACAACATGTTATAACAGAGTTTTCTCTTCTTTTAGGTGTCAGCTGTGAAAAACTCACTCCAGTCAAAAATGAAGAGTCCAGTTTAGAAGGCAGCACTGTTACTCTGTCCTACAAATACTCACAAAAAGCAACTGGTTCTGACAATTTTTTCTGGTATCGACAATATCCAGGAAAAGCTCCAGAGTTCCTTATCTCTCATTTAGGAACAGGAACTTTAACATCTAATAAAGTACCTGGACTCTCTTTTGAAGTGAGTTGGTTTGAAGATCAAACCAAAATGAACCTGCAGATCTCCTCTGCTGCAGTAACAGACTCTGCTCTGTACTACTGTGCTGTGAGGCCCACAGTGACAGCAAACCCACAGTCTCTGTACAAAAACACAAGCTGACACACTGACAAGCTGCTGAAAGCCTGTTTTCCACTGTTGTACTGATATATTTATCTCCACTAGAGGGCGACATTATCAAGTAGGCGGTGCACTACTTCTGCACTGTGTTCAACCATTCTGTCAATAATAATTGCTGCTGTGAAGAGAACAATTCTTACACTGAATGTTGAACATCAGATAGTTTCTCCTGTTGATTTAAACCTTGTTATAGAGATGGAACATTGGCTGTGGATTATTCTTGCTGCTCTTTTCTTTGGTAACAGAACGTTTTGCATTTGGAGAAAGTGATGTAAATTGGCTGATTTTCTGTTTTTTTCTGTCCATAGAGTAACATTGTATATTTGACAATTTCCAATGTTTTCTCCTCTCAGCTTCATGAACAATACTGCTCTAATGGCTTCATTTTCTCTACTTTTTCCAGGACCAATAGTGGGAAACAAGATTTATCCTACACAAGATGAAGTCAGTGGAAAAGAAGGAGAATCTGTCAAACTCACATGTGACTATGAGACAACCGATGATGATATTTGGCTTTACTGGTACAGACATCATTCTGACCTTCAGGCACCTCAGTTTATACTCTGGAAAGGAGCAAAAGACCAAAGTACTAGTGAACATATTCCTGATAAACGATATGAATCCCAAACATCAAATGAACAAACCTCTCTGACCATAAACAGTCTAACTCTGGCAGACACAGATCTCTACTACTGTGCTCTAGAAACACAGTGATAGAAAGTATAGAAGAGGCTTTACAAAAACCTGAACACAGATATCTGATGACTCTTCAAAGAGGAGGGAAGTGGTATTCAAACCACAGCTTCATATCTGATGGATTCTTCTAATTCCTGTTTTATCAGAGTCACTGTGGTTACAGCTGCTAATGAAACAATGTGGGAGGATTCACATGAGCAGCAAATACACATCAATTACAAATATATATAAAAAAAATCAGATATTCACCTTTGTTAACATGCATAAGAACTGTCAGTTGTCAGTGTGATACTATGATCTATGTTGTGCCCACAAAGGTGATAAACATCTTCAGCCAGATGCCTGGCTGAGCCTGGAACTTGTGACCCTTCCCCCGACAGGAAACTCAGTTTCACACCTTCAAGGAATGTTACCAGAGGTATAAAGGCACCGGCCTTTCCCCTCTCAAATGCTCTTCGACTTTACTCTCTCTCACTCCAGAGTCTCTTCAACTTGCAAGCTCCAAACTCTCTCCCGGGCTCCTGCTCATCAGCAGAGCACCACTCTGTAGCAGGAGAAGCTGCAGGACAGAAGCCTTCAGCAGCTTCTCTGCTCTAAAAGGGATTATCCAGCTGCTTTCAGCGTCTCACAGACCTGCAAGTGACCAAGGACTCAACGGTGTCCAGCCAGCAGCACTGAAGAAATTCAGGCCTGGTTCTACAACCAGACAAGGATTAACAAAGAGCAACGCGACCTACACAACGGATCTACTCCTCAATGAACACCACAGCTGCAACAACATCTCCAGCTACTCAAGGAAGCAGAATCCGAGAGCAACCCTTCTTCTTCCTTTCCATTGGTAACATGACTTGGGCAGAACAGAACATTAACAAACACGGTTAAACCAGACTGTTGAACTTTAGGAGATCATAGGCTACAGTTCACTGTGTTTGAGGTTTGTAAGAAGGTTTAGTTTGATGTTAGTGTCCCAACCTGCATGCATACTAACCATTCTTTAACATGATACCTTGAAACACACACAAAGTGACATTAAGCCCACACACACACACACACTCACACACACATTAACACGGTCGGCCATTTTCCCTTTGTTCTTAACAGACAAAGAGCCCCACATGGCCTGAACTACATAGAACAGCCACCACGGCAGCCATCTTTGTAGTCCCCCCCCCACAGATACACACACACACACACACACAGAGCATCTACGCACATTCACATGTACATAGATACATTTAGTTTAGATTGTTTATTGTGTGTTTTTTTTTCTTTTGTATTTTATGAATAAATGCTTTTGAGTCATACATTCTGCCTCTTTAATGTCGTACAATAATGAATTCTGCCAACCTCTACTTTAGAACTCAGAATCCTTCAACTATTAATTGACCCTGGTTTCTATTATTAAGTTAATTGTTAATGAGACGTCCAAATTAATAGATTATTACAATTCATGAGACTGAATCAGAGAATTGACTATCTTTTCCTCTCAACCGAGAGGTGGTGCCCCGAAATTCTAAAACTTTTAATGAATCCATAATTATTTCCAATAATTATTGATTTCTGATAGTCAATTCTACCTGAAGAATTAGTGAAAGACACAACATATTAATGGTGCCGCACTTGAGGCAAGTACTGTGCACAACATCTACTTGATAGAAGTTGGAAGTTCTAAGAACCAAAACCACAGCAGTGAAAAATAAAGTATTACTCAGAGCTGTAAGAGGAGAAAGGAACAAAACTGTTCAAAAGGAGGGGCGACATGGTCGCGTCCTGGGTTTGGGACCTTTCTGTGTGGAGTTTGCATGTTCTCCCCGTGTCTGCGTGGGTTTTCACCGGGTACTTCGGCTTCCTCCCACAGTCCAAAAACATGCTGAGGTTAATTGGCGACTCTAAATTGCCCGTAGGTGAGTGTGTGAGTGAATGGTGTGTGTGCCCCATGATTGGCTGGCGACCATCTGGGGTGTATCCCTGCCTCTCGCTGTAATGCACTGGGATTGGCTCCAACAGACTCCTTCAACCCTAATGAGGAAAAAGTGAATATAAAAGATGAGATGATTACAAATGTGTTTAATATAGTCAAACAGAAAGGAGGATGTGTAACATCAGAAAACACTGATCTGAGAGGACATGGATAAATTCAGGGAGGAGCTAAGCTGTTACTGAACTATAGGAGAGAACATCCATATTCAGCAGAGTTCAATACACCAACCACAAACATTACCTTCATTCAACATGCTGTCAGTAAAGAACATTTTATTTGCTTTAATAATTCTGATCATTCTCTCAGGTACGTATGTTAGATTTAGTGATTTCTAATGGTTCATTACTAACAGTACATTAATGTGATTCATTAATTGAGCCTTTGATAACATGTTATAACAGAGTTTTCTCTTCCTTTAGGTGTCAGCTGTGATGAACTCACTCCAGTCAACAATGAAGTGTCCAGTTTAGAAGGCAGCACTGTTACTCTGCCCTACAATTACTCCAAAAAAACAACTGATCTACTTTATTTCTTCTGGTATCGACAATATCCACGACAACCTCCAGAATTACTCATCTCTCACACAGAAAAAGGAGATGTAATGGCAAATCCAACATCTGGACTGTCTGTGGTAGTGAGTCAAGATCAAACCCAAATGAAGATCTCCTCTGCTGCAGTAACAGACTCTGCTGTGTACTACTGTGCTGTGAGGCCCACAGTGACAGGAAACACCAAAACTCTGTACAAAAACCTCTGGAGCAAAGACAACAGAATACTCCACAACATCCACTAGAGGGAGTCACACACTGTTAAACTCCAGTTGTTTGATATCAGTCTGGAATGTTTTTACTGATTAGGAAAGAATGAATCAACACAATGTTTATAATGTCATAATTTTACTATGAAATGGGCTGTTGTGGAATATTGACATCGTAGGACTTGTTTCAAAGCAAGTTTAACAACAAGGTAATTCAAAGTGCTTTACATAAGCACCATGGGGGTGAAATCAAAAACAAAGGTACAGTGCAGTGTAAAATGATCAAGAAAATAAAGTCAGCAATAAGCAACAGCAAGTCGAAAAGTCTCCAGCTGTGACTTAAAAGCAGTGAGATTTGTGGCAGACTGCAGGTCTCTGAGGTTGTTCCAGATATGTGGAGCATATAGACTGAACGCTGGTTCTCCATGTTTAGCTCAGAGAGCAGACCTGTCCCAGATGTATGGAAAAAAATATAACTCAAAATACAAACTTAAATGGATTACAGAAATCCTTTTCAGATTGGAGCTACATTTTCTAATCATAAATAAAAAGAATATTCAATATTCTAGACTGCATTTTAATTTTCTTATTCAAGACTCTTCATTCTTTGACTTCATGAAAATGACGAAGTGATGAAATTATAACAAAAATGACCTTTAAGATTTAATTTTCAAAATATTCTCCAGCAAAAAAAATGTACCAAAATCCAATTGGAAGACAGTACCTTCACTGCCCCCTCTCCTTCTTCTGCCCCCTTCTGGAATTCAGGCAGAAAGAGCTACATCGCTACACACTGGAGACATTGATCACCACGTCCAAATCTGTGGTAGAGTTGCTTATAGCGATGGGAATTTCACCTCTTTTTAGTGAATTGGATCATTTGGCTCCGTTTGCTAAGAAGAGCTGACTCTTTCAGCTCCTTTTTACCACTTATTCCCTTTGTAATTCAGCCCAATTTAGCGCTGTTTTGACTTGTGATTTGTATTTTAACACACATCATTTCAATTTCAATAAATTACTAAAGCCAATTGCATTTTCAGTCGTAAAATCCCTTAACAATTCTAACTTGCTACACAAAGCAGATAGAAAATGCCTCTGAAATCCTAAACATAGAAATTAAAAAAAGGACAGCTATTGACATTTTTTTTTAATTAAACACACACCTAACAAAACTACCACCATCCATCTAACTGTAACTTTTTATTAGTTTTTTACTGGCATTGAGGAAGACCAAGTGCCCCAGCTTAGAGGGGCTGATCTGGTTTCTTATCCTCTGTTATTATCTGCCCAGTTTTAGAAATGTCTCTTTCAGAGGGGACTGGTGTTGTTTCTGCAGTTTCCCTGACACCACCTTCACTTGTCTTGGGTAGAGTGAAGCCCTTTGAATATATATATATATATATATATATATATATATATATATATATATATATATATATATATATATATATATATATATATATATATATATATATAAAATAAAAAAAAATAATGGCTCATGGACGGCGCTGAGTTGGCTCCCATCGTTCACTTCAGAGAGCCTCTTTGAATCGACTCGCTCACGACAGACACATGACTAATTATCAAGTAGGCGGTGCACTACTTCTGCACTGTGTTCAACCATTCTGTCAATAATAACTGCTGCTGTGAAGAGAACAATTCTCACACTGAATGTTGAACATCAGATAGTTTCTCCTGTTGATTTAAACCTTGTTGTAGAGATGGAACATTGGCTTTGGATTATTCTTGCTGCTCTTTTCTTTGGTAAGAGGAAGTTTAGCATGTTTTTATCATTTGGAGAAAGTGATGTGAATTGGCTGATTTTCTGTTCTTTCTGTGCATAGAAAAAAACAGTGCAATGTTACTCTGTGACATTGCACATCTGACATTTTCCACTGTCATCTCCTCTCAGCTTCATGAACAATACTGCTCTAATGGCTTCATTTTATTTACTTTTTCCAGGACCGATAGCAGGGAACAAACTCTTTCCTCAAAAAGATAAAGTCAGTGGAAAAGAAGGAGAATCTGTCACACTCACATGTGACTATGAGACGACCATTTCTTATCCTTACCTTTACTGGTACAGACATCATTCTGACCTTCAGGCGCCTCAGTTTATACTCTGGAAAAGATCATCAGGCGGTGCTCAACATATTCCTGATAAACGATATGAATCCCAAACACCAGGTAAACAAACCTCTCTGACCATAAACAGTCTAACTCTGACAGACACAGGTCTCTACTACTGTGCTCTACGAACACAGTGATAGAAAGTATAGAAGAGGCTTTACAAAAACCTGAACACAGATATCTGATGACTCTTCAAAGAGGAGGGAAGTGGTATTCAAACCACAGCTTCATATCTGATGGATTCTTCTAATTCTTGTTTTATCAGAGTCACTGTGGTTACAGCTGCTAATGAAACACTGTGGAGGATTCACATGAGCAGCAAATACACTTACATACATCAATTACAAACCAGCTGTGATGACTTCAGAAAGATTGCCATCAAAACATGCAGTCATGGCTTTTAGCCCTACCAGGAAGGCCTGATTGAAGGCCTGAAGGACTTCTGAAGCTCTGTTAGAGGAACCGTTGGGTTTTGGTCTCCTCCCTTTTCACTCATTCACTCAGATTGGCTGGATGGACAGTTCTAGTAGTCTTGGTCCTACGTTAACATCCTACAATGGTTTCTAAGGAATACTTAACAAACGAAGTTTCATGAAATACAAATGTTTCCCAGACTTTACTATAGCAGCTGCTTTGAGGACTAAGATAAAACTAAAGGAAACCATGAACCATCGTTTCCCTTGTTTTTACCGTGAAGCATTTTGAGTTGCATTTCATGTATGAAAGATGCTAAATATAATATATATATATAATATATATATATATTATATAATATATATAATATATATATATATATATTATATATATATATATAATATATATATATATATATATATATATATATATATATATATATATATATATATATATATATATATATATATATATATATATATATATATATATATATATATACACACAGACACTGGGAGAACATCCAAACTCCACACAGAAAGGTTTTCAATGGGATGATTTCTTGAGACTTTTACATCATGTTTAACAGAGTTATATTATCCTTTAGGTGTCATGAAAACACAAGCTGAGACACTGACAAGCTGCTGGAAGCCTGTTTCCCACTGTTGTACTGAACTTTCTATCTCCACTAGAGGGCGACATTATCAAGTAGGCGGTGCACTACTTCTGCACTGTGTTCAACCATTCTGTCAATAATAACTGCTGCTGTGAAGAGAACAATTCTCACACTGAATGTTGAACATCAGATAGTTTCTCCTTTTGATTTAAACCTTGTTGTAGAGATGGAACATTGGCTGTGGATTATTTTTGCTGCTCTTTTCTTTGGTAACACAAACATGTTTTTTTTATTACTTTTTAACACAAATAATCTCACAAATAATAGACTCTTCTATATTTTTTACTCTAAGTCCTCTAAGTAATCCTCCTTTAATTAACCATCTGTATTGATAACTTTCTTCCTCTGCATGTTCTTTTCTTCCCCAGAGTGCAAAGCAGAAGACAGAGTGACCCAGCCAACAAAAGACGTCATTGCAACAGAAGGAGCCACAGTTACACTTGCTTGTTCATTTGAGACAAGTGCTCTAAGTTACACTTTGTACTGGTACAAACAAGAAGTAAATGGATATCCCAAGATGTTGCTGCAACGCTTCTCTGGAACAAAAAATCCTGGAAATTTACAGAAAGACAGAATATATGCTGAGATTGAGAAACAAACATTTCATTTGAATATCCAGAAACTGCAGCTCTCCGACTCTGCTGACTTCTACTGTGCTCTGCAGCCCACAGTGACAGGAAACACCAAAACTATGTACAAAAACCCTTTGGTGGAAAGATAATGGAATACTCCACAACATCCACTAGAGGGAGTCACAAGAGACATCCACTACCTTTCCTTCCACTGCTGTTCAATTGGCATTCACACAACCTGACAATTTGTCACTGTTCTTTAAATTGCTCCTCTGAGTGAGATGGAAAACAGGCACTCAGATCATGTTTGAGGATGAGACTAGGCACCATTTCCTTTGGTCTATTTTTTTTCCCTTGGGAATCTTTCTGTAATGAAATGTGGCCTTTGAAATCAGTCTCTTGAATTATCATCCTCAATCTTATTCCTCCTGAAGATAAGATGTTGAAGCCTTCCATCATAAGGATGTTCAATTATATTGTTGGTCTGTCTTGGAATAAGACCAGCAATATGATGAACAGACGTAAATGTTTGGAGGATGTGCAAGGATTAAAAGGCTGTCTGCAGGGTCCCTTGCACTTTCTTGCCAAAGAAGTGGAGAAAAGTAAAAAACAATAAAGCACATATGCAGTATACTACTAAGATGGAGACAGATGATTACTGCTGTTACCAATAAAAGATATTTCACCAATTGCAAAACATTGTTATATGCTTATATTCAATTATTCTTAAGCTCTATACGTAGTTGAGGTCAAAGGTGCATAAAGATATCTGCCAAAATGTTTGTGATAACCACATTTGATTTAACTTTTACATATTTGAAGACTTACCCTATTTCTCTGCTGTTTTGTACACTTTTTGGAATAAATATCCTTGTAGAGTAGCATTCCCTTCCCTTGGACTAAAAGGCAATGTTTGGCAAGGATCACTTGTTCAAATAAGACTTAATAGGGCTCAGTGTTTTTCTCTGTTCAAATAAAGGTAACATAAAAATTAATACATAAAAGTGATGCTGTTCTCTCTGAGTTCTTTTGGTGCACCAAAATGTTCAATCCTCAATCCTCATGTTTTCCATGTTACTGGATCAAAGAGTGAAGTGCTGTTGTTCCAGACCTTCTTATAATCCAGTAATCCTTAAATTGAGATCCTATAACTAAAATTCTGTTATAGCCTTGCTGCTTAGAGTAAATTCATGGGAGGAATATTTAACACAGTTTGTTCCGTTGATCGTTAGCTGAATTAACTTGTGTAGAGATGAAATAATGTCTCCTCTATTGAAGCAATGGTTTGTAACCATTAAAAGGTGATTAGCTACCTTTCTGTAACTCCAGTTATAAAGGAATGAAAAATCACATCCCCACCTCGTTAACCAGGAGGAAGTTGAAATAAGAGAAGTGAAAATACAGATCTAAGAGGAGGCAGGGAGATTTGGGGAGGGGCTAAACTGTTACTAAACTCTTGAAATGAGAATCTTCCATATCTAGTAGTGTTCAATACACAAACCAGAAACATTACCTTCATTCAACATGCTGTCAATACAATCTTCTCTACTTTTCATATACATTCTAACAGGTTTGTTGGAGTCTGCATTTCTTCTGAAGGAGGTTTTATTCAGTGACCATTTATTGAGACTTTGACAACTGATTTAATAACAGTTATCTCTTCCTTTAGGTGTCAGCTGTGAAGATCTCACTCCAGTCAAAAGAGATCATTCCAGATTAGAAGGCAGCACTGTCACTCTGTCTTACAAATATGACAAATCTGCAACTTTGAGTGATTATTTCTTCTGGTATCGACAATATCCAGGAAACCCACCAGAGTTCCTCATCTCTCATTATGGAACAGGAAAACTAATAATGAATCCAGTCTCTGGATTGTCTGTGAACGTGAGTCAAGCTCAAACCCAAATGAACCTGCAGATCTCCTCTGCTGCAGTAACAGACTCTGCTGTGTACTACTGTGCTGTGAGGCCCACAGTGACAGGAAACACCAAAACTCTGTACAAAAACCTCTGGAGCAAAGACAACAGAATACTCCACAACATCCACTAGAGGGAGTCACACACTGTTCATGAACAGTCTAGACTTCATGGAGTGGTGATACAAACAGCAGATTAATTAGAATATAGGTATAGAGTCTGTATAGATTCATATACATATGGGCAAATGAAATGTGTATCAATTACAATCAATAAATATTATGGTACAGAATAATTCATAGGTTCTATTTTTCAGCTCAAAGATTCACCAAGCTAAAAAAAGGTACAAAGCTCAGAAGAGAAAAGTAAGCTAGACAGTGTTTATTAGACACAATGGAGAAATAAGCTTGTGAAAACAGTTTAATGCTCCAACTTTAGCTCCAGGCAGCAATATTCTCCAGGATTTCAGTGGTCTGGGGGTAGCAGCTCCCTGAGCCACTTTAAATAAAGCACTGTGCACTTGGAAACTTTTCTCAACTGCAGTTGAGAGAAAGAGCCGTGGTCCAGTTGGTTGGGATCTCCAGAAGACCCATGTGGCTGGGACCACAGGTGTTCAGTCCCACCATGTTACCAACACTGTCAATAGCTGCATGAGGTTAAAATGTCAGCTGTCAATCAGTGAGGTTATTATTTATGAGCAAATTAGTGTGATGTGAAAAGCACATTGGACAAATATTAAAGCTGTGAGAGCAGGGAGGAGGAGATTAAGGGAGGAGCAAAACTGCCACTGAAATAGAGAAAGATACAACATTTCACTGAGATGTTTCATCCTAAATGAAACACACAGTTTCTTGTTTTCCTCAACATGGTGTCAATGCCATTAAATCTGTTTTCAACTTTGTTTCTGCTCCAACTATCAGGTAGGTGACATATTTAACGTTTACTCCTTGTGGAGGGGGCGTGGCGCATCGGCTGCAGGAGAGAGGTGTGGAGAGGGCTCAGGGGAGCGGCGCCAGGTGAGAGTAATTGAGTACAGGTGCGCTAATTACTCTCACCATCTCTTTTAAAACAGTAGCAGGCTGGACCCGCGAGGAGAAAGAGGAGGAACGGACACGAGGAGAGCCGAGCAGACGGCAGCACATCAAGCCTGCGATCGGCTGCAGACGGCCTCAGCGTGTGTGTGTGTGTGCGCGCTAATAAAGCCCGGGGAAAAACCCGTTAATAGAGAAGACTGGACTTGTTGTGCGTCTGTTCGGTGCCGGGGAACCCACGGTGGCAAGGCGACTGCCACATCTGGCGCCTGAACAGGGACCCGGCAGAAATGACAGAGCCACAGCAGGTGCAACCAGCCACAGTGCTGGCCCAGATCTTAGCGGAGGTCGCCGCGATGAGCCGGGACCAGGCAGCGGCCAGCAGACAGCAGCTCTCGGCGCTTCAGCAGCAGGTCGAAGGGCAGACGCAGCTGCTGCAGAGGATGCTGGCTCGGTCGGGGACGGCGTCACCGAGCCCCCCGCTCGCCGGCGTCACACTGCAGCGCATGACCGGGAGCGACGACGTCCAGTCGTTCCTGGAAATGTTCGAGGCGACGGCGTCGGCGTGCGGGTGGCCGGAGGCAGAGTGGGCCGTGCGCCTGCTGCCTCTGCTGGCGGGGGACGCACAGGCGGCGGCGCTCGGCCTGCCTGCCTCCTCACGAGGACAGTACCGGGCAGTGAAGAGGGCCGTCCTCGACCGACTGGGATATTCGGCGGAGGACCACCGGCGGAGGTTCCGGGGGGCCAAGCTGGGTCCCACCGACCGCCCCTTCGTCCACGCCCAGCAGCTAAGGGACGCGGCGTACAGGTGGCTGCAGCCGGGGGGGACCGCAGGCGAGGGAGAGCTGATGGAGAAGATCGTCCTGGAGCAGTTCGTGGAGGGGCTGCCGGCGGGCACCCTGGAATGGGTGCGCTGCCACCGCCCCGCCGACCTGGCGACGGCTGTCACCCTCGCAGAGGACCACCTGGCCGTCCTCTCCCGGGGCCAGACATCGGAGGCGCGGCCGGTGTCCGCCGGCCGCCCCAGTCTTCCTCCTCGCAGGAGACCCGCCACCATACCCGGTCCCCCCCCCGAAACATCCGCCCGTCCCACCCCCGCCCCCCGCACTAACGCCCCCTCTGTTTTCCTTCCACCACAGGGTCCAGCCGCTACGGGCGCCGGTCCTAGCCCACAGAGGGTCCCTCAGGCGGCAGGGCAGGAGTGCTGGAGGTGCTGGCAGCCCGGACACTTCCGCCGCGAGTGTCCGCTCATGGAGGTCGGGCAGGTGATCCGGGTTGTCGGGCCCCCGGCACCCTCCCCCGGTCCGGGAGAGACGTACAGCGTTCCGGTAAGGATTCAGGGGGGTACACATCAGGCAATGGTGGACTCGGGCTGCATGCAGTCTATAGTTCACCAGAACCTGATTCGACCCGGGGCACTGGTGGAGGCGGGATGGGTGGATATCAGGTGTGTGCATGGGGATATTCACAGGTATCCTGTGGTGCCGGTGGAAATTCGCTACAAGGGTAAAAAGCATAGTGTGAAGGCTGCGGTTAGTTCCCGCCTGGCGCACCCTCTGATCTTGGGCACAGATTGGCCGGGGTTTGATAAACTAGTGGGGCAATGTGTGGGGGTGCGCTCGCGACCGACAGGGACAGGGGATATGTGCGCTGTGCTTAGCGGCGACGCGAGGTTGTCCGACGCTGCAGACGGGGAGGGGGAGCCGGCGGTGCCTCCACCGGAGGCTCCGCAGGTTCCCGTGTTTGACTCCATGGAAGATTTTCCACTCGAGCAGTCTCGTGACGATACTCTGCGCTTTGCCTTTGACCAAGTGATACGAATTGATGGTCACATGGTGCGCCCTGACGCAGCGCTGTCATATCCACATTTTTCTTTGCGCAGGGACAGATTATACAGAGTGAGTCGTGACACTCAGACAGGCGACATAATAACCCAGTTGTTGGTCCCGAAAAGCCGTCGGGAAATAGTTTTCCAGGCGGCTCATTACAACCCGATGGCTGGACACCTGGGATATGATAAAACACTGAACCGGATAATGGCCCGATTCTATTGGCCAGGCATTCGGGCAGACGTGCGCCGCTGGTGCGCGTCTTGTCCCGAATGCCAGTTAGTTAACCCACCGGCCGTCCCGAGAGCGCCATTGCGCCCATTACCACTGATGGAGGTCCCATTTGAACGCGTCGGGATGGACCTCATCGGGCCATTTCACCGGAGCGCACGGGGATATCGCTTTGTGTTAGTCCTGGTGGATTACGCAACGCGATATCCAGAGGCAGTGCCGCTGCGCACCATCTCTGCAAAGAGTGTGGCGCAAGCGCTGTTTCAAGTTATCTCCCGAGTCGGGATCCCGAAAGAGATCCTGACTGACCAGGGCACCCAGTTTATGTCACGAACACTGAGAGAACTGTACGGGTTATTGGGCATCAAGGCTATTCGAACCAGCATCTACCACCCTCAGACGGACGGCCTCGTGGAGCGCCTGAATAAGACCTTGAAGTCCATGATCCGTAAGTTTGTGCACGATGATAATCATAATTGGGATAAATGGCTACATCCTCTGTTGTTTGCAGTGCGCGAGGTACCCCAGGCCTCAACGGGATTTTCTCCCTTTGAGCTGCTGTTCGGCAGGAAACCACGGGGGGTTCTGGACCTGGTTAAAGAAAGCTGGGAGGACGGTCCAAGCCCAAGTAAGAACGAAGTTCAGTACGTCCTGGACCTGAGAGCAAAACTCCACACACTAGGGCAGTTATCACGTGAGAATTTGCTCCGGGCCCAGGAACGTCAGCAGCGGCTGTACAACAGAGGATCGAGGCTGAGACAATTTTCACCGGGAGATAAAGTGCTTGTATTGCTCCCATCTTCCAATTCGAAATTACTCGCCAAGTGGCAAGGGCCCTTTGTGGTCACACGGCGAGTGGGTGACGTTGACTATGAGCTTGTGCGATCTGACAGGGGAGGGGCAACACAGATTTATCACCTCAACCTCCTTAAAGCGTGGAGAGAGGCGGAGCCTGTTTCCCTGGTGACGACAATTAGAGAGAGAGATGAGTTGGGGCCCGAGGTACCAAAATCGACCAATCCTGCCCCGCTCCGTTGTGAAGACCATCTCTCACCGTCCCAGGGAGCAGACATTGCCAGGTTGCAGCAGCGTTATGCTGATGTGTTTTCCCCCCTGCCAGGACGCACAAGCCTTATTCAACACCGTATCGAGACTCACCCAGGGGTGACGGTGCGTTCGCGGCCCTATCGGCTACCTGAACACAAGAGAAAAGTGGTTCAGGCTGAATTGAAAGCTATGTTGGAGATGGGTGTAATAGAAGAGTCCAACAGTGCCTGGTGTAGCCCCATCGTTCTTGTAACCAAGAAAGATGGGTCTATCCGGTTCTGTGTGGACTATCGCAGGGTGAATGATGTTTCACAGTTTGACGCCTATCCAATGCCCCGGGTCGACGAACTCCTGGATCGCCTGGGCCCTGCTCGCTTTTTCACGACGCTGGATTTGACCAAGGGCTACTGGCAGATTCCCTTGTCTCCAGAGTCCAAGGAGAAAACGGCCTTCTCCACTCCGTACGGTTTGTACCAATTTGTCACACTTCCGTTTGGGTTGTTTGGGGCCCCAGCCACTTTTCAACGCCTCATGGACCGGGTGCTGCGCCCCCATGCCGCATATGCTGCCGCCTACCTGGATGATGTCATCATCCACAGTAACACCTGGGCGGAGCATGTGCGGCAGGTGGCCGCGGTGCTCGAGTCACTGAGGCAGGCGGGGCTTACGGCCAACCCAAAGAAGTGTGAAGTTGGACGGAGGGAGGTACGGTATCTGGGGTACCACTTGGGCGGCGGGCAGGTGCGTCCGCAGGTAGACAAGACAGCAGCGATTGCAGCCTGCCCAAGGCCCAAGACCAAAAAAGAGGTGCGGCGGTTTTTGGGGCTGGCCGGCTATTACCGGCGATTTATCCCCAGCTTCGCGGAGCTGACCAGCCCTTTAACCGACCTCACCCGAAAGGGTGCTTCAGATCCGGTCCAGTGGACGGAGCAGTGCCAGGTGTCGCTTGAGAGGGTAAAGCAGGCCCTCTGTGGGGAGCCTCTTCTCCACACACCTAACTTCTCTCTCCCTTTTGTCTTGCAGACTGATGCGTCGGGCAGGGGGCTGGGGGCCGTTCTGTCCCAGCGGGTGCGGGGCGTCGACCGCCCAGTGCTGTACATCAGCCGCAAGCTGTCGGAGAGGGAGGCCAGGTACAGCACGGTGGAGAGGGAGTGCCTGGCCATCCGGTGGGCGGTCGATGCTCTGCGGTACTACCTGCTGGGGCGCCCATTCACCCTCTGCTCGGACCACGCTCCCCTTCAGTGGCTCCACCGCATGAAGGATGCCAACGCCCGGATCACTCGGTGGTATCTAGCTTTACAGCCTTTTAAGTTCACAGTGATCCATAGGCTGGGGGCGCAGATGGCCGTGGCCGACTTCCTTTCCCGCTCCCATGGGGAGGCGGGGGGGGGAGTAGGTTAGGCCGGACGGCTCCCCGGCCTAAGTCGGGCGGTGGAGGTATGTGGAGGGGGCGTGGCGCATCGGCTGCAGGAGAGAGGTGTGGAGAGGGCTCAGGGGAGCGGCGCCAGGTGAGAGTAATTGAGCAGTGAGTACAGGTGCGCTAATTACTCTCACCATCTCTTTTAAAACAGTAGCAGGCTGGACCCGCGAGGAGAAAGAGGAGGAACGGACACGAGGAGAGCCGAGCAGACGGCAGCACATCAAGCCTGCGATCGGCTGCAGACGGCCTCAGCGTGTGTGTGTGTGTGCGCGCTAATAAAGCCCGGGGAAAAACCCGTTAATAGAAAAGACTGGACTTGTTGTGCGTCTGTTCGGTGCCGGGGAACCCACGGTGGCAAGGCGACTGCCACACTCCTATAGATGTTGGATTGAAAACTGAGCATGAAGTTAAACATATTCCCTTCATGAGACTTTGACAACATGTTATAACAGAGTTTTCTCTTCTTTTAGGTGTCAGCTGTGAAAAACTCACTCCAGTCAAAAATGAAGAGTCCAGTTTAGAAGGCAGCACTGTTACTCTGTCCTACAAATACTCACAAAAAGCAACTGGTTCTGACAATTTTTTCTGGTATCGACAATATCCAGGAGAACCTCCAGAGTTCCTGGTCTCTCATTTAGGAACAGGAACTTTAACATCAAATAAAGTACCTGGACTGTCTTTTAAAGTGAGTAAAAATCAAACCCAAATGAACCTGCAGATCTCCTCTGCTGCAGTAACAGACTCTGCTCTGTACTACTGTGCTGTGAGGCCCACAGTGACAGCAAACCCACAGTCTCTGTACAAAAACACAAGCTGACACAGTGACAAGCTGCTGTTGTACTGATGTTTCTATCTCCACTAGAGGGCGACATTATCAAGTAGGCGGTGCACTACTTCTGCACTGTGTTCAACCATTCTGTCAATAACTGCTGCTGTGAAGAGAACAATTCTCACACTGAATGTTGAACATCAGATAGTTTCTCCTGTTGATTTAAACCTTGTTGTAGAGATGGAACATTGGCTGTGGATTATTCTTGCTGCTCTTTTCTTTGGTAACAGAAACAATATGTTTTCTTTCTCAACACTTTTCAACACAATCTTCTTCATCAACATTGATTCTTCTCCTTCTCTGCATGTTCTGTTCTTCCACAGAGTGTAAAGGAGAAGACAGGGTGATCCAGCCAACAGCAGATGTCATTGCTAAAATAGAAGACATGGTTACACTTAATTGTTCATTTGAGACCAGTGATACAGGTTACAGTTTGTACTGGTACAAACAAGAAGTAAATGGATTTCCCAAAATGATGCTGCAACGCTACTCTACAACAAAAGATCCTGAAAATGTACAGAAGGACAGAATATATGCTGACATTAAGGAAAAATCCTTTAATCTGAAGATTCAGAAGCTGCAGCTGTCTGACTCTGCTGTGTACTACTGTGCTCTGCAGCCCACAGTGACAGGAAACACTAAAACTCTGTACAAAAACCTTTGGAGCAAAGACAACAGAATACTCCACAACATCCACTAGAGGGAGTCACACACTGTTAAATGCCTGTGGTTTTGTATCAAACAGTCAAGTCAGTTTTAAGGATATTAACAATACACTGTAGTTGAGTAGAATATTCGATTTGGTTTCATTGCTGCTTGATGAGATCCTGCCTCAAGTGGAGCAGTTCAAGTATCTCTGGAGCTTTAAAGTCACTTTTGGTGTTTTCAAGGTGCCAAGTTAAAAGAGAGGTTAGCATGCAATGCAGGCTATGCTAACTATGCTAACATCATGTTTAAACTAATCACAGTGAACAAACTTAAACACAGAAGTGTTAACTGGTTCCAAATATATTAAGTATTGGTTATTATTGGGTTTCAAGCAACTTTCCCAACTAAAAGGGATAATTGAGAGCAAACCACTGACCAAAGAGAGAAGTGAGACATGGACAATTCTACCTGGGCCCATTAGAGTTGGTTCACAGAACACTGGAAGAAACAGGTTTCACCTGGAAAGAGATATGGAACAACGGGTAAATTCTCAGGGTGCAAAGAAGATTCAATCTAACAGTCGATGGATTTATGATCCTTTCGATCTCAAATAGTCTACCCCTACCCTACCCCCAGTTTTCTTGAAGATATCTTTAGAAGAAACCAAAATTTCTGACATTTGCACATAGTTCAAATTTCAAGTTGTAAGGTTAAACAAAAAAGAGACATCATCCACAGCATCCTCTTTTTTCACTGCTGTTAACCTTAAACTGAAACTGGTTCAAACAGCCTGAGAGTTAAAGCTCAATTCAACCAATGAGATTGTTTATGTCTTCAGAGAAGAAATGTTTGAGGAAGTAAAATCACAACCAGCTTGATGCTGAGGAGAAGGGCTGTGCAGCAGAGAGGCTGTTTAGTTTCTTCATTCTACTGCAGCAGAAGAACATTGATCATCTCCTTCCTGTTTAGTTTGAACAGCTTCAAAGACATGTTGCTTTACCTCTTTATACTTTTATCTCATTTCATAGGTGAGTGTTAGAACAGAGATGGAAGTATCATTTGACCTAATATATTCACACAATATCTGATTTTTATAGCTGGATGATTTTGTGCAAATTCTCAAATAGAAAGGACATGTGTTTTAATGCATTTTAAAAGATGTATCAAAGATGAAAGACAAAGTATTAAGTTTCTTGCTTTGAAAATCTCTTGTAGACTAACTGACATGAATTTTTGCATAATTTTGCAGCCATGGGTTTCATGAACAGCATAAACCCAGACAAGACTGAAGAACATGTTGCAGAGGGAGGAAACATCAAGCTGACCTGTAAATATGAGGGTTCTATAAACAACATCCAGTGGTACCGACAAGACCAGGGATCCAGACCAGAGTTCCTGCTCTCCATCACAGAGGGAGGATTCACTCATATAACTGTTTCTGGGTTCTCTGCTCACATTAACAAAGCAGAGAAACATGTTGATCTAGAGATCTCCTCTGCTGCAGTAACAGACTCTGCTGTGTACTACTGTGCTGTGCAGCCCACAGTGACAGGAAACACCAAAACTCTGTACAAAAACCTTTGGAGCAAAGACAACAGAATACTCCACAACATCCACTAGAGGGAGTCACACACTGTTAAAGAGTTTGGATTTGTTTGAGTGGAGATAAGAAAATTCAGGTGAAAATAAAACACCACAGATCAAAATATATTAGTTGACTGAATGAATATTGTGGACAAATGATTCTGAGATAATACCATTTAATTTGACTTTTATTTCCACAATAGACAAGGTCTATGTGTAAATGAAAAGGTAATTAAATGGTAACAAGCCAATAACCTGTGCCGAATTAAAGAAAAGACATCAGGCAAGCATGTATTTTCTTTTCAATGTTGTTTTAGTCTAAAGTGTTAAAAATAATAAAAAAAGAAAGAAAAAAGAAAAGAAAAAAAAAGCTATTGCATTAAGCTGATTAGTTAACATTTGTGAAATAAGGAACCCCCTCTGAAAATAGCCTTTTTGTCACATCACATTAATTGTAGTTTAAACAAGTAACAATTTTATGGACAAGTCTTTGGCACAAAATAATATTAATTAATACCACCAATCATGCATGTTAAAGCCAAAGCCTATTACTGTTCCCATAAAGCAGTATTTATACAACATGAACATATCGAAATAAATATTCTTTATCACCTGATCACAGCTGTATAATGTTAAGAAGAACGAGACAGAAACAGGAAGTACAAACGAGTCAGATGTGAGAGGAAGGAGGAGAAAACCTCTGACTGAATGATACAAGACACACAAACCTTCACTGTGAAGTTTAATACAAACACGCTTGGTTTTTAAGATGTTGTCAGTGAACGTTACTCTGTTTCTGGTTTTGTTTCTCATCACACTGACAGGTATGTGAGCAAATTAACTACTAAATCATAATTTTTACTGACTTTAAAGGAGTTTCACTGATAAAAGCATTAAGTTATTTCTTCCTTTAGGTGTCAGCTGTAAAGATCTCTCTCCAGTCAACAATGAAGTGTCCAGTTCAGAAGGCAGCACTGTTACTCTGTCCTGTAAATATTCTAAAGGAGCTGCTGAGTTTTTGTTCTGGTATCGACAATATCCAGGAAAACCACCAGCACTCCTCATCTCACACTCTCCTTCAGGAAAAGTCCAAATCTCTAGACTGTCTGTGAACGTGAGTCAAGAGCAAACCCAAATGAACCTGAACATCTCCTCTGCTGCAGTAACAGACTCTGCTGTGTACTACTGTGTTATGAGGCCCACAGTGACAGGAAACACCAAAACTCTGTACAAAAACCTCTGGAACAAAGACAACAGAATACTCCACAACATCCACTAGAGGGAGTCACACACTGTTAAATTTTATGAACAGTCTCGACTTCATGGAGTGGTGATACAAACAGCAGATTAATTAGAATATAGGTATAGAATCTGTGTAGATGCGTTCACATATGAGCAAATGAAATGTGTATTGTGCAATATTTCAGTTACAATCAATAAACATTATGGTCAGAATAATTCATAGGTTCTATTTTTCAGCTCATAGATTCACCAAACTGAAAAAGGTACAAAGCTCAGAAGAGAAAAGAAATCTAGACAGTGTTTATTAGACACAACTGAGAAATAAGCTTGTGAAAACAGTTTAATGCTCCAACTTTAGCCCCAGGCAGCAATATTCTCCAGGATTTCAGTGCACAGTGCAACACAGTGCACTTGGAACCTTTTCTCAACTGCAGTTGAGAGAAAAAGCCACCGTCCAGTTGGTTGGGATCTCCAGAAGACCCATGTGGCTGGGACCACAGGTGTTCAGTCCCTCCATGTTACCAACACAGTCAATAGCTGCATGAGGTTAAAATGTCAGCTGTCAATCAGTGAGGTTATTATTCATGAGACAATCAGTGTGATGTGAAAAGCACATTGGACAAATATTAAAGCTGTGAGAGCAGGGAGGAGGAGATTAAGGGAGGAGCAAAACTGCCACTGAAATAGAGAAAGATACAACATTTCACTGAGATGTTTCATCCTAAATAAAACACACAGTTTCTTGTTTTCCTCAACATGGTGTCAATGCCATTAAATCTGTTTTCAACTTTGTTTCTGCTCCAACTATCAGGTAGGTGACATATTTAACGTTTACTCCTATAGATGTTGGATTGAAAACTGAGCATGAAGTTAAACATATTCCCTTCATGAGACTTTGACAACATGTTATAACAGAGTTTTCTCTTCTTTTAGGTGTCAGCTGTGAAAAACTCACTCCAGTCAAAAATGAAGAGTCCAGTTTAGAAGGCAGCACTGTTACTCTGTCCTACAAATACTCACAAAAAGCAACTGGTTCTGACAATTTTTTCTGGTATCGACAATATCCAGGAGAACCTCCAGAGTTAGGGCGACACGGTGGCGCAGGGGTTAGCGCTGTTGCCTCACAGCAAGAAGGTCGCAGGTTCAAGACCTCCTTGGTCCAGGGTCTGGGACCTTTCTGTGTGGAGTTTGCATGTTCTCCCCGTGTCTGCGTGGGTTTTCACCGGGTACTCCGGCTTCCTCCCACAGTCCAAAAACATGCTCAGGTTAATTGGCAACTCTAAAATTGCCCATAGGTGTGAGTGTGTGAGTGAATGGTGTGTGTGCCCCACGATTGGCTGGCGACCATCTGGGGTGTATCCCTGCCTCTCGCCGTAACGCGCTGGGATAGGCTCCAGCAGACCCCTGCGACCCTAATGAGGAATAAGCAGGTATAGAAAATGACTGACTGACTGACTGACCTCCAGAGTTCCTGGTCTCTCATTTAGGAACAGGAACTTTAACATCAAATAAAGTACCTGGACTGTCTTTTAAAGTGAGTAAAAATCAAACCCAAATGAACCTGCAGATCTCCTCTGCTGCAGTAACAGACTCTGCTCTGTACTACTGTGCTGTGAGGCTCACAGTGACAGCAAACCCACAGTCTCTGTACAAAAACACAAGCTGCTGGAAGCCTGTTTTCCACTGTTGTACTAAACTTTGTATCTCCACTAGAGGGCGACATTATCAAGTAGGCGGTGCACTACTTCTGCACTGTGTTCAACCATTCTGTCAATAATAACTGCTGCTGTGAAGAGAACAATTCTCACACTGAATGTTGAACATCAGATAGTTTCTCCTGTTGATTTAAACCTTGTTGTAGAGATGGAACATTGGCTGTGGATTATTCTTGCTGCTCTTTTCTTTGGTAACAGAAACAATATGTTTTCTTTCTCAACATTTTTCAACACAATCTTCTTCATCATCATTGATTCCTCTCCTTCTCTGCATGTTCTGTTCTTCCACAGAGTGTAAAGGAGAAGACAGGGTGATCCAGCCAACAGCAGATGTCATTGCTAAAATAGAAGACATGGTTACACTTAATTGTACATTTGAGACCAGTTATACAGGTTACAGTTTGTACTGGTACAAACAAGAAGTAAATGGATTTCCCAAGATGATGCTGCAACGCTACTCTACAACAAAAGATCCTGAAAATGTACAGAAGGACAGAATATATGCTGACATTAAGGAAAAATCCTTTAATCTGAAGATTCAGAAGCTGCAGCTGTCTAACTCTGCTGTGTACTACTGTGCTCTGCAGCCCACAGTGACAGGAAACAGCAAAACTCTGTACAAAAACTTTGGAGCAAAGACAACAGAATACTCCACAACATCCACTAGAGGGAGTCACACACTGTTAAATGCCTGTGGTTTTGTATCAAACAGTCAAGTCAGTTTTAAGGATATTAACAATACACTGTAGTTGAGTAGAATATTCGATTTGGTTTCATTGCTGCTTGATGAGATCCTGCCTCAACTGGGGCAGTTCAAGTATCTCTGGAGCTTTAAAGTCACTTTTGGTGTTTTCAAGGTGCCAAGTTAAAAGAGATGTTAGCATACAATGCAGGCTATGCTAACTATGCTAACATCATGTTTAAACTAATCATAGTGAACAAACTTAAACACAGAAGTGTTAACTGGTTCCAAATATATTAAGTATTGGTTATGATTGGGTTTCAAGCAACTTGCCCAACTAAAAGGGATAATTGAGAGCAAACCACTGACCAAAGAGAGAAGTGAGACATGGACAATTCTACCTGGGCCCATTAGAGTTGGTTCACAGAACACTGGAAGAAACAGGTTTCACCTGGAAAGAGATATGGAACAACGGGTAAATTCTCAGGGTGCAAAGAAGATTCAATCTAACAGTCGATTAGATAGATATCTTAGATATCTAAGATATCTTTAGAAGAAACCAAAATTTCTGACATTTGCACATAGTTCAAATTTCAAGTTGTAAGGTTAAACAAAAAAGAGACATCATCCACAGCATCCTCTTTTTTCACTGCTGTTAACCTTAAACTGAAACTGGTTCAAACAGCCTGAGAGTTAAAGCTCAATTCAACCAATGAGATTGTTTATGTCTTCAGAGAAGAAATGTTTGAGGAAGTAAAATCACAACCAGCTTGATGCTGAGGAGAAGGGCTGTGCAGCAGAGAGGCTGTTTAGTTGCTTCATTCTACTGCAGTAGAACAACATTGATCATCTCCTTCCTGTTTAGTTTGAACAGCTTCAAAGACATGTTGCTTTACCTCTTTATACTTTTATCTCATTTCATAGGTGAGTGTTAGAACAGAGATGGAAGTATCATTTGACCTAATATATTCACACAATATCTGATTTTTATAGCTGGATGATTTTGTGCAAATTCTCAAATAGAAAGGACATGTGTTTTAATGCATTTTAAAAGATGTATCAAAGATGAAAGACAAAGTATTAAGTTTCTTGCTTTGAAAATCTCTTGTACACTAACTGACATGAATTTTTGCATAATTTTGCAGCCATGGGTTTCATGAACAGCATAAACCCAGACAAGACTGAAGAACAGTTGCAGAGGGAGGAAACATCAAGCTGACCTGTAAATATGAGGGTTCTATAAACAACATCCAGTGGTACCGACAAGACCAGGGATCCAGACCAGAGTTCCTGCTCTCCATCACAGAGGGAGGATTCACTCATATAACTGTTTCTGGGTTCTCTGCTCACATTAACAAAGTAGAGAAACATGTTGATCTAGAGATCTCCTCTGCTGCAGTAACAGACTCTGCTGTGTACTACTGTGCTGTGACGCCCACAGTGACAGGAAACACCAAAACTCTGTACAAAAACCTTTGGAGCAAAGACAACAGAATACTCCACAACATCCACTAGAGGGAGTCACATGCTGTTAACGAGTTTGGATTTGTTTAAGTGGAGATAAGAAAATGCAGATGAAAATAAAACACCACAGATCAAAATAAATTAGTTGACTGAATGAATATTGTGGACAAATGATTCTGAGATAATACCATTTAATTTGTGTCAAAGTGTCAAACATTAAAATAATAACATCAGCTATTGCATTAAGCTGATTAACATTTGTGAAATAAGGAACCCTCTCTGAAAATAGTCTTTTTGTCACATCACATCAAACTTGTAGGTTAAATGTAGTTTAAACAAGCAACAATTTTATGGACAAGTCTTTGCTACAAAATAATCATTCCATTAATACTATCAATCATGTATGTTAAAGCCAAAGCTTATTACTGTTCCCATAAAGCAACATTTATAAAATGCATGAGCACACCAAAATAATTATCCTTTATCACCTGAACACAGCTGTATAATGTTAAGAAGAACAAGACAGAAACAGGAAGTAGAAAACGAGTCAGATGTGAGAGGAAGGAGGAGAAAACCTCTGACTGAAAGACACAAGACACAAACTTTCACTGTGGAGTTTAATACAATCACGGCTGGTTTTTAAGATGTTGTCATTGAACTTTAATCTGTTTCTGGTTTTGTTTCTCATCACACTGACAGGTATGTGAGCAAATTAACTACTAAATAATAATTTCTACTGACTTTGAAGGAGTTTCACTGATAAAAGCATTAACTTATCTCTTCCTTTAGGTGTCAGCTGCGAACAACTCACTCCAGTCAACAATGAAGTGTCCAGTTCAGAAGGCAGCACTGTTACTCTGTCCTGTAAATATTCTAAAGGAGCTGCTAATTATTTGTTCTGGTATCGGCAATATCCAGGAAAACCACCAGCACTCCTCATCTCACACTCTCCTTCAGAAATAGTAGGAAATGTCCAAATCTCTGGACTGTCTGTGGAAGTGAGTCAAGCCAACCCAACCCAAATGAACCTGAACATCTCCTCTGCTGCAGTAACAGACTCTGCTGTGTACTACTGTGCTATGACGCCCACAGTGACAGGAAACACCAAAACTCTGTACAAAAACCTTTGGAGCAAAGACAACAGAATACTCCACAACATCCACTAGAGGGAGTCACACACTGTTAAACTTTATCAACAGTCTAGACTTCACAATTACAATCAATTTCAGTTCAGAGATTCACTAACCTGAAAAAAAGTACAAAAATGTTCACTGTCGTTCAAAGTTGGCTGGAATATTGTGAGCAGGGATTATATTACAAAGTAATGTCATATGTCCTGAAGACTTTGTGCTGTTCTAACAACATTTGGATATTTGGATTGATTGACCACAACAAATTGGTTGATATTAGACAAATAGGTGGAGCTGCAGCAGCATCGACCTATAAAGTAAAATGATCTCTGTTAATATGTGTGAATGTATGTGAATCAATCTATCTCTATTTGTAGCAAGTGAACACAATGAAATATAATCCCATTAGCTCCTTCAGTTTGTGCAAAAAAGCCCAAAGAAGCAGCAATGAACAATACAAACAATACAAACACAACGGAGCAATAAACCTGTGAAAACATTTTAATGCTGAACTTTAGTCCCAGGCAACAATGTCCTCCACGATTCTAGTGGTCCAAGGATAGCAGTTCCCCTTGAGACAATTTAACACAAACACGGTGCACCCAGTACCTTCTCTCTCTTCTCTCTCTTTCACAATCAATAACTGCATGAGGTTAAAATGTCAGCTATCAATCAGTGATGGTGTTATCTATTAGCTAATCAGTGTGATGTGAAAAGCACATTGAACGAATATTAGAGCTGTGAGAGCAGGGAGGAGGAGATTAAGGGAGGAGCAAAACTGTCACTGAAATACAGAAATATATGTTTTATTGAAGTGATTCATCCTAAATGAAACACAGTTTCTTGTTTTCCTCAAGATGGTGTCAATGCCATTAAGTCTGTTTTCAACTTTGTTTCTGATCACACTATCAGGTAGGTGACATATTTAACGTTTACTCCTATAGATGTTGGATTGAAAACTGAGCATGAAGTTAAACATATTCCCTTCATGAGACTTTGACAACATGTTATAACAGAGTTTTCTCTTCTTTTAGGTGTCGACTGTGAAAAACTCACTCCAGTCAAAAATGAAGAGTCCAGTTTAGAAGGCAGCACTGTTACTCTGTCCTACAAATACTCACAAAAAGCAACTGGTTCTGATTATTTCTTCTGGTATCGGCAATATCCAGGAAAACCACCAGAGTTCCTGATCTCTCATTATGGAACAGGAAAATTAATGATGAATCCAGTCTTTGGATTGTCTGTGAACGTGAGTAAAGAGCAAACACAAATGAACCTGAACATCTCCTCTGCTGCAGTAACAGACTCTGCTGTGTACTACTGTGCTGTGAGGCCCACAGTGACAGGAAACACCAAAACTCTGTACAAAAACCTTTGGAGCAAAGACAACAGAATACTCCACAACATCCACTAGAGGGAGTCACACACTGTTAAACTTCATGAACAGTCTAGACTTCACAGAGTGGTGATACAAACAGCAGATTAATTAGAATATAGGTATAGAGTCTGTATAGATTCATTCACATATGGGCAAATGAAATGTGTATTGTGCAATATTTCAATTACAATCAATAAACATTATGGTCAGAATAATTCATAGGTTCTATTTTTCAGCTCAAAGATTCACCAAGCTAAAAAAGGTACAAAGCTCAGAAGAGAAAAGTAAGCTAGACAGTGTTTATTAGACACAATGGAGAAATAAGCTTGTGAAAATAGTTAAATGCTCCAACTTTAGCTCCAGGCAGCAATATTCTCCAGGATTTCATTGGTCTGGGGGTAGCAGCTCCCTGAGCCACTTTAAATAAAGCACTGTGCACTTGGAACCTTTTCTCAACTGCAGATGAGAGAAAGAGCCGTGGTCCAGTTGGTTGGGATCTCCAGAAGACCCATGTGGCTGGGACCACAGGTGTTCAGTCCCTCCATGTTAACAACACAGTCAATAGCTGCATGAGGTTCAAATGTCAGCTGTCAATCAGTGAGGTTATTATTTATGAGCAAATTAGTGTGATGTGAAAAGCACACTGGACAAATATTAAAGCTGTGAGAGCAGGGAGGAGGAGATTAAGGGAGGAGCAAAACTGCCACTGAAATAGAGAAAGATACAACATTTCACTGAGATGTTTCATCCTAAATGAAACACAGTTTCTTGTTTTCCTCAAGATGCTGTCAATGCCATTAAATCTGTTTTCAACTTTGTTTCTGCTTCAACTATCAGGTAGGTGACAGATTTAACGTTTACTCCTATAGATGTTGGATTGAAAAATGAGCATGACGTTAAACATATTCCTTTCATGAGACTTTGACAACGTTATAACAGAGTTTTCTCTTCTTTTAGGTGTCAGCTGTGAAAAACTCACTCCAGTTAAACATGAAGAGTCCACTTTAGAAGGCAGCACTGTTACTCTGTCCTACAAATACTCACAAAAAGCAACTGGTGGTGATTATTTCTTCTGGTATCGACAATATCCAGGAAAACCTCCAGAGTTCCTGATCGCTCATTTAGGAACAGGAACTTTAACATCAAATGAAGTACCTGGACTGTCCTTTAAAGTGAGTGAAGATAAAATACAAATGGACCTCTACATCTCTTCTGCTGCAGTAACAGACTCTGCTCTGTACTACTGTGCTGTGAGGCCCACAGTGACAGGAAACCCACAGTCTCTGTACAAAAACACAAGCTGACACTGACAAGCTGCTGAAAGCCTGTTTTCCACTGTTGTACTGAACTTTTTATCTCCACTAGAGGGCGACATTATCAAGTAGGCGGTGCACTACTTCTGCACTGTGTTCAACCATTCTGTCAATAATAACTGCTGCTGTGAAGAGAACAATTCTCACACTGAATGTTGAACATCAGATAGTTTCTCCTGTTGATTTAAACCTTGTTGTAGAGATGGAGCATTGGCTGTGGATTATTCTTGCTGCTCTTTTCTTTGGTAACAGAAACCCTACATGTTTCCTTTCTCAACACTTTTCAAAACATAATCTTCATCATCTTTCATAATTCTTCCCTTCGTCTGCATGTTCTGTTCTTCCACAGAGTGTAAAGGAGAAGACAGAGTGACCCAGCCAACAGCAGATGTTATTGCTAAAGAGGAAGACATGGTTACACTCAATTGTACATTTGATACCAGTGATAGAACTCCCACTTTGTACTGGTACAAACAAGAAGTAAACGGATTTCCCAAGATGATGCTGCAACGTTACTCTATAACAAAAGAAAATGTACAGAAGGACAGAATATATGCTGAGATTAAGGACAAATCATTTCATCTGGTGATCCAGAAACTGCATCTGTCTGACTCTGCTGTGTACTACTGTGCTCTGCAGCCCACAGTGACAGGAAACACCAAAACTCTGTACAAAAACCCTTTGGTGTAAAGATAATGGAATACTCCACAACATCCACTAGAGGGAGTCACAAGAGACATCCACTACCTTTCCTTCCGCTGCTGTTCAATTGGCATTCACACAACCTGACAATTTGTCACTGTGCTTTAAATTGCACAACAGAATACTCCACATCCACTAGAGGGAGTCACACACTGTTGAACTTCAGTGGTTTGGTGTCACACAGTCTGGATTAAAAACAATGAAGTCAGAAAAATCCACTCTTGGAGCTGCTACCTTACCTAGGTGGAGGGGTATGTGAGGTCTGTTGCTTCATGCCCCTGGTAGGGTGACCCATGGCGATCAGGTTCTAGGTGAGGGACCAGACAAAGAGCAGCTCAAAACCCTCTGATGAAGAGGACAAACATCAGAGTCAGGTTTCCCCTGCCCAGACGCAGGTCACAATAGGCTGTGTGAGGAAGGGGCCCTTTTCACCAGTTGCATCTTTTTTTTCCTCTTTCTCCCTTTTGCTTTCTCTCTCTCTCTCTCTCTCTCTCTCTCCTGACCATTTCACCACATCATAAACACTGTTACCAGTAGCGAATGCTGGGCTCACAACGTTGACCCTTTGACAGGGTCCCATGTAAGAGAAGGCACCTTATCCTGGGGACATGTGGAGGGACCTGGTCCCTGAGGAACCAGAACTTCCAAATAAAAAAAAAAAAATCAGCTGGTGTTAAGGAGACATTGTGTTGCAATTGCTTGGTTTGACTTCCCAGGTTGATAAATTCCTCACATATCCCTTCCAGCCCCATGTCTCAATATTTCCCCTTAGAAAAGGATTGAAATGTGCCATTATCTCTAGAATCCAGAGGTAATTTTATTGTGTGGAGACCATAGATGATCATCATCCTCCAGGAAAGGAAGTCCGCTTTCACTCAGAATTTGAATCACTGCAACAACAATGTTTAAACATTTGTTTCCAGTATTGACCTTCTTCTTCAAGCTGTCTTGCATTGGATGCATCCAGAGTTCATTTCTTTCCAGTCTGATACATTAGAGCACATGTGTCAAGCTCCAGTCCTGGAGGGCCGGTGTGGGTGCAGGTTTTTGTTCCAACCAAGGAGCTACACACCTGTTTCTACTAATCAGCCAATACAGCCCTTGCTAAGGACCTTCATTAGTAGAATCAGGTGTGGTACTGCTTGGTTTGAACAAAAGCCTGCACCCACACTGGCCCTCCAGGACTGCAGTTTGACACCCCTGCATTAGAGGGAGCATGCACTTTCTGTGTTCAAGACCCCTCGTATGTTCCACCACTATGTTTCCAATCAGAGAATCCAGATACAAACGCGTTATCATCAGACCTGGAATTTCAGAAATGCCAGGGCAGCAAGGCCAAGGAAAAAAAAAAAGTTGTTTCCTACATAATAATTAAAATCGAACTTATAAATAAAAAGCTAATTAAATGGTCACAAGCCGTTCTGTGTGATAAGCATAAAACATCAAGCAAGGCTGTCCTTTCTATTCACGTCTGTTTTACTAATGTATTATTGCATTAAAGTGATCAGTTAGCACCCATAAAATATGAGACACTTTCTGAAACTAACCTTTTTTGGCACATTACATACTTTTAACAGTTGAAAATTCAAACTTGCAAAGACTTTCATAGAAGAGTCCCTGCAAACATTAGAGTCCCAAGATGAATTACATTCATGCCTTAAAATATGTAGATTGAAGCCAAACCTTATTACAGTTACACAATGTATGAACAAGATACAAAGTGGAGATAGTTATCCTGTATCACATGATCACAGCTATATAAGGTTTTGAAGAACAAGACAAGCAAGAACATCTAAGTCAGATCTGAGGGAGGAGAAAATCTCTGCCTGAAGGACAGAAAACACACATTTCACTGTGGAGTTTAAGAGATGTCTGGTTTTTAAGATGGTGTCAGTGAACTTTAGTCTTTTTCTGGTGTTGTTTCTCATCATACTGACAGGTGAGCAAATTAACTACTATTTTTCCATTGAATTTAAAGGAGTTTCACTGATGAACTTGTTAAATAAAATAGTTATCTTTTTCTTTAGGTGTCAGCTGTGAAACACTCATTTCAGTCACAAAAGAAGAATCCAGTTTAGACGGCAGCAGAGTTCATTTGTCCTGCAACTATTCTAAAGGAGCTGCTGATTATTTGTTCTGGTATCGACAGTATCCAGGAAAACCGCCAGAGTTCCTGATCTCACACACGCCTAGAGGAATCGTCGGAAAAGCTCAAATATCAGGACTGTCTGTTAAAGTGAGTGAAGGAGATAAAACACAAATGGACCTGCAGATCTCCTCTGCTGCAGTAACAGACTCTGCTGTGTACTACTGTGCTCTGCAGCCCACAGTGACAGGAAACATCAAAACTCTGTACAAAAACCTCTGGAGCAAAGACAACAAAATACTCCAGCATCCACTAGAGGGAGTCACACACTGTTAAACTTCAATGGTTCAATGTTGATTTGTTGTAGTGGAGATAAAACAAAAAAATGTCTAGGACTAATAGCTGGGGACAAAATCTCTCCTAAACAAGATGAAGTCAGTGGAACAGAAGGAGAATCTGTTCTGTTCTGAGAAAAGTTCATCTGTGATGGCCTTCAAACAAAAGAAGGTCCTTTTCTTTGAACCCATCCAGAGGAATAGATACAAGACAATGTCTACCACATCTAAAAGAAAACTTGTAGCATAAAAAAGTACAAGTTGACAAGTGGGTTTATCTTTCAGATCTTCATGAAATCACAAGATTTTAAGTCACAAAACGTCCTTCTCCAAGCCAATGCGCTCTCATTCATAATGGAAACTCCTTATTTTACATGTGTGATGTACCAAGCTTTAATGTGCTGGTCAAGCTTTCAAAATAGAATGCAATGCTGGACGTATGTCAAAGGAACTTCTACCAGAGGTTGTTCTAATCAAGCTCAACCAACCAGCTGTTGATTATTCAGAGGAACACATTTTAGCTCTTACTGGTGCTGACTGCACTTTAGCATTCAAGGGAAAAAGAAGGTTCATCTGATGAACTAAATCAGAGTTGAATATTTATTCAATTATTTGCTTAAGTGGGGAACTCTTCGAAACTCGATGAACAGATTCTCAGCGTTGCTCAAGAGTCCCCCCCTTGCCTGTATGGTTTCAATTGTTGAAAGCGCTCCAGAAAGTCATGAACACAGTTTAGAAAATCATCAGTTGCCCCCTCCCCTCACTGGATGACCTTCACAGTGCCCGCTGTGTCAAAAAAAAAAAAAAAAAACAGAGCACTATGAAGGACATGTCTCACCTCGGACACTCCTACTTCCAGCTGCTGCTGTTATTCAGAAGATACAGGATGTTCAAATACCACACAAATAGACTCAAAAATAACTTCTACCAAATAGCAATAACCTCCCTTAATACAATGCCATGAGAAATATGAATGCATTATGTTCATATGGTCATATGAATATAGTGCATATGTACAACAATGGGCAGTGGAATGGGATTGTGATTGTGTGATTGTGAATGGGATTGTGCAATGACTGTGTGTACCACTGTTTTTTTTTTCATTTTTATTTATTTTACTTATTTTGTTTTATATTACTTTTATTTCTCTAATTTATGATTATACGTTTTTAACTTTGTTGTACATGCTATATTCAATGACAAGGACTATTCTATTCTACTCAGGATACACCGTGCAAAATGTACATAATGTCATCCCAAAAAAGGTGTGTTTTGGCACCAAACAAGCTTTCTGTCCACATCCTCATGTTGTTCTCCATGCCTTATGTGTTTTAAAATATAGAGTTTGTATTTATAACCATCCATATGTGTGGGATTATTTAAAGCCTCTGACATTGAACCCATACCAGTTCCTAACAAGTGGTGTCAGCATTTAACAGCCCTTATCCTCCTTAAGAATTTGGTTCATTACAATATATAATAGTGTCTCAGTGTATTATCTGACATTTTGATCTCCACTATTGACATATGACAAACATTGAATCAAGTATGTCTATGCACTGTTCTACATCACAGACTCATGGTTTGGTCCTATTATTATTATAAAAAGAAGTTTCTCTGTTCTCTGAGTGCTTCTGGTGTACCACAGGGTTCAATCCTCAGTCCTCCTTGTTTCAGTTCACATTTTATTGATGGATCTAAGAGTGCTGTTGCTCCACACCTTCTTATAGTCAGGTGATTCTTAAACTGAGATCCTGTAACTAACATTCTGCAAAACAGATTAAATCCTGTGGAAAACATTTGTTAATGTTAGGTTTGCTGCTCCTAGTCTGGGTGGAATATTTAAAAACTTGTTTTCCTTTCATCTGAAAAGGTGATTAGCTACCTTTCCGTAACTCCAGTTATAAAGAAATAAAAATTCCTTCTCAACTCCTTCTCAACTGCTACGAGTCTATTAAACAGGAGGAAGTGTAACTGAGAGAAGTTTAAATACAGATCTAAGAGGAGAGGAAGAGGTTCAGGGAGGAGCTAAGCTGTAACTGATCTATAGAAGAGAGAAACATCCATATTCAGCAGAATTCAATACACAAACATTACCTTCATTCAACATGCTGTTCGTACAAAACTATTTATTTGCTTCAATAGTTGTGATTCTCTCAGGTATGTTAGATTCTGTTTTATAAAGGATAATTACTAATACTAAATGAATGTGATTACTTTAATGAGTCTTTAACAACACATAATTAGAAAGTTATTTCTTCCTTTAGGTGTCTGCTGTCAACTCACTCCAGTCAACAATGAAGAGTCTAGATTAGAAGGCAGCACTGTTACTCTGTCCTACAAATACAACAGACTTCCAACTCTTCTTAATCATTTCTACTGGTATCGACAATATCCAGGAAAGGCTCCAGAGTTCCTTCTCTCTCATTACGGAACAGGAAAAGCATTATCAGATAAAGTACCTAGACTGTCTTTTAACATGAGTTACGATAGAACCCAAATGGACCTCATAATCTCCTCTGCTGCAGTGACAGACTCTGCTGTGTACTACTGTGCTGTGAGGCCCACAGTCTTTCAGGGCCCACAGTCTCTGTACAAAAATCATTGGAGCAAAGACAACAGAATACTCCACAGCATCCACTAGAGGGAGTCACATGCTGTCACACTTCAGTGGGTTGGTAACAGTCTGTTTTTCTTCCTGTTAAGAAACAAATGAAGCAACACAATGTTTTCAGAATATAAAAAAAAAACAACAGCAACATAATTCAAAGTGCTTCACATTAAACATTGAAAGCATCAAGACAATTCAAAAGACAATTTTAAAAAATTAGGGATGGGACTTGATTAAAAAAATAAACTAATTACTTGCAGGTTTTGTAATCAATTAAAAATTAATCACAATTAATTGCATAGCAAAATTTGCCCGCAAAAGGTTCCAAATAAATGCAGGATAATTTATTTTAAAAAAAAAAAAAATCAACAAAGAAGACATAGACATGACCTCTGACGCTGTATGGCTTAGGTTTATTTTCATTTAGAATAGCTACATGTTAACATATTAACATGTTAACATACCGCATTTTGTTCTGTGCGGCACAGGATCACGCCTTCGCGTTTTCTTTTCTTCAGCGTCTCCTGACCTCAAATGACCTCAAAAAAACTTAGAGCACTATTACTGTTGTAGCAGCAGCTGTGTGCATCATTAAAACTGTCCTGAACCATGACATGGTGACTGATTAACGTTCTGCATCGCTTGGCATGCAAACTGCAATAAAATACGTTAATATATTTAATGCATTATTTTCATTGTAGTTAATTAATTAATTAATTGAAATGTATGCATTAATGTCCCGCTCTTAAACAAATAAATAAAAATAAGAATCCAGTTATAGTTAGGCCAGCTGACAGCAGTGTCTATTCTGAGTAAATTTCATAAAAGAAATAAATGTTTCCAGTGCGATGTCACAGCTGTGTGACGTAGTGTGATTTTGCTGTGTCTTGGGAGTAAGGATGATTTCTTTTTTTTCTCATTTTTTAAAATGATTTATACATGATGGGGCTGAGCTCTGCCAAATCGAGTCCTTTCAGCAAATTTCGGATCTCCTGGGGGTTGCAGCTATGAGAGCAGTATCTCTTGTATTTGCTCTGGGCGAGATGCTTGATGGTGATTCTTCTCACAAGGTCTTGGGGTCGGGGTGGGCTTCACTTGGACAACGGGGAACCCCCTTTTCTGCCATTCACAGTTTTTCTAATGTCCTTTTGAATCCTAGTCTTCAGACTCCTTAGGGATCTGGTTCTGACTTCAGGAACTTACCCAATAAGTCCACGATGTGGTTTCTTCCTTACCTTTAAGGAATCCATCAAGGTGGAGATTATTTTGCCATGACCGAGCCTCCAAGTCTGGAGGCTCCTGATGTCTCCCAGGGCCTGGTTAATCTCCTCTCTAAATTCAGTCCTTCTAAATGCCTCTTAGTGTAGACCAGAACAAGCGTAGCTCACTCTGTACCTCGCCAGATTAACTTCGGCAGGGCTAGGCGAATCAACCCTAAAATCACTGTTACACCCCATGGCTACTTTTTTTCACATTTTGTGTTCATTTCACCTTGCGCTTTACTGAGTATCTTCCCTTCTATATTCCAACAGCTGCACTTTCATATTAAATCACATGGATCCAGGGAAATAATACATTTGGAAGGGAGGGTGTTCAGCCATTTTCTCTACTTCAGCACTGGAAGATCTTCCTGGAGCACTTTGAGGAGGCCACCGAGAGGAAGTGTGTTGAGCTGGTAGAAGACTGCCAGAGTAAGTCCACTAAACATCCTGTCTATCACAGGGGCCAGTAGGTTAAGGGCCATCAAGTTGGCCACAAAGCAGCAGAAGTTGACTCTAGGTGGCTTTGGATCAAGAGAGTAGAGCCGTGGGGAGGATAACACTACCTGGACACAATGTATGTAACAAGAAATTTCAAGATTCTTAGGTCAAACAGTTGTTTTACTGAGAAAATAGAAAGAAATGAGGTAGATGGCTATGATAGCTATGAAGTATGTTTCATATCAATGAAAGAGTGTTACATAGCTGAGAGGCTTCCATAAAAGATTCACTTTCTTCTCATTCCATTATCATCTATGAAATGTAGTCAAGATCATGGATCATTCAGCTGTAAATCAGTGATACCTTAACTAATGAGTGTAATTTCAAAAAGCACATAGAAGACATTATAAAGGGGTGTTCACACCGGACAAAAATTTGCGCGACAGCGCAACAAGATTACATGTTAAGTCAATGGGAAAACGCGATTTTTCGCGGCGCGACATGATGGACGCGAAATGGCGAAAAATCGCGCTTCGCGACGTGAAATTCGTCTGTCTCGTCAAGTTGAAAATATTGAACTTTTCTGGCGAATTCGCAGGAATTAGCGCGACAACCAATCAGCGTTGAGATTCGCTCCACGTCTCCATGACAACGAGAAATTCACTTATCGCCAGTTTCAACAGACTTCAACGGACAACGGAGCCACGCCGTCCAGGCAGAGTTCCTACCGGAGCTCCGGTAGAAACCAGCCGAGCTCTGTGCACCTCCAGAGGGTACCCAGAAATGATGGTGGAGCTTCGGACTTTCAGAGCTGTACAACGCAGTGACAGTGTTGACCACACACATGGATGATGAGAAAATGAAACAGACAGGGACACGATGACGCAATCTGGCGAATTTTCGCAAAACAGCGCGACAAATTTTAATTTATCCCGCGACAAAATTATGTTTGCCGCGTGACAAAATCGGGTCCATCGCGCGAAAAAATCGCGTCCGGTGTGAACACCCCTTTAGAGTTGTTAGAGCAGGGAGGAGATTAAAAGGAGGAGCAAAACTGTCACTGAAATACAGAAAGACATACATTTCACTGAGGTGTTTCATCCTAAACTTGTTTTTGTCAAGATGGCCACAATGCAATTAATCAACTTTGTTTCTGATCACACTAATAGGTAGGAGACAGATTTAATGTTACCTACCTTTGATTTTACCTTATTTCATTCAAAATCAAGCATGAAGTTGAACATATTCCTTTAACAAAAGTTTTACATGTTATTTCTTCCTTTAGGTGTCAGCTGTGAAGATCTCACTCCAGTCAACAATGAAGTGTCCAGTTTAGAAGGCAGCACTGTTACTCTGTCCTACAATTACTACAAAATTGCAACAGTTGATTATTTCTTCTGGTATCGACAATATTCAGGAAAACCTCCAGAGTTTCTCATCTCTCATTATGGAACAGGAAAAGCAATATCAGTTACAGTACGTAGACTGTCATTTAAAGTGAGTGAAGATAGAACCCAGATGGAGCTGCAGATCTTCTCTGCTGTAGTAACAGACTCTGCTGTATACTACTGTGCTGTGAGGCCCACAGTGACAGGAAATGCCCAAAATCTGTAAGAAAAACCTCTGAAACAAGAACAAGGGAATACTACCCAACATTCACTAAAGGGAGTAACATGCTATTAAACTGGTGTCAGTCTAGATGTGTTGTAGTGGAGTTAAAAAATACAGCAGAAAACACTACAGCTAAAACATATTTAAATGATTGTATAAAGTCTTGTGAGTGTGAAGTTTCGTTTAGACTAGACTGATGTGAAGTCGCCTCTGTACTTTTGGTCGTCGCTCCTTGCTGCAAGTAAAAGAAACCACTTTAATCTTTAAACGATTTGGTCTCTTAGGTTATTTTAAAGACGTGAAAATGTCAAAATAACACTACTACTCATTAATTTAGATGCAGTTCTGTAGTTGACCAGAGGTCAAGGTCAAATATAATATTTTCAACACTGAAATGTGTGGTAAATCACAGAGGTGACGTCGTTGATTGCCTTAAATAAAAGACAATGGCTTTGTTAAATGCCCTAGGTAGTGGGCACACCCCAGAGGCAGTGAGCCTTAGAGAAGAATTCCAGGAAACAGAGTAAAAGCAAATGGAATACTTCATTTGGACTGTGGAGGAAAATCTGCCTGGTGACTGAGACTGGGTGTGTGACAGTTCTCTATACAGGACACATTTCAGCCTATTCCACTGACATCGTCGTCTAGGCATGTCGGGTGTACATCCACTCTTCCTAAAAGAGATTTCCATCCCTCTTTTGCTTTATAATGATGACTGTGAGACTGTGAACCTATTGGGTCAAAGGTCAAGACAAATGGGCTTTCTCTATTTTACCATAGTCTGTCTATGTGTGAAAGGAAGTTAAACTTGACATCTCTACTTGTTTCATAATAACGATGACTATAAAGATAACATTATCATTGTGAGATGAATGTATATAATGTACTGATGTATGATGTGTTATGCTGATATTGCTGATGATGCTGTTTGCTATTTTAGATTATGTTTTTATTATGCAATGCTTTATAGAGGACATATTCCAAAATGAGACCTATATCTACCTAATACTTATGTTGATTTTAAGCTTGCGGCTTATTTTCATCATCAGCTGATTTGTTGTATAGTGATGGAATAAATAATTAGCTCTTTCTTGTGTTTCTAACACACGAAAAATGTGATCAGCTACCTTTCAGTAACTCCAGTTACAAAGAAATAAAAATCCCTTCTCACCTCCAGCTGATACCAAATGCTTCTAATAGTCTGTTAAGGAGGACATGTAACTGAGAAGTGAAAACACGGAACTAAGAGGAGATGGAGAGATTCAGGGAGGAGCTAAACTGTTACTGATTTATAGAGGAGAGGAACTTCAGAACAAACATTAATAACTTTATTCAACATGCTGCTAGTGCAGAACTCTTTAATTGCCTCAATAATTCTGATCATTATCTCAGGTAATTTTATTAACATGTATTACTAATCGTACATGACTGTGACTTTGTCATCATGTAATAACAGAGTTATTTCTTCCTTTAGGTGTCAGCTGTGAAGTAATCACTCCAGTCAAAAATGAAGAGGCCAGTTTAGAAGGCAGCACTGTTACTCTATCTTGTAAACATTTTCAAGGATATTATTTATTCTGGTATCGACAATATCCAGCACAAACACCAGAATTCCTCATCTCTCATACATCAATTGGAGATGTACTAACAAATACAGTCTTTGGTCTGTCTGTGAAGGTGGGACAAGATAAAGGCCAAATAGACCTGCTGATCTCCTCTGCTGCAGTAACAGACTCTGCTGTGTACTACTGTGCTGTGAGCCCCCACCGTGACAGGAAACACCAAAACTCTGTACGAAAACCTTTGGAGAAAAGACAATAGAATACTCCACAACATCCACGAGAGGGAGTCATATGCTATTTAATTTCAGTGGTTTGATGTCAATCAGTCTACATTAGATTAGTTATAGCAGAGATAAACCAAATACAAAAAAACACTACAAATAAAATGTGTAAACACAGTCTCATAATCTTATAATTTATTGTAGCAGCAAATCCTCTGACGTTTCCAGCTCAAATTCAACACTGTGGATCCACTAGTTTTTGAGGCACAGGCCAAATGCGTGGCCTGCCAACAGTCCTGACATCAACATCTCAGGGATCATCTTGGGTGGACTCATTTTGTTAGAGTAACCAACACAAACATAGATGGCTGACTTGCCATAAATCCTCCAAATGTTAAATGAGCAAAACACAGTGCCCTCACAATGGGGCAGTATTTAAATGGAAATGATCAAGCTTTCCAATGGTATAAATCATATTGCCAAGAAGCATTGATGATGGTTGAGGATGTTTCATTAATAAGTAATTACAATATTTATATCTAAATTTTTTTTTATAGAAATATCGCAAGAAAATGCAATTTTGAAGAACTGCAACAACACAATATTCCCTTTCCCCACATATGTCATGTCCTGATAGAAACTTTAATGTGCTGCATTATTTTAAAACATTGGTACATTTCAATTTAATTCAGATGCTCTTTTGGTAATGTGGTCATTAGATGATGTGTGCTGGTTGAGCAGAATTAAACATGCTGCCTTAAGACATTTAGTTGTGTTCTTTGGAAGGTGTAGGAAATACAGGGCGCATCAACCTACGGAAGCTCAGAGCTGCCAACCCCTAAAATATATTTGGCTCAGTATCACGTTATAACGTGATAAGTATCACGTTATATCGTGATACTTATCACGTTATAACGTGAAATTATCACGTTATAACGTGAAATTATCACGTTGTGAAGTGAAATTATCACGTTATAACGTGATGTGAAATTATCACGTTATAACGTGATGTGAAATTATCACGTTATAACGTGATGTGAAAGTATCTTATGAAAGTATTTTATGATACACAAATATCACGTTATTTCGAGATATGCAACTATCACGTTGTTTCATGATATGTGGCAGCTCTGAGGTAAACTCATCCGGAATCCTCAATGCTGCAAATAGAAGAACCTTAATTAAAATGTAAACCGTCCTCTTAACTAGATGGATAACATTGATCTCTATGCGCAGCGGCAGCTGAGCGGGTGAACAAACATCCCTCTCAGTCACGAAGAGAACAACAACCCGCATATGCGCAGAACCTCCAGTTTTCTTCATCAATCATCCTTGCCGGCCGTAATGGTCATATAGCGCCACCTAATGGAGAAACACTTATTTGCCCACTAATTTCTTCTGCTTTACAACACCTCTTCTTCTTCGCTCACATAAAAAACTACAGGTGCACCGCCAATAATAGTCCCCGGTAATTCACTTCCGTTGTGGAGTTTTCTTTTATTTGTTATGAAGCAGAGGTAATTAGGGGGCATTGATTGTTTATCCAGTGGGTGACGCTGTGTGATCATTGTGGCAAGAAGGTTTACTGAAGAAGAGTGAAGTTTCTGCGCATGTGCGCGTTGTCGTTCTCCCCGGGACTGGAAGGAATGTATTGATGTTGTCTATCGATAAAAAGTGAAACTCAACATCTGCGTTTGGGACCTTTGTTTTGACAAGTTACCACAGTCAGCATGCTACTCTCCGAAGGATTTTCAGCCATGATTCTCAAATAAACGCCAGAGATTGAACCATGACGTGAAGTGAAACGGAAGCGCGCCGGTTTACGGCAGTTTACCTCAGAGCTGTTACATATCATGAAACAACGTGATAGTTGCATATCTCGAAATAACGTGATATTTGTGTATGAAATAACGTGATAATTTCACATCACGTTATAACGTGATACTTTCACATCACGTTATAACGTGATACTTTCACATCACGTTATAACGTGATACTTTCACATCACGTTATAACGTGATAATTTCACTTCACGTTATAACGTGATAATTTCACATCACGTTATAACGTGATAATTTCACTTCACGTTATAACGTGATAATTTCACGTTATAACGTGATAAGTATTACGATATAACGTGATACTTATCACGTTATAACGTGATACTGAGCCAAATATATTTTAGGGGTTGGCAGCTCTGAGCTTCTGTATCAACCAGGTTGGGATATAGATGGGTTATAAAGTGTGTAAACGAACCTGAAGAAATTTTAATTAGTTAATGTTGCTGAAGTGAATTTGAATTTTGTTTAATTTAATGTTAACAAAGATCCAATTTTATAGACAAAAGCTCTTATTTATAGTCGCTATAGTCACTTAACATATGCAACAAAAGCTTTTGCTACGTGATATCAATGAGCTCCAAACGCACCTGCTGCATTCTGGTACAGGAACAAAAGAAAAACAACAACAACAAAAAAGTCTGTTACATACAGTTCGAAATATATTATTATAATATAATAATAGGTGTGTTTTTTACCTCTTTTTTGACTCTCTTTAGTTTTTTTACCTGGTGTAAGGGGGAAGCATTGATTCATCAGACCAACACGTTACCTCTATGCAGAACTTCTCACTGTGATGAACATCCTTCATTAGCAGCAAGTCTGGGGCACACGTCGGAGCTGGTTATTGTTTGTGGTGTTTATTTAGCAACGTTATTACCTCCCCTCACAATTTTCAGGTTGTAGATGTCACCCACAGCAGTCAGTATTTGTTATCTTATTCAGTTTAAAATGTTTCAAAATGACTTGGTCCAGTGGTGGCTCCATGTTACTGTTTGCTAGCATGCTGCTAGCATGCTCCCTGTTAGAAGCTGCATCACAGCAGCATTAAGCCTAGTTTATACATCTCCGTACGTAGCTACAAAGACCCGTAGGTTGTAGGCTGGTGAGCACCTCCAAAAAAATCCTTTTCTCTTTGATATCAATGAGCTCAAATGAGCTTCAAACATACATGCTCCATCCCGGTTGTCTGAGTATTAGGGCCAGGCAAAAAGAAAAAAAATAAATAAAAAATAAAGCCCAGTACACACAATCCAGAAATGTGTTTTATTTATGGGAAATTCTTTGGCTGTTTTCTTTTTTTTTCATGGATTCCGTATACCAACACGTTCCCTCTACGCAGAACTACGGATGCACAATCCATCGAAGATATAGCTATGTACGTAGAAGTATAAGCTTTACACTGCCTCACTGGGCTATTTATAAGTTACAAAGGCAGTATGTGCAGTGTGACGTGTTGATGATTATATCCGATGATTCTTTTATATTGTATTCATATCCGATGATTCTTTTTACATTATATGTTCTTTATGCATTATATTCAGTGTACTTTACAGTATATTCAATGTTCTAATGTTAGACTAGATTCGAGGCTTCATATTAGACCTTGGGCCGTACATGGACACATGTTATACCGAGTGATTTAGAGTGTACTCCTATGCAGCTGGATTTGCAGTCAAGAACTAAAAGGGTCACGAGAAGGCCAGGCCATGAAGAGTTCAGTTAAAAACGGGAAGACTCACATCTCACTTCTCTGTCTGTCCTAAATCCTCTGTCTGATAAACAATTCCATGTATGGTAAAGGATGTATGTAACCGAATGTATGCAAATGATGTCAGAGGGGCGTAAGGTTGATTTTAATAAAACGAGCCGCGACACAACGGGCTTCAGAACTGTTCGTGGCACACAGAAGGTCAATTCCATCTGTATGCACAGCACTTCTCTCGTTGCAACGGTGAAATAGAAAGAGCGTACTACCAACAGTGCAGCACAGGACACCTTTTGAAAGCTTATTGCGGATACTTTGGGAGCAGGACTAAAAAAATCTGTCCCACGCAGACCTCTACGTTATTCCAGTCAATAACACCACTGTGTCCATGAAACACGCTGCAACAACAAACTAGTTTTGAGCTTCTTATGTATTGGCTCAACAAGAAAAATCAACATCATGTTTTTTGTTTTAGTTCATAAGTTCATAAGTTTTATGAATTGTGACACATAGTATTGGAATTATGCTCAACCAATGAACAACATTAAGTTAAGAGAATTAAGAGGTGTGAATTAGGTGGTGTTTAGAGGTGTTAGAGGTGTTTCTGACATGGGGAGGGAGAGAATTCCAGAGGCGGGGGGCAACATGACTGAAGGAGCGATGGCCGAATGTCTGAAGGTGGGCAGCAGGAACAGATAAAGTGGTTGATGAGGAGGAGTGGAGTGGGCGTGGGGCGTTGCAAATGTGGAGTAAATCAGAGATGTAGGGGGGGCAAGGTGATCCAGGGCTTTAAAATGAGTAGTAGTAGCTTGAAGGTGATGCGGTGACGGATTGGCAGCCAGTGGAGTCGGTGGAGGATGGGAGTGATGTCGGAAGAAGCGGGGGTTTTGGAGATGATCCGGGCTGCAGCATTCTGGACTAGTTGGAGTTTGCGGAGGGTTTTGAGGGGGAGACCGGAGAAGAGGGAGTTGCAGTAGTCGAGGCGGGACATGACAAGAGAATGGACGAGGATGGAGGCTGAAGCAGGTGTGAGGGAGGGGCGGAGGCGGTTGATATTGCGGAGGTGGAAGTAGGCTGTCTTGGTGATGTGGTTGATGTGGGCCTGGTAGGATAGGGTGGAGTCTAGGATGATGCCTAGGCTCTTGACCTGTGCTGAGGGGAAGATTGTGATGTTGGTGAGGGAGAAGGTGAGGTTATGGGCGGTGGAGAGTGTGGATTTGGTTCCGACGAGAAGAATCTCAGTTTTATTGCTGTTTAGTTGGAGTGAATTAGAGGCAAACCATGTGTTTAGATCATCCAGACAGTGTACAAGGGAAGTGGGGGGAGAGGAGGCGGAGGGTGAGGTGGAGAAGTAGAGTTGGGTGTCGTCAGCATAGGAGTGAAAATGGATATTGTGTTTCCGGATTTCCTAGTGTAGGCTGAGAAAAAATTTCTGCACTTACACATCAAAATTACCATTCTATAAACTAGTTTCCTTGCTGTAAACATGTGCGTGTGTTCATTTGTCAAAAAAACTGACAGCAATCCCTGATGGTCCTGCTGTCTCTCCCTTGTCTTATACACTGATCTGCATGGTCCCATCTCTCGACTCCCAACTCCATGCCGCTGGATTCCTGGGGATAGTAAAGCGGCCAAGGAAAGACAGGACCGCAGAGTACTTTGAATTCTTTTCTGTCCCTGCTGCTGCCCCACTCCATGTCACTTTATGCCAGAAAAACCAGGGGCTATGCTAATGCTAACATTTAGTTGCTAACGAATAGCTGCAAACAAGCAACAGATGCATATTAACAGAATTTACCGGATAAACCAGCCACCAGATTTACTCTAATCCACACCTGCTCCTTTTTTATATCCGTCTCTTTAAAAGGAGACAGGAGGTGTCATAGAGCGCCAGGTGAGCTGTTACGGCAACAATTAGCTTGACCACCATTTTCTCAGCAAGTGATCGACCGGGACACTGCCCCCTGTTTGACTGTCACAATGTCCGCAATGTCCCTACAAAAGTTCAAAAGTTTTAACTCACTCACACACTGTCCAGAGTTTCGTGGCATTGCATCCAATCGCATCATGTAAACATGTATATCACATCACCCGGTGAAAATCTTTGCATTAATTTTAATCTTCTAAAAAGACAGCTTCCAGTATTTTTTGCAAACAATGGATATTTACTGAGACAAGTGACAAAACTTAATACAAGTACACCTCAAGATACTTTAAAATCATTCGCACTGCTCTATGAACAAATCTATGCAGCATACACATTCAGCATACACATTCAGAGCACCTTGGGATATCTGTTACTCCAGGATTTTGGGTTCTCCCATTACCATTTTAGTCTTCTTGTGGTCAGATGATGCTGTGGTGTGGTTACAAATGATAGCAGCAGTCATTACTTGGCTATCAAGGCCTGCTTCAAATTCAAAGTCGCAACTAATGGCTTCATTAATGGACAATAAATCATTTAGTATGGACTATTTGACTACTGACTTCATGGAAAGGGGCTGCAGGGCATCTGAATTGCAATAAGTTTAATTAAATACTTACCATCTCTATACATAATGGATTAATTTTTAGTGATGTATGAAAGTTTATTGCTGCAAAAAGCTCACAAACCTTTGATGTTGGCATAATATTACATAAGATACTCTGCACCCTTTATCGATGACTGTGCCAAAATTGATGCACGTCTTAATAACTTTTCAATAACATTTTAACTGCAGACGTATCACAATAAAAACAAATGGCTGAAGTAGTCTAGGTCTACATGAACAAATCAGTTAAAAAAATAGGAAAAACAAATCACCAATACATTTTATTTCAACAGCACCTTTAAGTATAATGCCATAAAACAGAATAAAAGTGTGTGAATGGGGGTGATAATAAGAAGAGTACATGAGTGAGGTAGTGGGGGGCTTTGGGGTGTTACTGCTGATGTTATTTATTGCAACTCCATCTACAGAATCTCTTCTTCTTCTTTCTGTTCCCTCCAAAGGGAAAAGACAGCTGTTTTAAGTTTTTCAGCTCAAAACTCTGAATTCATCTGGTTTTCCTCTGTTAGGTGTTGGATTTCTAGCTGGTATTTTAGTTCTTTCTTAGAGACATGTTTATTGTAGCTCTGTTCCTTCTCAGAGTTCTACCTGTAGCAGTGTTCTTGCTCAGAGAGTTCTCTTCTGGTTTCCTTCAATGGCAGCAAGCTTCCATTCAATGTTCTTCTTTTCTTCCAACAGTTTCAAGAAAGGAGCTCTTCAACATTCTCTCTCCTGTTCCTCCCTATGCCCTCTCACCTCCATTGCCCCTCAAGGAAGGGCAAGAGATACAGTTCAAAGCAACAAAATTAACAAATTGATTTAATGTTGGTCACAGGAGGTTAAACAATATTTTAAAACCGGGCCACCGGTAAAGACCCCCTGACCAGGGCTGAGGTTTATCAGTGAACATCAGTGTGGAGTGGGGGACACCACACTCATACATGACACACACTCAAAAAGTGAAGTGCAAAGAAACTGAAATCCAGGACCACAGCACAAGATGGGGTTTTCATGTGGTTGAAATGTGAATATGGTGCGAAGGATTGTCTCATTGCAAAAGACTGCAAATAGTTATTTCATTAATGTATAATGATGCTTGTAACCAGGACACCATTTTGATTGAAACCTAGGTCTCAGTGGATTTTCTCTGTTTAAATAAAGGTAAAATAAAAATAAATAAAGCAACCTGCTGTTCTCTCAAAATTATTGTGGCTCAATCCTCAGTCATCTTGTTTTCAGTTCACATGTGACTGATGGATCAAAGAGTGTTTGTCTATAGTTTCAGTACATTGAGTCTTAAATGGAGCTCCTTTATGTTCTGCCATAAATTAAACCTGAAACTGTCCAATGATGACAGATGATGGCTAAGGTGATTAGATACCTTTCTATGTGTCCAGTTGTAAAGGAATAAAAAAAAAGAAAAACACAGACCATCAGCTGATACAAAATGCTGCTACCAAATTGTTGGAGGAAGGAGGAAGAGTAGCTGAGAAAAGTGAAACAGATCTCAGAGGAGATAGAGAGAAATAGGGAGGAGCTAAACATTTACTGGATTATATAAGAGGTGATGTCCCACATTCAGCAAAATTCAATACACAAACCACAAACAACCATTCAACATGTCAGTGCAGAACTCTTTATTTGCTTCAATTACTATAATCATTCTGTCAGGTATGTCTGAATATGTATTGTAATGTTTATTACTAATAGTATATTCATGTGATTAATTCTTTGGGTCTCTGACAACATAACAGGGTTATCTCTTCCTTTAGGTGTCAACTGTGAAGATCTCACTCCAATCAGCAATGACGTATCCAGATTAGAAGGCAGCAATGTTACTCTGTCCTACCAATACTCAAAAAAGGCAACTGGTGATGTTTTCTTCTGGTATCGACAATATCCAGGAAAACCACCCGAGTTCCTCATCTCTCACTCTGCTTCAGGAGTTGTACAACTTAATCCAGTGTCTGGACTGACGATTACAGTGGAGCAAAAACAAATCAACATGATGATCTCCTCTGCTGCAGTAACAGACTCTGCTGTGTACTACTGTGCTGTGAGGCCCACAGTGACAGGAAACATAAAAACTCTGTACAAAAACCTCTGGAGCAAAGACAACGGAATACTCCACAACATCCACTAGAGGGAGTCGCATGCTGCAAAATTGCATGATTGATTTCCTATTGACTGAAGTTGCTCCAGTTGATTCCTCACTCACTGTGTGTGTGTATGTTCATGCTGCAGCAGCATTGTCACTCAGTTTGTATATATGACACCTAAAAAATTACAATTATTGTATCAGTCCAAGGTTGTGTAGTTGGTAGCACTGTTGCCTCACAACAAGAAGGCTGCAGGTTAAAGGACCTTGTGTGGAGTTTGCATGTCCTGCTTCTTTGAGAATTCTTTGGGTTCTCTGGATCCCTCCTTCTTTGAGACCCCAAATTGCCTGTAGGTGTGTGTGTGTGTGTGTGTGTGTGTGTGTGTGTGTGTGTGTGTGTGTGTGTGTGTGTCTGTGTGCCTCACAGCAGTCTGGCAACCTACCTGTTTAGTATCCCTGCCTCTTACCGAAAGTATACTGGGATTGGCTACAGCAGACCCCTGTGACCTGAGTGAGGAATAAAATGGATGGATGGTGTTAGTCCAACTAAAAGCCCTGCTTTAAAAGTACATGTAAACTACTTAGCTGGACTGAAATTGAAGTTATTAAAGTGGACTAACACAGCCAGTTAATGAAAAAAAAAAAAAAAAACTTAGATTTTTCTGGCCTAAAACAGTTATTTAAGTTGGCAAAACTTACAATTTGTAATTATTGACATTTAGGGCAATAATGTAAGTTAACCCAACAAAGCAAGCCAGTTGTATACTCCAGAACAAGTTGGTGAGTTGGTGTTACTTATATCTTTATGTTGGGGTTTGAAACAATGGACAATAGTTCTGCCAACTCTTATTCATTTGTTGTGAAATGCGGGAAAGCCAACTTTCTGAGTTGATGCTTGAAGTCTCATTGTGGCTCCTTCCAGCTAGAGTGTACACACAGGTAAGTTCTAACCAACTTTTAATTAAACAAAATTAAATGATACAACAGTTTTATTGAGTTTTGTTGTTTGGTAACTTAGTTTGTACGTAGGCACCATACACAGTTTCAATATTTATTCAAAAACAGCTTTTCACTCTTTAGCTAAAGCTAGCAGCTAGTGGCTAACTGATGCTAACGGTGCTTCATCAGTTAGCTGACATTCCATGTCATTTTTCAGAAGAACTGGCAGTGTGGTCTCAGTAATTGACTACGTTGAGAAAGTGGTGATTAGCAAATTAATGTCAAATTATGACGTAGTTCTTCCCTGAAGCCCCCGCCGGTGCTTCACATCTTGGTACCTAGAACATTATAGGTCTTTTGAACTTGGAGTGTGCATCTATGCAGACATTGAGATTTTTGATACTCAGGCTCTCAATCATCATCCATTGATTGCCTACACAGTGGGAGGGAAGGTCCTGGTCACTCCAAAAGTGTGCCTGCTCCATTGAAGTGACACAGTATGGTGAGTGAACTCTGATCACACATTATAGGCAAAACTCTGTTATTCTCACTCAAATTTCCCATTTTCTCCAGTTGAGGCACGATGCTGTCCCATCCTGTCCATAATTTTATAATGAAACATTTTCTGTATGAATTTCTGTTTTACTTCCTGTGCTTCCTGAGTTGATTTCCTAATTTGTTTCCCCCATGTCCTGTTTACAATCACTTTTTATCTGTGTGTTTAGATTTTGTTTTCACTCAGTTCATTGTTGGATCATGGTGTATGCTGCAGGTTTGATCTGCTTGTTAGAAGAACATTTTTTAAGTTTTTTTGTGTTTCTGTTAGTTTGTGTTTTCCCTTCTGAGTTGCTTTCCTGATTTGTTTCATCCATGTCTTGTTTCTGTGTCCTCTTTGTATTCATACATTATTTGGTTTGATTTTCATTTCATTTGATTTGCTTATTGGAAGCACATATCTCATTTATTATAATGATGATTTGCAGGTAGAACACAAGACTTATTTATGAATTTAACTTTCAAGAAATTGCTTTAAAAATCTCTGCAACTTAACCCCTCTGTTTTTTGTCCTTGTTTCTTGTAACACAGGCTGGATTATTGCTGCTGGTGAAAATCTCCCCAAAAATGTCCCGTAAAGTGGCCCTTCCTGAAGTGCCTGTTGAGCAGTTGCAAAACATTCTTCAGGAAAATCTTCAACTCTAAGGCAGCTTCACTCTACAATATGAGGATCCCAACTTTAACAATGCTCTCTGCAATTTAATTGACATTCATGAGTTGCCATCTGAGCGTGCTATCTTGCACATTCTTTGGGAAGAGTCTACCCATGTTCGAGAGTCAGACTCTATAGATTCAGTGTCTTCCCTGGACACAGCCAGTGTATCCAGCAGAGAGTCACTCCAGAGACCCTCAGCGTTTATCAAGAACTACCTGTGGAGTGTATCAGAGTGGCTTTCACCTTTTCCCATCCCATCCTTCTCCTACGATGTGGAATTGAAGTTGAGCAAAGGAAATACATAGTGACATATGAACAGACCAAAAAATGCATCAGCTTAACAAGAGACATAAAGATGGACATTTTGGACGAGATTGCACAGGCAGTTTTTGAAGTGAAAGCCTATCCTGATCAAGACCAGATTGAGTCAGTTGCTTCTGCTCTCATCAGTAAACACCCTTATCTCCGAGAACCAGGCAGTGAAACAGGATATGATGGATGGAAAAAATTAGCGAAAATGAGCAAATTAGATCCTTTGACAAATATTCTGCCATATGAATTCTAAAGCTGTCTGTTGATGTTAATTCTATTGTCATTAGCTACCTTTCTATAACTCCAGTTGTAAAGGAATAAAATAAAATAAAAAAAAAAAAACACTTCCCACCTCCTGCTGATACAAAATACTGCTACTAGTCTGTTAACAGGAGGAAGAGTAGCTAAGAAAAGTGAAAACATAGATCTAAGAGGAGATAGAGACATATAGGGAGGAGCTAATATGTTACTGTATAGTAGTCTTAAACTGAGCTCCTACTGGCATATGAATCCTGAGACTGTCCTATGATGTTATTGCTAAGGTTATTAGCTACTTTTCTATAAGTCCAGTTGTAAAGGAATTAAAGGAGAAAGTGTAGCTGAGAGAAGTGAAACCGATCTTGGAGGAGATAGAGAGATATCGGGAGGAGCTAAACTGTTACTGGATTATATAAGAGGTGATGTCCCACATTCAGCAGAATTCAATACACAAACCACAAACAACCATTCAACATGATGTCAGTACAGAACTCTTTATTTCCTTCAATTATTATAATCATTCTGTCAGGTATGTCTGAATATGTATTGTAATGTTTATTACTAATAGTATATTCATGTGATTAATTTGCTGTGTCTTTGACAACATAACAGGGTTATCTCTTCCTTTAGGTGTGAACTGTGAAGATCTCACTCCAATCAGCAATGAGGTGTCCAGATTAGAAGGCAGCAATGTTACTCTGTCCTACCAATACTCAAAAAAGGCAACTGGTGATGTTTTCTTCTGGTATCGACAATATCCAGGAAAAGCACCCGAGTTCCTCATCTCTCACTCTGCTTCAGGAGATATACGACTTAATCCAGTCTCTGGACTGACGATTACAGTGGAGCAAAAACAAATCAACATGATGATCTCCTCTGCTGCAGTAACAGACTCTGCTGTGTACTACTGTGCTCTGCAGCCCACAGTGACAGGAAACACCAAAACTCTGTACAAAAACCTCTGGAGCAAAGACAACAGAATACTCCACAACATCCACTAGAGGGAGTCACACACTGTTAAATTTTAGTATAGATGTTTTTCACTGGTGAGAAAGAAGAATGAAAATAAATCCAGAAAGATTCAATTCTCACATTTATTTTAGTTTTTCTTTCATTGGATGTTTTGTGCAGCTCCCTCAGCTTCACTTGACAAATAGTGTTGGAGTTATCATTTAATAATTGTAATAATTGATCTGAGTAGATTCGATTCATTGTTTGTGGTTAACTATTCCACGTAACTCAATATCTTCAAGTTCCATGTCGGATCATTTATTTTTATTTGAAGTTTAAGTTAGAAGTAAGGGGTTAGGGTTAGGGTTGTTGATGATGTTTGTCTTTTTTTTACTATTTTCTCAGGTGATATGAAAGCACATCAAACACATTATTAGTCAGAGCTGTGAGAGCAGGGAGGAGGTGAATAAGGGAGGAGCAAAACTGTCACTGAAGTCCAATGAAGTAAAACAAACTTTCACTGCTGTGTTTCATCCTAAACAAAGCACAGGTTTTTTGTTTTGTTTAAGATGGTGTCAATGCAATTAAGTCTGTTTTCAAGTTTGTTTCTAATCACACTAACAGGTAGGTGACATTGATGTCTATCGATGTTTGATTCAATGTATTTGAACATATTCCTTTAATGAGACTTTTATATGTTATAACAAAGTTATCTCTTCCTTTAGGTGTCAGCTGTGAACAACTCACTCCAATCAACAATGAAGAGTCCAGATTAGACACCAATGTTACCGTGTCCTACAAATATTACAAAGAAGCTACAGCCGATGATTATTTCTTCTGGTATCGACAATATCCAGCAAAACCACTAGAATTTCTCATCTCTCATACAGCAAAAGGGGATGTACTAACAAATACAGTCTTTGGTCTGAGTGTGAAAGTGAGAGAAGACAAAAGACAAATGAACCTGCAGATCTCCTCTGCTGCAGTAACAGACTCTGCTCTGTACTACTGTGCTGTGAGGCCCACAGTGACAGGAAACCCACAGTCTCTGTACTAAAACACAAGCTGACACACTGATGAGCTGCTCGGAGTTTTTTTTTCCCTTGTTACTGAACTTTTTATGTCCACTAGAGGGCGACATTATCAAGTAGGCGGTGCACTACTTCTGCACTGTGTTCAACCATTCTATCAATATTAACTGCTGCTGTGAAGAGAACAATTCTCACACTGAATGTTGAACATCAGATAGTTTCTCCTGTTGATTTAAACCTTGTTGTAGAGATGGAACATTGGCTATGGATTATTCTCGCTGCTCTTTTCTTTGGTAACATGGAAAGTTTTTTATCCTTTGGTGAAAATGACGTAAATTTATCAATTTTCTGTTCTTTCTGGCCACATAGCAACAATGTACATTTCACATTTTCCACTGTCTTCTCTCAGCTTCATGAACAATGTTTGTCTAATGGCTTAATTTTCTCTATTTTTTAGGACTAATAGCTGGAGAAACAATCTCTCCTGATGAAGATGAAGTCAGTAAAACAGAAGGACAATCTGTCACACTCACATGTGAATATGAGTCAACTCAGTCTAATCCTTACCTTTTCTGGTACAGACATCATTCTGACCTTCAGGCACCTCAGCCTATACTCTGGCAAGAAAAACAATCAGCAGACATTAACCGATATATTCCTGATAATCGATATGAATCCCAAACAACAGATACACGAACCTCTCTGACCATAAACAGTCTAACTCTGGCAGACACAGGTCTCTACTACTGTGCTGTAGACACAGAGACACAGTGATAGAAAGTATAGAAGAGGCTTTACAAAAACCTGAACACAGATATCTGATGACTCTTCAAAGAGGAGGGAAGTGGTATTCAAACCACAGCTTCATATCTGATGGATTCTACTAATTCCTGTTTTATCAGAGTCACTGTGGTTACAGCTGCTAATGAAACAATGTGGGAGGATTCACATGAGCAGCAAATTCAATTGTTCTTTGGAATCAGGTATTTTTCCTGATTCACATTTAACAGCTAAATTAAACCCTTACTCAATAAGATGAATCTTGATCCATTGAAAAAGGCAGTGTATAAACTATAATAGTAATAATAGTTGTATTTTTTTTTCATGAAAACCAAATTGATCATAAATTTCAGTCTGACCTAAGAGAAGTACAGAGTGTTGAAAGTGAGAGTCTAAAAGTAGTTAATGATCTCAGAATGATAATAAAAATGTTTCTATTCACTTAGACCTTGATCTGACAGCGAGCTTTGATACAGTTAACATGATGTAATTCTAGACTAGTAACAGTATTACAATTCCATATCACGGTTATAGTAACCAAATTTAAAACGGTTAACAGTATTATTGCGGTATTGTTTAATATAATATTCATAATATAATGCATAATATATAATTATAATTTGTACTGAACAAAGTACTCATACATAGACTGAAATTGTTTCACCATTTTTTTAAAATATTCAAACGCATAAATAAAATGGACAGGACGAGACATTTTTGTTTGCATGAATATTAACATAATACCTTTATAAACATTGTACATGTAACAACAACACAGCAGGTGCAGGTGTTAACATTGATGAGCTGCATGGGGAGACAATACCTGCTGGCACTGAACAATCTCTAAGGCACACTGGGTGCAGGGATACGCAAAACCTTCCTGGAAATCTGGGCAAGGTGAGGCAGCTCGGATCCATGGCCCTTCCACCCCACCAGTGGAGCCTCTTCTGCTGGAATGATTGGTAAAGATTTGTAGATCCTGATCTCTTCTTTTAATCGCTCTTCTGGAGTGGTCGGACTCTGACCTTCTTCACTTCAAATCAGGCAAATCAAAGGTTTTTCTTTACATGCACCATATGACTAAACTCAGTCACTAAAAAACTATATATATATATATATATATATATATATATATATATATATATATATATATATATATATATAAGCATGTTCAATGTTTATGAACATAATCATGGATGCTGGCGATGAGCATTTTTAAAGTCACAGCATTTAATTTAAGGAAAATTAAGGACATAAAGAGCAAGTTTTTTGGCCATGGTTGTTGCTTTGTTCTTGCTTGTGCCTACTTCAGTGCAAAATACTGATGTTTGGTGCTTATTGATGATGTGAAATCCATGAGGGCATTTTCAAGTCAGAGTAGCTAGTATCTGATGGCTGTTTTTTGTTTATTTGTTTTTTACAGTTAAAACACAATTCTGAAAACTAAAGCTCACCAACATGACTGTGTGGTGACACAAGCGTATTAGAAGACTATGATTAAAATTTTGAGATGATGGATTTTGAGGAAAAGAAACCAACAATGTCACCCTGGGAATTGCACCCAGGGGATTGTCATTAATTGTAAATTTCATCAAAAGGCACACAGATAAGTTACACAAGGAAGGGCAAGAGATGTGGTTCAAAGCAAAAGAAATAACACATTTATTTAATGTTGGTCACAGGAGGTTAAATGATTTTAAAACAGGGCTACAGTAGTTTTAAACTGAGCTCCTTTAACTACTGGCATATTATCCTGAGAATCCTGAGACTGTCCAATGATGTTATTGTTAAGGTCATTAGCTACCTTTCTATAAGTCCAGTTGTAAAGGCATTAAAAAAACAGACCTTCTGCTGATGCAAAATGTTGCTACCAATCTGTTAACAGGAGGAAGAGTAGCTGAGAAAAGTGAAACAGATCTCAGTGGAGATAGAGAGAAATAGGGAGGAGCTAAACATTTACTGGATTATATAAGAGGTGATGTCCCACATTCATCAGAATTTAATACACAAACAACCATTCAACATGATGTCAGCACAGAACTCTTTATTTGCTTCAGTTATTATAATCATTCTATCAGGTAATATGAATATGTATTGTATTGTTTATTACTAATAGTATATTAATGTGATTAATTTGCTGTGTCTTTGACAACATAACAGGGTTATCTCTTCCTTTAGGTGTCAACTGTGAAGATCTCACTCCAATCAGCAATGAGGTGTCCAGATTAGAAGGCAGCAATGTTACTCTGTCCTACCAATACTCAAAAAAGGCAACTGGTGATGTTTTCTTCTGGTATCGACAATATCCAGGAAAACCACCCGAGTTCCTCATCTCTCACTCTGCTTCAGGAGATATACGACTTAATCCAGTCTCTGGACTGATGATTACAGTGGAACAAAAACAAATCAACATGATGATCTCCTCTGCTGCAGTAACAGACTCTGCTGTGTACTACTGTGCTGTGCAGCCCACAGTGACAGGAAACATAAAAACTCTGTACAAAAACCTCTGGAGCAAAGACAACAGAATATTCCACAACATCCACTAGAGGGAGTCACATGCTGCAAATTCTTTTCTGACAAGAGGCAGTTTGACAGGTTGATTTCCTATTGACTGAAGTTGCTCCAGTTGGTTCCTCACTCACTGTGTGTGTATGTTCATGCTGCAGCAGCATTGTCACTCAGTCTGTATATATATATAACACCTAAAACATTCCAATTAAGGGTGACACGGTGGCGCAGGGGTTAGCGCTGTTGCCTCACAGCAAGAAGGTCACAGGTTCAAGACCTCCTTGGTCCGGGGTCTGGGACCTTTCTGTGTGGAGTTCGCATGTTCATCCCGTGTCTGTGTGGGTTTTCACCGGGTACTCCGGCTTCCTCCCACAGTCCAAGAACATGCTGAGGTTAATTGGCAACTCTAAATTGCCCACAGGTGAGTGTGTGAGTGAATGGTGTGTGTGCCCCATGATTGGCTGGCGACCATCTGGGGTGTATCCCTGCCTCTCGTCGTAACGCGCTGGGATAGGCTCCAGCAGACCCCTGCGACCCTAATGAGGAATAAGCAGGTATAGAAAACAGACTGACTGACATTCCAATTATTGTATCAGTCCAAGGTTGTGTAGTTGGTAGCACTGTTGCCTCACAACAAGAAGGTTGCAGGTTAAAGGACCTTTCTGTGGAGTTTGCATGACTTCCCTATGTCTGTGTGTGTTTTCTCTAGCTTCCTCCGTCTTTGCAGACTCTAAATTAGCTGTAGGTATCACTGTATCACGGTAGAGTATCACTGCCTCTTGCCTAAAGCAGACTGGGATTGGCTACAGCAGACCCCTGTGACCTGATTAAGGAATAAAATGGACGGATGGTATTAGTGCAACTAAAATCAGACTTTCTGGTTAGCTGAACTTAAATTAGTAAATGGGACTAACACAGAGTTAATGTGATTGAAAGTCAAGCTACTCCTGCCTGCAGGCAGGCTGATCCGACTGGAGCTGGATGAGTTGTTCTTCACATGCACTGGAGGTCCATCACCAAGCTCTGACCCAGAAGTCAAACAGTATGCAACACATAAACAGAATAACTCTATCCAGAAGAAGGTAAAAGTTATAAAGGTAACTTTGTAAGTAGTGTGTACAGAAAGCATGCTTTGCACATATTTGCCAGATTGTCCATCGTGCCAGTTTACCTACAGGTTGCTAAATTGCTACTTTACCTGTCTTTAGACTTGTGTCATCAAAAAGTTTAACTATAACCACACAATACTAACAAGCTGAAAGAGCAGCAGAGGTGGCATGAGTTCATTACCAAATCAAGCTGAATGACTCATTAAGCTATAACCATAATGGTTCTATCTGTTCTGCTTGCAGAAGAGAAAAAATGTGACATAGGCAAAATAATTAATAAAAGATCCTTTGACAAATATTTTGCCATATTAATTCTAAAGCTGTCTGTTGATGTTAATTCTATGGTGTTATCTACCTTTCTGTAACTCTAGTCGTAAAGGAATAAAATTAAAAGAAAAAAAAAAAACACTTCCCACCTCCTGCTGATACAAAATACTACCACTCGTCTGTTAACAGGAGGAAGAGTAGCTGAGAAAAGTGAAAACATAGATCTAAGAGGAGATAGAGACATATAGGGAGGAGCTAATCTGTTACTGAATTATATAAGAGGGGATCTTCCACATTCAGCAGAATTCAATACACAAACCATTTCATTTAACATGATGAGAGTCCACAACTCTTTATTTGCTTCACTAGTTATGATAATTCTCTCAGGTATGTCCGATTCTGTATTGTAATGTCTCTTACTAATAGTAAATGGATGTAATTAATTAATTGTGTCTTCAACAAGATAATAAAGTTATATCTTCCTTTTAGGTGTCGACTGTGAAGATCTCACTCCAGACAAGAATGAAGTGTCCAGTTCAGAAGGCAGCACTGTTACTCTGTCCTACCAATACCCCAAACTTTCATCTAGTAATATTTTCTTCTGGTATCGACAATATCTAGGAAAACCAGAGTTCCTCATCTCTCACACTGCTTCAGGAGTTGTACAATTTAATCCAGTCTCTGGACTGAAGATTAAAGTGGAGCATAAACAAATCAACATGACGATCTCCTCAGCTGCAGTAACAGACTCTGCTGTGTACTACTGTGCTCTGCAGCCCACAGTGACAGGAAACATACAAACTCTGTACAAAAACCTCTGGAGCAAAGACAACAGAATACTCCACAACATCCACTAGAGGGAGTCACACACTAAAAAAACACTTCAACAGATTACCTATTGTTAAAAGTTGCTCAACTCACTGTGCATGTGTTTTTCTTTAACCAGAAGAAGGTTAAAGTTACAAAGGTAACTTTGTAAGTAGAGTGTATAGAAAGTGCACTTTGCATATATTTGCATAATTGTTGTTCAACCACAACCGTCCAGTACTAACAAGCTGAAAGAGTAGCAGAGGTGACATGACTTCATAAATCAAGCTGAAGGACTAATTGAGCTATAATCGTACTGGTTCTACCTGGATTCATGAGCAGCAAACACACATCAATGACAAAACCAGCTGTATGATGTTCAAACACAAGACATTGTGATGACACACAGTGTCTTGACACATGATGACACTGGCTTCAGAAAGCGTTCCATTTGTATCTCATGAGTTCCTTCCATTGTTAACTCTGCTATCTTTGAATTTGATCATTGCAGAAGACCAGAACATACTAAACTATTGATTTACAATCAAGAGGAAATAAATGATAAAAAAAAGTAAAAGTCTTAATTGTTGTAATGACCAGTGTTGGGGTAGTTACTAAAAAAAGTAACTAGTTACAAGTTACTTGTTACTTGTAAAATTTGTAACTACGTTACTTTACTAGTTACTGCATTTGAAAAGTAACTTCACTACTAGTTACTTTACTTTCCAGTTTTTTTAAGCAAATGTTAAAAGTTACCGCATGGATACATGGACAAATATCACAGCCTTTTCATTGCTTTATTTTCAAGTATCAGTAAAAGCTTAGCTTGTTTAGGTGGGGTCGGTTCGTGAGTGTCTTCTTTAACAAACTGGCTAGTAGAATATTTCGCCACAAGTTTTGTAGTGCGGTGCTGGGCAGTCAAATGTTTCATCAGGTTGCTCATTGAGTTGGCAGAGGAGGAAGAATACAGGACTGAGAATGAGCTCTGATACTGTGATCAGACTCCTCCTTTAAATCCACAGTCTTCTTCATACTGGCTGTAACTCAGAGTTACTGAACACTGCAGATATGACGTCTCTGTTCATCTCAGTGTTGCTGGCTGCTATGTGCCTTGGTATGAACACAACTCTGTTTCTATGATATTCAGACCTGATTCTTTCGAAGCTCACTAATACTGTTATTGTTGTTTTACAGAATGCAGAGCAAAAACAGACAATGTGCTGCAGCCAAAAGAGGATGTGACTGTTGCTGAAGGAGAGACAGCAACACTTGGCTGCAAATATGAAACCAGTTACTCAAATCCTAGCATCTTATGGTACAAACAGGATGGAAACAACAAACCCCAATTCATCCTGAACCAATTTAAAACTGGCAAGGGAAAAACAGAGGACGAGTTTATGGAAAGATTTTCCTCCACATTGAATTCAACCTTGAGATCAGTTCCTCTGAAGATCTCCTCTGCTGCAGTAACAGACTCTGCTGTGTACTACTGTGCTCTGCAGCCCACAGTGACAGGAAACATAAAAACTCTGTACAAAAACCTTTGGAGCAAAGACAACAGAATACTCCACAACATCCACTAGAGGGAGTCACAAGCTTAAAGCACAAAGTTAAATTGTAGTATCGATGTTTTTCAGGGTGACACGGTGGAGCAGGGGTTAGCGCTGTTGCCTCACAGCAGGAAGTTTGCAGGTTCAAGACCTCCTTAGGTTCTGGGTCTGGAACCTTTCTGTGTGGAGTCATGTTGTTTTTGTGGGTTTTCACCGGGTACTCCAGCTTCCCCCCACAGTCCAAAATCATGCTGAGGTTAATTGGCAACTCTAAATTGCCTGTGTGAGTGAATGGTGTGTGTGCCCCATGATTGTCTGGCAACCATCTGGGGTGTATCCTTACTGTGATGCGCTGGATTGGTCTCCAGTAGACCCCTGCAACCCTATTGTGGAGTAAGCGGGTATAGAAGATGAGATGTTTTTCACTGGTGAGAAAGAAGAATGAAAACAAAGCCAGAAAGGATCAATTCTTACATTTATTTCAGTTTTCCCTTCATTGGATGTTTTGTGCAGCTCCCTCAGCTTCACTTGACAAATAGTGTTGGAGTTATTGTCACAGCGGTGAGGTTGTCCTGTCTGGGTTTTTGTCATGTGCATTTCCTGTTTTATTTTGAAATCCTAACTCTCCTCTCGTTTCAGGTCACTTGCTTTTCCTCATGTGTCACCTGTCTGATCGTCTGCCCTGATTCCTGATTGTGTCCACCTGTTTCCAATCTTTGCCTTGCCCATGTGTGGTCTCTTTTTGTTGTAAGTTTTTATAGCCTTTGTTCAGAGTTAGATTTGCTAGTGTTTCATAGCCTTGTCGTCCTGTGGAATTGTTTTTTGTTTCCTTTATTTTCCTGGTAGTTTGTCATCCTCTGGGATGTTTTTTCTTTCTTAAGTTTAGATAGTATTCCTAGTTTTCTCAATAGATAATTATAGTGTTTTCCTCCTCCTGGAGTGAGTTTTATTAAAATTTTCCTAGTCAGTCCTTCACACCTTTTGAGGTGTTTTTTTTTTTTTTTTTTTTTTTAATTTGTTCCCCTTTATTGTTTTCAGTTCATAGGAAAGGTTTTTGTTTTGTTGTACACTTCATAGCTCCTTGTCTCTGCAGTCCGGGAAAAATAAAACCCCTAACGCTGATTACCCGTTCTAAGTCCTCCTTCCGTTCTGGGCCTGACAGTTTTATAATTATATAATGTATCAGAGTTGATTAGATTCATTGCTTGTGGTTGAAGCTGTGGTAGAAGTTATTCCACATAACTCAGTATCTTGATATATGTGGGATCATTTTGTTTTTTTTTTTATTTGAAGCTTAAGTTTGAAGTGAGGCTTATTGTTTTTTTTTCCTCAGGTGATATGAAAGCACATACAACACATTATTAGTCAGAGCTGTGAGAGCAGGGAGGAGGTGAATAAGGGAGGAGCAAAACTGTCACTGAAGTACAGAAGGACACAAACTTTCACTGCAGTGTTTCATCTGAAACCAAACACACAGTTGTTTCCTTTAAGATGATTTCACTGCAATTAAGTCCGTTTTCAACTTTCTTTATGATTACACTCACAGGTAGGTGATATACTTAATGTTGGCCTCTATCAATGTTTGATTCAAAGGATATATTTAAATATATTCCTTTAATGAGACTTTGATATAATAGTTATTTATTCCTTTAGGTGTCAGCTGTGAACAACTCACTCCAATCAACAAAGAAGAGTCCAGATTAGAAGACACCAATGTTACCAATGTTACAAATATTGCAAAGAGGCTACAGCCAATGGTTATTTCAAATAGTTGTGAAGATCTCACTCCAGTCAACAAGGAAGAGTTCAGTTTAGAAGGCAGCACTGTTACTCTGTCCTACAAATATTCTAAAGCAGATTATTTTTTCTGGTATCGACAATATCCAGCAAAACCACTAGAATTTCTCATCTCTCAAACAGCAAAAAGAGAGAACATAATGCTCCACAACATCCACTAGATGGAGTCACACACTGTTAAACATTAATAAGTTATCAGTCTAGATTTGTTGAAAAATACAGAAAATGCATATAAACCACATTATTTAATTGACTGCAAATATAAAGGATATATGCTTAAAACAGTTGAAAAATCAAAACTTGTAGTTTAATTATGCAAATCATGTTATGAAGCAGCCAGACAAAAAAAGAAATATAGAACAGTAAGTCATTCATCTTCTATACCCGCTTATTCCTCATTAGGTTTGCAGGGGTCTGCGTTATATAATTTGATTAGGTTGTCCAATTAAGGAGGTTTCTGTTGTTTTAGATTATGCTGAAGCCAATTCTGCAATCAAAAACTAATAAAGATTAGCTACACTGAAACTAATAAGCAATAAACATTACTGTATTTCAATTAAACATTTGTTTTCTTTAAATCAAAATGTTTAAGGAGAAATGTAGGAGATGATTTTACATTATTATATTATTATTACCATAAATGTACCATGTACCAAGGTAAGTATATGAGCAGAATCAGTGAACCATTACCTGTTTGGCCTCAGCTTAGTAGCGAGGGGTTTGAGAGAGCATTGTAAAACTACATTGGGTTATATTTTGTACTACAGACCACAAATATATCATGTTAATGGCATTGAAACATCAAACAAAACCGAGGAAAATGCATGAACTTGGACCTGTTTGCTGTTTTCAACCCTGAAAAAAAATGTCTTCAGCTGTTACATAATGCGGCTATCAGTCTTGTTAACCAGGAGGAAGTGTAACTGAGAAAACTGAAAATACAGATCTAAGATGAGACAGAGAGATTCAGGGAGGAGCTAATCTGTTACTAAACTACAGAAGAGTTGAACTTCAATATTCAGCAGAGTTCATTCACAGCATTACCTTCATTCAACATGCGATCACTACTGTCTTGTCTATCTTCTCTACTTTTTATATCCATTCTTTCAGGTACGTTGGAGTCTGCATTTTATCTTAAGGAGATTTTATTCAAATAATTTTCAACTCAGGCATTTATTGAGACTTTGACAACATAGTAATACCAGAGTTATCTCTTCCTTTAGGTGTCATCTGTGAACAACTCCTCAGTCCAGTCAAGAATGAAGTGTCCAGATTAGAAGGCAGCGCTGTTACTCTGTCATACAAGTACTCCAAAACAGCTGCATATAATGATAATTTCTTCTGGTATCGACAATATCCAGGAAAACCACCAGAGTTCCTCATCTCTCATTCGGGAGATGAAAGGCTATTGAAAGCTCCAGTGTCTGGACTGTCTTTTAAAGTGAGTGAAGATAAAAAACAAATGGATCTGCTGATGTCCTCTGCTGCAGTAACAGACTCTGCTGTGTACTACTGTGCTGTGGAGCCCACGGTGACAGGAAACATAAAAACTCTGTACAAAAACGTTTTGAAACTAAGATACTCCACAACATCCACTAGAGGGAGACACACTTTTAAACTTCAGTGGTTTGGTATCAATATGTCTACATTTGTGGCAGTGGAGATAAAAAAAAAATACAAAAAATAAAACAAAGCATATATATCAAATCACAATATCTTATAATAATTGAATGTGGCAGCAAATGATCTAATAGAGCTTAGGGTCAATTCTGTGGATCAACTGGTTTTTGAGGCACACTCACATTTCCATAACTGCAGAAATATGAACCATTTTAATGAGTTTAACAATATATGTTACTAGTATATTCAGTATAGCTTCAACATGGTTATCATATGTGATACTGAACTAAACTATTGACAGATCACAAAAAAAGTTATCAAGCATATCCATGGCATAAGCTCAGGTTTTGAAAAATTGTATTTTTTTTTCCACCTTTATTTAACCAGGCACGTTGTTTGAGATCATATTATCTCTTTTTCGAGCAAGGCCGGAGCAATATGGCAGTGAAAAACAAACACATGCAGAAAGCACATAAAGACAAACATGAGAACAGTGTTTCAGATTCAGAGCCCTATGAATAGGAGCAGGGCAGGTGGTAATTGGAGGTCCATTCTGGGGAGGAATGGTCATATTACACAACAGGAAAACAAAAGCAGTAACAGAAACAGTGCACCACAATGCACACTAAAAGAACACTACAAAATTGATGATAAAAAATATATATATTACACAGTAAAATACTTACACATTCCAAAATTTGACAATAAAAGGCATGTCAGTTGAGTTTTAAAATCTGCAATGGACACGGTTCTGTAGTTTGAGTGATTTTTGAAGATTGTTCCAGTAAGTGTGAAGGTATGGAGGGAGTAGTCCAATAATTGCTTTATAAATGAAGATGTACCAGGTAGAATATTTAATGCTGTGTTGTCCTTTCATTGTCAGCTAATTTAAGATGGATAGTAATGAAATAATATCTCCACTTTTGAAACATACCATTAGTTCCTTCTTGTGTTTGTAACCCTGAAAAGGTTATACAAAGAAACTCCAGAAGTATAACTTGAAATGAAAATGCAGATCTCGGAGGAAATGGAGATATTCAGGGAGGAGCTAAGCTGTTACTGATCTATAGAAGAGAGGAACTTCCATGTTCAACAGAGTTCAATACATGAAACTACAATACCTTTCCTCATTCAACATGCTGACACTAGAGTTTTTTGTATCTCTACTTTTCATATCCATTCTAACAGGTATTTTGGAGTCTGCATTTCATCTGAAAGAAGATTTATTCACGTACATTCTCAATGTGATCATTTATTGAGGCTTTAACAACATTTAATAACATTGTTATCTCTTCCTTTAGGTGTCAGCTGTGTAGATCTCAGTGCAGTCCACAGTGAAGTGTCCAAATTAGAAGGCAGCACTGTTACTCTGTCCTACCAATACAACAAACTTTCATCCGGTGATGATTTCTTCTGGTATAGACAACATATAGGAAAACCACCAGAGTTCCTCATCTCTCACTCTGCTTCTGGAACCGTAGTAAAAAGTCCAATCCCTGGCCTGAAGATTATAGTGAAGCAAAAACAAATCAACATGACGATCTCCTCTGCTGCAGTGACAGACTCTGCTGTGTACTACTGTGCTGTGAGGCCCACAGTGACAGGAAACATAAAAACTCTGTACAAAAACCTTGAGTACATCATCAGCATCCACTGGAGGGAGTCACACACTGTAAAATGTCAGTTTTAGTATCACATAGTCTGGAATCATTTTGCTGACAAGGAAAGAATGAAGTGTATTTGTCTTCAGTTCTGACTTAAAAGTGGTGAGAGTTGTGACAGACCTGCAGTTCTCTTTGTTCAAGATAATGTGGGGCATAAAAAACTGAACACTGAGATATCAGCATGGTTCATAAGCATCACCAGATCAAATATATACTAAGGCCAGAGACTATTCGGTGCTTTATAAAACCAGTAAAAGTTAATTATTTAGCAGACAGGAAAAAAAATGTAAAGACCTCAGAAATGGAGTGATATGGGTGATATTTTTAGTCTTAGGGAGGACTTGAGTGGCAGTTTTTTAATTATCTGCAGCTGTCCACTTGACTTTTTAGAGAGTCTCATAAAGACCCTGTTATGGTTGTTAATTCTACTTACAATAAAAGCATGGAGATTTTTTTTTTTCAAATCTTGCTGAGAATAATGGATTAATGGTTTTAATATGACCGTTGAAATTCAGGTCAGTCACCATAAAGACATCAAGATTTCTAGCTTGGTTTGTGAACTGATTGAAGCAGAGCACTGACTATCATTTCGCTTTGGCTCCAAAAACAATTGCCTCAATTTTATCTTTGTTTATTTGCAGAAGTCCCACTTCAGCTGATTCTGTTAACCAGAAGGAAGTTTAACTGAGTGAAAATACAGATCTAAGAGGAGACAGAGAGATTCAGGGAGGAGCTATAATGTTACTTATTCTATAGAAGAGAGGAACTTCCATATAATGTGAGTTCAATACACAAGCCACAAACATCACCTTCATTCAACATGCTGCCAGTACAGAACTCTTTATTTGCTTCAACAATTCTGATTATTTTCACAGGTGTGACATTTAATACTAATAATATCTGAATTTGTTTAATTTAATAACTCTTTGACATGTATAACATAGTTTTCTCTTCCTTTAGGTGTCAGCTGTGATGAACTCACTCCAGTCAACAATGAAGTGTCCAGTTCAGAAGGCAGCACTGTTACTCTGTCCTACAAATACTCCAGAACTGCAACTGGTGGTGATGAGTTTTACTGGTATCGCCAATATCCAGGAAAACACCCAGAGTTCATCATCTCTCATTTGGGAAATGGAAGAATATTAAACAATCCATTTCCTGGACTGACGATTACAGTGAAGGAAAAAGACATCAACATGAAGATGTCCTCTGCTGCAGTAACAGACTCTGCTCTGTACTACTGTGCTGTGAAGCCCACAGTGACAGGAAACCCACAGTCTCTGTACAAAAACACAAGCTGACACACTGACAAGCTGCTGTTGTACTGAACCCTCTATCTCCACTAGAGGGCGACATTATCAAGTAGGTGGTGCTCTACTTCTGCACTGTGTTCAACCATTCTGTCAATAATAACTGCTGCTGTGAAGAGAACAATTCTCACACTGAATGTTGAACATCAGATAGTTTCTCCTGTTGATTTAAACCTTGTTGTAGAGATGGAACATTGGCTGTGGATTATTCTTGCTGCTCTTTTCTTTGGTAACATGACGTTTTGCATTTGGTGAAAAGGATGTAAATTGGCTGATTTTCTGTTTTTTTTTTTCTGTCCATAGAGTAACATTGTATATGTGACATTTTCCAATGTTTTCTCCTCTCAGCTTCATGAACAATACTGCTCTAATGGCTTCATTTTCTCTACTTTTTCCAGGACCAATAGTGGGAAACAAGATTTATCCTACACAAGATGAAGTCAGTGGAAAAGAAGGAGAATCTGTCAAACTCACATGTGGCTATGAGACAACCAATGATAATCGTTGGCTTTACTGGTACAGACATCATTCTGACCTTCAGGCACCTCAGTTTATACTCTGGAAAGGCGCAAAAGCCCAAAGTAGCAGTGAACATATTCCTGATAAACGATATGAATCCCAAACAACAGATAAACAAACCTCTCTGACCATAAACAGTCTAACTCTGGCAGACACAGGTCTCTACTACTGTGCTCTAGAAACACAGTGATAGAAAGTATAGAAGAGGCTTTACAAAAACCTGAACACAGATATCTGATGACTCTTCAAAGAGGAGGGAAGTGGTATTCAAACCACAGCTTCATATCTGATGGATTCTACTAATTCCTGTTTTATCAGAGTCACTGTGGTTACAGCTGCTAATGAAACAATGTGGGAGGATTCACATGAGCAGCAAATACATGTCAATGAAATAACAGTTACTGTATATAAATGTAAAACTTGAAGTTGCAAAACTTAAGTTACTTATCAGGTTAAAAGGTAATTTAATGAAAATGTGAAAATGTATGTTCGATGCTGTTGGATTTTTTTTAACGTGAACTGTATACATTAGTTATTCAACAATGATGTTTAATGCCTCCACTGTTTAAACTACAAGTGTGAAAGATATATGCTCACTGACTTCATGTTGTCTTCAGAAATTCACCTTTGTTAACATGCATAAGAACTGTCAGTTGTCAGTGTGATACTATTATCTACCTGATAGAAGTTGGAAGTTCTAGTATTACTCAAAGCTGCAAGAGGAGAAAGGAACAAAACTGTTGCTGAATTACAGCAAACATGATTACAAATGTGTTTAATATAGTCAAACAGAAAGGAGGATGTGTAACATCAGAAAACACTGATCTGAGAGGACATGGATAAATTCAGGGAGGAGCTAAGCTGTTACTGAACTATAGGAGAGAACATCCATATTCAGCAGAGTTCAATACACCAACCACAAACATTACCTTCATTCAACATGCTGTCAGTAAAGAACATTTTATTTGCTTTAATAATTCTGATCATTCTCTCAGGTACGTATGTTAGATTTAGTGATTTCTAAATGTTCATTACTAATAGTACATGAATGTGATTCATTAATTGAGTCTTTGATAACATGTTATAACGGAGTTATTTCTTCCTTTAGGTGTCAGCTGTGATGAACTCACTCCAGTCAACAATGAAGTGTCCAGTTTAAAAGGCAGCACTGTTACTCTGTCCTACAAATACTCCAAAAAAACAACTGGTCTAGTTTATTTCTTCTGGTATCGACAATATCCACGACAACCTCCAGAATTACTCATCTCTCACACGGAAAAAGGAGATGTAATGGCAAATGGTGGCCAAATTCCACCATTTTGACATGAGAGTAAACATAAGGTAGTATATAGATGTTATGGGGCACCCAAAGTTGAACGTGGGGACCACTTGATCTGCAGTCAAATGCTCTACCACTGAGCTATACGCCTTATATAGAACTCTCATAAAGAGTCAACAGAAAATTCATCAAACAATCTGTGTCCTTAAAAACCAACAAGTGATAAATATGAGGAAAGGTCAATGGGCAAGTTGATGAGATCAGGCTAGTAGAGTTCTACAAGGAGTGTCACTCCTACTCATGGTGATTTACAGGTATTTCCGTCTTCATGGTTGATTTAAAAAGCTCAGTCAAAGAAATATGTTGATGCAATTCTTCATGTAACATCAATGTCAGGGGGGACCCAGAGTTGAACTGACAAACTCTTGAGATGCAGGCAAAAGCTCTACCAGTGAGCTGTACACCAACAGACGGGGATGATAAAGAGTCAACAGATAAAGCATCACACAATATGTATCCTTAATAACTAGTGAAGTGGATCAAGGTAACACCTACATGTTAGGGGGCACCCAGAGTTAAACTGGGGACTTCTTGATCTGTAGTCAAACGCGCTACCACTGAGCTATACCCCCTTACATGGAACTTACATGGATACTTTTTACCTTGAGGGGAAAGCTAGAACTGTATTTACAAGTCACCCAGAGTTAAAGTTGGAACCTCTTGATCAGAGCTCAACTGCAGTTGGAACCTTTTAGCTATTTTTCCATGAGGGCAAACATCGGGTTGCAGTTACAAACTAGGGGCCACCCAAAGTCAAACTGTGGACCTCTTGATCTGCATATGCTCTACCACTGAGCTATATGCCCTTATATACACATATAAGCCCTGAAGAGTCAACAGAACATTTATCACATAATCTGTGTCCTAAATAAACATTGTGTTAAATGGCTCCTTTTATCTTTAGGGCCTCTTGATCACAGTTACCCCCTTAGATAGGGGAAGAATAAAGAGTTAACAAAAAATGCACCTCACAATATGTGTTGTTAATAAATAAATAGTGAACTGGATGATTTTCACCATTTTTATATGGGTAAACAAGGGGTAATTCTTAGATGTTAGGGGACACCCAGAGTTGAACTGGGGATTACTTGATGTACAGTGAAACACTCTACCACTGAGCTATACCCCTTACGTAAAAGAAGTAACAGAAAAAATATCACACCCAGGACCATGTTTACTAGTTAGGGGGCACCCAGAGTTGAACCGGGGACCTCTTGATCTGCAGTCAAATGCTCTACCTTTGAGATATACCCCCTTACATATGGAATACATAAAGAGTCAAAAGAACATTCAGCACACAATCTCTATCCTTAATAATTAACAGTAAGTGGTATCTTCATCTAGCACGTGGATTTGAATTGAGGAACTCTTGAGCTGTAGTCAAACCTTCAAATGTTCTCCCACTGAGCTATACCCTCTTCTTTAAAAAAAAAAAATCATAAGGTTGCAAAGGGGTGGATAGTTTCTGGTAATTGATCCTCCAATTGTATAGCTCAATATTTTTAAATAAATATGCTTTCAAAAAAGTCATGAAGCAGGTTTGACAGTTTGGCCTTATATACTTGTTAAGCTGCAGGTAGTAATAATAGTTACTGAAGATCAGCTGCCTGGACAATGCATATTTTTGCCTTCATGCTTGATTCAAACTGTTGAAAGAGATTTCCTTTAATATGGTAACCAAAGCTGATTTTTTTAAAGAACAATGTCCCACTTACTTATCAATGTAGGGGGCACCAAGAGTTGAGCTGGGGACCTCTTGATCTGCAGGCAAATGATCCACCACTCCTACACTGAGGAATCAACAAAAGATAAAACAACATACACAACATACACAAACAACATAAGATAAATGCACATAATCTGTATCTTTAATAACCAACAAGTAATAAATATGAGGAAGTTGACCAGATCATGCTTGCAGACTTCTTAAGCTGCAGTTGTCACTCCTTGTTTTGTGAATTGCAGCTATTAATAGTCAACAGAACATTCATCACACAAGCTGTGCCCTTAATGACTAATAATTCTCCAGTGATGACATGTTCAACACGAGCTAGGAAAGGAGAGAGGCACAGACATGTGTTGAGTGTAAAGTTGTCAGTAGGAGGAAGAACACAGGGCTGAGAATGAGCTCTGATACTGTGATCAGACTCCTCCTTTAAATCCACACAATCTTCTTCATACTGGCTGTAACTCAGAGTTACTGAACTCTGCAGATATGACGTCTCTGTTCATCTCAGTGTTGCTGGCTGCTATGTGCCTTGGTATGAACACAACTCTGTTTCTGTGATATTACTACAACATTAACACGATTCTTTTACAGCTCACTGATCTTGTTTATTGCTGTTTTACAGAATGCAGAGCACAGAAAGACAACGTGCTGCAGCCAGAAGGGGATGTGACTGTTGCTGAAGGAGAGACAGTAACACTTGGCTGCAAATATACCAGTTCACAAAATGATTACCTGTTCTGGTACAAACAGGATGGAAACAACAAACCAAAATTCATCCTGAGCCGATTTAAAATAGGCGATGGGAAAACAGAGGATGAGTTTAAGGAAAGATTTTCATCCACGTTGAATTCAACCTTGAGATCAGTTCCTCTGAAGATCTCCTCTGCTGCAGTAACAGACTCTGCTGTGTACTACTGTGCTCTGCAGCCCACAGTGACAGGAAACACCAAAACTCTGTACAAAAACCTTTGGAGCAAAGACAACAGAATACTCCACAACATCCACTAGAGGGAGTCACATGCTGTTAAATTTCAGTGATAACGGTTATCACTGAAATTTAACAGTGTGTGACTAGATTTGCTGTAGTGGAGAAAAAAAAATCTCTCAGAACACTGCAGCTTCTCAAGGACCTGCAAGTAAATACCTCAAGCAACTCAGGCTTGGTTCTTCCAATCGGCAACAAAGAGCAACAAGGCCTGTACAACCAATCATCTCCACCACAGCTAAAACAGCCTTATTCAACCATTCAAGGAAGCAGAACCAAATTGCAACTCTCCACAACAGAATACTGCACAACATCCACTAGAGGGAGTCACACACTGTTAAATTTCAAAGCTTTGGTATTACAACGTCCTATATTCCTAAAAAAAAATACTACAAATGAACCACTACAGATAAAATATTATAAACAATGACTGACAATTGAATGTAGCAGTAAATCCTCTGATTTCTAATATAGCTCATATTTAACTCTGCAGATGGACTATTTTGTGAGACACTCCCTTTATGTTCATAACTGTCTAAATACAGTTTTAATAATTTAAATAAAAATATTTAATTTAATAAAATATTTGAGTAGAATATTCAGTTTACAAATAACATGGCTACCATATGTGAGAATGTCTCAAAATTTTAACTGTTATGTCGAACTCCACTATTGACAGATCACATTGAATCAAGTACTATGAGCACCTCTGACTTAAAGCCATTTAGTCCTGGTTCTTCCAACCAGAAAGAGGAGCCACAAAGCCTGCACAACTAAGTCCTCTACTGCCCCAAGATGATCTGTCTGTGACCAGTCCAAAGTCAACCACTCAACTGACTGGACCTCTGAATCCAACACACTGAGACTCTCTTCCTCATCTGTCTTGCTGTCACTCCTGGCAGAACCAATGCAACAATGCCCCAAAACACTGCTAGTGTACTAATGTAACGAGATTATACTCTCACGTTCAGAACACAAAACAGTTATAGTCAAGTTGGGTGTAGAAATGAAATTAATTAAGGATACTTAACCTCTATAGATAAGAGGAAAATCCCCATAGTTTCCCCTTTTTAGGATGTGAGAGTATAGTAACACATTTTATTATTCCATGCTAGGCTAGTTTAGTATCCTAATGCAGCAAATTTATGTTATCACATTAATGAGCCATTAATGAAACTCTGTAATCTTCATTAAGAAGTTGTTTTGTTTTTATTTGGGAAAACTTATTGAGACAAGTGTCACTGTAGGAGAACCATTTAAGCCTACATACAGTACAAGCCAAAGGTTTGGACACACCTTCAATGTGTTTTCTTTATTTTCCATGACTATTTACATTGTACATTCTCACTGAAGGCATCAAAACTATTAATGAGCACATGTTTATGGTGTTATGTACACAAAAATGTGAAATAACTGAAAAAAATGTTTTATATTCTAGTTTCTTCAAAATAGTCACCCTTTGCTCTGATTATTGCTTTGCACACTCTTGGCATTCTCTAACTCTGAACTACCATTTCAGACAGTCACCTGAAATGGTTTTCACTTCACAGGTGTGCCTTGTCAGAGTTAATTAGTGGAATATCTTTCTTTATCAATCAGAGCAAAGTACATAACTCCACATGTGTTCATTCATAATTTTGATGCCTTCGCTGAGAATCTACAAAGTAAATAGTCATGAAAATAAAGAAAACACATTGGATGAAAAGGTGTGTCCAAACTTTTGGCCTGTACTGTATGTCAGATTGGTCATTTGAGATTGAATATAATGTTTAAGTCTAAGTGTAGGTGAAGCACCAACAAAAGTTTTAGAGATAATCTGTAGACACCATACGCTTCAGAGACAGACACAGACACATGAGCCACTGACTTCTCTGCAACACAACCGTTGTGTTTCGTCCTCTTTCTCTGTGTGTTTCTGTCCCTTTTTTCAAAACAATCAAAAGATTGTGAAAATCGAGGAGACAGGAATCAAAGTAAGGATACAAAAACAAAAAAAGGAATGATTTATTTTCCACAGCAACACATTTAACAAGTTTAACAAGGGTGGGGAAGGTGGTGGCAAATTAACGTAGAGTAAAAGTTTAAAGTTTAAAGTAATGAAACAAAATGCTAACATTCCAACATCTTTTAATACCACCATTCCAACAGTTTACAATCCCATTTTTTTTCAAATCAATTTATCTCTGCGGTTCTATTTTCTATTTTATCAGTCCTGTGTTCTTATTTATATAAGAACACAGGACTGATAATGAGCTCTGATACTGTGATCAGACTCCTCCTTTAAATCCACAGTCTTCTTCATACTGGCTGTAACTCAGAGTTACTGAACACTGCAGATATGACGTCTCTGTTCATCACAGTGTTGCTGGCTGCTATGTGCCTTGGTATGAACACAACTCTGTTTCTGTGATATTAATCCAACGTTGACATGATTCTTTAACATCTTATTTGTTCTTGTTTATTGCTGTTTTACAGAATGCAGAGCACAAAATGTGCAACAGCCCAAAGGGGATGTGACTGTTGCTGAAGGAGAGACAGTAACACTTGGCTGCAAATATGGCATCAGTTCATCAAATGATTATCTCTTCTGGTACAAACAGGATGGAAACAACAAACCAAAATTCATCCTGAGCCGATTTAAAATAGGCGAGGGAAAAACAGAGGATGAGTTTATGGAAAGATTTTCATCCACGTTGAATTCAACCTTGAGATCAGTTCCTCTGCAGATCTCCTCTGCTGCAGTAACAGACTCTGCTGTGTACTACTGTGCTCTGCAGCCCACAGTGACAGGAAACACCAAAACTCTGTATAAAAACCTTTGGAGCAAAGACAACAGAATACTCCACAACATCCACTAGAGGGAGTCACACTGTTAAACTACAGTGATAACCGTCTCAATTTGCTGTAGTGGAGAAGAAAAAATCTCTCAGAACTGCACCTCCAGCTTCTCATGGACCTGCAAGTAAATACCTCAAGCAAGCAACTCAGGCTTGGTTCTTCCAATCGGCAACAAAGAGCAACAAACTAATCTTCTCCACCACACCACAGTTAAAACAGCCTTATTCAACCACTCAAGGAACCAGAACCAAATTGCAACTCTCCACCTTCCTTTCCAATGATTTGTAATCTGACTTGGGCAGAACAGAATATTAATATACGGGTAAGCAAAACTGTTAAAGTTTGTTAATGTGTTCAGAATTTAGGCTACAGTTCACTGTGTTTAGGTTTAATGTTAGCATTAGCTATTAGTTAACATTAGGTCTGATGTTGGTGTCCCAACCCTGCATGCATACTAACATCTCTTTAACATGACACCTTCAATACACAAAAAGTGATGTTAAGCTTACACATGCATGCAGTTACATGGCCTGAGAACAAAGAAGAGCGACCATGGCAACCACCTTTGTAGTTCTTTCACACCTCCACTCACACACAGGCATATGCACACACCTACGCACATTCACATGTACATAAAACCAGTTAGTTTAGATTATTTATTGTGTTTTACTTTTGTGTTTCCATGAATAAATGCTTTTGAGTAATACATTCTGTCTCTATAATGCTGTACAATAATGAATTATGTCAACCTCTTCTTTAGATCTCTCAATCTTTTACCCCTTACTAGCTCAGAGTTCAGTCAAAGACACCTCCTTTAATGTGTTGTCCAAAGCTGGCATTTTTAGGAACATCACCATTCTACTTGCAGCATCAAAGTAAGGGGGGCATAGATTTAAACTGAGTACCTGTTGAGCTATAGTCAAACATTCTCCCACTGAGCTATACCCCCTTACGTAGACAAGCCATGAAAAGTCAACAGAAATTTCATCACACAATGTGTTTTAATAAATAAATAGTGAATTGGATCATTTATACCATTTTTCCATGAGAATAAACAGAAGGCTAATAATTACATGTTAGAGGATAATCAGAGTTGAAATGGGGACTACTTGATGTACAGTCAAATGTGCTACCAATGAGTTATACCCCTTACATGGAAATATGATGAGGAATTAACAGAATATTCATCACGCACACAGGGTCATGTTTACAAGTTAAGGGACACCCAGAGTTGAACTGGGGATTTCTTGATCTGCAGGCAAATGCTCTACCACTGAGCTATACCACCGACATGGATACAGAGTGAGGAATCAACAAAAATCAGCACACAATCTGCATCTTTAATACAACAAGTAATAAATATGAGGAAGTTGACCAGATCAGGCTAGCAGACTTCTTAAGCTGCAGTTGTCACTCCTTGTTATAGTGAATTGCAGCTATGAATCGTCAACAGAACATTCATCACACAAGCTGTGCTCTTAATAACTAACATTGTAAGTTTCAGATGTAAAACAAGAACATAATTCTCCAGTGATGACATGTTCAGCACAAGCGAGGAAAGGAGAGAGGGTGAGAGAGAGTGTAAAGTTGTCATTAGGGAAAAACACAAAGCTGAGAATGAGCTCTGATACTGTGATCAGACTCCTCCTTTAAATCCACAGTCTTCTTCATACTGGCTGTAACTCAGAGTTACTGAATACTGCAGATATGACGTCTCTGTTCATCACAGTGTTGCTGGCTGCTATGTGCTTTGGTATGAACACAACTCTGTTTCTGTGATATTAATCCAACATTGACATGATTCTTTAACATCTTATTTGTTCTTGTTTATTGCTGTTTTACAGAATGCAGAGCACAAAATGACAACGTGCAACAGCCAGAAGGGGATGTGACTGTTGCTGAACGAGAGACAGTAACACTTGGCTGCAAATATGAAACCAGTTCATCAAATCATTATCTCTTCTGGTACAAACAGGATGGAAACAACAAACCAAAATTCATCTTGAGCCAATTTAAAATAGGCGATGGGAAAACAGAGGACGAGTTTAAGGAAAGATTTTCATCTACGTTGAATTCAACCTCGAGATCAGTTCCTCTGCAGATCTCCTCTGCTGCAGTAACAGACTCTGCTGTGTACTACTGTGCTCTGCAGCCCACAGTGACAGGAAACATAAAAACTCTGTACAAAAACCATTGGACCAAAGACAACAGAATACTCCACTAGAGGGAGTCACACACTGTTAAACTTCAGTGATAACTGTATAGATTTGCTGTAGTGGAGAAACAAAATATGCAGGTCACAAGCCTTCAGCAACTTCTCTGCTCTCAAGGCATCTCTCAGAACACTGCACCTCCAGCTTCTCAAGGACCTGCAAGTAAATACCTCAAGGAAGCAACTCAGGCTTGGTTCTTCCAATCGGCAACAAGGTCTGCACAACCAATCTTCTCCACCACACCACAGCTAAAAGAGCCTTATTAAACCACTCAAGAAAGCAGAACCAAATCGCAACTCTCCCCTTTCCTTTCTATGGATTTATGGCTAAGCAAGACTGTTGAAGTTTGTTAATGTGTTTAGAATTTAGGCTACAGTTCACTGTTTGATGTTAGCATTAGCTATTAGTTAACATTAGGTCTGATGTTAGTGTCCCAACCCTGCATGCATACTAACATCTCTTTTACATGACACATTGAATACACAAAAAGTGATGTTAAGCTTACACATGCATGCAGACATGCAGTTATATCAATCAGTCATTTTGCCTGTCTTCCACAGATAAGGAGCCACACATGGTCTGAGAAGAACAAAGAAGAGTGACCACAGCAGCCATCTTTGGAGTTCTTTCACACCTCCACTCACACAGAGGCATGTGCACACACCTATGCATATGCACATATATATAAAACCATTTAGTTTAGATTATTTATTGTGTGTTTTATGAATAAATTCTTAACAATCATGCTTAGTAATACATGCTGTACAATAATGAATTATGCCAACCTGTTCTTTACAACTCTGAATCTTTCACCCCTTACTAGCTAGGGTTCAGTCAAAGACACCTCCTTTAATGTGTTGTCCAAATCTGGCATTTTTAGGAACATCAACATTCTACTTGCAGTATCAACATAAGGGGGGCTAGATTTGAACTCAGCACCTGTTGAGCTATAGTCAAACATTGTCCCAATGAGCTATACCCCCCTACGTAGACAAGCAATGTAGAGTCAACAGAAATTTCATCACATAATCTGTGTCCTAAATAACCATTGAGCTAAACAGTTCCTTGTATTTACAAGGATCCCAGAGTCAAATTGGGGACCTCTTGATCCCAGTTCAACTGAAGCTGGACCCTTTAAGAGTTTTTCTATGAGGGCAAACAATTGTAGTTACAAGGTAGGTGGCACCCCGAGCTGAACTGGGGATGTCTTTTTCTACAGTCAAATGCTCTACCACTGAGCTATACCCCCTTACACCTTACATCATTAACAATCAACACAACATTCATCACACAAGCTGTGCCCTTAATAACGAACAGTAACTTTGAAGAGTTATCCATGAGGGCAACTGTGAAGCAAACAAAGCTCACTTACAGTAGTGATTTTTGTTGGCTTTTTGAAAATGCCACCTCATATCCCCACTCCAGCTTGTGCCCTTGACTTTCTCAAACCAAAGTAAAGAGATAGTTAAAAGGCTTCGGGAGAATACAGCCATTGGTCGGTAATGAAACACTATGAATATAACTCTTGAAAGATGAGGGAAGTGGTATTAAAACCACAGCTTTATATCAGATGGCTAATTTCTGTTTTATCAGTCATTGTGGGTAAAGGTGCTGATGAAACACTGTAGGAGGATTCACATGGGCAACGAATCCATATCAATGTCAAACCAGCTGTATGATGATCAAACACAAGACACCATGAACCACCAGAAATGGACACTGACTGACTTCATCCTCTTTGTGGGCTATTAAGCCACAGAAACATTCAAACTGTGAAATTTATGTAGATTTCTGTTTTCACACATAGAAAATGCAACAGAATCACACTTTGACAGTTGAAGCTTGAACCATGTTTAGAATGAGCTGACTCATTCAAACGAAAGCTTCACTGACTATACTAAAAGTATTAAATTGTTAATTCACATTCAAGAAGGATTAAAAACATGAAAAGTCTAATTTTCCTTCTTCTCATGGATGATTTGCAGCTGTTAATGTACAATTATTAAAGGAGCAGCAGTAGTTTGATAAATATTGTCAGCTGTTATAAGTTGGGAAGTGAGTGTACTCCAGATGTAAAACAAGAACATACAGTAAACATGTTCAACACGAGCTAGGAAAGGAGAGAGGCACAGGCGTGTTGAGTGTAAAGTTGTCAGTAGGAGGAAGAACACAGGACTGAGAATGAGCTCTGATACTGTGATCAGACTCCTCCTTTAAATCAAGTTTAAGGAAAGATTTTCATCTATGTTGAATTCGACCTCGAGATCAGTTCCTCTGCAGATCTCCTCTGCTGCAGTGACAGACTCTGCTGTGTACTACTGTGCTCTGCAGCCCACAGTGACAGGAAACACCAAATCTCTCTACAAAAACTTTAGGAGCAAAGACAACAGAATACTCAACAACATCCACTAGATGGAGTCACACAATCTATAAATATTGTCACCAGCCTTTGTTCTCTCTCAATACCTCATCAACAGAGCACAGCTCTGTTCTTCTGCTCCTCACAGCAGGAGATGCTGCAGGTTAGAAGCCTTCAGCAGCTTCTGCTGAAGAACAATTCTCACACTGAATGTTGAACATCAGATAGTTGCTCCTGTTGATTTAAACCTTGTTGTAGAGATGGAACATTGGCTTTGGTAACACAGCCAATGTGATTTTCTGTTATTTCTGTTCACAGAGAAACGTTGCAGATTAGACATTTTCTTATCCTTTCAGCCTCATGAACAATGTAATGTAATGGCATAATTTTTTGTTGTTAATCTGCTTAAAAGTCTGATACCATGCCAGGCCACTAATGGGCAATCAGCAAAATTTCAAATACCGATGTGAAAGAACTTTTGAACATGCACATTGCACCACAGTAGTTATTCAGAAACACAGGGGGCTCTATGGGGATTCACTTAGTTGAATATGAGGCAGAAGATGCAACAAACGTAGGTACTTTACTAGTAAATTCAGCTGTAAAGCTCCAACTGATCAACTGGTCAAAAGTCTGAAGAGCACCGACATAACTGGAGAAATGTCCACCCTTGTTGATTTGAACAGAACGCCCAACACTTTGTCTGTGAGCATGCAGGAACCATGCTTTGACGTCATGAATCAGAAAACAGAGCCTAGTTGGGTTCAAAACACAGCTACTTAATCTATTATTTTCATTTATGACAAATGTCGAGATAAGTGTTGGTATGGTTCAGAGGCCAAATCCGAAACGTGTACTACTTCACAATATCAAGCAACTTTTCTAAATCCAGCCTGTATGCATTTGTCCAATTTTTTGGTTTTCATGTTTGGGACAGATATTATATAACTTCTAGACCTTATTTAATATAAAGAAATCCAGGAACGTGCCTAGTTGCATGGAATGGGACATTTAAACGTTAAACTGTAGACGTAAATCTTACGTTTCATTATATATGATATACCTTGTGTCTCAATATATTATTCTACGTTTTGATATTTAATATAAGTTTTATCAATCACTGATCAATGACCATGATCATTTTGGGAATGTTGGTGCTTCAGTGGATGACATTGTTTAGAGTATAGAACAAAAACGTGATTTTTTCCAGCTTTGTAGAGAAACTTGTTTATCCAGTGTCTCCAAAGTATTCACTGTAGAAACACCAATTCATACCAAAACTTTTGTGAAGACCTTTTAGTGATGATGGTCCATGTGGTTTTCTGATAGGAGCTATGATTTTGTCAAATGGTGCTCAAATGGGAGACCAGCACAGATGGAGAAAAATACTGTTTTTCTCCACATTTGCATCTTCCTCTACCTGCAGTGCATCCGTTGTCATTGGCAACCAGCTCAACTTGCAGTGGTAGCCTTTGAGGCTCGACGCACAGTTCGTTATGGTTCATAATTAAACAGCTGGTGCTCAATAACATGTTTAAACACTGTTCCACCCATAACCATATGATGAATCAGACTGACAGAATGCATGCCATCATAACATTTCTGAACTTACACAGACAAATAATAATAATTAAAATAAATAACGTTATATCATAAATTCATTAGTTATTTGTATTAAATCTCTACAGAAGCTCAACACACTCCAGCAGTAGCCCCTGAAGCCCCTTCAAAATTTCCCCAGAGGAAATTTTGTACTTATAATTGTGTTGCTTTGAACAGCTGCTTTTTAGTTCAATGATCGATTGATTGATCTTTTATCAGTTCATGTTGATGTTGATCATGTGACTCTGGGAAAAGTGCAGCTTTCACACAATCAAGCAGCAGCTGAGTGTCTAAATCTAAAGAAATGAATGTTCCTCATGAATTTTCTAGGCTGAACATTTCATGATTATATGACTTAGACCCGACACGTGATGCCATGTTCCATACATCATTTTTGTATTGTGTTTATACTCAGACAAGGAAGTGTCGTATTTTAACGAGAGTCACACGGCATACTTGAATAGGAGGAGGAGGAAGATATTAGACCTTCTAAATTCAGTGAGAATGGACGCTTCAACACTTCAAGAGGGTAATCTACCTTTTTGTCTACAGGAGAATTCAAACCGGCAACAACTACACTACTAATGCTGCAGGGTTGTAAGTTAATCGACCACACTAAACCCTCTTCACACAGTGAGTGTTTCCCAGGGTGCATTTATCATCTTCACTTTGGATGGTGTACTTTAAAACTTGTCAAAGTTTCACAAATTCACAACTCTAGTTTGGTTTATTAGAGTTTACCTTTAGGGTTTTAGATATCAATATAGTTAACAAGGGCTTGAACCTATGAGCACCGGGTGAGCAATCCAATGCCTTACCTGATGAGCTATTTAACATCGGGAACAATAAAGGTCAAATTTGAGCTGCCATATCAACAAATACAGGTGGAGTCACTATGGAAACTGTGAACAAAACCACTTGGCAAAACCATAGACATGCCGTACTGCTGGTTCTTACTCTTGTGATTTTGAATCAAGCAAATGAAAGTGACTTGACTGTGAGGATAAAAAAAAATGTTACTTTTATTGTTGGTTCTCAAATTAAGGGAATGTTTACCCCATAAACTAAATTAGTTTTAAAAAATACACGTCAGAAATATTTCTAAAGCTGTCAGATAGCATGTCATCACATGGAAATACATAAGTAAAGTACTAGTACCTCAAAATTGTACTTAAGTACAGCATTTAAGTAGATGTAATTTGTTTCATTCTACCACTTCCTGTTCATTACAAGAAGGGCTGAACCTTAAAAAGCAGCAAATCTTCTGGAGAGAATCAATTAGAGCTGATCAGGAACAGCTGTGCCACCTGAACTCTGCTTATTTAAAGCTTGCACCCTGTACTGGTTGTGTCTGCTCTTTGTAATGCAACAATGGCTGTTTGGGCCTTGGTGAGCTGTGTGCTGGCTGTTTGGCTTAATCAAGGTTTGTATAGTCCTTCTCTTTAAGAAATTGTTTATGTAATTTCACAAGACCTGCTTTGTCATCTGGAGTGTGTTTTGTCAGAATTTGAAATCTCCTTTAGCTGTAACATGATATGATCAACAATCAAACCGCACAGAGAGGATTAATAGTGCATGTGTTGTCCACAGCCTCTTGTTTGCCTGCTGGAGGCACAAATAATGGTCGTCTAAAGAGGAGCGTGGGAGGTAAGAACATAACTAACAGAATCCTGCAAGTTCTGACTCTTCCTCTCACTGACACTTCCATTTGTCCTTCAGAGGTAGCTGTGGGACACGGTGGCAACCCCTACGTCAACGAAACTGTGGTGGCTGTTCGTGGCTATGGCGGCTATGGCTACGGCCGTGGTGGCGACGCCGACAAAAACGAGACTATGGTAGCTGGCCGTGGCTATGGCGGCTATGGCTACGGCGGCTATGGCTACGGCCGTGGTGGCGACCCCGACAAAAACGAGACTATGGTAGCTGGCCGCGGCTATGGCTACGGCCGTGGTGGCGACGCCGACAAAAACGAGACTATGGTAGCTGGCCGTGGCTATGGCGGCTATGGCTACGGCGGCTATGGCTACGGCCGTGGTGGCGACCCCGACAAAAACGAGACCATGGTGGCTGGCCGTGGCTATGGCTATGGCGGCTTTGGCTATGGGCTTGGTGACAACCCCGACAAAAATGAGACTATGGAGGCTGGCCGTGGCTATGGCTACGGCGGCTTTGGCTATGGCCTTGGTGACAACCCCGACAAAAATGAGACTATGGTAGCTGGCCGTGGCTATGGCGGCTATGGCTATGGCCGTGGTGGCAACCCCAACAAAAACGAGACCATGGTGGCTGGCCGTGGCTATGGCTATGGCCTTGGTGACAACCCCGACAAAAACGAGACTATGGTAGCTGGCCGTGGCTATGGCGGCTATGGCTATGGCCTTGGTGACAACCCCGACAAAAACGAGACTATGGTAGCTGGCCGTTTCTATGGCGTCTACAACCGTGATCGCAACGACACAGGTCTACAACCCGACCACGCCTGACAAGAATGTGGGCCCGCGTGTTCCTTGACGGAGGTCCTCCCTACTTTTGCAGGAAAATGTCTCCACTGTCCACAACAGCCTCAGCAGGCAATTTAAAAGCCCAACATGTAAAAGGAGTCATGCAAGGAATTCTGTATCAAGATTTTGCTGCCACATTAAATCTGTTGGATAAAAATAAAACTTTAACTATATTTACTGTTTGGCTTTTTTTTTTTGTCTTAATGTGGCTCTCAAGGGGTAACAAATTTCTCAACCAGGTAACTGTAGCGCGGACCAAATGTGGACTTGGTATTTAAGCCCTTTAGGTGTTTGTACTTCATAGCCCTACATCTCTAGGCAGTCGGCTCTAATCCTGTGAGTGACGAGACATTTTCAGGATCTGTCCTTTGAAAGCCTTGAAACATGCAAATGACACCAACCTTGCCTCCCTAGCTAAACAGGACTAAAACTGGCAGTCCACCATTACCTGAAAGAAAACCACTATGGCCAGTCAGGGGAGGATGAGGTATGTCTGCTGCTGTCTCTTGATGGCTGTCATCTTGGCCTTTTGCGTGTTCTGTGTCAGCCAGCCAATCACAGCCAGGGTGTGGAACTCCTCCACCAATGGCACACACTTGATTGCATAGGGAATAAACAAGGGACACAGATTAGAAGGCAGCACTGTTACTCTATCCTACACGCATTCAAAACCTGCAGTTAATGATTATTTGCTCTGGTATCGACAATATCCAGGAGAACCACCAGAATTTCTCATCTCTCACTCGGCAAAAGGAAAAGTACTAACAAATACTGTCTGTGGAAGTGAATGAAGATAAAACAAATGGACCTGAGGATCTCCTCTGCTGCAGTAACAGCCTCTGCTGTGTACGACTGTACTCTGCAGCCCACAGTGACAGGAAACAGCAAAACTCTGTACAAAAACCTTTGGTGCAAAGACAACAGAATACTCCACAAAATCCACTAGTAGGAGTCACACATTGTTAAACTTCAGTAGTGTCTTATCAGACATTCTGGAGCCTTTTTGTCTTGGATGAGGTATGTCTGTCTCTTGATGGCTGTCATCTTGGCCTTGTGCGTGTTCTGTGTCAGCCAGCCAATCACAGCCAGGGTGTGGAACTCCTCCACCAATGGCACACACTTGATTGCATAGGGAATAAACAAGGGACACATATTAGAAGGCAGCACTGTTACTCTATCCTATTTTTCTCTTCTTCACAATTAGACAACATTGCCAAATGTAATGAGTTGTTGAGGGATATTATCTTGGTAGGTTTTCTTAAGAGGAATGTGAGAAGCTTCATTGAATGGTCTTATATGGTCTCTTTAACAGTAATTTACTGTCAATTTTGGGAGTAACAGATTCCTAAGTAAACACTGTAATCAGATTACTTTTTCCACTAACCGAGTATGGGAATGCATTCCATTTTAATTTAATTATTTGATCAGATTATTGACCTAATAATATAGGGTTATAATTTTGGCAGTTGGTCTGCTACTTTCATAAGCACACATGCTATCCATAGACCCCGGAATAGGCAGGAAAGGGTGCATTTTGTCCTGCACCTCCAGGTGTCTGGAGTGTAATTTTAATGTATATCCCTAAGTATCTCTAATTTGTAGAGAATTCTCTACCAGGCTCAATCTTCCTCCTGCATTTCCATTTATATTTGAATTACCAGCACTGTTCATTGGGAGAATAAAGCCTGGTCTCATGAAAGATGCAGTAACTTGTAATACAATATTTATCTTTTCAAGGCATTTGATGGCAACTTATTGCTTTTAAATTCACCTAGGAACGCTGGTTTTAGTTCTGTTACCATGGTCTTGGTTGAGGGAGAATGTTATGATATAATCATGTCTGTAGCAAAAGATATTTCTAGGATCCATCTTGTCTGCGTCCCAGCAGATCACTAAAGTTTTAACTCAGCTTCAGGTTTTGATCCTGTTCTTTTCATGTTCTACATTAACAACATTTCTTCTTCTTTCTCAATATTTCTTCTACTGATGAAAAACTTTTGTACTGTTTTTTCAGACTCTCCTGTCTTGGCCATAAAAAAAACTCAGTCATTCTGCCTGTCTGCCACAGATAAGTAGCCACACATGCCATGAGAACAAAGAACAGACACCACGGCACCACATGTATATAAAACCATGAGTAATACATGCTGTCTTTTTAATGTTCCACAATTATGAATTATGCCAACTTCACCCCTTACAAGCTGAAGTTCAGTCAAAGACACCTCCTTGAATGTATGAGGAACATCAACATTCTACTTGCAGCATCAACATAAGGGGGACGTAGATTTGAACTGAGTACCTGTTGAGCTATAGTCAAACATTCTCCCACTGAGCTATACCCCCATGCATAGACAAGCCACGAAGAGTCAACAGAAATTTCATTACACAATCTGTGTAGTAATAATTTACATAGTAACTAACATGTGAGATGGTGCCTTTTGCATCAAGGAAAACACAAGTGCCAATTTACAAGTGAGGGGGCACCCAGAGTTGAACTGAGGACCTCTTGACCTGCAGTCAAATGCTCTACCACTGAGCTATACAGAAGATCCAGCACATACTCTGTGTCCCTCATAACTAACATAGTAAATAAAGTGTCAGCATGAATCTTTTCAGGACTTATCCATGAGGGAAAATATGATGGAAACAAAAATCGAACATTTTAAATTAAAAAAAGGACAATCAGAAATTAAAACTTAATTTAAAATGAATTAAGACTAAAAATAAACAAGCAAGTTGTAATTTAAAACAGTTAATTAAAAGGGGAAAAATTTAAAATTAACCTTAAAAACAAAAACAAGAGCAAATTTATAATGTACTGGAAAATAATTAGAACATGACATCAGCAATAGGCAGCAGATAACAAAAAGTCTTCACTCTGACTTTAAAGCAGTGAGAGTTGCAGCAGACCTGCAGTGCTCTGGGATTACTCCAGATATGTGGGGCATAGAAACTGAACGCTACTGCTCCGTGTTTTGTTCTAACTCCGGGAACAGAGGGCAGACTTGTCCCCGATGATCTAAGAGGTCTGCATGGTTCATAGGGGATCAGCAGAACAGAGATATACTTAGGGACTAGACCATTCAATGCTTTATAAACCAGTAAACATATTTTAAAGTTAATTCTTTGGCAGGAAGCAAGTGCAAGGAACCTCAGAGAAGTGAAAATATAGATCTAAGAGGAGATAGAGAGTCAAAGGGAGGAGCTAAACATTTATTGAATTATATAATATAAGAGGGGATCTTCTTCTAATGTCTGGACTGAAGATTACGCGCCTAAACCCAAATGGTCCTGCAGATCTCCTTTGCCATTGTCTCACTGTTGTACTGAACTTTTTTATCTCCACTAGAAGGCGACATGATCAAGTAGGCGGTGCACTACTTCTGCACTGTGTTCAAACATTCTGTCAATAATAATTGCTGCTGTGAAGAGAACAATTCTCACACTGTATGTTGAACATCAGATAGTTTCTCCTGTTAATTTAAACCTTGTTGTAGAGATGGAACATTGGCTGTGGATTATTTTTGCTGCTCTTTTCTTTGGTAACACAGAAAGATTACCTTTTTATCATTTCATGAAAATTATGTAAATTGATTGATTTTCTGTTATTTCTTTTCACAGAGAAACATTGCAGATTTAACATTTTTCACTGTCTCCTATCCTTTTAGCCTCATGAACAATGTAATCTAATGGCATATTTTTTTTTTTCTATTTTTTCTAGGATTAATTGCCGGAGACAAAATCTATCCTATACAAGCTGAAGTCAATAAAAAAGAAGGAGAATCAGTCACACTCACATGTGACTATGAAGCAACTTCGAGTGGTCGTTACCTTTACTGGTACAGACATCATTCTGACCTTCTGGCACCTCAGTTTATACTCTGGAAATATTCTACAGGCAGCAGTGAAAATATTCCTGATAAACGATATGGATCCCAAACAACAAATAAAAGAACCTCTCTGACCATAAAGAGTCTAACTCTGGCAGACACAGGTCTCTACTACTGTGCTCTAGAAACACAGTGATAGAAAGTATAGAAGAGGCTTTACAAAAACCTGAACACAGATATCTGATGACTCTTCAAAGAGGAGGGAAGTGGTATTCAAACCACAGCTTCATATCAGATGGATTCTGCTAATTCCTGTTTTATCAGAGTCACTGTGGTTACAGCTGCTAATGAAACAATGTGGAGGATTCCCATGAGCAGCAAATACACACTAATGACAAACCAGATGTATGATGTTAACACAAGGTACCATGAACCATCAGAAATGGACTATGAAAAAAAATAAAAAAAAGTTCCATTTGTCTCATGACCTGATGATTCTTTTTTAATGGGTCCTTCAATTGAAGTACTTACCAGGCCTAGCCCTGCTTACCTTTGAGGATCAGCAAAACAATATGTAAAATAAACATCATATCTCATGGTTTGCAGTAATGGGTGTGGAAAAATGTGTGTGTAGCACCCCTGGAAAATTAAAAACAGCCCATTGCCCCAGATTAACATGGACAAACAAAATGTGTACAACATGTCAAAGTGCAACATAAAAGACTTTCCAACCAATACACTAACACCAACAGGAAGTTATATCTTGAATCAAATGACTTTTTTTATATGATTTTCACATCGTATTTCAATGAACTTATCATCAAGACTTTATCACATTGACTTCTAATTTGCTTGAAATCATTTGTTTGAAAAGTCATCAAAAGATTTTCCTACATTATTCCTGGTTGTTGTTACACTGCCATTAATTTCTGTCTCATTGTGAAACAGGAACTTGCCATGACCTCAGCATACATTGTCCAACCTGCACCAAATTTGTCATGATTCAAAAGTGACCCACCCTGAACACATCTGCTTAACCATATTGACTCGTCATTGCACCCCCTGCTGATAACAGGAAACCACATTCAAAGTCCATGTCCTCTTGTTAAACTTTGACATAGATGAACAAAGACAATATCCTTATTAGTGTCATTTGACCTCTTCCAATATTTTAACTTGTTACCCTGAGAGAAGAATTTCTTATCTTTCAAATTTTCTTACCTGTATTTACATTGCACGGGTATGTCTTATCTTCCATTTTCTTCTGGTTTGTAAAACACTACGAACAGCGCAACTGGAGAGAGCGAAAAACATGAAACAGCACAGAGAATCAAGCTAGTCCCCAGCAAATTTGAAACCATACACTGCAATTTAAAAAAAAAAAACAACAACATGACCATCAAATTCAGAAAATGAAAGAACATATCAATGCAGCTTTTCCCACATGGAAAGTACCAATAAAAGAGAAAGATGTTCAAAGGGAGGATGAAGTTGCTGCTTTGTCTTGACAGTAAGTCAGTGGTCAATATAAATTACAAGTTTTTTCTCATTGCTTGGTTCTGTAATTTTAATTACATAGGCAATAGAACATTAGAACGTGCATAGTCAAAAGCTTAAACAGCAGTGAAATCATGTAAACATGCTGTGGTGTAAATTACAATCAGCTGCTCCTGACTTCACCTTTAAACAATATCATCTTTAATGTTTACTTTGTGAACAACTTGTAGAAAATATAGGGCACATGTTGAAACAGCTTCTCGGCACAATCCGGCTACCATTTTTGATCCTTAAAATTTTGATCCTTAAGAATTTAATATGGAGTTGTGGAGTCCCACCAATATGGTCCAATATGGAGTCCCACCCTAACACATCTACATACACATATTGCTTTGCAATCAAATAGGAAGTTGTTATAACATCAGCATATTTTGTCCCATCTGCACCATATTTCTCATGCTTCATAAGTGATGCCCTATCTGCATAACTATATTGACTCAGAGCCATAACGCCCCTAGTGAAAACAGAAAGAAATGTGGGAAACATTATCCAAACATCAATTGACATGAAATTTACTGGAAATTTACTTCACCTTTAGTTCTGTTATATAAAAAAAACATGAAAATTCAGTGACATTCCAGTCAATACCAGACAAGATTAATGAAAGAAAAACGTGTTCCACACACCCACAAATATCTCAGACTACGCAGAGACCTCAACAATATTCTCATCTGCTTAAAAGGTTGTGATACCATGCCAGGCCACTAATGGCCAATCAGCAAAATTTCAAATACCAATGTGAAAAAACCTTTGAACATGCACATTGCACCACAGTAGTTATGCAGAAACACAGGGGGCTCTATTCACTTAGTTGAATATGAGGCAGAAGATGCTACAAACTTAGGTATTTTACTAGTAAATTCAGGTCCAATTTGTCAAATGTTTTGGTTTTCATGTTTGGGATAAATATTATATAACTTCTAGACCTTATTTAATATAAAGAAATCCAGGAACGTGCCTAGTTGCATGGAATGGGACATTTAAACTTTAAACTGTAGACATATATCTTACGTTTCAATATATATGATATACCTTGTGTCTCAATATATTATTCTACGTTTTGATAGGTAATATAAGTTATAATACTGTTTTTCTCCACATTTGCATCTTCCTCTACCTGCAGTGCATACGTTGTCATTGGCAACCAGCTCAACTTGCAGTGGTAGCCTTTGAGGCTCGACGCACAGTTCGTTAAGATTCATAATTAAACAGCTGGTGCTCAATAACATATTTAAACACTGTTCCACCCATAACCATATGATGAATCAGACTGACAGAATGCATGCCATCATTACATTTCTCAACTTACACAGACAAATAATAATAATTAAAATAAATAACATTATATCATAAATTCATTAGTGTTATTTGTATTAAATCACTACAGAAGCTCAACACACTCCAGCAGTAGCCCCTGAAGCCCCTTCAAAATTTCCCCAGAGGTTATTTTGTACTTATAATTGTGTTGCTTTTAAGTAGATGTAATTTGTTACATTCTACCACTTCCTGTTTATTACAAGAAGGGCTGAACCTTAACAAGCAGCAAATCTTCTGGAGAGAATCAATTAGAGCTGATCAGGAACAGCTGTGTCACCTGCACTCTGCTTATTTAAAGCTTGCACCCTGTACTGGTTGTGTCTGCTCTTTGTAATGCAACAATGGCTGTTTGGGCCTTGGTGACCTGTGTGCTGGCTGTTTGGCTTAGTCAAGGTTTGTATAGTCCTTCTCTTTAAGAAATTGTTTATGTAATTTCACAAGACCTGCTTTGTCACCTGGAGTGCATCTTGTCAGAATTTGAAATCTCCTTGAGCTGTAACATGATATGATCAACAATCAAACCGCACAGAGAGGATTAATAGTGCATGTGTTGTCCACAGCCTCTTGTTTGCCTGCTGGAGGCACAAATAATGGTCGTCTAAAGAGGAGCGTGGGAGGTAAGAACATGACTAACAGAATCCTGCAAGTTCTGACTCTTCCTCTCACTGACACTTCCATTTGTCCTTCAGAGGTAGCCGTGGGACACAGTGGCAACCCCTACGTCAACGAGACCATGGTGGCTGGCCGTTTCTATGGCGTCTACAACCGTGGTGGCGACCCCGACAAAAATGAGACTATGGTAGCTGGCCGTGGCTATGGCTACGGCGGCTATGGCTATGGCCGTGGTGGCAACCCCGACAAAAACGAGACCATGGTAGCTGGCCGTGGCTATGGCTACGGCCGTGGTGGCGACCCAGACAAAAACGAGACCATGGTGGCTGGCCGTGGCTATGGCTACGGCGGCTATGGCTACGGCCGTGGTGGCAACCCCGACAAAAACGAGACCATGGTAGCTGGCCGTGGCTATGGCTACCGCCGTGGTGGCGACCCAGACAAAAACGAGACCATGGTGGCTGGCCGTGGCTATGGCTACGGCGGCTATGGCTACGGCCGTGATGGCAACCCCGACAAAAACGAGACCATGGTGGCTGGCCGTGGCTATGGCTACGGCGGCTATGGCTACGGCCGTGGTGGCAACCCCGACAAAAACGAGACCATGGTAGCTGGCCGTGGCTATGGCTATGGCCGTGGTGGCAACCCCGACAAAAACGAGACCATGGTAGCTGGCCGTGGCTATGGCAGCTATGGCCATGGTGACAACCCCGACAAAAACGAGACCATGGTAGCTGGCCGTGGCTATGGCTACGGCGGCTATGGCTACAACCGTGGTGGCAACCCCGACAAAAACGAGACCATGGTGGCTGGCCGTGGCTATGGCTACGGCGGCTATGGCTACGGCCGTGGTGGCAACCCCGACAAAAACGAGACCATGGTAGCTGGCCGTGGCTATGGCTACGGCGGCTATGGCTACGGCCGTGGTGGCAACCCCGACAAAAACGAGACCATGGTGGCTGGCCGTTTCTATAGTCTACAACCGTGATCGCAACGACACAGGTCTACAACCCGACCACGCCTGACAAGAATGTGGGCCCGCATGTTCCTTGACTGAGGTCCTCTCTACTTTTGCAGGAAAATGTCTCCACTGTCCACAACAGCCTCAGCAGGCAATTTAAAAGCCCAACATGTAAAAGGAGTCATGCAAGGAATTCTGTATCAAGATTTTGCTGCCACATTAAATCTGTTGGATAAAAATAAAACTTTAACTATATTCACTGTTTGGCTTTTTTTTTTTTGTCTTAATGTGGATCTCAAGGGGTAACAAATTTCTCAACCAGGTAACTGTAGCTCACACCAAATGTGGACTTGGTATTTAAGCCCTTTAGGTTTTTCTACTTCAGAGCCCTACATCTCTAGGCAGTCGGCTTTAATCCTGTGAGTGACGAGACGTTTTCAGAATCTGTCCTCTGAAAGCCTTGAACCATGCAAAAGACAACCAAATGACCCCAACCTTGCCTCCCTAGCTAAACAGGACTGAAACTGGCAATCCACCATTACTTGAAAGAAAACCACTATGGCCAGTCAGGGGAGTATGAGGGTATGTCTGCTGCTCTCTTTTGATGGCTGTCATCTTGGCCTCTTGTGCGTTCTGTGTCAGGCAGCAAATCACAGCCAGGGTGTGGAACTCCTCCACCAGTGGTTGCATGGGGATGTTACCCACTTAATTGCATAGGGAATAAACAATGGACACAGATCTCTCTCCCCCCCCCATAAAATAACTGTAGTCATAACACTTTCATCAGTTTTACATTATGTAATAAACTGTCTACTTTATAAGCATGAAACTGTCTTGGTTTTTGTAACTCTGAGGTGATAAGCTTTTATGTAACTTTCAAGGATTAAAGACACTTTCCACATCCAGCTGATGCAAAATGCTGCTACTAATCTCATAACTAGGAGGTGAGAGGGAAAGATTTAGGGAGGAGCTTAACTAAAAGGAACCTTTCTCAGCAGAGTTCAATTGACCTTTATTCAACATGCTGTCAGTACATTCTCTTGTATCTTCTCTACTTTGCATATCCATTCTAACAGGTATGTAGGACTCTGTGTTTTAAAGTCAATCTTAACCTAAATGTGATTAATTTATTAAAAACATCAAAATCTACATTTTTTAGGTGTCATCTGTGAAGAGTCCAGTTTAGAAGGCAGCACTGTTACTCTATCCTACACGCATTCAAAACCTGCTGCAGTTAATTATTTTCTCTGGTATAGACAATATCCAGGAAAACACCAGAATTTCTCATCTCTCACTCAGCAAAAGGAGAAGTACTAACAAATACAGTTTGTCTACTGTCTGTGGAAGTGAATGAAGATAAAAAAACAAATGGACCTGAGGATCTCCTCTGGTGCAGTAACAGACTCTATGTGCTACAGTGCTCTGCAGCCCACAGTGACAGGAAACGGCAAAACTTCAATAGTGTCTTATCAAACATTCTGGAGCCTTTTTACTTTTTACAATTTGACAAAATTGCCAAATGTGATGAGTTGTTGAGGAATATTAACTTGGTAGGTTTTCTCCTTAGGAGGAATGTGAGAAGCTTCATTGAATGGTCTTTCCTATATGGTCTCGTTAACAGTAATTTACAGTCAATGTTGGGAGTAACAGATTCCTAAGTAAACACTGTAATCAGATTACTTTTTCCACTAACCGAGTATGGGAATGCACTCCATTTTAATTTAATTATTTGGTGATCAGATTATTGACATTGCATTTATATTTGAATTACCAGCACTGTTCATTGGGAGAATAAAGCCTGGTCTCATGAAAGATGCAATAACTTGTAATACAATATTTGTCTTTTCAAGGCATTGGATGGCAATTTATTGCTTTTAAATTAACCTAGAATGGCTCGTTTTAGTTCTGCAACCATGGTCTTGGTTCCGGGAGTATGTTATTGTATATTCATGTCTGTAGCAAAAGATATTTCTAGGATCCATCCGTCTGAGTCCCATCAGATCACTAAAGGTTTAACTCAGGTTCAGGTTTTGATCCTGTTCTTTTCATGTTCTACATTAACAACATTTCTTCTTCTTTCTCAATATTTCTTCTACTGATGAAACACTTTTGCACTGTTTTTCAGACTCTCCTGTCTTGGCCATAAAAAACTCTCAGACCTCCTTTAACTGTCTCCAAGAGGCCCTTATTGACCTTGATCTTGCCTGAGCTTACAAAAAAGTACAGAGTGAGCAGTTTTGATTTTCATATTTCAACTCTGTATGGTTGAGTGTATTGAGACAAACTACACATACCTTGGGATATAGTTAAGGAGCTTTCATATTTATAACCTTGTTTTACAATCTCAGGGAACTATTTTTTTTTTTTTTTGCAGAAATCGTCCCAAGGTCTTGTAGAAAGAATCGTTAAAGCGGTTGTTTCTTTTTATATTGTGGGTATCTTATTTATAGACATGGATCTGGTATATTTCTCAAATCTTTGGGCACTGCCTATTTACAATATACATTGCACTGTGTATGACTGGTTGGGTGGTCCTCCCTCACCCAGAGGCATGATTTAGATGTGCTGTTTTTTTATCTACACTAGCACATTCCCTCCTTATGTTTCTTCAATGCTGGTGGTAGTCCTCGGGAACTCACCAGGACATGTAACTGGCTTCTTAAAGTTCACACTGAGCTTTCTTTTACCCTCAATGTTTGGACCTCCATTCCATCCTTGAAGTTAGGCTCCCTTGTACTGTTTGGGCATCTCAAATATTTGTTTTATGTCATCTGATCTCTATTTGATGTGTTTTCTCAAATTAATTTTTTATATATATATATATATATATATATATATATATATATATATATATATATATATATATATATATATATATACAAAAGAGGGTAAGAAATTAATCTGTGTATCTTTTGTGGATTGTATATTTTTACTATAGACTTTTAACTGATATTCTCAATGTCACTGTAAATGCCTCACCTCAGCAACTCTTCAAGTGATAGTTAAATAAAATCATCCACCAAATCTCCCCTCTCTCTCCACTACTGTTATCCTTAAACTGAAAGTGGTGACAGTTTGTCCCAGAAGACAAATAAGACGCAATGATCACTAATTAGTTTTGAAGGCACATATTGTTTTTGAGGTGATTTTCTGGCCCCGCCCGCTGAAGTTTAATTTAACCAATGAGATTGTTTCTCTCTCTAGAGCGGAAATGTTTGAGGAAGTAAAATCACAACCAGCTTGATGCTGAGGAGAAGGGCTGTGCAGCAGAGAGGCTGTTTAGTTCCTTCATTCTACTGCAGTAGACGAACATTGATCATCTCCTTCATGTTTAGTTTGAGCAGCTCCAAAGACATGTTGCTTTACCTCTTTATACTTTTATCTCAATTTATAGGTGAGTGTTAGAACATAGATGAAAGACTCTTTGACCTGATGTATGAACAAGATATCTGTTTTTCATAGATGATTTGTCAATGATTAAATTGAAACAGAGCATGTTTTATTGCATTTAAAATGATCAAATGGTCAAAGATCCTCGAGAAATCTCTTGCAAACTAACTTACATTAATGACTCATTTTGCAGCCATGGGTTCCATGAACAGCATAAATCCAGGAAAGACTGAAGAACATGTTGCAGAGGGAGGAAACATCGAGCTGACCTGTAAATATGAGGGTTCTATCTACAACATCCAGTGGTACAGACAATACCAGGGATCCAGACCAGAGTTCCTGCTCTCCATCACAGAGGGAGGAACCATTCATCCAACTGTTTCTGAGTTCTCTGCTCACATTAACAAAGCAGAGAAACGTGTTGATCTAGAGATCTCCTCTGCTGCAGTAACAGACTCTGCTGTGTACTACTGTGCTCTGCAGCCCACAGTGACAGGAAACACCAAAACTCTGTACAAAAACCTTTGGAGCAAATAGAATACAGAATACTCCACAACATCCACTAGAGGGAGTCACTCACTGTTAAACTCCCGTGGTTTGGTATCAAACATTCTAGAGTTGTTGTAGGGAGAAAAACAAAATAAGTAAAATACAACACCCCTTATAATATATTATTTATATAAAGAGCATCTCATCATAATTGAATAATATCTAATCAAGCTCAAATTCAACTCTGTATATAACTCCAATTTTATTATTTTAACAATTAATTTGAGTAGAATATTCAGAATATATGTGATAGTGTTTCAGTACTGTTGAAAAATGATATGAGTGTACTATAGAACACATCACATACATTGAATCAAATATCTCCATAAACTGGTTGATATCACAGACTCAGATTTTGATCGGTTCTATTCTTACTCTAAAATGTGTTTCTCGTTTGTTCTCCAAAGGTTCTTGTGGTGTACCACAGGGTTCAATCCTCCTGTTTTTAGTTCACATGTTACTGATGGATCAAAGAGTGAAGTGCTGTTGTTTCAGACCTTCTACAGTCCAGTGATCCTTAACTGAGATTCTCTTTAACTCACATTCTGCCATACAGGTGAAATCCTGCTGTTGTGTTTGCTGCGTATAGTCTTGGTAGAATATTTAACACTGTGGTTTCCTTTCATCATCAGCTGACTTGTTGTATACGATAAACAATGTCTCCACTTTTGAAACATTAGTTCATTAGTTCCTTCTTACAACCAGCTCTTGTCTGCAACAAAAATGGAGATACACACAATGATTAAATGGAAATTAATGAATTTATTATTTAAAGGTTTAAAACATAACTTTTCTCATTGTGATCTACAATTTGCAAAACAGCAATGGTTAAACCAGCCAATAGCTCATATAATGAAGCCTCAACACATTCATCCATCCCAGACATGTTCACTCAAACAGTAAACCAAGAAAGGCATATAGGAACACAAAGAGAACAGACTATAAGGTGGCACAATTGATCTCAAACCCACCAAATGTGTCCCTAGGACAAGTTCTTAAGCCGCTATTACTGCAACAACTTCTGAAGAGAAGAAGCAGTCTATCAGTGTGTTAAGTTTTATTAGCTATAAGATTGTGTGACATACTTTTTTACTTAATCAGACTGTGATTGCTTGTGAGCTAGCTATACACCTGAATCATGATGTTATAGCTTATGGAATATAATCATTTACTTAATCAATATGCTAAAGTGCTTATTTTAAAGAGTAGATGAGAGCAAGTAATATGAAAAGGCCTGTGCTGCTTACCTCTTGCACCGTATAGATAGATAGACTCATTTGAGTTTAACAAAAACTTTTGCATGGAACATTGTCGTTTGTCCTCTATCAAATTTGAATGCCTGAAAGTAACCCTGCAGCCTGATAGCACAACAAAAGACGGTTGACCTTTGCCCCACCTGCCCCCAAAAATACTGCCCCTACCAAAACAAAAAAATAATCCTCTCTCCACCCAACACATCAAAATAGTAGAAGAAAAATTACAATACAAAACAAAGTAAGCCAAAAGGTAATTAAACCAAGAGCAGACCACTCCAATATAGACCACTAAAGAAAATACAGTAACAGATGTATCTCTTGAGTGCTTATTGTTTTGGAGGGCCTCATTCTGTCCCGGTGGCACCTAGAAGCTGCAATGGATCATTTTCACCTCATCCTCCACATATTTAATAAATCCATATATTTCTATTATCCTACTTAATGTTGTACTCTACAATTCTTTATTCTGTTTATTCTGGTTGACGATATATCAGCTCTACTTTATATAGAACCGTCATGTCTAAACAGAGAGAAGTTGTATAACGGGATGTTGAATATCCACTAAATATGACAAATAAAACGTTTATTTAGACTCTTTATTGTGTCGGAAAATCACACTTTATGAAAGTGACCGCTCCACCACACTTCAGGAATCCCTGCTCTACACGGTTAAGTTATCGGGTCGCACCCAAACACTGTAGATTCACAAGCATGGCAGCGGCCGAGGAAAAAAAATAAACTTAAAACTTGTTTTGAGCCATTTATTCATCATCTCTTATTTGCTTTCGATTAGGGCAGAGAAAAATCGATTAAAATCAGAAATTGGATTTTTTGTAAAAAAAAAAAAAATCAGAGATTTTGTTTTTAGGCCATATCGCCCAGCTCTAGTATCTGTTCTAATCGATGCCAAATCGAAGGCGCAACACAATCTCAAAGCTATAAAATATCACAAATGCCAATTAAATACAAAAGACTTGATATAAGATGCTGCTAGCAGTCTGTTAACCAGGAGGAAGTGTAACTGAGAGAAGTGAAAATCCAGCTCTAAGAGGGAGGAGCTAAGACCTAACTGAACCATAGAAGAGAGAAACTTTCATATTCAGCAATACAAAAACCACAAACATTAGCATCATTCAACATGCTGTCAGTACTGTCAGCTTCAATAGTTCTGATTGTTCTAACAGGTATGTTGGAGTCAATTTCAATTCAGTCAGTCAGTCATTTTCTGTACCTGCTTATTCCTCATTAGGGTCGCAGGGGTCTGCTGGAGCCTATCCCAGCACATTACGGCGAGAGGCAGGGATACACCCCAGATGGTCGCCAGCCAATCGTGGGGCACACACACCATTCACTCACACACTCACACCTACGGGCAATTTAGAGTCGCCAATTAACCTCAGCATGTTTTTGGACTGTGGGAGGAAGCCGGAGTACCCGGTGAAAACCCACGCAGACACGGGGAGAACATGCAAACTCCACACAGAAAGGTCCCAGACCCAGGACGCAAGGCGGTCTTGAACCTGCGACCTTCTTGCTGTGAGGCAACAGCGCTAACCCCTGCGCCACCATGTCGCCCCAATTTCAATTCAGGAGATTTTATTTAAATAATTTCTCAGTGTGATCATTTATTGAGACTTTGACACCACTTACTAACAGATATCTCTTCCTTTAGGTGTCAGTTGTGAAGATCTCACTCCAGTCAACAAGGAATAGTTCAGTTTAGAAGGCAGCACTGTTACTCTGTCCTACAAATATTCTAAAGCAGATTATTTTTTCTGGTATCGACAGTATCCAGAAAAACCACTACAATTTCTCATCTCTCACGTAGAAAACGGAGATGTACTATCAAATCCAGTCTCTCGACTGTCTGTGAAAGTCAATAAAGCTCAAACCCAAATGGACCTCTACATCTCTTCTGCTGCAGTAACAGACTCTGCTCTGTACTACTGTGCTGTGAGGCCCACAGTGACAGGAAACCCACAGTCTCTGTACAAAAACACAAGCTGACACACTGACAAGCTGCTGGAAGCCTGTTTTCTACTGTTGTACTGAACTTTTTATCTCCACTAGAGGGTGACATTATCAAGTAGGCGGTGCACTACTTCTGCACTGTGTTCAACCATTCTGTCAATAATAACTGCTGATGTGACCTGCTGGTGAATGATTTTCACATCGTATTTGAATGAACTTATCATCAAGACGTTATCACATTAACTTCAAATTTGCTTGAAATCATTTGTTTGAAAAGTCATCAAAAGATTTTCCTACGTTATTCCTGGTTGTTGTTACACTGCCATTAATTTCTGTCTCATTGTGAAACAGGAACTTTCCATGACCTCAGCATACATTGTCCAACCTGCACCAAATTTGTCATGATTCAAAAGTGACCCACCCTGAACACATCTGCTTAACCATATTGACTCATGTCATTGCACCCCCTGCTGGTAACAGGAAACCACATTCAAAGTCCATGTCCTCTTGTTAAACTTTGACATAGATGAACAAAGACAATATCCTTATTAGTGTCATTTGACCTCTTCCAATATTTTGACTTGTTACCCTGAGAGAAGAATTTCTTATCTTTCAAATTTTCTTACCTGTATTTACATTGCACGGGTATGTCTTATCTTCCATTTTCTTCTGGTTTGTAAAACACTACGAACAGCGCAACTGGAGAGAGCGAAAAACATGAAACAGCACAGAGAATCAAGCTAGTCACCAGAAAAATTGAAACCATACACTGCAATTAAAAAAACAAAAAAAAACAACATGACCATCAAATTCAGAAAATGAAAGAAAATATCAATGCAGCTTTTCCCACATGGAAAGTACCAATAAAAGAGAAAGATGTTCAAAGGGAGGATGAAGTTGCTGCTTTGTCTTGACAGTAAGTCAGTGGTCAATATAAATTACAAGTTTTTTCTCATTCCTTGGTTCTGTAATTTTAATTACATAGGCAATAGAACATTAGAACGTGCATAGTCAAAAGCTTAAACAGCAGCGAAATCATGTAAACATGCTGTGGTGTAAATTACAATCAGCTGCTCCTGACTTCACCTTTAAACAATATCATTTTTAATGTTTACTTTGTGAACAACTTGTAGAAAATATAGGGCACATGTTGAAACAGCTTCTCAGCACAATCCAGCTACCATTTTTGATCCTTAAAATTTTGATCCTTAAGAATTTAATATGGAGTTGTTCAACTTAAACATGCTTTGTCTTACCTGCAGAAAAATTCTCAGAGTCCCACCCTAACACATCTACATACACATATTGCTTTGCAATCAAATAGGAAGTTGTTATAACATCAGCATACTTTGTCCCATCTGCACCATATTTCTCATGCTTCATAAGTGATGCCCTATCTGCATAACTATATTGACTCAGAGCCATAACGCCCCTAGTGAAAACAGAAAGAAATGTGGGAAACATTATCCAAACATCAATTGACATGAAATTTACTGGAAATTTACTTCACCTTTAGTTCTGTTATATAAAAAAACATGAAAATTCAGTGACATTCCAGTCAATACCAGACAAGATTAATGAAAGAAAAACGTGTTCCACACACCCACAAATATCTCAGACTACGCAGAGACCTCAACAATATTCTCATCTGCCTAACAGGCTGTGATACCATGCCAGGCCACTAATGGCCAATCAGCAAAATTCCAAATACCAATATGAGAAAACCTTTGAACATGCACATTGCACCACAGTAGTTATGCAGAAACACAGGGGGCTCTATGGGGATTCACTTAGTTGAATATGAGGCAGAAGATGCTACAAACTTAGGTATTTTACTAGTAAATTCAGGTCCAATTTGTCAAATGTTTTGGTTTTCATGTTTGGGATAAATATTATATAACTTCTAGACCTTATTTAATATAAAGAAATCCAGGAACGTGCCTAGTTGCATGGAATGGGACATTTAAACTTTAAACTGTAGACATATATCTTACGTTTCAATATATATGATATACCTTGTGTCTCAATATATTATTCTAAGTTTTGATAGGTAATATAAGTTTTATCAATCACTGATCAATGACCTGACTAAGACCAGATCAATGACCAGACTATAATCATTTTTGAAATGTTGGTGCTTCAGTGGATGACATTGTTTAGAGTATAGAACAAAAAAGTTCTAGAATTTTTCTCTTTCCATTCTCTTTCCGGCCACAATTTACACTGTACACACGTGATTTTTTTCCAGCTGTGTAGAGAAATTTGTTCTGATTCTCACAGTCTGCTCAAAATATCTGAGAGATTTACTGAATTTGAATGGGCAGCCTATAAGGGCAGCCACATCTCTCTCTGCTCCTCAATGACTCCAATACAAATATTTTCCAAGAGAAGAACCGGCCTCTGTTTTAAACATCCAGTGTCTCCAAAGTATTCACTGTAGAAACACCAATTCACACCAAAACTTTTGTGAACACCTTATAGTGATGATGGTCCATGTGGTTTTCTGATAGGAGCTATGATGTTGCTCAAATGGGAGACCAACACAGATGGAGAAAAATACTGTTTTTCTCCACATTTGCATCTTCCTCTACCTGCAGTGCATCCGTTGTCATTGGCAACCAGCTCAACTTGCAGTGGTAGCCTTTGAGGCTCGACGCACAGTTCGTTAAGATTCATAATTAAACAGCTGGTGCTCAATAACATATTTAAACACTGTTCCACCCATAACCATATGATGAATCAGACTGACAGAATGCATGCCATCATAACATTTCTCAACTTACACAGACAAATAATTAAAATAAATAACGTTATATCATAAATTCATTAGTTATTTGTATTAAATCTCTACAGAAGCTCAACACACTCCAGCAGTAGCCCCTGAAGCCCCTTCAAAATTTCCCCAGAGGAAATTCTGTACTTATTGTGTTGCTTTGAACAGCTGCTTTTTAGTTCAATGATCGATTGATCTTTTATCAGTTCATGTTGATGTTGATCATGTGACTCTGGGAAAAGTGCAGCTTTCACACAATCAAGCAGCAGCTGAGTGTCTAAATCTAAAGAAATGAATGTTCCTCATGAATTTTCTAGCCTGAACATTTCATGATTATATGACTTAGACCCGACATGTGATGCCATGTTCCATACATAATTTTTGTATTGTGTTTATACTCAGACAAGGAAGTGTCATATTTTAACGAGAGTCACACGGCATACTTGAATAGGAGGAGGAGGAAGATATTAGACCTTCTAAATTCAGTGAGAATGGACGCTTCAACACTTCAAGAGGGTAATCTACCTTTTTGCCTACAGGAGAATTCAAACCGGCAACAACTACACTACTAATGCTGCAGGGTTGTAAGTTAATCGACCACACTAAACCCTCTTCACACAGTGAGTGTTTCCCAGGGTGCATTTATCATCTTCACTTTGGATGGTGTACTTTAAAACTTGTCAAAGTTTCACAAATTCACAACTCTAGTTTGGTTTATTAGCGTTTACCTTTAGGGTTTTAGATATCAATATAGTTAACAAGGGCTTGAACGTATGAGCACCGGGTGTGCAATCCAATGCCTTACCTGATGAGCTATTTAACGTCGGGAACAATAAAGGTCAAATTTGAGCTGCCATATCGACAAATACAGGTGGAGTCACTATGGAAACTGGACAAAACCATTTGGCAAAACCATGGACATGCCGTACTGCTGGTTCTTACTCTTGTGATTTTGAATCAAGCAAATGAAAGTGACTTGACTGTGAGGATAAAAAAAATGTTACTTTTATTGTTGGTTCTCAAATTAAGGGAATGTTTACCCCGTAAACTAAATTAGTTTTAAAAAATACACGTCAGAAATATTTCTAAAGCTGTCAGATAGCATGTCATCACATGTGTAACCAGGTTCTGTCAATCAACGTGAGACAATGAAGAGTCCAGTATCAAAATGTGTACGCTTTATTTAAACCAAGCTCATGGGAGAAGGAAGGAGGAGTCAGAGGTTGCCACCCACCACTGGGACCTTAAATAAAATGGATACACAATAGATTATTCACACAGCATAAATACCTTCCAAAATGGAGGTGGCCAAACCACTACAAAGTGCAACGTGCATCAATACTTTAAGTACACCAAGAGATCAGAGCAAACACCACATGGCACTCAACTATTAATGACTACACACAATTCACACATCGGCCCAGTAGTAGGTGCGCACACAGTGGCTACAGCCTGCAGTCCCCAGTCACTGGTAAATTCAGTACAATTAGCATTAACATTAATATTAACATTAAAAGGTCAAATGTATCAATTCCTTTATTAGTTTTTAGAACAATACTTTAAAAGACAAAGCCACACAAACCACCATGAAGCCGGGGCTACGAACTGGACCACAGGCTGAGCCACTTGGGGAAGGTAGAAGGCGTGCAGAGTCTCAGCACAGGTCGGCCACCCTGGCATAGACAAACAAACAGAACGAAAAGTAAGCACAATGAAACACACAAATGAAATATAAAGAGAGGCCAGCACTTGAGCCTGTTCTAACTCAAGGCTGGCACTTGTATGTAACTTGATGAATGTAACTAATATTAAAACAATTGCTAAACAAAATCCAAACAAAATCAAAGAAAGGAAAACTAAGTTACTGAAATCAAAGGAACAAAAGAACAAAGCTGCACACCAACCACCTTACCCACTGCTGACACAAAAGGAGACCAAGGCGGGGCTCTCAGCAGGCCTAGCTTTTATAGCCTCTTCCTGACCCCATGAACCCAGTTTTTCCCAGCATAAAATTCCACAGCTCCCCCATTGTCCTGGCCCCAATATTGCAGCCCAACTTCCATCCGGCTACATCCCCCACTGCATTTTCACAGCACATCCTTGTGCTGCCGGTCAGTTCCATTGTCCATAATGCTGGGGTGGGATACCCTTTGAACTGCGCAGAGACCTTCGCAGCTCCTCAGCTCCTGCAGCCTCAGACTCCACAACCCCTGGTGGTGCAGTGGTGGATCTGTGCGTTGCCAAGGGGGCAGCCATCGGGTTGGTGGGGGCATCCAAGCAAACGATGGTCGCAGTTGCTCCGGTTCCCCACGTTCCTCCTGCGCTGGGGCCTGAAATGACAAAGGACAGGGACAAAGCAACCTCCTATGCAATACCTTCTTTTTCCCCTCTCCCCTTTCGGGTTTAACCACATACACAGGAACATCAGGATTAGGCTGTTTAACCACTACATGGGGTACATTATGCCAGTAATTTGCAAGTTTACCCTGCCCTTTAGGACCCACATTGCGCAACAACACCCGTTCCCCCATCATTAATGGCCCCAGCCCCCCCTGGCCATCATGTTGCCTCTTTTGCTTCTGTGCTGCCCCTGCATTCAACTCACCCGCTCTCTTATAGGCAAAATACAGGCGCTCATGGTGCTTCTGGACCCATTCTCCCACTGTGCTCTGTTCCTCTAACGGGCCCCCCAGGAGGACGTTCACTGGTGCACGTGCATGTCTTCCAAACATGAGATACGAGGGGGTATAGCCTGTAGAGGTATGCACAGTGTTATTATAAGCATGGATCATCTCTGGCAAGTAATCTGCCCATCTGCTCTTCTTTTCCTCCACCAAACTACGCAGCATGCCCAGCAGGGTGCGGTTGAATCTTTCCGTGAGCCCATTGCCCTCTGGGTGGTACGGGGTCGTGTGATTTTTTTTGCAACCGTACAAGTCAGAGTTGTTTCACGACAGCAGCTTCGAAGTTTGGTCCTTGATCAGCATGGAATCGGGCAGGGCATCCAAAATACTGAATCACCTGTTGCCACATCACCCTCACGGTTGTTTTTGCAGTCTGGTCAGGCAGCAGCCCAGGCAAACTTAGTGAAGTGGTCAGTAAGGACCATGATGTTTTCAACTCCGCCCACTGAGGCTTCTAATGACAGAAAATCCATGGTTATCAGCTCTAATGGATAAGAGGCCGTAATAGGTGTCAGACTAACTGTTGAGTTAATGGGCTTTCTCCTGAGCACACACTGAGGACACTCTGAACACCACCTCTGGATGTCTGCAAACATATTGGGCCAGTAATACCTGGTCTGGAGTGTCTTAAATGTTTTGTCTGCAGCAAAATGTCCCATATGCTCATGGCAGCTAGTGAAGACCTCTGTGTTGACTCTGGGGTAGCACGAGCTGAAAATAGAAGGCATTCGTTTTTTGGTGTTGAACTCGCCGATAGAGTACCCCCTCTCGCAGCTGTAGGCGCGGCATTTCCTTCAGCATTCGCAGCACTTGGGGACTCTCCCTCTGTCGTTCGGCTGCCCGCAATGGCTGTTTGGTCTGCAAAAGAGACAGAATTCGTGAGATTAGAGGGTCCTTTTGTTGTCCCTCGGCCCACCTCTCAGCAGACCAACCCTCTCCAATCCACGAAGCTTTTGCCGGCTCTGATGCTGACTCTCTCTCACACACACCCAACAAGCATGCCTGGACCACCTCCACTGTCACATCTTGGAAGCCTGGGACCTCCAGCCCATCCTGTTCTTCTGATGCCTTTGGGGGTCCTAGTGGGTAACGAGAGCACATCAGCATTAACATTGGATTTCCCCGACCGATGTTTCACCTGGAACTTATAGCTTGCCAGCCGAGCCACCCAGCGCTGCTCCACTGCACCTAACCGGGCTGTGGAAAGATGGGCCAGAGGATTATTGTCTGTGTAAACTACAAAGTCTGAGCCAAGCAAGTATTCATGGAATTTTTCTGTAATGGCCCATTTCAGTGCAAGTAGTTCTAATTTAAAAGAACTGTAATTAGCATCATTGCACTCAGCACCTTGCAAACCTCTACTTGCATAGGCAATGACTTTTTCTTGGCCCTCTTGCACCTGGGAAAGTACTGCACCCAGGCCTTGGTGGCTGGCATCGGTGTAGAGGAGAAAGGGCAAACTAAAATCAGCAAAGGACAGGATTGGGGCCTGTGTCAAGGCTTGCTTTAGCTGTGAAAAGGCCAGCTCACATTCTTCTGTCCAATGCCAAACAGGAACTGGCCCTCTGGGCTTTGTTTTTTTACTGGGTACCCGCCTAAGAGTTTGTGTAGAGGGCCAGCTGTTTGTGAAAACCCTTTCACGAATCGGCGGTAATACCCTGCAAGGCCGAGGAATGCTCGCAGCTCAGTTGGCGTAGCTGGCACCTTCGATTGCTGGACTGCGGACACTTTATCGGGGTCCGGGGCGATTCCATCTGCAGACACAATGTGGCCAAGATACTGGACACTACTGCGGAGGAGTTTACACTTGTCCGGTTTCAGCTTCAAACCCTGGGCAGAGAGACGGGAGAAGACATAGTCAAGACGATCCAGGCGAGTGTCAAAGTCAGCAGCAAAAACAATATCATCCAAATAAATTAGGAGTGATTGGTAATTATGTTCTCCCAGGCAACTCTCCATAAGGCGCTGGAATGTTGCAGGCGCATTGCATAATCCAAAGGGCATCCTTTGGAATTCAAAAAGGCCCATGGGAGTAATAAAGGCCGTCTTTTCCTGGTCTGCGCCATCCACTTTAACCTGCCAATAGCCGGACGCCAGATCCAGAGTGGAGTACCAGCAGGCCTTCTTCAAACTGGCTAGTTCTTCTTCTACTCGGGGCAAGGGGTAAGAGTCCTTCCTTGTGACTTGGTTTAGTTGACGGTAGTCAACGCAGAATCGAATGGAACCATCTTTCTTGCGTACTAAGACTATGAGCGATGACCAGGGGCTTGAGCTTGGCTTGATGACATCAGCCTCCAGCATACGTTTGATCAAGGCCCTAACTTCAGCATACAAGTTTGGTGGAATCTGGCGATACCGTTGCCTGATGGGGACTGTATCTCCCGTAGGGATTCTGTGCAAGATGGTGTCTGTACAGCCGTAATCCTCATGCTGAGAAAAGACAGCTCTGCGTTTGTGGAGCAAGCTGGCCAATTTGCTCTTCTGTTCAGCTGACAGGGCAACTCCTTCAAGGTTGAATAGAGGTGCAGAACCCATATCAGTCATGCTGTCCTGTGGCATAATTGGTTCAAGACTGTTTGCAGTCTGAACCTCCACGCTGTCACCTCTGACGATTTGGAAGGCAGGTTTATCATCAAATATTTCACAAGACTCCAACAGAGATATTTTCCCTAACTTTTGATGGGGATAAATGACCAGAAGGGCATTATTGATGTTACGCACTCGTACCTGTGTCCGTCCGCTCCCCACCATCACCAGGGCCCGAGCTACCAAGAGCCCATCTTGTGTGGGCAGTGGCTCCATCAAGGCCTCATACCCTCGACCCCCGGGTCATTTCCGGGCTCGGCAGTTCAGTAGCAGCTCCCGGTTGGCAGGTACAGTCACAGGCCGGTGGCCAGCAAGACGGACATATCCCACAAAGCCATCTAAGGTCACGAACCCTTGCTCCTTCTGGCAAATATGCATGGCCTCCTGCCACAGAGTCTTGCCTCGATAGTTAAGTTTTGGTTGAATGTTCACATTGCAAGGTGCCGTGTTCTTGAATAAAACTTGCCATACCTCTTTAATCACATTCATGCCCACAAGCCCGGATACTTTCAAACAACTGTCTCTTACCACAATCACCCCCACATTAGACAAGGTCACACCAGCAATGTCCATCTGCACTTCTACATACCCTAGGTAAGGAATCTCGTGACCATTTGCAGCCCTCAACTTGAGCCAGGAGGCGGGGTCTTTCAGGTGCTGGCCATCTTGGCCAAAGTGTCTCTGTAGCCATTCTTGACGCACCATGGACACCTGAGAGCCAGTGTCTAATAGGCAGGGGATTTCAACACCATCCATGGATACTTGAATCATGGGACAATCTCCCACAAGCCCAGCAGGGGGCACTGGTGCTTGCAGGTCACATGCTTGGGTCAGTGTGGGTAATGGATCATTTGTGGTATGGCCCGCTGTTAGATCCACAACAGCAGGGCAAGCTAGTTTAAAGGGGCCGGTGGGTTTTGTTTGGTGCACTGGCGTGCAATATGGCCTGGGGTTCGGCATTGGTAACAGATGGGCCGCCCCTGTTCGTCGAACTCATTGGGCCTGAACTGGGCTCTCGTTCTCTGTCTAAGGCCTGGTGAGAAACTGCGTGCTCTTGGTGGAACCAAGGAAGGGGAGGGTGTCTGGGCTGGCCGTGGCTGTGACTCAAACCTCGCTTTGCGAAACTCCTCCCTTATGCCCTGCAGGAGAGATTGGGACAGGTTAGTCACTTGAGTCTCTACCTCCTTAGCCAATTCAGACTTAAGTTCACTTTTCAGTTTTTGCAAGTCATCTTCCCAAGGCTGCCTAGACATGGTTGCTTTCACCACAACATAATTGTTCATTTTCCTCCGTGCCAGTACATAGTAGCGCCTCCTTTTTCACATCTGCAAATTTAACATTGTTATCCAGTGTTACCTTCATTCGTAGCTCTCTTTTCAGGCCATCATCACACAGTCCTGCAACAAACTGATCACGCATTAGTATATCTGGATTCAAGATGTTTTGAGTGTCATGAGTCATCATCTTATGCCAGCACTCCTGCAGGCGGAGGGCAAAAGTTCTTACGGTTTCTTCAGCCTGCTGCCTACAGTTGAAAAACAGGGAACGTGAGACAGAAGCAGGGGCAGCACTAGAATACAAACTGGCCAACTTTTCAAAGACTTTCGCAGCAGTATTTTTCTCATCAGCAGGCAAAATGGCCACTTCTCGCTTTGCTTCCCCTTCCAAACAACTTAATACCCAGTCTAATTGATTTTCAGCCGGGATACCATACATTCTGAACCACATTTCAAGTTCATTTTGCCACTGCTTAAATGTACCTGCATTTGTCCCTCTACCCCCTGAAAATTTAGCACAAGGCATCATAAATGGGAAAAAAAGCACTGAAAAAGACCTTGGTCTCCCTCCTCCCTCATTCTCACTCTGAGACATCTTCAATGAATTTACAATTAAGTTGGTCCTGCCGACAACGCCAAAGATGTAACCAGGTTCTGTCAACCAACGTGAGACAATGAAGAGTCCAGTATCAAAATGTGTACGCTTTATTTAAACCAAGCTCATGGGAGAAGGAAGGAGGAGTCAGAGGTTGCCACCCACCACTGGGACCTTAAATAAAATGGATACACAATAGATTATTCACACAGCATAAATACCTTCCAAAATGGAGGTGGCCAAACCACTACAAAGTGCAACGTGCATCAATACTTTAAGTACACCAAGAGATCAGAGCAAACACCACATGGCACTCAACTATTAATGACTACACACAATTCACACATCGGCCCAGTAGTAGGTGCGCACACAGTGGCTACAGCCTGCAGTCCCCAGTCACTGGTAAATTCAGTACAATTAGCATTAACATTAATATTAACATTAAAAGGTCAAATGTATCAATTCCTTTATTAGTTTTTAGAACAATACTTTAAAAGACAAAGCCACACAAACCACCATGAAGCCGGGGCTACGAACTGGACCACAGGCTGAGCCACTTGGGGAAGGTAGAAGGCGTGCAGAGTCTCAGCACAGGTCGGCCACCCTGGCATAGACAAACAAACAACAGAACTAACGAAAAGTAAGCACAATGAAACACACAAATGAAATATAAAGAGAGGCCAGCACTTGAGCCTGTTCTAACTCAAGGCTGGCACTTGTATGTAACTTGATGTATGTAACTAATATTAAAACAATTGCTAAACAAAACAAAATCCAAACAAAATCAAAGAAAGGAAAACTAAGTTACTGAAATCAAAGGAACAAAAGAACAAAGCTGCACACCAACCACCTTACCCACTGCTGACACAAAAGGAGACCAAGGCGGGGCTCTCAGCAGGCCTAGCTTTTATAGCCTCTTCCTGACCCCATGAACCCAGTTTTTCCCAGCATAAAATTCCACAGCTCCCCCATTGTCCTGGCCCCGATATTGCAGCCCAACTTCCATCCGGCTACACAAGGAAATACATAAGTAAAGTACTAGTACCTCAAAATTGTACTTAAGTACAGCATTTACGTAGATGTAATTTGTTTCATTCTACCACTTCCTGTTCATTACAAGAAGGGCTGAACCTTAACAAGCAGCAAATCTTCTGGAGAGAATGAATTAGAGCTGATCAGGAACAGCTGTGCCACCTGCACTCTGCTTACTTAAGGCTTGCACCCGGTGCTGGTTGTGTCTGCTCCTTGTAATGCAACAATGGCTGTTTGGGCCTTGGTGAGCTGTGTGCTGGCTGTTTGGCTTAATCAAGGTTTGTATTGTCCTTCTCTTTAAGAAATTGTTTATGTAATTTCACAAGACCTGCTTTGTCACCTGGAGTGTGTTTTGTCAGAATTTGAAATCTCCTTTAGCTGTAACATGATATGATCAACAATCAAACCGCACAGAGAGGATTAATAGTGCATGTGTTGTCCACAGCCTCTTGTTTGCCTGCTGGAGGCACAAATAATGGTCGTCTAAAGAGGAGCGTGGGAGGTAAGAACATGACTAACAGAATCCTGCAAGTTCTGACTCTTCCTCTCACTGACACTTCCATTTGTCCTTCAGAGGTAGCTGAGGGACACGGTGGCAACCCCTACGTCAACGAAACTGTGGTGGCTGTTCGTGGCTATGGCTACGGCCGTGGTGGCGACCCCGACAAAAATGAGACTATGGAGGCTGGCCGTGGCTATGGCTACGGCGGCTTTGGCTATGGCCTTGGTGACAACCCCGACAAAAATGAGACTATGGAGGCTGGCCGTGGCTATGGCTACGGCGGCTTTGGCTATGGCCTTGGTGACAACCCTGACAAAAACGAGACCATGGTGGCTGGCCGTGGCTATGGCTACGGCGGCTATGGCTACGGCCGTGGTGGCAACCCCGACAAAAACGAGACCATGGTAGCTGACCGTGGCTATGGCTACGGCCGTGGTGGCGACCCAGACAAAAACGAGACGATGGTGGCTGGCCGTGGCTATGGCTACGGCGGCTATGGCTACGGCCGTGATGGCAACCCCGACAAAAACGAGACCATGGTAGCTGGCCGTGGCTATGGCAGCTATGGCCGTGGTGGCGACCCAGACAAAAATGAGACCATGGTGGCTGGCCGTGGCTATGGCTACGGCGGCTATGGCTACGGCCGTGGTGGCGACCCAGACAAAAACGAGACCATGGTGGCTGGCCGTGGCTATGGCTACGGCGGCTATGGCTACGGCCGTGGTGGCAACCCCGACAAAAACGAGACCATGGTAGCTGGCCGTGGCTATGGCAGCTATGGCCGTGGTGGCGACCCAGACAAAAATGAGACCATGGTGGCTGGCCGTGGCTATGGCTACGGCGGCTATGGCTACGGCCGTGGTGGCGACCCAGACAAAAACGAGACCATGGTGGCTGGCCGTGGCTATGGCTACGGCGGCTATGGCTACGGCCGTGGTGGCAACCCCGACAAAAACGAGACCATGGTGGCTGGCCGTGGCTATGGCTACGGCGGCTATGGCTACGGCCGTGGTGGCAACCCCGACAAAAACGAGACCATGGTAGCTGGCCGTGGCTATGGCCGTGGTGGCGACCCAGACAAAAATGAGACCATGGTGGCTGGCCGTGGCTATGGCTACGGCGGCTATGGCTACGGCCGTGGTGGCGACCCAGACAAAAACGAGACCATGGTGGCTGGCCGTGGCTATGGCTACGGCGGCTATGGCTACGGCCGTGGTGGCAACCCCGACAAAAACGAGACCATGGTGGCTGGCCGTTTCTATAGTCTACAACCGTGATCGCAACGACACAGGTCTACAACCCGACCACGCCTGACAAGAATGTGGGCCTGCATATTCCTTGACGGAGGTCCTCTCTACTTTTGCAGGAAAATGTCTCCACTGTCCACAACAGCCTCAGCAGGCAATTTAAAAGCCCAACATGTAAAAGGAGTCATGCAAGGAATTCTGTATCAAGATTTTGCTGCCACATTAAATCTGTTGGATAAAAATAAAACTTTAACTATATTCACTGTTTGGCTTTTTTTTTTTGTCTTGATGTGGCTCTCAAGGGGTAACAAATTTCTCAACCAGGTAACTGTAGCGCGCACCTAATGTGGACTTGGTATTTAAGCCCTTTAGGTGTTTGTACTTCATAGCCCTACATCTCTAGGCAGTCGGCTCTAATCCTGTGAGTGACGAGACATTTTCAGGATCTGTCCTTTGAAAGCCTTGAAACATGCAAATGACACCAACCTTGCCTCCCTAGCTAAACAGGACTAAAACTGGCAGTCCACCATTACTTGAAAGAAAACCACTATGGCCAGTCAGGGGAGGATGAGGTATGTCTGCTGCTGTCTCTTGATGGCTGTCATCTTGGCCTTTTGCGTGTTCTGTGTCAGCCAGCCAATCACAGCCAGGGTGTGGAACTCCTCCACCAATGGCACACACTTGATTGCATAGGGAATAAACAAGGTACACAGATTAGAAGGCAGCACTGTTACTCTATCCTACACGCATTCAAAACCTGCAGTTAATGAATATTTTCTCTGGTATTGACAATATCCAGGAAAACCACCAGAATTTCTCATCTCTCACTCAGCAAAAGGAGAAGTACCAACAAATAGTTTGTGTAGTGTCTGTGGAAGTGAATGAAGATAAAACAAATGGACCTGAGGATCTCCTCTGCTGCAGTAACAGCCTCTGCTGTGTACTACTGTGCTCTGCAGCCCACAGTGACAGGAAACAGCAAAACTCTGTACAAAAACCTTTGGTGCAAAGACAACAGAATACTCCACAAAATCCACTAGTAGGAGTCACACATTGTTAAACTTCAGTAGTGTCTTATCAAACATTCTGGAGCCTTTTTACAATTAGACAACATTGCCAAATGTAATGAGTTGTTGAGGGATATTATCTTGGTAGGTTTTCTTAAGAGGAATGTGAGAAGCTTCATTGAATGGTCTTATATGGTCTCTTTAACAGTAATTTACTGTCAATTTTGGGAGTAACAGATTCCTAAGTAAACACTGTAATCAAATTACTTTTTCCACTAACCGAGTATGGGAATGCATTCCATTTTAATTTATTTGATCAGATTATTGACCTAATAATATAGGGTTATAATTTTGGCAGTTGGTCTGCTACTTTCATAAGCACACATGCTATCCATAGACCCCGGAATAGGCAGGAAAGGGTGCATTTTGTCCTGCACCTCCAGGTGTCTTGAGTGTAATTTTAATGTATATCCCTAAGTATCTCTAATTTGTAGAGAATTCTCTACCAGGCTCAATCTTCCTCCTGCATTTCCATTTATATTTGAATTACCAGCACTGTTCATTGGGAGAATAAAGCCTGGTCTCATGAAAGATGCAGTAACTTGTAATACAATATTTATCTTTTCAAGGCATTTGATGGCAACTTATTGCTTTTAAATTCACCTAGAAACGCTGGTTTTAGTTCTGTTACCATGGTCTTGGTTGAGGGAGAATGTTATGATATAATCATGTCTGTAGCAAAAGATATTTCTAGGATCCATCTTGTCTGCGTCCCAGCAGATCACTAAAGTTTTAACTCAGCTTCAGGTTTTGATCCTGTTCTTTTCATGTTCTACATTAACAACATTTCTTCTTCTTTCTCAATATTTCTTCTACTGATGAAAAACTTTTGTACTGTTTTTTCAGACTCTCCTGTCTTGGCCATAAAAAAAACTCAGTCATTCTGCCTGTCTGCCACAGATAAGGAGCCACACATGCCATGAGAACAAAGAACAGACACCACGGCACCACATGTATATAAAACCATGAGTAATACATGCTGTCTTTTTAATGTTCTACAATTATGAATTATGCCAACTTCACCCCTTACAAGCTGAAGTTCAGTCAAAGACACCTCCTTGAATGTATGAGGAACATCAACATTCTACTTGCAGCATCAACATAAGGGGGACGTAGATTTGAACTGAGTACCTGTTGAGCTATAGTCAAACATTCTCCCACTGAGCTATACCCCCATGCATAGACAAGCCACGAAGAGTCAACAGAAATTTCATTACACAATCTGTGTAGTAATAATTTACACAGTAACTAACATGTGAGATGGTCCCTTTTGCATCAAGGAAAACACAAGTGCTAATTTACAAGTGAGGGGGCACCCAGAGTTGAACTGAGGACCTCTTGACCTGCAGTCAAATGCTCTACCACTGAGCTATACAGAAGATCCAGCACATACTCTGTGTCCCTCATAACTAACATAGTAAATAAAGTGTCAGCATGAATCTTTTCAGGACTTATCCATGAGGGAAAATATGATGGAAACAAAAATCGAACATTTTAAATTAAAAAAAGGACAATCAGAAATTAAAACTTAATTTAAAATGAATTAAGACTAAAAATAAACAAGCAAGTTGTAATTTAAAACAGTTAATTAAAAGGGGAAAAATTTAAAATTAACCTTAAAAACAAAAACAAGAGCAAATTTATAATGTACTGGAAAATAATTAGAACATGACATCAGCAATAGGCAGCAGATAACAAAAAGTCTTCACTCTGACTTTAAAGCAGTGAGAGTTGCAGCAGACCTGCAGTGCTCTGGGATTACTCCAGATATGTGGGGCATAGAAACTGAACGCTACTGCTCCGTGTTTTGTTCTAACTCCGGGAACAGAGGGCAGACTTGTCCCCGATGATCTAAGAGGTCTGCATGGTTCATAGGGGATCAGCAGAACAGAGATATACTTAGGGACTAGACCATTCAATGCTTTATAAACCAGTAAACATATTTTAAAGTTAATTCTTTGGCAGGAAGCAAGTGCAAGGAACCTCAGAGAAGTGAAAATATAGATCTAAGAGGAGATAGAGAGTCAAAGGGAGGAGCTAAACATTTATTGAATTATATAAGAGGGGATCTTCTTCTAATGTCTGGACTGAAGATTACGCGCCTAAACCCAAATGGTCCTGCAGATCTCCTTTGCCATTGTCTCACTGTTGTACTGAACTTTTTTATCTCCACTAGAAGGCGACATGATCAAGTAGGCGGTGCACTACTTCTGCACTGTGTTCAAACATTCTGTCAATAATAATTGCTGCTGTGAAGAGAACAATTCTCACACTGTATGTTGAACATCAGATAGTTTCTCCTGTTAATTTAAACCTTGTTGTAGAGATGGAACATTGGCTGTGGATTATTTTTGCTGCTCTTTTCTTTGGTAACACAGAAAGATTACCTTTTTATCATTTCATGAAAATTATGTAAATTGATTGATTTTCTGTTATTTCTTTTCACAGAGAAACATTGCAGATTTAACATTTTTCACTGTCTCCTATCCTTTTAGCCTCATGAACAATGTAATCTAATGGCATATTTTTTTTTTCTATTTTTTCCAGGATTAATTGCCGGAGACAAAATCTATCCTATACAAGCTGAAGTCAATAAAAAAGAAGGAGAATCAGTCACACTCACATGTGACTATGAAGCAACTTCGAGTGGTCGTTACCTTTACTGGTACAGACATCATTCTGACCTTCTGGCACCTCAGTTTATACTCTGGAAATATTCTACAGGCAGCAGTGAAAATATTCCTGATAAACGATATGGATCCCAAACAACAAATAAAAGAACCTCTCTGACCATAAAGAGTCTAACTCTGGCAGACACAGGTCTCTACTACTGTGCTCTAGAAACACAGTGATAGAAAGTATAGAAGAGGCTTTACAAAAACCTGAACACAGATATCTGATGACTCTTCAAAGAGGAGGGAAGTGGTATTCAAACCACAGCTTCATATCAGATGGATTCTGCTAATTCCTGTTTTATCAGAGTCACTGTGGTTACAGCTGCTAATGAAACAATGTGGAGGATTCCCATGAGCAGCAAATACACACTAATGACAAACCAGATGTATGATGTTAACACAAGGTACCATGAACCATCAGAAATGGACTATGAAAAAAAATAAAAAAAAGTTCCATTTGTCTCATGACCTGATGATTCTTTTTTAATGGGTCCTTCAATTGAAGTACTTACCAGGCCTAGCCCTGCTTACCTTTGAGGATCAGCAAAACAATATGTAAAATAAACATCATATCTCATGGTTTGCAGTAATGGGTGTGGAAAAATGTGTGTGTAGCACCCCTGGAAAATTAAAAACAGCCCATTGCCCCAGATTAACATGGACAAACAAAATGTGTACAACATGTCAAAGTGCAACATAAAAGACTTTCCAACCAATACACCAACAGGAAGTTATATCTTGAATCAAATGACTTTTTTTTATATGATTTTCACATCGTATTTGAATGAACTTATCATCAAGACTTTATCACATTGACTTCTAATTTGCTTGAAATCATTTGTTTGAAAAGTCATTAAAAGATTTTCCTACATTATTCCTGGTTGTTGTTACACTGCCATTAATTTCTGTCTCATTGTGAAACAGGAACTTGCCATGACCTCAGCATACATTGTCCAACCTGCACCAAATTTGTCATGATTCAAAAGTGACCCACCCTGAACACATCTGCTTAACCATATTGACTCATGTCATTGCACCCCCTGCTGGTAACAGGAAACCACATTCAAAGTCCATGTCCTCTTGTTAAACTTTGACATAGATGGACAAAGACAATATCCTTATTAGTGTCATTTGACCTCTTCCAATATTTTAACTTGTTACCCTGAGAGAAGAATTTCTTATCTTTCAAATTTTCTTACCTGTATTTACATTGCACGGGTATGTCTTATCTTCCATTTTCTTCTGATTTGTAAAACACTACGAACAGCGCAACTGGAGAGAGCGAAAAACATGAAACAGCACAGAGAATCAAGCTAGTCCCCAGAAAATTTGAAACCATACACTGCAATTAAAAAAAAACAAAAAAAAACAACATGACCATCAAATTCAGAAAATGAAAGAAAATATCAATGCAGCTTTTCCCACATGGAAAGTACCAATAAAAGAGAAAGATGTTCAAAGGGAGGATGAAGTTGCTGCTTTGTCTTGACAGTAAGTCAGTGTTCAATATAAATTACAAGCTTTTTCTCATTGCTTGGTTCTGTAATTTTAATTATATAGGCAATAGAACATTAGAACGTGCATAGTCAAAAGCTTAAACAGCAGCGAAATCATGTAAACATGCTGTGGTGTAAATTACAATCAGCTGCTACTGACTTCACCTTTAAACAATATCATTTTTAATGTTTACTTTGTGAACAACTTGTAGAAAATATAGGGCACATGTTGAAACAGCTTCTCGGCACAATCCGGCTACCATTTTTGATCCTTAAAATTTTGATCCTTAAGAATTTAATATGGAGTTGTTCAACTTAAACATGCTTTGTCTTACCTGCAGAAAAATTCTCAGAGTCCCACCCTAACACATCTACATACACATATTGCTTTGCAATCAAATAGGAAGTTGTTATAACATCAGCATACTTTGTCCCATCTGCACCATATTTCTCATGCTTCATAAGTGATGCCCTATCTGCATAACTATATTGACTCAGAGCCATAACGCCCCTAGTGAAAACAGAAAGAAATGTGGGAAACATTATCCAAACATCAATTGACATGAAATTTACTGGAAATTTACTTCACCTTTAGTTCTGTTACATAAAAAAACATGAAAATTCAGTGACATTCCAGTCAATACCAGACAAGATTAATGAAAGAAAAACGTGTTCCATACACCCACAAATATCTCTGACTACGCAAAGACCTCGACAATATTCTCATCTGCTTAAAAGGTTGTGATACCATGCCAGGCCACTAATGGCCAATCAGCAAAATTCCAAATACCAATATGAGAAAACCTTTGAACATGCACATTGCACCACAGTAGTTATGCAGAAACACAGGGGGCTCTATGGGGATTCACTTAGTTGAATATGAGGCAGAAGATGCTACAAACTTAGGTATTTTACTAGTAAATTCAGGTCCAATTTGTCAAATGTTTTGGTTTTCATGTTTGGGATAAATATTATATAACTTCTAGACCTTATTTAATATAAAGAAATCCAGGAACGTGCCTAGTTGCATGGAATGGGACATTTAAACTTTAAACTGTAGACATATATCTTACGTTTCAATATATATGATATATCTTGTGTCTCAATATATTATTCTAAGTTTTGATAGGTAATATAAGTTTTATCAATCACTGATCAATGACCTGACTAAGACCAGATCAATGACCAGACTATAATCATTTTTGAAATGTTGGTGCTTCAGTGGATGACATTGTTTAGAGTATAGAACAAAAAAGTTCTAGAATTTTTCTCTTTCCATTCTCTTTCCGGCCACAATTTACACTGTACACACGTGATTTTTTTCCAGCTGTGTAGAGAAATTTGTTCTGATTCTCACAGTCTGCTCAAAATATCTGAGAGATTTACTGAATTTGAATGGGCAGCCTATAAGGGCAGCCACATCTCTCTCTGCTCCTCAATGACTCCAATACAAATATTTTCCAAGAGAAGAACCGGCCTCTGTTTTAAACATCCAGTGTCTCCAAAGTATTCACTGTAGAAACACCAATTCACACCAAAACTTTTGTGAACACCTTATAGTGATGATGGTCCATGTGGTTTTCTGATAGGAGCTATGATGTTGCTCAAATGGGAGACCAACACAGATGGAGAAAAATACTGTTTTTCTCCACATTTGCATCTTCCTCTACCTGCAGTGCATCCGTTGTCATTGGCAACCAGCTCAACTTGCAGTGGTAGCCTTTGAGGCTCGATGCACAGTTCGTTAAGGTTCATAATTAAACACCTGGTGCTCAATAACATATTTAAACACTGTTCCACCCATAACCATATGATGAATCAGACTGACAGAATGCATGCCATCATAACATTTCTCAACTTACACAGACAAATAATTAAAATAAATAACGTTATATCATAAATTCATTAGTTATTTGTATTAAATCTCTACAGAAGCTCAACACACTCCAGCAGTAGCCCCTGAAGCCCCTTCAAAATTTCCCCAGAGGAAATTTTGTACTTATTGTGTTGCTTTGAACAGCTGCTTTTTAGTTCAATGATCGATTGATCTTTTATCAGTTCATGTTGATGTTGATCATGTGACTCTGGGAAAAGTGCAGCTTTCACACAATCAAGCAGCAGCTGAGTGTCTAAATCTAAAGAAATGAATGTTCCTCATGAATTTTCTAGCCTGAACATTTCATGATTATATGACTTAGACCCGACATGTGATGCCATGTTCCATACATCATTTTTGTATTGTGTTTATACTCAGACAAGGAAGTGTCATATTTTAACGAGTCACACGGCATACTTGAATAGGAGGAGGAGGAAGATATTAGACCTTCTAAATTCAGTGAGAATGGACGCTTCAACACTTCAAGAGGGTAATCTACCTTTTTGCCTACAGGAGAATTCAAACCGGCAACAACTACACTACTAATGCTGCAGGGTTGTAAGTTAATCGACCACACCAAACCCTCTTCACACAGTGAGTGTTTCCCAGGGTGCATTTATCATCTTCACTTTGGATGGTGTACTTTAAAACTTGTCAAAGTTTCACAAATTCACAACTCTAGTTTGGTTTATTAGCGTTTACCTTTAGGGTTTTAGATATCAATATAGTTAACAAGGGCTTGAACGTATGAGCACCGGGTGTGCAATCCAATGCCTTACCTGATGAGCTATTTAACATCGGGAACAATAAAGGTCAAATTTGAGCTGCCATATCGACAAATACAGGTGGAGTCACTATGGAAACTGGACAAAACCATTTGGCAAAACCATGGACATGCCGTACTGCTGGTTCTTACTCTTGTGATTTTGAATCAAGCAAATGAAAGTGACTTGACTGAGGATAAAAAAAATGTTACTTTTATTGTTGGTTCTCAAATTAAGGGAATGTTTACCCCGTAAACTAAATTAGTTTTAAAAAATACACAGTCAGAATAGTCAGAAATATTTCTAAAGCTGTCCGATAGCATGTCATCACATGTGTAACCAGGTTCTGTCAATCAACGTGAGACAATGAAGAGTCCAGTATCAAAATGTGTACGCTTTATTTAAACCAAGCTCATGGGAGAAGGAAGGAGGAGTCAGAGGTTGCCACCCACCACTGGGACCTTAAATAAAATGGATACACAATAGATTATTCACACAGCATAAATACCTTCCAAAATGGAGGTGGCCAAACCACTACAAAGTGCAACGTGCATCAATACTTTAAGTACACCAAGAGATCAGAGCAAACACCACATGGCACTCAACTATTAATGACTACACACAATTCACACATCGGCCCAGTAGTAGGTGCGCACGCAGTGGCTACAGCCTGCAGTCCCCAGTCACTGGTAAATTCAGTACAATTAGCATTAACATTAATATTAACATTAAAAGGTCAAATGTATCAATTCCTTTATTAGTTTTTAAAACAATACTTTAAAAGACAAAGCCACACAAACCACCATGAAGCCGGGGCTACGAACTGGACCACAGGCTGAGCTACTTGGGGAAGGTAGAAGGCGTGCAGAGTCTCAGCACAGGTCGGCCACCCTGGCATAGACAAACAAACAGAACGAAAAGTAAGCACAATGAAACACACAAATGAAATATCAAGAGAGGCCAGCACTTGAGCCTGTTCTAACTCAAGGCTGGCACTTGTATGTAACTTGATGTATGTAACTAATATTAAAACAATTGCTAAACAAAACCCAAACAAAATCAAAGAAAGGAAAACTAAGTTACTGAAATCAAAGGAACAAAAGAACAAAGCTGCACACCAACCACCTTACCCACTGCTGACACAAAAGGAGACCAAGGCGGGGCTCTCAGCAGGCCTAGCTTTTATAGCCTCTTCCTGACCCCATGAACCCAGTTTTTCCCAGCATAAAATTCCACAGCTCCCCCATTGTCCTGGCCCCGATATTGCAGCCCAACTTCCATCCGGCTACACAAGGAAATACATAAGTAAAGTACTAGTACCTCAAAATTGTACTTAAGTACAGCATTTACGTAGATGTAATTTGTTTCATTCTACCACTTCCTGTTCATTACAAGAAGGGCTGAACCTTAACAAGCAGCAAATCTTCTGGAAAGAATGAATTAGAGCTGATCAGGAACAGCTGTGCCACCTGCACTCTGCTTACTTAAGGCTTGCACCCGGTGCTGGTTGTGTCTGCTCCTTGTAATGCAACAATGGCTGTTTGGGCCTTGGTGAGCTGTGTGCTGGCTGTTTGGCTTAATCAAGGTTTGTATAGTCCTTCTCTTTAAGAAATTGTTTATGTAATTTCACAAGACCTGCTTTGTCACCTGGAGTGTGTTTTGTCAGAATTTGAAATCTCCTTTAGCTGTAACATGATATGATCAACAATCAAACCGCACAGAGAGGATTAATAGTGCATGTGTTGTCCACAGCCTCTTGTTTGCCTGCTGGAGGCACAAATAATGGTCGTCTAAAGAGGAGCGTGGGAGGTAAGAACATAACTAACAGAATCCTGCAAGTTCTGACTCTTCCTCTCACTGACACTTCCATTTGTCCTTCAGAGGTAGCTGTGGGACACGGTGGCAACCCCTACGTCAACGAAACTGTGGTGGCTGTTCGTGGCTATGGCGGCTATGGCTACGGCCGTGGTGGCGACCCCGACAAAAATGAGACTATGGAGGCTGGCCGTGGCTATGGCTACGGTGGCTTTGGCTATGGCCTTGGTGACAACCCTGACAAAAACGAGACTATGGTAGCTGGCCGTGGCTATGGCTACGGCGGCTTTGGCTATGGCCTTGGTGACAACCCCGACAAAAACGAGACCATGGTGGCTGGCCGCAGCTATGGCTACGGCCATGGTGGCGACCCCGACAAAAATGAGACTATGGAGGCTGGCCGTGGCTATGGCTACGGCGGCTTTGGCTATGGCCTTGGTGACAACCCCGACAAAAACGAGACTATGGTAGCTGGCCGTGGCTATGGCTACGGCGGCTATGGCTATGGCCGTGGTGGCAACCCCGACAAAAACGAGACCATGGTGGCTGGCCGTGGCTATGGCTACGGCGGCTATGGCCACGGCCGTGGTGGCAACCCCGACAAAAACGAGACCATGGTAGCTGGCCGTGGCTATGGCTACGGCCGTGGTGGCGACCCAGACAAAAACGAGACCATGGTGGCTGGCCGTGGCTATGGCTACGGCGGCTATGGCTACGGCCGTGATGGCAACCCCGACAAAAACGAGACCATGGTAGCTGGCCGTGGCTATGGCTACGGCGGCTTTGGCTATGGCCTTGGTGACAACCCTGACAAAAACGAGACTATGGTAGCTGGCCGTGGCTATGGCTACGGCGGCTTTGGCTATGGCCTTGGTGACAACCCCGACAAAAACGAGACCATGGTGGCTGGCCGCAGCTATGGCTACGGCCATGGTGGCGACCCCGACAAAAACGAGACCATGGTGGCTGGCCGTGGCTATGGCTACGGCGGCTATGGCTACGGCCGTGGTGGCAACCCCGACAAAAACGAGACCATGGTAGCTGGCCGTGGCTATGGCTACGGCCGTGGTGGCGACCCAGACAAAAACGAGACCATGGTGGCTGGCCGTGGCTATGGCTACGGCGGCTATGGCTACGGCCGTGATGGCAACCCCGACAAAAACGAGACCATGGTAGCTGGCCGTGGCTATGGCAGCTATGGCCGTGGTGGCGACCCAGACAAAAATGAGACCATGGTGGCTGGCTATGGTGGCTATGCCTCCGGCCGTGGTGGCGACCCAGACAAAAACGAGACCATGGTTGCTGGCCGTGGCTATGGCTACGGCGGCTATGGCTACGGCCGTGGTGGCAACCCCGACAAAAACGAGACCATGGTGGCTGGCCGTTTCTATAGTCTACAACCGTGATCGCAACGACACAGGTCTACAACCCGACCACGCCTGACAAGAATGTGGGCCCGCATATTCCTTGACGGCGGTCCTCTCTACTTTTGCAGGAAAATGTCTCCACTGTCCACAACAGCCTCAGCAGGCACTTTAAAAGCCCAACATGTAAAAGGAGTCATGCAAGGAATTCTGTATCAAGATTTTGCTGCCACATTAAATCTGTTGGATAAAAATAAAACTTTAACTATATTCACTGTTTGGCTTTTTTTTTTTTGTCTTAATGTGGATCTCAAGGGGTAACAAATTTCTCAACCAGGTAACTGTAGCGCGCACCTAATGTGGACTTGGTATTTAAGCCCTTTAGGTGTTTGTACTTCATAGCCCTACATCTCTAGGCAGTCGGCTCTAATCCTGTGAGTGACGAGACATTTTCAGGATCTGTCCTTTGAAAGCCTTGAAACATGCAAATGACACCAACCTTGCCTCCCTAGCTAAACAGGACTAAAACTGGCAGTCCACCATTACCTGAAAGAAAACCACTATGGCCAGTCAGGGGAGGATGAGGTATGTCTGCTGCTGTCTCTTGATGGCTGTCATCTTGGCCTTTTGCGTGTTCTGTGTCAGCCAGCCAATCACAGCCAGGGTGTGGAACTCCTCCACCAATGGCACACACTTGATTGCATAGGGAATAAACAAGGTACACAGATTAGAAGGCAGCATTGTTACTCTATCCTACACGCATTCAAAACCTGCAGTTAATATTTTCTCTGGTATCGACAATATCCAGGAAAACCACCAGAATTTCTCATCTCTCACTCAGCAAAAGGAGAAGTACCAACAAATAGTTTGTGTAGTGTCTGTGGAAGTGAATGAAGATAAAACAAATGGACCTGAGGATCTCCTCTGCTGCAGTAACAGCCTCTGCTGTGTACTACTGTGCTCTGCAGCCCACAGTGACAGGAAACAGCAAAACTCTGTACAAAAACCTTTGGTGCAAAGACAACAGAATACTCCACAAAATCCACTAGTAGGAGTCACACATTGTTAAACTTCAGTAGTGTCTTATCAGACATTCTGGAGCCTTTTTACAATTAGACAACATTGCCAAATGTAATGAGTTGTTGAGGGATATTATCTTGGTAGGTTTTCTTAAGAGGAATGTGAGAAGCTTCATTGAATGGTCTTATATGGTCTCTTTAACAGTAATTTACTGTCAATTTTGGGAGTAACAGATTCCTAAGTAAACACTGTAATCAAATTACTTTTTCCACTAACCGAGTATGGGAATGCATTCCATTTTAATTTATTTGATCAGATTATTGACCTAATAATATAGGGTTATAATTTTGGCAGTTGGTCTGCTACTTTCATAAGCACACATGCTATCCATAGACCCCGGAATAGGCAGGAAAGGGTGCATTTTGTCCTGCACCTCCAGGTGTCTGGAGTGTAATTTTAATGTATATCCCTAAGTATCTCTAATTTGTAGAGAATTCTCTACCAGGCTCAATCTTCCTCCTGCATTTCCATTTATATTTGAATTACCAGCACTGTTCATTGGGAGAATAAAGCCTGGTCTCATGAAAGATGCAGTAACTTGTAATACAATATTTATCTTTTCAAGGCATTTGATGGCAACTTATTGCTTTTAAATTCACCTAGAAACGCTGGTTTTAGTTCTGTTACCATGGTCTTGGTTGAGGGAGAATGTTATGATATAATCATGTCTGTAGCAAAAGATATTTCTAGGATCCATCTTGTCTGCGTCCCAGCAGATCACTAAAGTTTTAACTCAGCTTCAGGTTTTGATCCTGTTCTTTTCATGTTCTACATTAACAACATTTCTTCTTCTTTCTCAATATTTCTTCTACTGATGAAAAACTTTTGTACTGTTTTTTCAGACTCTCCTGTCTTGGCCATAAAAAAAACTCAGTCATTCTGCCTGTCTGCCACAGATAAGGAGCCACACATGCCATGAGAACAAAGAACAGACACCACGGCACCACATGTATATAAAACCATGAGTAATACATGCTGTCTTTTTAATGTTCTACAATTATGAATTATGCCAACTTCACCCCTTACAAGCTGAAGTTCAGTCAAAGACACCTCCTTGAATGTATGAGGAACATCGACATTCTACTTGCAGCATCAACATAAGGGGGACGTAGATTTGAACTGAGTACCTGTTGAGCTATAGTCAAACATTCTCCCACTGAGCTATACCCCCGTGCATAGACAAGCCACGAAGAGTCAACAGAAATTTCATTACACAATCTGTGTAGTAATAATTTACATCGTAACTAACATGTGAGATGGTGCCTTTTGCATCAAGGAAAACACAAGTGCCAATTTACAAGTTAGGGGGCACCCAGAGTTGAACTGAGAACCTCTTGACCTGCAGTCAAATGCTCTACCACTGAGCTATACAGAAGATTCAGCACATACTCTGTGTCCCTCATAACTAACATAGTAAATAAAGTGTCAGCATGAATCTTTTCAGGACTTATCCATGAGGGAAAATATGATGGAAACAAAAATCAAACATTTTAAATTAAAAAAGGACAATCAGAAATTAAAACTTAATTTAAAATGAATTAAGACTAAAAATAAACAAGCAAGTTGTAATTTAAAACAGTTAATTAAAAGGGGAAAAATCTAAAATTAACCTTAAAAACAAAAACAAGAGCAAATTTATAATGTACTGGAAAATAATTAGAACATGACATCAGCAATAGGCAGCAGCTAACAAAAAGTCTTCACTCTGACTTTAAAGCAGTGAGAGTTGCAGCAGACCTGCAGTGCTCTGGGATTACTCCAGATATGTGGGGCATAGAAACTGAACGCTACTGCTCCGTGTTTTGTTCTAACTCCGGGAACAGAGGGCAGACTTGTCCCCGATGATCTAAGAGGTCTGCATGGTTCATAAGGGATCAGCAGAACAGAGATATACTTAGGGACTAGACCATTCAGTGCTTTATAAACCAGTAAACATATTTTAAAGTTAATTCTTTGGCAGGAAGCAAGTGCAAGGAACCTCAGAGAAGTGAAAATATAGATCTAAGAGGAGATAGAGAGTCAAAGGGAGGAGCTAAACATTTATTGAATTATATAAGAGGGGATCTTCTTCTAATGTCTGGACTGAAGATTACGCGCCTAAACCCAAATGGTCCTGCAGATCTGCCATTGTCTCACTGTTGTACTGAACTTTTTTATCTCCACTAGAAGGCGACATGATCAAGTAGGCGGTGCACTACTTCTGCACTGTGTTCAACCATTCTGTCAATAATAACTGCTGCTGTGAAGAGAACAATTCTCACACTGAATGTTGAACATCAGATAGTTTCTCCTGTTGATTTAAACCTTGTTGTAGAGATGGAACATTGGCTGTGGATTATTCTTGCTGCTCTTTTCTTTGGTAACACAGAAAGATTACCTTTTTATCATTTCATGAAAATTATGTAAATTGATTGATTTTCTCTTATTTCTTTTCACAGAGAAACGTTGCAGATTTAACATTTTTCACTGTCTCCTATCCTTTTAGCCTCATGAACAATGTAATCTAATGGCATATTTTTTTTTCTATTTTTTCCAGGATTAATTGCCGGAGACAAAATCTATCCTATACAAGCTGAAGTCAATAAAAAAGAAGGAGAATTCAGTCACACTCACATGTGACTATGAAGCAACGAGTGGTCGTTACCTTTACTGGTACAGACATCATTCTGACCTTCTGGCACCTCAGTTTATACTCTGGAAATATTCTACAGGCAGCAGTGAAAATATTCTTGATAAACGATATGGATCCCAAACAACAAATAAAAGAATCTCTCTGACCATAAAGAGTCTAACTCTGGCAGACACAGGTCTCTACTACTGTGCTCTAGAAACACAGTGATAGAAAGTATAGAAGAGGCTTTACAAAAACCTGAACACAGATATCTGATGACTCTTCAAAGAGGAGGGAAGTGGTATTCAAACCACAGCTTCATATCAGATGGATTCTGCTAATTCCTGTTTTATCAGAGTATCTGTGGTTACAGCTGCTAATGAAACAATGTGGAGGATTCCCATGAGCAGCAAATACACACTAATGACAAACCAGATGTATGATGTTAACACAAGGTACCATGAACCATCAGAAATGGACTATGAAAAAAAAATAAAAAAAAGTTCCATTTGTCTCATGACCTGATGATTCTTTTTTAATGGGTCCTTCAATTGAAGTACTTACCAGGCCTAGCCCTGCTTACCTTTGAGGATCAGCAAAACAATATGTAAAATAAACATCATATCTCATGGTTTGCAGTAATGGGTGTGGAAAAATGTGTGTGTAGCACCCCTGGAAAATTAAAATCAGCCCATTGCCCCAGATTAACATGGACAAACAAAATGTGTACAACATGTCAAAGTGCAACATAAAAGACTTTCCAACCAATACACCAACAGGAAGTTATATCTTGAATCAAATGACTTTTTTTATATGATTTTCACATCGTATTTGAATGAACTTATCATCAAGACTTTATCACATTGACTTCTAATTTGCTTGAAATCATTTGTTTGAAAAGTCATCAAAAGATTTTCCTACATTATTCCTGGTTGTTGTTACACTGCCATTAATTTCTGTCTCATTGTGAAACAGGAACTTGCCATGACCTCAGCATACATTGTCCAACCTGCACCAAATTTGTCATGATTCAAAAGTGACCCACCCTGAACACATCTGCTTAACCATATTGACTCGTCATTGCACCCCCTGCTGGTAACAGGAAACCACATTCAAAGTCCATGTCCTCTTGTTAAACTTTGACATAGATGAACAAAGACAATATCCTTATTAGTGTCATTTGACCTCTTCCAATATTTTAACTTGTTACCCTGAGAGAAGAATTTCTTATCTTTCAAATTTTCTTACCTGTATTTACATTGCACGGGTATGTCTTATCTTCCATTTTCTTCTGGTTTGTAAAACACTACGAAGAGCGCAACTGGAGAGAGCGAAAAACATGAAACAGCACAGAGAATCAAGCTAGTCACCAGAAAATTTGAAACCATACACTGCAATTAAAAAAAAAAAAAAAAAACATGACCATCAAATTCAGAAAATGAAAGAAAATATCAATGCAGCTTTTCCCACATGGAAAGTACCAATAAAAGAGAAAGATGTTCAAAGGGAGGATGAAGTTGCTGCTTTGTCTTGACAGTAAGTCAGTGTTCAATATAAATTACAAGTTTTTTCTCCTTGCTTGGTTCTGTAATTTTAATTACATAGGCAATAGAACATTAGAACGTGCATAGTCAAAAGCTTAAACAGCAGCGAAATCATGTAAACATGCTGTGGTGTAAATTACAATCAGCTGCTCCTGACTTCACCTTTAAACAATATCATTTTTAATGTTTACTTTGTGAACAACTTGTAGAAAATATAGGGCACATGTTGAAACAGCTTCTCGGCACAATCCGGCTACCATTTTTGATCCTTAAAATTTTGATCCTTAAGAATTTAATATGGAGTTGTTCAACTTAAACATGCTTTGTCTTACCTGCAAAAAAATTCTCAGAGTCCCACCCTAACACATCTACATAGACATCTTGCTTTGCAATCAAATAGGAAGTTGTTATAACATCAGCATATTTTGTCCCATCTGCACCATATTTCTCATGCTTCATAAGTGATGCCCTATCTGCATAACTATATTGACTCAGAGCCATAACGCCCCTAGTGAAAACAGAAAGAAATGTGGGAAACATTATCCAAACATCAATTGACATGAAATTTACTGGAAATTTACTTCACCTTTAGTTCTGTTATATAAAAAAACATGAAAATTCAGTGACATTCCAGTCAATACCAGACAAGATTAATGAAAGAAAAACGTGTTCCACACACCCACAAATATCTCAGACTACGCAGAGACCTCAACAATATTCTCATCTGCCTAACAGGCTGTGATACCATGCCAGGCCACTAATGGCCAATCAGCAAAATTTCAAATACCAATATGAGAAAACCTTTGAACATGCACATTGCACCACAGTAGTTATGCAGAAACACAGGGGGCTCTATGGGGATTCACTTAGTTGAATATGAGGCAGAAGATGCTACAAACTTAGGTATTTTACTAGTAAATTCAGGTCCAATTTGTCAAATGTTTTGGTTTTCATGTTTGGGATAAATATTATATAACTTCTAGACCTTATTTAATATAAAGAAATCCAGGAAAGTGCCTAGTTGCATGGAATGGGACATTTAAACTTTAAACTGTAGACATATATCTTACGTTTCAATATATATGATATACCTTGTGTCTCAATATATTATTCTACGTTTTGATAGGTAATATAAGTTTTATCAATCACTGATCAATGTCCTGACTAAGACCAGATCAATGACCAGACTATAATCATTTTTGGAATGTTGGTGCTTCAGTGGATGACATTGTTTAGAGTATAGAACAAAAAAGTTCTAGAATTTTTCTCTTTCCATTCTCTTTCCGGCCACAATTTACACTGTACACACGTGATTTTTTTCCAGCTGTGTAGAGAAATTTGTTCTGATTCTCACAGTCTGCTCAAAATATCTGAGAGATTTACTGAATTTGAATGGGCAGCCTATAAGGGCAGCCACATCTCTCTCTGCTCCTCAATGACTCCAATACAAATATTTTCCAAGAGAAGAACCGGCCTCTGTTTTAAACATCCAGTGTCTCCAAAGTATTCACTGTAGAAACACCAATTCACACCAAAACTTTTGTGAACACCTTATAGTGATGATGGTCCATGTGGTTTTCTGATAGGAGCTATGATGTTGCTCAAATAGGAGACCAACACAGATGGAGAAAAATACTGTTTTTCTCCACATTTGCATCTTCCTCTACCTGCAGTGCATCCGTTGTCATTGGCAACCAGCTCAACTTGCAGTGGTAGCCTTTGAGGCTCGATGCACAGTTCGTTAAGGTTCATAATTAAACAGCTGGTGCTCAATAACATATTTAAACACTGTTCCACCCATAACCATATGATGAATCAGACTGACAGAATGCATGCCATCATAACATTTCTCAACTTACACAGACAAATAATAATTAAAATAAATAACGTTATATCATAAATTCATTAGTTATTTGTATTAAATCTCTACAGAAGCTCAACACACTCCAGCAGTAGCCCCTGAAGCCCCTTCAAAATTTCCCCAGAGGACATTTTGTACTTATTGTGTTGCTTTGAACAGCTGCTTTTTAGTTCAATGATCGATTGATCTTTTATCAGTTCATGTTGATGTTGATCATGTGACTCTGGGAAAAGTGCAGCTTTCACACAATCAAGCAGCAGCTGAGTGTCTAAATCTAAAGAAATGAATGTTCCTCATGAATTTTCTAGCCTGAACATTTCATGATTATATGACTTAGACCCGACATGTGATGCCATGTTCCATACATCATTTTTGTATTGTGTTTATACTCAGACAAGGAAGTGTCATATTTTAACGAGTCACACGGCATACTTGAATAGGAGGAGGAGGAAGATATTAGACCTTCTAAATTCAGTGAGAATGGACGCTTCAACACTTCAAGAGGGTAATCTACCTTTTTGCCTACAGGAGAATTCAAACCGGCAACAACTACACTACTAATGCTGCAGGGTTGTAAGTTAATCGACCACACCAAACCCTCTTCACACAGTGAGTGTTTCCCAGGGTGCATTTATCATCTTCACTTTGGATGGTGTACTTTAAAACTTGTCAAAGTTTCACAAATTCACAACTCTAGTTTGGTTTATTAGAGTTTACCTTTAGGGTTTTAGATATCAATATAGTTAACAAGGGCTTGAACCTATGAGCACCGGGTGTGCAATCCAATGCCTTACCTGATGAGCTATTTAACATCTGGAACAATAAAGGTCAAATTTGAGCTGCCATATCGACAAATACAGGTGGAGTCACTATGGAAACTGGACAAAACCATTTGGCAAAACCATGGACATGCCGTACTGCTGGTTCTTACTCTTGTGATTTTGAATCAAGCAAATGAAAGTGACTTGACTGTGAGGATAAAAAAAATGTTACTTTTATTGTTGGTTCTCAAATTAAGGGAATGTTTACCCCGTAAACTAAATTAGTTTTAAAAAAATACACGTCAGAAATATTTCTAAAGCTGTCAGATAGCATGTCATCACATGTGTAACCAGGTTCTGTCAATCAACGTGAGACAATGAAGAGTCCAGTATCAAAATGTGTACACTTTATTTAAACCAAGCTCATGGGAGAAGGAAGGAGGAGTCAGAGGTTGCCACCCACCACTGGGACCTTAAATAAAATGGATACACAATAGATTATTCACACAGCATAAATACCTTCCAAAATGGAGGTGGCCAAACCACTACAAAGTGCAACGTGCATCAATACTTTAAGTACACCAAGAGATCAGAGCAAACACCACATGGCACTCAACTATTAATGACTACACACAATTCACACATCGGCCCAGTAGTAGGTGCGCACACAGTGGCTACAGCCTGCAGTCCCCAGTCACTGGTAAATTCAGTACAATTAGCATTAACATTAATATTAACATTAAAAGGTCAAATTTATCAATTCCTTTATTAGTTTTTAGAACAATACTTTAAAAGACAAAGCCACACAAACCACCATGAAGCCGGGGCTACGAACTGGACCACAGGCTGAGCCACTTGGGGAAGGTAGAAGGCGTGCAGAGTCTCAGCACAGGTCGGCCACCCTGGCATAGACAAACAGAACGAAAAGTAAGCACAATGAAACACACAAATGAAATATCAAGAGAGGCCAGCACTTGAGCCTGTTCTAACTCAAGGCTGGCACTTGTATGTAACTTGATGTATGTAACTAATATTAAAACAATTGCTAAACAAAATCCAAACAAAATCAAAGAAAGGAAAACTAAGTTACTGAAATCAAAGGAACAAAAGAACAAAGCTGCACACCAACCACCTTACCCACTGCTGACACAAAAGGAGACCAAGGCGGGGCTCTCAGCAGGCCTAGCTTTTATAGCCTCTTCCTGACCCCATGAACCCAGTTTTTCCCAGCATAAAATTCCACAGCTCCCCCATTGTCCTGGCCCCGATATTGCAGCCCAACTTCCATCCGGCTACATCCCCCACTGCATTTTCACAGCACATCCTTGTGCTGCCGGTCAGTTCCATTGTCCATAACGCTGGGGTGGGATACCCTTTGAACTGCGCAGAGACCTTCGCAGCTCCTCAGCTCCTGCAGCCTCAGACTCCACAACCCCTGGTGGTGCAGTGGGTGGATCTGTGTGTTGCCAAGGGGGCAGCCATCGGGTTGGTGGGGGCATCCAAGCAAACGATGGTCGCAGTTGCTCCGGTTCCCCACGTTCCTCCTGCGCTGGGGCCTGAAATGACAGGACAGGGACAAAGCAACCTCCTATGCAATACCTTCTTTTTCCCCTCTCCCCTTTCGGGTTTAACCACATACACAGGAACATCAGGATTAGGCTGTTTAACCACTACATAGGGTACATTATGCCAGTAATTTGCAAGTTTACCCTGCCCTTTAGGACCCACATTGCGCAACAACACCCGTTCCCCCATCATTAATGGCCCCAGCCCCCCCTGGCCATCATGTTGCCTCTTTTGCTTCTGTGCTGCCCCTGCATTCAACTCACCCGCTCTCTTATAGGCAAAATACAGGCGCTCATGGTGCTTCTGGACCCATTCTCCCACTGTGCTCTGTTCCTCTAACGGGCCCCCCAGGAGGACGTCCACTGGTGCACGTGCATGTCTTCCAAACATGAGATACGAGGGGGTATAGCCTGTAGAGGTATGCACAGTGTTATTATAAGCATGGATCATCTCTGGCAAGTAATCTGCCCATCTGCTCTTCTTTTCCTCCACCAAACTACGCAGCATGCCCAGCAGGGTGCGGTTGAATCTTTCCGTGAGCCCATTGCCCTCTGGGTGGTACGGGGTCGTGTGATTTTTTTGCAACCGTACAAGTCAGAGTTGTTTCACGACAGCAGCTTCGAAGTTTGGTCCTTGATCAGCATGGAATCGGGCAGGGCATCCAAAATACTGAATCACCTGTTGCCACATCACCCTCACGGTTGTTTCTGCAGTCTGGTCAGGCAGCAGCCCAGGCAAACTTAGTGAAGTGGTCAGTAAGGACCATGATGTTTTCAACTCCGCCCACTGAGGCTTCTAATGACAGAAAATCCATGGTTATCAGCTCTAATGGATAAGAGGCCGTAATAGGTGTCAGACTAACTGTTGAGTTAATGGGCTTTCTCCTGAGCACACACTGAGGACACTCTGAACACCACCTCTGGATGTCTGCAAACATATTGGGCCAGTAATACCTGGTCTGGAGTGTCTTAAATGTTTTGTCTGCAGCAAAATGTCCCATATGCTCATGGCAGCTAGTGAAGACCTCTGTGTTGACTCTGGGGTAGCACGAGCTGAAAATAGAAGGCATTAGTTTTTTGGTGTTGAACTCGCCGATAGAGTACCCCCTCTCGCAGCTGTAGGCGCGGCATTTCCTTCAGCATTCGCAGCACTTGGGGACTCTCCCTCTGTCGTTCGGCTGCCCGCAATGGCTGTTTGGTCTGCAAAAGAGACAGAATTCGTGAGATTAGAGGGTCCTTTTGTTGTCCCTCGGCCCACCTCTCAGCAGACCAACCCTCTCCAATCCACGAAGCTTTTGCCGGCTCTGATGCTGACTCTCTCTCACACACACCCAACAAGCATGCCTGGACCACCTCCACTGTCACATCTTGGAAGCCTGGGACCTCCAGCCCATCCTGTTCTTCTGATGCCTTTGGGGGTCCTAGTGGGTAACGAGAGAGCACATCAGCATTAACATTGGATTTCCCCGACCGATGTTTCACCTGGAACTTATAGCTTGCCAGCCGAGCCACCCAGCGCTGCTCCACTGCACCTAACCGGGCTGTGGAAAGATGGGCCAGAGGATTATTGTCTGTGTAAACTACAAAGTCTGAGCCAAGCAAGTATTCATGGAATTTTTCTGTAATGGCCCATTTCAGTGCAAGTAGTTCTAATTTAAAAGAACTGTAATTAGCATCATTGCACTCAGCACCTTGCAAACCTCTACTTGCATAGGCAATGACTTTTTCTTGGCCCTCTTGCACCTGGGAAAGTACTGCACCCAGGCCTTGGTGGCTGGCATCGGTGTAGAGGAGAAAGGGCAAACTAAAATCAGCAAAGGACAGGATTGGGGCCTGTGTCAAGGCTTGCTTTAGCTGTGAAAAGGCCAGCTCACATTCTTCTGTCCAATGCCAAACAGGAACTGGCCCTCTGGGCTTTGTTTTTTACTGGGTACCCGCCTAAGAGTTTGTGTAGAGGGCCAGCTGTTTGTGAAAACCCTTTCACGAATCGGCGGTAATACCCTGCAAGGCCGAGGAATGCTCGCAGCTCAGTTGGCGTAGCTGGCACCTTCGATTGCTCGACTGCGGACACTTTATCGGGGTCCGGGGCGATTCCATCTGCAGACACAATGTGGCCAAGATACTGGACACTACTGCGGAGGAGTTTACACTTGTCCGGTTTCAGCTTCAAACCCTGGGCAGAGAGACGGGAGAAGACATAGTCAAGACGATCCAGGCGAGTGTCAAAGTCAGCAGCAAAAACAATATCATCCAAATAAATTAAGAGTGATTGGTAATTATGTTCTCCCAGGCAACTCTCCATAAGGCGCTGGAATGTTGCAGGCGCATTGCATAATCCAAAGGGCATCCTTTGGAATTCAAAAAGGCCCATGAGAGTAATAAAGGCCATCTTTTCCTGGTCTGCGCCATCCACTTTGACCTGCCAATAGCCGGACGCCAGATCCAGAGTGGAGTACCAGCAGGCCTTCTTCAAACTGGCTAGTGCTTCTTCTACTCGGGGCAAGGGGTAAGAGTCCTTCCTTGTGACTTGGTTTAGTTGACGGTAGTCAACGCAGAATCGAATGGAACCATCTTTCTTGCGTACTAAGACTATGAGCGATGACCAGGGGCTTGAGCTTGGCTTGATGACATCAGCCTCCAGCATACGTTTGATCAAGGCCCTAACTTCAGCATACAAGTTTGGTGGAATCTGGCGATACTGTTGCCTGATGGGGACTGTATCTCCCGTAGGGATTCTGTGCAAGATGGTGTCTGTACAGCCGTAATCCTCATCATGCTGAGAAAAGACAGCTCTGTGTTTGTGGAGCAAGCTGGCCAATTTGCTCTTCTGTTCAGCTGACAGGGCAACTCCTTCAAGGTTGAATAGAGGTGCAGAACCCATATCAGTCATGCTGTCCTGTGGCATAATTGGTTCAAGACTGTTTGCAGTCTGAACCTCCACGCTGTCACCTCTGACGATTTGGAAGGCAGGTTTATCATCAAATATTTCACAAGACTCCAACAGAGATATTTTCCCTAACTTTTGATGGGGATAAATGACCAGAGGGGCATTATTGATGTTACGCACTCGTACCTGTGTCCGTCCGCTCCCCACCATCACCAGGGCCCGAGCTACCAAGAGCCCATCTTGTGTGGGCAGTGGCTCCATCAAGGCCTCATACCCTCGACCCCCGGGTCATTTCCGGGCTCGGCAGTTCAGTAGCAGCTCCCGGTTGGCAGGTACAGTCACAGGCCGGTGGCCAGCAAGACGGACATATCCCACAAAGCCATCTAAGGTCACGAACCCTTGCTCCTTCTGGCAAATATGCATGGCCTCCTGCCACAGAGTCTTGCCTCGATAGTTAAGTTTTGGTTGAATGTTCACATTGCAAGGTGCCGTGTTCTTGAATAAAACTTGCCATACCTCTTTAATCACATTCATGCCCACAAGCCCGGATACTTTCAAACAACTGTCTCTTACCACAATCACCCCCACATTAGACAAGGTCACACCAGCAATGTCCATCTGCACTTCTACATACCCTAGGTAAGGAATCTCGTGACCATTTGCAGCCCTCAACTTGAGCCAGGAGGCGGGGTCTTTCAGGTGCTGGCCATCTTGGACAAAGTGTCTCTGTAGCCATTCTTGATGCACCATGGACACCTGAGAGCCAGTGTCTAATAGGCAGGGGATTTCAACACCATCCATGGATACTTGAATCATGGGACAATCTCCCACAAGCCCAGCAGGGGGCACTGGTGCTTGCAGGTCACATGCTTGGGTCAGTGTGGGTAATGGATCATTTGTGGTATGGCCCGCTGTTAGATCCACAACAGCAGGGCAAGCTAGTTTAAAGGGGCCGGTGGGTTTTGTTTGGTGCACTGGCGTGCAATATGGCCTGGGGTTCGGCATTGGTAACAGATGGGCCGCCCCTGTTCGTCGAACTCATTGGGCCTGAACTGGGCTCTCGTTCTCTGTCTAAGGCCTGGTGAGAAACTGCGTGCTCTTGGTGGAACCAAGGAAGGGGAGGGTGTCTGGGCTGGCCGTGGCTGTGACTCAAACCTCGCTTTGCGAAACTCCTCCCTTATGCCCTGCAGGAGAGATTGGGACAGGTTAGTCACTTGAGTCTCTACCTCCTTAGCCAATTCAGACTTAAGTTCACTTTTCAGTTTTTGCAAGTCATCTTCCCAAGGCTGCCTAGACATGGTTGCTTTCACCACAACATAATTGTTCATTTTCCTCCGTGCCAGTACGTAGTAGCGCCTCCTTTTTCACATCTGCAAATTTAACATTGTTATCCAGTGTTACCTTCATTCGTAGCTCTCTTTTCAGGCCATCATCACACAGTCCTGCAACAAACTGATCACGCATTAGTATATCTGGATTCAAGATGTTTTGAGTGTCATGAGTCATCATCTTATGCCAGCACTCCTGCAGGCAGAGGGCAAAAGTTCTTACGGTTTCTTCAGCCTGCTGCCTACAGTTGAAAAACAGGGAACGTGAGACAGAAGCAGGGGCAGCACTAGAATACAAACTGGCCAACTTTTCAAAGACTTTCGCAGCAGTATTTTTCTCATCAGCAGGCAAAATGGCCACTTCTCGCTTTGCTTCCCCTTCCAAACAACTTAATACCCAGTCTAATTGATTTTCAGCCGGGATACCATACATTCTGAACCACATTTCAAGTTCATTTTGCCACTGCTTAAATGTACCTGCATTTGTCCCTCTACCCCCTGAAAATTTAGCACAAGGCATCATAAATGGGAAAAAAGCACTGAAAAAGACCTTGGTCTCCCTCCTCCCTCATTCTCACTGAGACATCTTCAATGAATTTACAATTAAGTTGGTCCTGCCGACAACGCCAAAGATGTAACCAGGTTCTGTCAACCAACGTGAGACAATGAAGAGTCCAGTATCAAAATGTGTACGCTTTATTTAAACCAAGCTCATGGGAGAAGGAAGGAGGAGTCAGAGGTTGCCACCCACCACTGGGACCTTAAATAAAATGGATACACAATAGATTATTCACACAGCATAAATACCTTCCAAAATGGAGGTGGCCAAACCACTACAAAGTGCAACGTGCATCAATACTTTAAGTACACCAAGAGATCAGAGCAAACACCACATGGCACTCAACTATTAATGACTACACACAATTCACACATCGGCCCAGTAGTAGGTGCGCACACAGTGGCTACAGCCTGCAGTCCCCAGTCACTGGTAAATTCAGTACAATTAGCATTAACATTAATATTAACATTAAAAGGTCAAATTTATCAATTCCTTTATTAGTTTTTAGAACAATACTTTAAAAGACAAAGCCACACAAACCACCATGAAGCCGGGGCTACGAACTGGACCACAGGCTGAGCCACTTGGGGAAGGTAGAAGGCGTGCAGAGTCTCAGCACAGGTCGGCCACCCTGGCATAGACAAACAAACAACTGAACTAACGAAAAGTAAGCACAATGAAACACACAAATGAAATATCAAGAGAGGCCAGCACTTGAGCCTGTTCTAACTCAAGGCTGGCACTTGTATGTAACTTGATGTATGTAACTAATATTAAAACAATTGCTAAACAAGACAAAATCCAAACAAAATCAAAGAAAGGAAAACTAAGTTACTGAAATCAAAGGAACAAAAGAACAAAGCTGCACACCAACCACCTTACCCACTGCTGACACAAAAGGAGACCAAGGCGGGGCTCTCAGCAGGCCTAGCTTTTATAGCCTCTTCCTGACCCCATGAACCCAGTTTTTCCCAGCATAAAATTCCACAGCTCCCCCATTGTCCTGGCCCCGATATTGCAGCCCAACTTCCATCCGGCTACACAAGGAAATACATAAGTAAAGTACTAGTACCTCAAAATTGTACTTAAGTACAGCATTTACGTAGATGTAATTTGTTTCATTCTACCACTTCCTGTTCATTACAAGAAGGGCTGAACCTTAACAAGCAGCAAATCTTCTGGAGAGAATGAATTAGAGCTGATCAGGAACAGCTGTGCCACCTGCACTCTGCTTACTTAAGGCTTGCACCCGGTGCAGGTTGTGTCTGCTCCTTGTAATGCAACAATGGCTGTTTGGGCCTTGGTGAGCTGTGTGCTGGCTGTTTGGCTTAATCAAGGTTTGTATAGTCCTTCTCTTTAAGAAATTGTTTATGTAATTTCACAAGACCTGCTTTGTCACCTGGAGTGTGTTTTGTCAGAATTTGAAATCTCCTTTAGCTGTAACATGATATGATCAACAATCAAACCGCACAGAGAGGATTAATAGTGCATGTGTTGTCCACAGCCTCTTGTTTGCCTGCTGGAGGCACAAATAATGGTCGTCTAAAGAGGAGCGTGGGAGGTAAGAACATAACTAACAGAATCCTGCAAGTTCTGACTCTTCCCCTCACTGACACTTCCATTTGTCCTTCAGAGGTAGCTGTGGGACACGGTGGCAACCCCTACGTCAACGAAACTGTGGTGGCTGTTCGTGGCTATGGCGGCTATGGCTACGGCCGTGGTGGCGACCCCGACAAAAATGAGACTATGGAGGCTGGCCGTGGCTATGGCTACGGCAGCTTTGGCTATGGCCTTGGTGACAACCCCGACAAAAATGAGACTATGGAGGCTGGCCGTGGCTATGGCTACCGCGGCTTTGGCTATGGCCTTGGTGACAACCCTGACAAAAACGAGACCATGGTGGCTGGCCGTGGCTATGGCTACGGCGGCTATGGCTACGGCCGTGGTGGCAACCCCGACAAAAACGAGACCATGGTAGCTGGCCGTGGCTATGGCTACGGCCGTGGTGGCGACCCAGACAAAAACGAGACGATGGTGGCTGGCCGTGGCTATGGCTACGGCGGCTATGGCTACGGCCGTGATGGCAACCCCGACAAAAACGAGACCATGGTAGCTGGCCGTGGCTATGGCAGCTATGGCCGTGGTGGCGACCCAGACAAAAATGAGACCATGGTGGCTGGCCGTGGCTATGGCTACGGCGGCTATGGCTACGGCCGTGGTGGCGACCCAGACAAAAACGAGACCATGGTGGCTGGCCGTGGCTATGGCTACGGCGGCTATGGCTACGGCCGTGGTGGCAACCCCGACAAAAACGAGACCATGGTAGCTGGCCGTGGCTATGGCAGCTATGGCCGTGGTGGCGACCCTGACAAAAACGAGACCATGGTGGCTGGCCGTGGCTATGGCTACGGCGGCTATGGCTACGGCCGTGGTGGCAACCCCGACAAAAACGAGACCATGGTAGCTGGCCGTGGCTATGGCTACGGCCGTGGTGGCGACCCAGACAAAAACGAGACGATGGTGGCTGGCCGTGGCTATGGCTACGGCGGCTATGGCTACGGCCGTGATGGCAACCCCGACAAAAACGAGACCATGGTAGCTGGCCGTGGCTATGGCAGCTATGGCCGTGGTGGCGACCCAGACAAAAATGAGACCATGGTGGCTGGCCGTGGCTATGGCTACGGCGGCTATGGCTACGGCCGTGGTGGCGACCCAGACAAAAATGAGACCATGGTGGCTGGCCGTGGCTATGGCTACGGCGGCTATGGCTACGGCCGTGGTGGCGACCCAGACAAAAACGAGACCATGGTGGCTGGCCGTGGCTATGGCTACGGCGGCTATGGCTACGGCCGTGGTGGCAACCCCGACAAAAACGAGACCATGGTGGCTGGCCGTTTCTATAGTCTACAACCGTGATCGCAACGACACAGGTCTACAACCCGACCACGCCTGACAAGAATGTGGGCCCGCATATTCCTTGACGGAGGTCCTCTCTACTTTTGCAGGAAAATGTCTCCACTGTCCACAACAGCCTCAGCAGGCAATTTAAAAGCCCAACATGTAAAAGGAGTCATGCAAGGAATTCTGTATCAAGATTTTGCTGCCACATTAAATCTGTTGGATAAAAATAAAACTTTAACTATATTCACTGTTTGGCTTTTTTTTTTTTTTTGTCTTGATGTGGATCTCAAGGGGTAACAAATTTCTCAACCAGGTAACTGTAGCGCGCACCTAATGTGGACTTGGTATTTAAGCCCTTTAGGTGTTTGTACTTCATAGCCCTACATCTCTAGGCAGTCGGCTCTAATCCTGTGAGTGACGAGACATTTTCAGGATCTGTCCTTTGAAAGCCTTGAAACATGCAAATGACACCAACCTTGCCTCCCTAGCTAAACAGGACTAAAACTGGCAGTCCACCATTACTTGAAAGAAAACCACTATGGCCAGTCAGGGGAGGATGAGGTATGTCTGCTGCTGTCTCTTGATGGCTGTCATCTTGGCCTTTTGCGTGTTCTGTGTCAGCCAGCCAATCACAGCCAGGGTGTGGAACTCCTCCACCAATGGCACACACTTGATTGCATAGGGAATAAACAAGGTACACAGATTAGAAGGCAGCACTGTTACTCTATCCTACACGCATTCAAAACCTGCAGTTAATGAATATTTTCTCTGGTATTGACAATATCCAGGAAAACCACCAGAATTTCTCATCTCTCACTCAGCAAAAGGAGAAGTACCAACAAATAGTTTGTGTAGTGTCTGTGGAAGTGAATGAAGATAAAACAAATGGACCTGAGGATCTCCTCTGCTGCAGTAACAGCCTCTGCTGTGTACTACTGTGCTCTGCAGCCCACAGTGACAGGAAACAGCAAAACTCTGTACAAAAACCTTTGGTGCAAAGACAACAGAATACTCCACAAAATCCACTAGTAGGAGTCACACATTGTTAAACTTCAGTAGTGTCTTATCAGACATTCTGGAGCCTGGAGGATGAGGTATGTCTGTCTCTTGATGGCTGTCATCTTGGCCTTTTGCGTGTTCTGTGTCAGCCAGCCAATCACAGCCAGGGTGTGGAACTCCTCCACCAATGGCACACACTTGATTGCATAGGGAATAAACAAGGGACACATTAGAAGGCAGCACTGTTACTCTATCCTATTTTTCTCTTCTTCACAATTAGACAACATTGCCAAATGTAATGAGTTGTTGAGGGATATTATCTTGGTAGGTTTTCTTAAGAGGAATGTGAGAAGCTTCATTGAATGGTCTTATATGGTCTCTTTAACAGTAATTTACTGTCAATTTTGGGAGTAACAGATTCCTAAGTAAACACTGTAATCAAATTACTTTTTCCACTAACCGAGTATGGGAATGCATTCCATTTTAATTTATTTGATCAGATTATTGACCTAATAATATAGGGTTATAATTTTGGCAGTTGGTCTGCTACTTTCATAAGCACACATGCTATCCATAGACCCCGGAATAGGCAGGAAAGGGTGCATTTTGTCCTGCACCTCCAGGTGTCTTGAGTGTAATTTTAATGTATATCCCTAAGTATCTCTAATTTGTAGAGAATTCTCTACCAGGCTCAATCTTCCTCCTGCATTTCCATTTATATTTGAATTACCAGCACTGTTCATTGGGAGAATAAAGCCTGGTCTCATGAAAGATGCAGTAACTTGTAATACAATATTTATCTTTTCAAGGCATTTGATGGCAACTTATTGCTTTTAAATTCATCTAGAAACGCTGGTTTTAGTTCTGTTACCATGGTCTTGGTTGAGGGAGAATGTTATGATATAATCATGTCTGTAGCAAAAGATATTTCTAGGATCCATCTTGTCTGCGTCACTAAAGCAGATCACTAAAGTTTTAACTCAGCTTCAGGTTTTGATCCTGTTCTTTTCATGTTCTACATTAACAACATTTCTTCTTCTTTCTCAATATTTCTTCTACTGATGAAAAACTTTTGTACTGTTTTTTCAGACTCTCCTGTCTTGGCCATAAAAAAAACTCAGTCATTCTGCCTGTCTGCCACAGATAAGGAGCCACACATGCCATGAGAACAAAGAACAGACACCACGGCACCACATGTATATAAAACCATGAGTAATACATGCTGTCTTTTTAATGTTCTACAATTATGAATTATGCCAACTTCACCCCTTACTAGCTGAAGTTCAGTCAAAGACACCTCCTTTAATGTATGAGGAACATCGACATTCTACTTGCAGCATCAACATAAGGGGGACGTAGATTTGAACTGAGTACCTGTTGAGCTATAGTCAAACATTCTCCCACTGAGCTATACCCCCGTGCATAGACAAGCCACGAAGAGTCAACAGAAATTTCATTACACAATCTGTGTAGTAATAATTTTCATCGTAACTAACATGTGAGATGGTGCCTTTCGCATCAAGGAAAACACAAGTGCCAATTTACAAGTGAGGGGGCACCCAGAGTTGAACTGAGGACCTCTTGACCTGCAGTCAAATGCTTTACCACTGAGCTATACAGAAGATCCAGCACATACTCTGTGTCCCTCATAACTAACATAGTAAATAAAGTGTCAGCATGAATCTTTTCAGGACTTATCCATGAGGGAAAATATGATGGAAACAAAAATCAAACATTTTAAATTAAAAAAAGGACAATCAGAAATTAAAACTTAATTTAAAATGAATTAAGACTAAAAATAAACAAGCAAGTTGTAATTTAAAACAGTTAATTAAAAGGGGAAAAATTTAAAATTAACCTTAAAAACAAAAACAAGAGCAAATTTATAATGTACTGGAAAATAATTAGAACATGACATCAGCAATAGGCAGCAGATAACAAAAAGTCTTCACTCTGACTTTAAAGCAGTGAGAGTTGCAGCAGACCTGCAGTGCTCTGGGATTACTCCAGATATGTGGGGCATAGAAACTGAACGCTACTGCTCCGTGTTTTGTTCTAACTCCGGGAACAGAGGGCAGACTTGTCCCCGATGATCTAAGAGGTCTGCATGGTTCATAGGGGATCAGCAGAACAGAGATATACTTAGGGACTAGACCATTCAATGCTTTATAAACCAGTAAACATATTTTAAAGTTAATTCTTTGGCAGGAAGCAAGTGCAAGGAACCTCAGAGAAGTGAAAATATAGATCTAAGAGGAGATAGAGAGTCAAAGGGAGGAGCTAAACATTTATTGAATTATATAAGAGGGGATCTTCTTCTAATGTCTGGACTGAAGATTACGCGCCTAAACCCAAATGGTCCTGCAGATCTGCCATTGTCTCACTGTTGTACTGAACTTTTTTATCTCCACTAGAAGGCGACATGATCAAGTAGGCGGTGCACTACTTCTGCACTGTGTTCAACCATTCTGTCAATAATAACTGCTGCTGTGAAGAGAACAATTCTCACACTGAATGTTGAACATCAGATAGTTTCTCCTGTTGATTTAAACCTTGTTGTAGAGATGGAACATTGGCTGTGGATTATTCTTGCTGCTCTTTTCTTTGGTAACACAGAAAGATTACCTTTTTATCATTTCATGAAAATTATGTAAATTGATTGATTTTCTCTTATTTCTTTTCACAGAGAAACGTTGCGGATTTAACATTTTTCACTGTCTCCTATCCTTTTAGCCTCATGAACAATGTAATCTAATGGCATATTTTTTTTTTCTATTTTTTCCAGGATTAATTGCCGGAGACAAAATCTATCCTATACAAGCTGAAGTCAATAAAAAAGAAGGAGAATCAGTCACACTCACATGTGACTATGAAGCAACGAGTGGTCGTTACCTTTACTGGTACAGACATCATTCTGACCTTCTGGCACCTCAGTTTATACTCTGGAAATATTCTACAGGCAGCAGTGAAAATATTCCTGATAAACGATATGGATCCCAAACAACAAATAAAAGAACCTCTCTGACCATAAAGAGTCTAACTCTGGCAGACACAGGTCTCTACTACTGTGCGCTAGAAACACAGTGATAGAAAGTATAGAAGAGGCTTTACAAAAACCTGAACACAGATATCTGATGACTCTTCAAAGAGGAGGGAAGTGGTATTCAAACCACAGCTTCATATCAGATGGATTCTGCTAATTCCTGTTTTATCAGAGTCACTGTGGTTACAGCTGCTAATGAAACAATGTGGAGGATTCCCATGAGCAGCAAATACACACTAATGACAAACCAGATGTATGATGTTAACACAAGGTACCATGAACCATCAGAAATGGACTATGAAAAAAAAATAAAAAAAAGTTCCATTTGTCTCATGACCTGATGATTCTTTTTTAATGGGTCCTTCAATTGAAGTACTTACCAGGCCTAGCCCTGCTTACCTTTGAGGATCAGCAAAACAATATGTAAAATAAACATGTCTCATGGTTTGCAGTAGTGGGTGTGGAAAAATGTGTGTGTAGCACCCCTGGAAAATTAAAAACAGCCCATTGCCCCAGATTAACATGGACAAAAAAAATGTGTACAACATGTCAAAGTGCAACATAAAAGACTTTCCAACCAATACACTAACACCAACAGGAAGTTATATCTTGAATCAAATGACTTTTTTTATATGATTTTCACATCGTATTTCAATGAACTTATCATCAAGACTTTATCACATTGACTTCTAATTTGCTTGAAATCATTTGTTTGAAAAGTCATCAAAAGATTTTCCTACATTATTCCTGGTTGTTGTTACACTGCCATTAATTTCTGTCTCATTGTGAAACAGGAACTTGCCATGACCTCAGCATACATTGTCCAACCTGCACCAAATTTGTCATGATTCAAAAGTGACCCACCCTGAACACATCTGCTTAACCATATTGACTCATGTCATTGCACCCCCTGCTGGTAACAGGAAACCACATTCAAAGTCCATGTCCTCTTGTTAAACTTTGACATAGATGAACAAAGACAATATCCTTATTAGTGTCATTTGACCTCTTCCAATATTTTAACTTGTTACCCTGAGAGAAGAATTTCTTATCTTTCAAATTTTCTTACCTGTATTTACATTGCACGGGTATGTCTTATCTTCCATTTTCTTCTGGTTTGTAAAACACTACGAAGAGCGTAACTGGAGAGAGCGAAAAACATGAAACAGCACAGAGAATCAAGCTAGTCCCCAGCAAATTTGAAACCATACACTGCAATTTAAAAAAAACAACAACAACATGACCATCAAATTCAGAAAATGAAAGAACATATCAATGCAGCTTTTCCCACATGGAAAGTACCAATAAAAGAGAAAGATGTTCAAAGGGAGGATGAAGTTGCTGCTTTGTCTTGACAGTAAGTCAGTGTTCAATATAAATTACAAGTTTTTTCTCCTTGCTTGGTTCTGTAATTTTAATTACATAGGCAATAGAACATTAGAACGTGCATAGTCAAAAGCTTAAACAGCAGTGAAATCATGTAAACATGCTGTGGTGTAAATTACAATCAGCTGCTCCTGACTTCACCTTTAAACAATATCATCTTTAATGTTTACTTTGTGAACAACTTGTAGAAAATATAGGGCACATGTTGAAACAGCTTCTCGGCACAATCCGGCTACCATTTTTGATCCTTAAAATTTTTATCCTTAAGAATTTAATATGGAGTTGTGGAGTCCCACCAATATGGTCCAATATGGAGTCCCACCCTAACACATCTACATACACATATTGCTTTGCAATCAAATAGGAAGTTGTTATAACATCAGCATATTTTGTCCCATCTGCACCATATTTCTCATGCTTCATAAGTGATGCCCTATCTGCATAACTATATTGACTCAGAGCCATAACGCCCCTAGTGAAAACAGAAAGAAATGTGGGAAACATTATCCAAACATCAATTGACATGAAATTTACTGGAAATTTACTTCACCTTTAGTTCTGTTATATAAAAAAAACATGAAAATTCAGTGACATTCCAGTCAATACCAGACAAGATTAATGAAAGAAAAACGTGTTCCACACACCCACAAATATCTCAGACTACGCAGAGACCTCAACAATATTCTCATCTGCCTAACAGGCTGTTATACCATGCCAGGCCACTAATGGCCAATCAGCAAAATTCCAAATACCAATGTGAGAAAACCTTTGAACATGCACATTGCACCACAGCAGTTATGCAGAAACACAGGGGGCTCTATGGGGATTCACTTAGTTGAATATGAGGCAGAAGATGCTACAAACTTAGGTATTTTACTAGTAAATTCAGGTCCAATTTGTCAAATGTTTTGGTTTTCATGTTTGGGATAAATATTATATAACTTCTAGACCTTATTTAATATAAAGAAATCCAGGAACGTGCCTAGTTGCATGGAATGGGACATTTAAACTTTAAACTGTAGACATATATCTTACGTTTCAATATATATGATATACCTTGTGTCTCAATATATTATTCTACGTTTTGATAGGTAATATAAGTTATAATACTGTTTTTCTCCACATTTGCATCTTCCTCTACCTGCAGTGCATACGTTGTCATTGGCAACCAGCTCAACTTGCAGTGGTAGCCTTTGAGGCTCGACGCACAGTTCGTTAAGATTCATAATTAAACAGCTGGTGCTCAATAACATATTTAAACACTGTTCCACCCATAACCATATGATGAATCAGACTGACAGAATGCATGCCATCATTACATTTCTCAACTTACACAGACAAATAATAATAATTAAAATAAATAACATTATATCATAAATTCATTAGTGTTATTTGTATTAAATCACTACAGAAGCTCAACACACTCCAGCAGTAGCCCCTGAAGCCCCTTCAAAATTTCCCCAGAGGTTATTTTGTACTTATAATTGTGTTGCTTTTAAGTAGATGTAATTTGTTACATTCTACCACTTCCTGTTTATTACAAGAAGGGCTGAACCTTAACAAGCAGCAAATCTTCTGGAGAGAATGAATTAGAGCTGATCAGGAACAGCTGTGTCACCTGCACTCTGCTTATTTAAAGCTTGCACCCTGTACTGGTTGTGTCTGCTCTTTGTAATGCAACAATGGCTGTTTGGGCCTTGGTGAGCTGTGTGCTGGCTGTTTGGCTTAGTCAAGGTTTGTATAGTCCTTCTCTTTAAGAAATTGTATATGTAATTTCACAAGACCTGCTTTGTCACCTGGAGTGCATCTTGTCAGAATTTGAAATCTCCTTGAGCTGTAACATGATATGATCAACAATCAAACTGCACAGAGAGGATTAATAGTGCGTGTGTTGTCCACAGCCTCTTGTTTGCCTGCTGGAGGCACAAATAATGGTCGTCTAAAGAGGAGCGTGGGAGGTAAGAACATGGTTAACAGAATCCTGCAAGTTCTGACTCTTCCTCTCACTGACACTTCCATTTGTCCTTCAGAGGTAGCTGTGGGACACAGTGGCAACCCCTACGTCAACGAGACCATGGTGGCTGGCCGTGGCTATGGCTACGGCGGCTATGGCTACGGCCGTGGTGGCAACCCCGACAAAAACGAGACCATGGTGGCTGGCCGTGGCTATGGCTACGGCGGCTATGGCCGTGGTGGCAACCCCGACAAAAACGAGACCATGGTAGCTGGCCGTGGCTATGGCAGCTATGGCCGTGGTGGCGACCCCGACAAAAACGAGACCATGGTGGCTGGCCGTAGCTATGGCTACGGCGGCTATGGCTACGGCCGTGGTGGCAACCCCGACAAAAACGAGACCATGGTAGCTGGCCGTGGCTATGGCTACGGCCGTGGTGGCGACCCAGACAAAAACGAGACCATGGTGGCTGGCCGTGGCTATGGCTACGGCGGCTATGGCTACGGCCGTGGTGGCAACCCCGACAAAAACGAGACCATGGTAGCTGGCCGTGGCTATGGCTATGGCCGTGGTGGCAACCCCGACAAAAACGAGACCATGGTAGCTGGCCGTGGCTATGGCAGCTATGGCCGTGGTGGCGACCCCGACAAAAACGAGACCATGGTGGCTGGCCGTGGCTATGGCTACGGCGGCTATGGCTACGGCCGTGGTGGCAACCCCGACAAAAACGAGACCATGGTGGCTGGCCGTGGCTATGGCTACGGCGGCTATGGCTACGGCCGTGGTGGCAACCCCGACAAAAACGAGACCATGGTAGCTGGCCGTGGCTATGGCAGCTATGGCCGTGGTGGCGACCCCGACAAAAACGAGACCATGGTAGCTGGCCGTGGCTATGGCGGCTATGCCTCTGGCCGTGGTGGCGACCCAGACAAAAACGAGACCATGGTGGCTGGCCGTGGCTATGGCTACGGCGGCTATGGCTACGGCCGTGATGGCAACCCCGACAAAAACGAGACCATGGTGGCTGGCCGTGGCTATGGCTACGGCGGCTATGGCTACGGCCGTGGTGGCAACCCCGACAAAAACGAGACCATGGTAGCTGGCCGTGGCTATGGCTACGGCGGCTATGGCTACGGCCGTGGTGGCAACCCCGACAAAAACGAGACCATGGTAGCTGGCCGTGGCTATGGCTACGGCGGCTATGGCTACGGCCGTGGTGACAACCCCGACAAAAACGAGACCATGGTAGCTGGCCGTGGCTATGGCTACGGCGGCTATGGCTACGGCCGTGGTGGCAACCCCGACAAAAACGAGACCATGGTAGCTGGCCGTGGCTATGGCTACGGCGGCTATGGCTACGGCCGTGGTGGCAACCCCGACAAAAACGAGACCATGGTGGCTGGCCGTTTCTATAGTCTACAACCGTGATCGCAACGACACAGGTCTACAACCCGACCACGCCTGACAAGAATGTGGGCCCGCATGTTCCTTGACGGAGGTCCTCTCTACTTTTGCAGGAAAATGTCTTCACTGTCCACAACAGCCTCAGCAGGCAATTTAAAAGCCCAACATGTAAAAGGAGTCATGCAAGGAATTCTGTATCAAGATTTTGCTGCCACATTAAATCTGTTGGATAAAAATAAAACTTTAACTATATTCACTGTCTGGCTTTTTTTTTTTGTCTTAATGTGGATCTCAAGGGGTAACAAATTTCTCAACCAGGTAACTGTAGCTCACACCAAATGTGGACTTGGTATTTAAGCCCTTTAGGTTTTTCTACTTCAGAGCCCTACATCTCTAGGCAGTCGGCTTTAATCCTGTGAGTGACGAGACGTTTTCAGAATCTGTCCTCTGAAAGCCTTGAACCATGCAAAAGACAACCAAATGACCCCAACCTTGCCTCCCTAGCTAAACAGGACTAAAACTGGCAGTCCACCATTACTTGAAAGAAAACCACTATGGCCAGTCAGGGGAGTATGAGGGTATGTCTGCTGCTCTCTTTTGATGGCTGTCATCTTGGCCTCTTGTGCGTTCTGTGTCAGGCAGCAAATCACAGCCAGGGTGTGGAACTCCTCCACCAGTGGTTGCATGGGGATGTTACACACTTAATTGCATAGGGAATAAACAATGGACACAGATCTCTCCCCCCCCCATAAAATAACTGTAGTCATAACACTTTCATCAGTTTTACATTATGTAATAAACTGTCTACTTTATAAGCATGAAACTGTCTTGGTTTTTGTAACTCTGAGGTGATAAGCTTTTATGTAACTTTCAAGGATTAAAGACACTTTCCACATCCAGCTGATGCAAAATGCTGCTACTAATCTCATAACTAGGAGGTGAGAGGGAAAGATTTAGGGAGGAGCTTAACTAAAAGGAACCTTTCTCAGCAGAGATCAATTGACCTTTATTCAACATGCTGTCAGTACATTCTCTTGTATCTTCTCTACTTTGCATATCCATTCTAACAGGTATGTAGGACTCTGTGTTTTAAAGTCAATCTTAACCTAAATGTGATTAATTTATTAAAAACATCAAAATCTACATTTTTTAGGTGTCATCTGTGAAGAGTCCAGTTTAGAAGGCAGCACTGTTACTCTATTCTGTTACGCATTCAAAACCTGCTGCAGTTAATTATTTTCTCTGGTATAGACAATATCCAGGAAAACACCAGAATTTCTCATCTCTCACTCAGCAAAAGGAGAAGTACTAACAAATACAGTTTGTCTACTGTCTGTGGAAGTGAATGAAGATAAAAAAACAAATGGACCTGAGGATCTCCTCTGCTGCAGTAACAGACTCTATGTGCTACAGTGCTCTGCAGCCCACAGTGACAGGAAACGGCAAAACTTCAATAGTGTCTTATCAAACATTCTGGAGCCTTTTTACTTTTTACAATTTGACAAAATTGCCAAATGTGATGAGTTGTTGAGGAATATTAACTTGGTAGGTTTTCTTCTTAAGAGGAATGTGAGAAGCTTCATTGAATGGTCTTTCCTATATGGTCTGGTTGGCAATTAATCAAATGAATCGTGGCACATTACCTTGTGGGTGGTGGAAAGAAGGGCACAGCAGGCAGCAGGGCGCTCTGGCCACATGTCTTACTTTTTGTTTTTGCTGTATATATATAAGGCGGATGGGGCCGTGTTGAATTGAATTGAGATGGGTGAAACGTTTGGTAGAATGAAGCAGAGAGGAGGATATGGGAGTAGAAGGAAAAACAGATGACAATAAGAACAAGAAGTACAGTGGGATTTATTGAAGGTTGCGACTATGTTGCAAATGGTGATTTTTTTTTTTTTTTTTACCACTGAACCATGAACTATTTGTGTTTATTTGCCCCAATTATCCAAAAAAACACATTACTGCACTTTTGCTTTAAGCTACAGACACACTGACCTAGTCAGTGGAAATGTGCCTGTTTGTTCAGTTCAACCTCAGCCTCCAATTCTTTCTGCTCTTTCCGTCTTTTTCTTCATGCCCTCGCCCCCTGTACATGGCTGAAGTACTGTCATAAACCCCCCAGGAAGTTCTAGTCTTATATTCAGTGTACATACAGTACATATCCAAGCCTGTGATAATCAAAACGGACAAAGTACGTCTGGCCTTAGTGTATTGAAAATATTTCAAATTGTCTATCATCACAAAAACTATCATTAACTCTGTATGGTTGAGTGTATTGAGACACACTACACATACCTTGGGATATAGTTAAGGAGCTTTCATATTTATAACCTTGTTTTACAATCTCAGGAACTATTTTTTTTTTTTTTGCAGAAATCGTCCCAAGGTCTTGTAGAAAGAATCGTTAAAGCGGTTGTTTCTTTTTATATTGTGGGTATCTTATTTATAGACATGGATCTGGTATATTTCTCGAATCTTTGGGCACTGCCTATTTACAATATACATTGCACTGTGTATGACTGGTTGGGTGGTCTCCCTCACCCAGAGGCATGATTTAGATGTGCTGTTTTTTTTATCTACACTAGCACATTCCCTCCTTATGTTTCTTCAATGCTGGTGGTAGTCCTCGGGAACTCACCAGGACATGTAACTGGCTTCTTAAAGTTCACACTGAGCTTTCTTTTGCCCTCAATGTTTGGACCTCCATTCCATCCTTGAAGTTAGGCTCCCTTGTACTGTTTGGGCATCTCAAATATTTGTTTTATGTCATCTGATCTCTATTTGATGTGTTTTCTCAAATTAATTTTTTATCCTCTTTTGTATATATATATAATATATATATATATATATATATATATATATATATATAATATATATATATATATATATATATATATATATATATATATATATATATATATATATATATATATATACAAAAGAGGGTAAGAAATTAATCTGTGTATCTTTTGTGGATTGTATATTTTTACTATAGACTTTTAACTGATATTCTCAATGTCACTGTAAATGCCTCACCTCAGCAACTCTTCAAGTGATAGTTAAATAAAATCATCCACCAAATCTCCCCTCTCTCTCCACTACTGTTATCCTTAAACTGAAAGTGGTGACAGTTTGTCCCAGAAGACAAATAAGACGCAATGATCACTAATTAGTTTTGAAGGCACATATTGTTTTTGAGGTGATTTTCTGGCCCCGCCCGCTGAAGTTTAATTTAACCAATGAGATTGTTTCTCTCTCTAGAGCGGAAATGTTTGAGGAAGTAAAATCACAACCAGCTTGATGCTGAGGAGAAGGGCTGTGCAGCAGAGAGGCTGTTTAGTTCCTTCATTCTACTGCAGTAGATGAACATTGATCATCTCCTTCATGTTTAGTTTGAGCAGCTCCAAAGACATGTTGCTTTACCTCTTTATACTTTTATCTCAATTTATAGGTGAGTGTTAGAACATAGATGAAAGACTCTTTGACCTGATGTATGAACAAGATATCTGTTTTTCATAGATGATTTGTCAATGATTAAATTGAAACAGAGCATGTTTTATTGCATTTAAAATGATCAAATGGTCAAAGATCCTCGAGAAATCTCTTGCAAACTAACTTACATTAATGACTCATTTTGCAGCCATGGGTTCCATGAACAGCATAAATCCAGGAAAGACTGAAGAACATGTTGCAGAGGGAGGAAACATCAAGCTGACCTGTAAATATGAGGGTTCTATCTACAACATCCAGTGGTACAGACAATACCAGGGATCCAGACCAGAGTTCCTGCTCTCCATCACAGAGGGAGGAACCATTCATCCAACTGTTTCTGAGTTCTCTGCTCACATTAACAAAGCAGAGAAACGTGTTGATCTAGAGATCTCCTCTGCTGCAGTAACAGACTCTGCTGTGTACTACTGTGCTCTGCAGCCCACAGTGACAGGAAACACCAAAACTCTGTACAAAAACCTTTGGAGCAAATAGAATACAGAATACTCCACAACATCCACTAGAGGGAGTCACACACTGTTAAACTCCTGTGGTTTGGTATCAAACATTCTAGAGTTGTTGTAGGGAGAAAAACAAAATAAGTAAAATACAACACCCCTTATAATATATTATTTATATAAAGAGCATCTCATCATAATTGAATAATATCTAATCAAGCTCAAATTCAACTCTGTATATAACTCAAATTTTATTATTTTAACAATTAATTTGAGTAGAATATTCAGAATATATGTGATAGTGTTTCAGTACTGTAGAAAAGTGATATGAGTGTACTATAGAACACATCACATACATTGAATCAAATATCTCCATAAACTGGTTGATATCACAGACTCAGATTTTGATCGGTTCTATTCTTACTCTAAAATGTGTTTCTCGTTTGTTCTCCAAAGGTTCTTGTGGTGTACCACAGGGTTCAATCCTCCTGTTTTTAGTTCACATGTTACTGATGGATCAAAGAGTGAAGTGCTGTTGTTTCAGACCTTCTACAGTCCAGTGATCCTTAACTGAGATTCTCCTTAACTCACATTCTGCCATACAGGTCAAATCCTGCTGTTGTGTTTTCTGCGTATAGTCTTGGTAGAATATTTAACACTGTGGTTTCCTTTCATCATCAGCTGACTTGTTGTATACGTTGTCTCCACTTTTGAAACATTAGTTCATTAGTTCCTTCTTACAACCAGCTCTTGTCTGCAACAAAAATGGAGATACACACAATGATTAAATGGAAATTAATGAATTTATTATTTAAAGGTTTAAAACATAACTTTTCTCATTGTGATCTACAATTTGCAAAACAGCAATGGTTAAACCAGCCAATAGCTCATATAATGAAGCCTCAACACATTCATCCATCCCAGACATGTTCACTCAAACAGTAAACCAAGAAAGGCATATAGGAACACAAAGAGAACAGACTATAAGGTGGCACAATTGTTGGTATAACAGGCTTACCCTCTGACTGACTGATCGAACTCACTGATCTCAAACCCACCAAATGTGTCCCTAGGACAAGTTCTTAAGCCGCTATTACTGCAACAACTTCTGAAGAGAAGAAGCAGTCTATCAGTGTGTTAAGTTTTATTAGCTATAAGATTGTGTGACATACTTTTTTACTTAATCAGACTGTGATTGCTTGTGAGCTAGCTATACACCTGAATCATGATGTTATAGCTTATGGAATATAATCATTTACTTAATCAATATGCTAAAGTGCTTATTTTAAAGAGTAGATGAGAGCAAGTAATATGAAAAGGCCTGTGCTGCTTACCTCTTGCACCGTATAGATAGATAGACTCATTTGAGTTTAACAAAAACTTTTGCATGGAACATTGTCGTTTGTCCTCTATCAAATTTGAATGCCTGAAAGTAACCCTGCAGCCTGATAGCACAACAAAAGACGGTTGACCTTTGCCCCACCTGCCCCCAAAAATACTGCCCCTACCAAAACAAAAAAATAATCCTCTCTCCACCCAACACATCAAAATAGTAGAAGAAAAATTACAATACAAAACAAAGTAAGCCAAAAGGTAATTAAACCAAGAGCAGACCACTCCAATATAGACCACTAAAGAAAATACAGTAACAGATGTATCTCTTGAGTGCTTATTGTTTTGGAGGGCCTCATTCTGTCCCGGTGGCACCTAGAAGCTGCAATGGATCATTTTCACCTCATCCTCCACATATTTAATAAATCCATATATTTCTATTATCCTACTTAATGTTGTACTCTGCAATTCTTTATTCTGCTTATTCTGGTTGACGATATATCAGCTCTACTTTATATAGAACCGTCATGTCTAAACAGAGAGAAGTTGTATAACGGGATGTTGAATATCCACTAAATATGACAAATAAAACGTTTATTTAGACTCTTTATTGTGTCGGAAAATCACACTTTATGAAAGTGACCGCTCCACCACACTTCAGGAATCCCTGCTCTACACGGTTAAGTTATCGGGTCGCACCCAAACACTGTAGATTCACAAGCATGGCAGCGGCCGAGGAAAAAAAATAAACTTAAAACTTGTTTTGAGCCATTTATTCATCATCTCTTATTTGCTTTCGATTAGGGCAGAGAAAAATCGATTAAAATCAGAAATTGGATTTTTTGTAAAAAAAAAAAAAAATCAGAGATTTTGTTTTTAGGCCATATCGCCCAGCTCTAGTATCTGTTCTAATCGATGCCAAATCGAAGGCGCAACACAATCTCAAAGCTATAAAATATCACAAATGCCAATTAAATACAAAAGACTTGATATAAGATGCTGCTAGCAGTCTGTTAACCAGGAGGAAGTGTAACTGAGAGAAGTGAAAATCCAGCTCTAAGAGGGAGGAGCTAAGACCTAACTGAACCATAGAAGAGAGAAACTTTCATATTCAGCAATACAAAAACCACAAACATTATCATCATTCAACATGCTGTCAGTACACAAATCTTTATTTGCTTCAATAGTTCTGATTGTTCTAACAGGTATGTTGGAGTCAATTTCAATTCAGTCAGTCAGTCATTTTCTGTACCTGCTTATTCCTCATTAGGGTCGCAGGGGTCTGCTGGAGCCTATCCCAGCACATTACGGCGAGAGGCAGGGATACACCCCAGATGGTCGCCAGCCAATCGTGGGGCACACACACCATTCACTCACACACTCACACCTACGGGCAATTTAGAGTCGCCAATTAACCTCAGCATGTTTTTGGACTGTGGGAGGAAGCCGGAGTACCCGGTGAAAACCCACGCAGACACGGGGAGAACATGCAAACTCCACACAGAAAGGTCCCAGACCCAGGACGCAAGGCGGTCTTGAACCTGCGACCTTCTTGCTGTGAGGCAACAGCGCTAACCCCTGCGCCACCATGTCACCCCAATTTCAATTCAGGAGATTTTATTTAAATAATTTCTCAGTGTGATCATTTATTGAGACTTTGACACCACTTACTAACAGATATCTCTTCCTTTAGGTGTCAGTTGTGAAGATCTCACTCCAGTCAACAAGGAAGAGTTCAGTTTAGAAGGCAGCACTGTTACTCTGTCCTACAAATATTCTAAAGCAGATTACTTTTTCTGGTATCGACAGTATCCAGAAAAACCACTAGAATTTCTCATCTCTCACGTAGAAAACGGAGATGTACTATCAAATCCAGTCTCTCGACTGTCTGTGAAAGTCAATAAAGCTCAAACCCAAATGGACCTCTACATCTCTTCTGCTGCAGTAACAGACTCTGCTCTGTACTACTGTGCTGTGAGGCCCACAGTGACAGGAAACCCACAGTCTCTGTACAAAAACACAAGCTGACACACTGACAAGCTGCTGGAAGCCTGTTTTCTACTGTTGTACTGAACTTTTTATCTCCACTAGAGGGCGACATTATCAAGTAGGCGGTGCACTACTTCTGCACTGTGTTCAACCATTCTGTCAATAATAACTGCTGATGTGACCTGCTGGTGAATGATTTTCACATCATATTTGAATGAACTTATCATCAAGACGTTATCACATTAACTTCAAATTTGCTTGAAATCATTTGTTTGAAAAGTCATCAAAAGATTTTCCTACGTTATTCCTGGTTGTTGTTACACTGCCATTAATTTCTGTCTCATTGTGAAACAGGAACTTTCCATGACCTCAACATACATTGTCCAACCTGCACCAAATTTGTCATGATTCAAAAGTGACCCACCCTGAACACATCTGCTTAACCATATTGACTCGTCATTGCACCCCCTGCTGATAACAGGAAACCACATTCAAAGTCCATGTCCTCTTGTTAAACTTTGACATAGATGAACAAAGACAATATCCTTATTAGTGTCATTTGACCTCTTCCAATATTTTGACTTGTTACCCTGAGAGAAGAATTTCTTATCTTTCAAATTTTCTTACCTGTATTTACATTGCACGGGTATGTCTTATCTTCCATTTTCTTCTGGTTTGTAAAACACTACGAACAGCGCAACTGGAGAGAGCGAAAAACATGAAACAGCACAGAGAATCAAGCTAGTCACCAGAAAATTTGAAACCATACACTGCAATTAAAAAAAAAAACAAAAAACAACATGACCATCAAATTCAGAAAATGAAAGAAAATATCAATGCAGCTTTTCCCACATGGAAAGTACCAATAAAAGAGAAAGATGTTCAAAGGGAGGATGAAGTTGCTGCTTTGTCTTGACAGTAAGTCAGTGGTCAATATAAATTACAAGTTTTTTCTCATTCCTTGGTTCTGTAATTTTAATTACATAGGCAATAGAACATTAGAACGTGCATAGTCAAAAGCTTAAACAGCAGCGAAATCATGTAAACATGCTGTGGTGTAAATTACAATCAGCTGCTCCTGACTTCACCTTTAAACAATATCATTTTTAATGTTTACTTTGTGAACAACTTGTAGAAAATATAGGGCACATGTTGAAACAGCTTCTCAGCACAATCCGGCTACCATTTTTGATCCTTAAAATTTTGATCCTTAAGAATTTAATATGGAGTTGTTCAACTTAAACATGCTTTGTCTTACCTGCAGAAAAATTCTCAGAGTCCCACCCTAACACATCTACATACACATATTGCTTTGCAATCAAATAGGAAGTTGTTATAACATCAGCATACTTTGTCCCATCTGCACCATATTTCTCATGCTTCATAAGTGATGCCCTATCTGCATAACTATATTGACTCAGAGCCATAACGCCCCTAGTGAAAACAGAAAGAAATGTGGGAAACATTATCCAAACATCAATTGACATGAAATTTACTTGAAATTTACTTCACCTTTAGTTCTGTTATATAAAAAAACATGAAAATTCAGTGACATTCCAGTCAATACCAGACAAGATTAATGAAAGAAAAACGTGTTCCACACACCCACAAATATCTCAGACTACGCAGAGATCTCAACAATATTCTCATCTGCTTAAAAGGTTGTGATACCATGCCAGGCCACTAATGGCCAATCAGCAAAATTTCAAATACCAATGTGAAAAAACCTTTGAACATGCACATTGCACCACAGTAGTTATGCAGAAACACAGGGGGCTCTATGGGGATTCACTTAGTTGAATATGAGGCAGAAGATGCTACAAACTTAGGTATTTTACTAGTAAATTCAGGTCCAATTTGTCAAATGTTTTGGTTTTCATGTTTGGGATAAATATTATATAACTTCTAGACCTTATTTAATATAAAGAAATCCAGGAAAGTGCCTAGTTGCATGGAATGGGACATTTAAACTTTAAACTGTAGACATATATCTTACGTTTCAATATATATGATATACCTTGTGTCTCAATATATTATTCTTCGTTTTGATAGGTAATATAAGTTTTATCAATCACTGATCAATGTCCTGACTAAGACCAGATCAGTGACCAGACTATAATCATTTTTGGAATGTTGGTGCTTCAGTGGATGACATTGTTTAGAGTATAGAACAAAAAAGTTCTAGAATTTTTCTCTTTCCATTCTCTTTCCGGCCACAATTTACACTGTACACACGTGATTTTTTTCCAGCTGTGTAGAGAAATTTGTTCTGATTCTCACAATCTGCTCAAAATATCTGAGAGATTTACTGAATTTGAATGGGCAGCCTATAAGGGCAGCCACATCTCTCTCTGCTCCTCAATGACTCCAATACAAATATTTTCCAAGAGAAGAACCGGCCTCTGTTTTAAACATCCAGTGTCTCCAAAGTATTCACTGTAGAAACACCAATTCACACCAAAACTTTTGTGAACACCTTATAGTGATGATGGTCCATGTGGTTTTCTGATAGGAGCTATGATTTTGTCAAATGTTGCTCAAATGGGAGACCAACACAGATGGAGAAAAATACTGTTTTTCTCCACATTTGCATCTTCCTCTACCTGCAGTGCATCCGTTGTCATTGGCAACCAGCTCAACTTGCAGTGGTAGCCTTTGAGGCTCGATGCACAGTTCGTTAAGGTTCATAATTAAACACCTGGTGCTCAATAACATATTTAAACACTGTTCCACCCATAACCATATGATGAATCAGACTGACAGAATGCATGCCATCATAACATTTCTGAACTTACACAGACAAATAATAATAATTAAAATAAATAACGTTATATCATAAATTCATTAGTTATTTGTATTAAATCTCTACAGAAGCTCAACACACTCCAGCAGTAGCCCCTGAAGCCCCTTCAAAATTTCCCCAGAGGAAATTTTGTACTTATAATTGTGTTGCTTTGAACAGCTGCTTTTTAGTTCAATGATCGATTGATTGATCTTTTATCAGTTCATTTTGATGTTGATCATGTGACTCTGGGAAAAGTGCAGCTTTCACACAATCAAGCAGCAGCTGAGTGTCTAAATCTAAAGAAATGAATGTTCCTCATAAATTTTCTAGCCTGAACATTTCATGATTATATGACTTAGACCCGACACGTGATGCCATGTTCCATACATCATTTTTGTATTGTGTTTATACTCAGACAAGGAAGTGTCATATTTTAACGAGAGTCACACGGCATACTTGAATAGGAGGAGGAGGAAGATATTAGACCTTCTAAATTCAGTGAGAATGGACGCTTCAACACTTCAAGAGGGTAATCTACCTTTTTGTCTACAGGAGAATTCAAACCGGCAACAACTACACTACTAATGCTGCAGGGTTGTAAGTTAATCGACCACACCAAACCCTCTTCACACAGTGAGTGTTTCCCAGGGTGCATTTATCATCTTCACTTTGGATGGTGTACTTTAAAACTTGTCAAAGTTTCACAAATTCACAACTCTAGTTTGGTTTATTAGAGTTTACCTTTAGGGTTTTAGATATCAATATAGTTAACAAGGGCTTGAACCTATGAGCACCGGGTGAGCAATCCAATGCCTTACCTGATGAGCTATTTAACATCGGGAACAATAAAGGTCAAATTTGAGCTGCCATATCGACAAATACAGGTGGAGTCACTATGGAAACTGTGGACAAAACCACTTGGCAAAACCATGGACATGCCGTACTGCTGGTTCTTACTCTTGTGATTTTGAATCAAGCAAATGAAAGTGACTTGACTGTGAGGATAAAAAAAAATGTTACTTTTATTGTTGGTTCTCAAATTAAGGGAATGTTTACCCCGTAAACTAAATTAGTTTTAAAAAATACACGTCAGAAATATTTCTAAAGCTGTCAGATAGCATGTCATCACATGGAAATACATAAGTAAAGTACTAGTACCTCAAAATTGTACTTAAGTACAGCATTTACGTAGATGTAATTTGTTTCATTCTACCACTTCCTGTTCATTACAAGAAGGGCTGAACCTTAACAAGCAGCAAATCTTCTGGAGAGAATGAATTAGAGCTGATCAGGAACAGCTGTGCCACCTGCACTCTGCTTATTTAAAGCTTGCACCCTGTACTGGTTGTGTCTGCTCTTTGTAATGCAACAATGGCTGTTTGGGCCTTGGTGAGCTGTGTGCTGGCTGTTTGGCTTAATCAAGGTTTGTATAGTCCTTCTCTTTAAGAAATTGTTTATGTAATTTCACAAGACCTGCTTTGTCATCTGGAGTGTGTTTTGTCAGAATTTCTCCTTTAGCTGTAACATGATATGATCAACAATCAAACCGCACAGAGAGGATTAATAGTGCATGTGTTGTCCACAGCCTCTTGTTTGCCTGCTGGAGGCACAAATAATGGTCGTCTAAAGAGGAGTGTGGGAGGTAAGAACATAACTAACAGAATCCTGCAAGTTCTGACTCTTCCTCTCACTGACACTTCCATTTGTCCTTCAGAGGTAGCTGTGGGACACGGTGGCAACCCCTACGTCAACGAAACTGTGGTGGCTGTTCGTGGCTATGGCGGCTATGGCTACGGCCGTGGTGGCGACGCCGACAAAAACGAGACTATGGTAGCTGGCCGTGGCTATGGCGGCTATGGCTACGGCGGCTATGGCTACGGCCGTGGTGGCGACCCCGACAAAAACGAGACTATGGTAGCTGGCCGCGGCTATGGCTACGGCCGTGGTGGCAACCCCGACAAAAACGAGACCATGGTGGCTGGCCGTGGCTATGGCTATGGCGGCTTTGGCTATGGGCTTGGTGACAACCCCGACAAAAATGAGACTATGGAGGCTGGCCGTGGCTATGGCTACGGCGGCTTTGGCTATGGCCTTGGTGACAACCCCGACAAAAACGAGACCATGGTGGCTGGCCGTGGCTATGGCTATGGCGGCTTTGGCTATGGGCTTGGTGACAACCCCGACAAAAATGAGACTATGGTAGCTGGCCGTTTCTATGGCGTCTACAACCGTGATCGCAACGACACAGGTCTACAACCCGACCACGCCTGACAAGAATGTGGGCCCGCGTGTTCCTTGACGGAGGTCCTCCCTACTTTTGCAGGAAAATGTCTCCACTGTCCACAACAGTCTCAGCAGGCAATTTAAAAGCCCAACATGTAAAAGGAGTCATGCAAGGAATTCTGTATCAAGATTTTGCTGCCACATTAAATCTGTTGGATAAAAATAAAACTTTAACTATATTCACTGTTTGGCTTTTTTTTTTTTGTCTTAATGTGGCTCTCAAGGGGTAACAAATTTCTCAACCAGGTAACTGTAGCGCGCACCAAATGTGGACTTGGTATTTAAGCCCTTTAGGTGTTTGTACTTCATAGCCCTACATCTCTAGGCAGTCGGCTCTAATCCTGTGAGTGACGAGACATTTTCAGGATCTGTCCTTTGAAAGCCTTGAAACATGCAAATGACACCAACCTTGCCTCCCTAGCTAAACAGGACTAAAACTGGCAGTCCACCATTACTTGAAAGAAAACCACTATGGCCAGTCAGGGGAGGATGAGGTATGTCTGCTGCTGTCTCTTGATGGCTGTCATCTTGGCCTTTTGCGTGTTCTGTGTCAGCCAGCCAATCACAGCCAGGGTGTGGAACTCCTCCACCAATGGCACACACTTGATTGCATAGGGAATAAACAAGGGACACATATTAGAAGGCAGCACTGTTACTCTATCCTATTTTTCTCTTCTTCACAATTAGACAACATTGCCAAATGTAATGAGTTGAGGGATATTATCTTGGTAGGTTTTCTTGAGAGGAATGTGAGAAGCTTCATTGAATGGTCTTATATGGTCTCTTTAACAGTAATTTACTGTCAATTTTGGGAGTAACAGATTCCTAAGTAAACACTGTAATCTGATTACTTTTTCCACTAACCGAGTATGGGAATGCATTCCATTTTAATTTAATTATTTGATCAGATTATTGACCTAATATAGGGTTATAATTTTGGCAGTTGGTCTGCTACTTTCATAAGCACACATGCTATCCATAGACCCCGGAATAGGCAGGAAAGGGTGCATTTTGTCCTGCACCTCCAGGTGTCTGGAGTGTAATTTTAATGTATATCCCTAAGTATCTCTAATTTGTAGAGAATTCTCTACCAGGCTCAATCTTCCTCCTGCATTTCCATTTATATTTGAATTACCAGCACTGTTCATTGGGAGAATAAAGCCTGGTCTCATGAAAGATGCAGTAACTTGTAATACAATATTTATCTTTTCAAGGCATTTGATGGCAACTTATTGCTTTTAAATTCACCTAGAAATGCTGGTTTTAGTTCTGTTACCATGGTCTTGGTTGAGGGAGAATGTTATGATATAATCATGTCTGTAGCAAAAGATATTTCTAGGATCCATCTTGTCTGCGTCCCAGCAGATCACTAAAGTTTTAACTCAGCTTCAGGTTTTGATCCTGTTCTTTTCATGTTCTACATTAACAACATTTCTTCTTCTTTCTCAATATTTCTTCTACTGATGAAAAACTTTTGTACTGTTTTTTCAGACTCTCCTGTCTTGGCCATAAAAAAAACTCAGTCATTCTGCCTGTCTGCCACAGATAAGGAGCCACACATGCCATGAGAACAAAGAACAGACACCACGGCACCACATGTATATAAAACCATGAGTAATACATGCTGTCTTTTTAATGTTCTACAATTATGAATTATGCCAACTTCACCCCTTACTAGCTGAAGTTCAGTCAAAGACACCTCCTTTAATGTATGAGGAACATCGACATTCTACTTGCAGCATCAACATAATGGGGACGTAGATTTGAACTGAGTACCTGTTGAGCTATAGTCAAACATTCTCCCACTGAGCTATACCCCCGTGCATAGACAAGCCACGAAGAGTCAACAGAAATTTCATTACACAGTCTGTGTAGTAATAATTTACATCGTAACTAACATGTGAGATGGTGCCTTTTGCATCAAGGAAAACACAAGTGCCAATTTACAAGTGAGGGGGCACCCAGAGTTGAACTGAGGACCTCTTGACCTGCAGTCAAATGCTCTACCACTGAGCTATACAGAAGATTCAGCACATACTCTGTGTCCCTCATAACTAACATAGTAAATAAAATGTCAGTATGAATCTTTTCAGGACTTATCCATGAGGGAAAATATGATGGAAACAAAAATCGAACATTTTAAATTAAAAAAAGGACAATCAGAAATTAAAACTTAATTTAAAATGAATTAAGACTAAAAATAAACAAGCAAGTTGTAATTTAAAACAGTTAATTAAAAGGGGAAAAATCTAAAATTAACCTTAAAAACAAAAACAAGAGCAAATTTATAATGTACTGGAAAATAATTAGAACATGACATCAGCAATAGGCAGCAGCTAACAAAAAGTCTTCACTCTGACTTTAAAGCAGTGAGAGTTGCAGCAGACCTGTAGTGCTCTGGGATTACTCCAGATATGTGGGGCATAGAAACTGAACGCTACTGCTCCGTGTTTTGTTCTAACTCCGGGAACAGAGGGCAGACTTGTCCCCGATGATCTAAGAGGTCTGCATGGTTCATAAGGGATCAGCAGAACAGAGATATACTTAGGGACTAGACCATTCAGTGCTTTATAAACCAGTAAACATATTTTAAAGTTAATTCTTTGGCAGGAAGCAAGTGCAAGGAACCTCAGAGAAGTGAAAATATAGATCTAAGAGGAGATAGAGAGTCAAAGGGAGGAGCTAAACATTTATTGAATTATATAAGAGGGGATCTTCTTCTAATGTCTGGACTGAAGATTACACACCTAAACCCAAATGGTCCTGCAGATCTCCTTTGCCATTGTCTCACTGTTGTACTGAACTTTTTTATCTCCACTAGAAGGCGACATGATCAAGTAGGCGGTGCACTACTTCTGCACTGTGTTCAAACATTCTGTCAATAATAACTGCTGCTGTGAAGAGAACAATTCTCACACTGTATGTTGAACATCAGATAGTTTCTCCTGTTAATTTAAACCTTGTTGTAGAGATGGAACATTGGCTGTGGATTATTCTTGCTGCTCTTTTCTTTGGTAACACAGAAAGATTACCTTTTTATCATTTCATGAAAATTATGTAAATTGATTGATTTTCTCTTATTTCTTTTCACAGAGAAACGTTGCAGATTTAACATTTTTCACTGTCTCCTATCCTTTTAGCCTCATGAACAATGTAATCTAATGGCATATTTTTTTTTTCTATTTTTTCCAGGATTAATTGCCGGAGACAAAATCTATCCTATACAAACTGAAGTCAATAAAAAAGAAGGAGAATCAGTCACACTCACATGTGACTATGAAGCAACGAGTGGTCGTTACCTTTACTGGTACAGACATCATTCTGACCTTCTGGCACCTCAGTTTATACTCTGGAAATATTCTACAGGCAGCAGTGAACATATTCCTGATAAACGATATGGATCCCAAACAACAAATAAAAGAATCTCTCTGACCATAAAGAGTCTAACTCTGGCAGACACAGGTCTCTACTACTGTGCGCTAGAAACACAGTGATAGAAAGTATAGAAGAGGCTTTACAAAAACCTGAACACAGATATCTGATGACTCTTCAAAGAGGAGGGAAGTGGTATTCAAACCACAGCTTCATATCAGATGGATTCTGCTAATTCCTGTTTTATCAGAGTCTCTGTGGTTACAGCTGCTAATGAAACAATGTGGAGGATTCCCATGAGCAGCAAATACACACTAATGACAAACCAGATGTATGATGTTAACACAAGGTACCATGAACCATCAGAAATGGACTATGAAAAAAAAATAAAAAAAAGTTCCATTTGTCTCATGACCTGATGATTCTTTTTTAATGGGTCCTTCAATTGAAGTACTTACCAGGCCTAGCCCTGCTTACCTTTGAGGATCAGCAAAACAATATGTAAAATAAACATCATATCTCATGGTTTGCAGTAATGGGTGTGGAAAAATGTGTGTAGCACCCCTGGAAAATTAAAAACAGCCCATTGCCCCAGATTAACATGGACAAACAAAATGTGTACAACATGTCAAAGTGCAACATAAAAGACTTTCCAACCAATACACTAACACCAACAGGAAGTTATATCTTGAATCAAATGACTTTTTTTATATGATTTTCACATCGTATTTGAATGAACTTATCATCAAGACTTTATCACATTGACTTCTAATTTGCTTGAAATCATTTGTTTGAAAAGTCATTAAAAGATTTTCCTACATTATTCCTGGTTGTTGTTACACTGCCATTAATTTCTGTCTCATTGTGAAACAGGAACTTGCCATGACCTCAGCATACATTGTCCAACCTGCACCAAATTTGTCATGATTCAAAAGTGACCCACCCTGAACACATCTGCTTAACCATATTGACTCATGTCATTGCACCCCCTGCTGGTAACAGGAAACCACATTCAAAGTCCATGTCCTCTTGTTAAACTTTGACATAGATGGACAAAGACAATATCCTTATTAGTGTCATTTGACCTCTTCCAATATTTTAACTTGTTACCCTGAGAGAAGAATTTCTTATCTTTCAAATTTTCTTACCTGTATTTACATTGCACGGGTATGTCTTATCTTCCATTTTCTTCTGATTTGTAAAACACTACGAAGAGCGCAACTGGAGAGAGCGAAAAACATGAAACAGCACAGAGAATCAAGCTAGTCCCCAGAAAATTTGAAACCATACACTGCAATTAAAAAAAAACAAAAAAAAAACAACATGACCATCAAATTCAGAAAATGAAAGAAAATATCAATGCAGCTTTTCCCACATGGAAAGTACCAATAAAAGAGAAAGATGTTCAAAGGGAGGATGAAGTTGCTGCTTTGTCTTGACAGTAAGTCAGTGTTCAATATAAATTACAAGCTTTTTCTCATTGCTTGGTTCTGTAATTTTAATTACATAGGAAATAGAACATTAGAACGTGCATAGTCAAAAGCTTAAACAGCAGCGAAATCATGTAAACATGCTGTGGTGTAAATTACAATCAGCTGCTACTGACTTCACCTTTAAACAATATCATTTTTAATGTTTACTTTGTGAACAACTTGTAGAAAATATAGGGCACATGTTGAAACAGCTTCTCGGCACAATCCGGCTACCATTTTTGATCCTTAAAATTTTGATCCTTAAGAATTTAATATGGAGTTGTTCAACTTAAACATGCTTTGTCTTACCTGCAGAAAAATTCTCAGAGTCCCACCCTAACACATCTACATACACATATTGCTTTGCAATCAAATAGGAAGTTGTTATAACATCAGCATATTTTGTCCCATCTGCACCATATTTCTCATGCTTCATAAGTGATGCCCTATCTGCATAACTATATTGACTCAGAGCCATAACGCCCCTAGTGAAAACAGAAAGAAATGTGGGAAACATTATCCAAACATCAATTGACATGAAATTTACTGGAAATTTACTTCACCTTTAGTTCTGTTATATAAAAAAACATGAAAATTCAGTGACATTCCAGTCAATACCAGACAAGATTAATGAAAGAAAAACGTGTTCCATACACCCACAAATATCTCAGACTACGCAGAGACCTCAACAATATTCTCATGTGCTTAAAAGGTTGTGATACCATGCCAGGCCACTAACGGCCAATCAGCAAAATTTCAAATACCAATGTGAAAAAACCTTTGAACATGCACATTGCACCACAGTAGTTATGCAGAAACACAGGGGGCTCTATGGGGATTCACTTAGTTGAATATGAGGCAGAAGATGCTACAAACTTAGGTATTTTACTAGTAAATTCAGGTCCAATTTGTCAAATGTTTTGGTTTTCATGTTTGGGATAAATATTATATAACTTCTAGACCTTATTTAATATAAAGAAATCCAGGAAAGTGCCTAGTTGCATGGAATGGGACATTTAAACTTTAAACTGTAGACATATATCTTACGTTTCAATATATATGATATACCTTGTGTCTCAATATATTATTCTACGTTTTGATAGGTAATATAAGTTTTATCAATCACTGATCAATGTCCTGACTAAGACCAGATCAATGACCAGACTATAATCATTTTTGGAATGTTGGTGCTTCAGTGGATGACATTGTTTAGAGTATAGAACAAAAAAGTTCTAGAATTTTTCTCTTTCCATTCTCTTTCCGGCCACAATTTACACTGTACACACGTGATTTTTTTCTAGCTGTGTAGAGAAATTTGTTCTGATTCTCACAGTCTGCTCAAAATATCTGAGAGATTTACTGAATTTGAATGGGCAGCCTATAAGGGCAGCCACATCTCTCTCTGCTCCTCAATGACTCCAATACAAATATTTTCCAAGAGAAGAACCGGCCTCTGTTTTAAACATCCAGTGTCTCCAAAGTATTCACTGTAGAAACACCAATTCACACCAAAACTTTTGTGAACACCTTATAGTGATGATGGTCCATGTGGTTTTCTGATAGGAGCTATGATGTTGCTCAAATGGGAGACCAACACAGATGGAGAAAAATACTGTTTTTCTCCACATTTGCATCTTCCTCTACCTGCAGTGCATCCGTTGTCATTGGCAACCAGCTCAACTTGCAGTGGTAGCCTTTGAGGCTCGATGCACAGTTCGTTAAGGTTCATAATTAAACACCTGGTGCTCAATAACATATTTAAACACTGTTCCACCCATAACCATATGATGAATCAGACTGACAGAATGCATGCCATAATAACATTTCTCAACTTACACAGACAAATAATAATAATTAAAATAAATAACGTTATATCATAAATTCATTAGTTATTTGTATTAAATCTCTACAGAAGCTCAACACACTCCAGCAGTAGCCCCTGAAGCCCCTTCAAAATTTCCCCAGAGGAAATTTTGTACTTATTATTGTGTTGCTTTGAACAGCTGCTTTTTAATTCAATGATCGATTGATTGATCTTTTATCAGTTCATGTTGATGTTGATCATGTGACTCTGGGAAAAGTGCAGCTTTCACACAATCAAGCAGCAGCTGAGTGTCTAAATCTAAAGAAATTAATGTTCCTCATGAATTTTCTAGCCTGATCATTTCATGATTATATGACTTAGACCCGACATGTGATGCCATGTTCCATACATCATTTTTGTATTGTGTTTATACTCAGACAAGGAAGTGTCATATTTTAACGAGAGTCACACGGCATACTTGAATAGGAGGAGGAGGAAGATATTAGACCTTCTAAATTCAGTGAGAATGGACGCTTCAACACTTCAAGAGGGTAATCTACCTTTTTGCCTACAGGAGAATCCAAACCGGCAACAACTACACTACTAATGCTGCAGGGTTGTAAGTTAATCGACCACACCAAACCCTCTTCACACAGTGAGTGTTTCCCAGGGTGCATTTATCATCTTCACTTTGGATGGTGTACTTTAAAACTTGTCAAAGTTTCACAAATTCACAACTCTAGTTTGGTTTATTAGAGTTTACCTTTAGGGTTTTAGATATCAATATAGTTAACAAGGGCTTGAACCTATGAGCACCGGGTGTGCAATCCAATGCCTTACCTGATGAGCTATTTAACATCTGGAACAATAAAGGTCAAATTTGAGCTGCCATATCGACAAATACAGGTGGAGTCACTATGGAAACTGTGGACAAAACCACTTGGCAAAACCATGGACATGCCGTACTGCTGGTTCTTACTCTTGTGATTTTGAATCAAGCAAATGAAAGTGACTTGACTGTGAGGATAAAAAAAATGTTACTTTTATTGTTGGTTCTCAAATTAAGGGAATGTTTACCCCGTAAACTAAATTAGTTTTAAAAAATACACGTCAGAAATATTTCTAAAGCTGTCAGATAGCATGTCATCACATGGAAATACATAAGTAAAGTACTAGTACCTCAAAATTGTACTTAAGTACAGCATTTACGTAGATGTAATTTGTTTCATTCTACCACTTCCTGTTCATTACAAGAAGGGCTGAACCTTAACAAGCAGCAAATCTTCTGGAGAGAATGAATTAGAGCTGATCAGGAACAGCTGTGCCACCTGCACTCTGCTTACTTAAGGCTTGCACCCGGTGCTGGTTGTGTCTGCTCCTTGTAATGCAAGAATGGCTGTTTGGGCCTTGGTGAGCTGTGTGCTGGCTGTTTGGCTTAATCAAGGTTTGTATAGTCCTTCTCTTTAAGAAATTGTTTATGTAATTTCACAAGACCTGCTTTGTCACCTGGAGTGTGTTTTGTCAGAATTTGAAATCTCCTTTAGCTGTAACATGATATGATCAACAATCAAACCGCACAAAGAGGATTAATAGTGCGTGTGTTGTCCACAGCCTCTTGTTTGCCTGCTGGAGGCACAAATAATGGTCGTCTAAAGAGGAGCGTGGGAGGTAAGAACATAACTAACAGAATCCTGCAAGTTCTGACTCTTCCTCTCACTGACACTTCCATTTGTCCTTCAGAGGTAGCTGTGGGACACGGTGGCAACCCCTACGTCAACGAAACTGTGGTGGCTGTTCGTGGCTATGGCGGCTATGGCTACGGCCGTGGTGGCGACCCCGACAAAAATGAGACTATGGAGGCTGGCCGTGGGTATGGCTACGGCCGTGGTGGCAACCCCGACAAAAATGAGACTATGGAGGCTGGCCGTGGGTATGGCTACGGCGGCTTTGGTTATGGCCTTGGTGACAACCCCGACAAAAACGAGACTATGGTAGCTGGCCGCGGCTATGGCTACGGCCGTGGTGGCAACCCCGACAAAAATGAGACTATGGAGGCTGGCCGTGGGTATGGCTACGGCGGCTTTGGCTATGGCCTTGGTGACAACCCCGACAAAAATGAGACCATGGTGGCTGGCCGTGGCTATGGCTACGGCGGCTTTGGCTATGGCCTTGGTGACAACCCTGACAAAAATGAGACTATGGAGGCTGGCCGTGGCTATGGCTACGGCGGCTTTGGCTATGGCCTTGGTGACAACCCCGACAGAAACGAGACTATGGAGGCTGGCCGTGGCTATGGCTACGGCGGCTTTGGCTATGGCCTTGGTGACAACCCCGACAAAAACGAGACCATGGTAGCTGGCCGTGGCTATGGCGGCTATGCCTCTGGCCGTGGTGGCGACCCCGACAAAAACGAGACCATGGTGGCTGGCCGTGGCTATGGCTATGGCGGCTATGCCTCTGGCCGTGGTGGCGACCCCGACAAAAACGAGACCATGGTGGCTGGCCGTGGCTATGGCTACGGCGGCTATGGCTACGGCCGTGGTGGCAACCCCGACAAAAACGAGACCATGGTAGCTGGCCGTGGCTATGGCAGCTTTGGCCGTGGTGACAACCCCGACAAAAACGAGACCATGGTAGCTGGCCGTGGCTATCGCGGCTATGCCTCTGGCCGTGGTGGCAACCCCGACAAAAACGAGACCATGGTGGCTGGCCGTTTCTAGTCTACAACCGTGATCGCAACGACACAGATCTACAAACCGACCACGCCTGACAAGAATGTGGGCCCGCATGTTCCTTGACGGAGGTCCTCTCTACTTTTGCAGGAAAATGTCTCCACTGTCCACAACAGCCTCAGCAGGCAATTTAAAAGCCCAACGTGTAAAAGGAGTCATGCAAGGAATTCTGTATCAAGATTTTGCTGCCACATTAAATCTGTTGGATAAAAATAAAACTTTAACTATATTCACTGTTTGGCTTTTTTTTTTTTTTTGTCTTAATGTGGATCTCAAGGGGTAACAAATTTCTCAACCAGGTAACTGTAGCTCACACCAAATGTGGACTTGGTATTTAAGCCCTTTAGGTTTTTCTACTTCAGAGCCCTACATCTCTAGGCAGTCGGCTTTAATCCTGTGAGTGACGAGACGTTTTCAGAATCTGTCCTTTGAAAGCCTTGAACCATGCAAAAGACAACCAAATGTCTCAGCTGCTAATGAAACAATGTGGAGGATTCACATGAGCAGCAAATACACACTAATGACAAACCAGATGTATGATGTTAACACAAGGTACCATGAACCATCAGAAATGGACTATGGGGGGAAAAAAAAAAATCATTTCCATTTGTCTCATGACCTGATGATTCTTTTTGCGTCCTTCAATTGAAGTTCTTACCAGGCCTAGCCCTGCTTACCTCAGCAAAACAATATGTAAAATAAACATATCTCATGGTTTGCAGTAGTGGGTGTGGAAAAATGTGTGTGTAGCACCCCTGGAAAATTAAAAACAGCCCATTGCCCCAGATTAACATGGACAAACAAAATGTGTGCAACATAAAAGACTTTGCAACCAATACACCAACAGGAAGTTATATCTTGAATCAAATGACTTTTTTTTATGATTTTCACATCGTATTTGAATGAACTTATCAGGACTTTATCACATTGACTTCTAATTTGCTTGAACTCATTTGTTTGAAAAGTCATCAAAAGATTTTCCTACATTATTCCTGGTTGTTACACTGCCATTAATTTCTGTCTCATTGTGAAACAGGAACTTGCCATAACCTCAGCATACATTGTCCAACCTGCACCAAATTTGTCATGATTCAAAAGTGACCCACCCTGAACACATCTGCTTAACCATATTGACTCATGTCATTGCACCCCTGCTGATAACAGGAAACCACATTCAAAGTCCATGTCCTCTTGTTAAACTTTGACATAGATGAACAAAGACAATATCCTTATTAGTGTCATTTGACCTCTTCCAATATTTTAACTTGTTACCCTGAGAGAAGAATTTCTTATCTTTCAAATTTTCTTACCTGTATTTACATTGCACGGGTATGTCTTATCTTCCATTTTCTTCTGGTTTGTAAAACACTACGAAGAGCGCAACTGGAGAGAGCGAAAAACATGAAACAGCACAGAGAATCAAGCTAGTCACCAGAAAATTTGAAACCATACACTGCAATTAAAAAAAAAAAAAAAAAAACATGACCATCAAATTCAGAAAATGAAAGAAAATATCAATGCAGCTTTTCCCACATGGAAAGTACCAATAAAAGAGAAAGATGTTCAAAGGGAGGATGAAGTTGCTGCTTTGTCTTGACAGTAAGTCAGTGTTCAATATAAATTACAAGTTTTTTCTCATTGCTTGGTTCTGTAATTTTAATTACATAGGCAATAGAACATTAGAACGTGCATAGTCAAAAGCTTAAACAGCAGCGAAATCATGTAAACATGCTGTGGTGTAAATTACAATCAGCTGCTCCTGACTTCACCTTTAAACAATATAATTTTTAATGTTTACTTTGTGAACAACTTGTAGAAAATATAGGGCACATGTTGAAACAGCTTCTCGGCACAATCCGGCTACCATTTTTGATCCTTAAAATTTTGATCCTTAAGAATTTAATATGGAGTTGTTCAACTTAAACATGCTTTGTCTTACCTGCAGAAAAATTCTCAGAGTCCCACCCTAACACATCTACATACACATATTGCTTTGCAATCAAATAGGAAGTTGTTATAACATCAGCATATTTTGTCCCATCTGCACCATATTTCTCATGCTTCATAAGTGATGCCCTATCTGCATAACTATATTGACTCAGAGCCATAACGCCCCTAGTGAAAACAGAAAGAAATGTGGGAAACATTATCCAAACATCAATTGACATGAAATTTACTGGAAATTTACTTCACCTTTAGTTCTGTTATATAAAAAAACATGAAAATTCAGTGACATTCCAGTCAATACCAGACAAGATTAATGAAAGAAAAACGTGTTCCATACACCCACAAATATCTCAGACTACGCAGAGACCTCAACAATATTCTCATGTGCTTAAAAGGTTGTGATACCATGCCAGGCCACTAACGGCCAATCAGCAAAATTTCAAATACCAATGTGAAAAAACCTTTGAACATGCACATTGCACCACAGTAGTTATGCAGAAACACAGGGGGCTCTATGGGGATTCACTTAGTTGAATATGAGGCAGAAGATGCTACAAACTTAGGTATTTTACTAGTAAATTCAGGTCCAATTTGTCAAATGTTTTGGTTTTCATGTTTGGGATAAATATTATATAACTTCTAGACCTTATTTAATATAAAGAAATCCAGGAAAGTGCCTAGTTGCATGGAATGGGACGTTTAAACTTTAAACTGTAGACATATATCTTACGTTTCAATATATATGATATACCTTGTGTCTCAATATATTATTCTTCGTTTTGATAGGTAATATAAGTTTTATCAATCACTGATCAATGTCCTGACTAAGACCAGATCAGTGACCAGACTATAATCATTTTTGGAATGTTGGTGCTTCAGTGGATGACATTGTTTAGAGTATAGAACAAAAAAGTTCTAGAATTTTTCTCTTTCCATTCTCTTTCCGGCCACAATTTACACTGTACACACGTGATTTTTTTCCAGCTGTGTAGAGAAATTTGTTCTGATTCTCACAATCTGCTCAAAATATCTGAGAGATTTACTGAATTTGAATGGGCAGCCTATAAGGGCAGCCACATCTCTCTCTGCTCCTCAATGACTCCAATACAAATATTTTCCAAGAGAAGAACCGGCCTCTGTTTTAAACATCCAGTGTCTCCAAAGTATTCACTGTAGAAACACCAATTCACACCAAAACTTTTGTGAACACCTTATAGTGATGATGGTCCATGTGGTTTTCTGATAGGAGCTATGATTTTGTCAAATGTTGCTCAAATGGGAGACCAACACAGATGGAGAAAAATACTGTTTTTCTCCACATTTGCATCTTCCTCTACCTGCAGTGCATCCGTTGTCATTGGCAACCAGCTCAACTTGCAGTGGTAGCCTTTGAGGCTCGATGCACAGTTCGTTAAGGTTCATAATTAAACACCTGGTGCTCAATAACATATTTAAACACTGTTCCACCCATAACCATATGATGAATCAGACTGACAGAATGCATGCCATCATAACATTTCTGAACTTACACAGACAAATAATAATAATTAAAATAAATAACGTTATATCATAAATTCATTAGTTATTTGTATTAAATCTCTACAGAAGCTCAACACACTCCAGCAGTAGCCCCTGAAGCCCCTTCAAAATTTCCCCAGAGGAAATTTTGTACTTATAATTGTGTTGCTTTGAACAGCTGCTTTTTAGTTCAATGATCGATTGATTGATCTTTTATCAGTTCATTTTGATGTTGATCATGTGACTCTGGGAAAAGTGCAGCTTTCACACAATCAAGCAGCAGCTGAGTGTCTAAATCTAAAGAAATGAATGTTCCTCATAAATTTTCTAGCCTGAACATTTCATGATTATATGACTTAGACCCGACACGTGATGCCATGTTCCATACATCATTTTTGTATTGTGTTTATACTCAGACAAGGAAGTGTCATATTTTAACGAGAGTCACACGGCATACTTGAATAGGAGGAGGAGGAAGATATTAGACCTTCTAAATTCAGTGAGAATGGACGCTTCAACACTTCAAGAGGGTAATCTACCTTTTTGTCTACAGGAGAATTCAAACCGGCAACAACTACACTACTAATGCTGCAGGGTTGTAAGTTAATCGACCACACCAAACCCTCTTCACACAGTGAGTGTTTCCCAGGGTGCATTTATCATCTTCACTTTGGATGGTGTACTTTAAAACTTGTCAAAGTTTCACAAATTCACAACTCTAGTTTGGTTTATTAGAGTTTACCTTTAGGGTTTTAGATATCAATATAGTTAACAAGGGCTTGAACCTATGAGCACCGGGTGAGCAATCCAATGCCTTACCTGATGAGCTATTTAACATCGGGAACAATAAAGGTCAAATTTGAGCTGCCATATCGACAAATACAGGTGGAGTCACTATGGAAACTGTGGACAAAACCACTTGGCAAAACCATGGACATGCCGTACTGCTGGTTCTTACTCTTGTGATTTTGAATCAAGCAAATGAAAGTGACTTGACTGTGAGGATAAAAAAAAAATGTTACTTTTATTGTTGGTTCTCAAATTAAGGGAATGTTTACCCCGTAAACTAAATTAGTTTTAAAAAATACACGTCAGAAATATTTCTAAAGCTGTCAGATAGCATGTCATCACATGGAAATACATAAGTAAAGTACTAGTACCTCAAAATTGTACTTAAGTACAGCATTTACGTAGATGTAATTTGTTTCATTCTACCACTTCCTGTTCATTACAAGAAGGGCTGAACCTTAACAAGCAGCAAATCTTCTGGAGAGAATGAATTAGAGCTGATCAGGAACAGCTGTGCCACCTGCACTCTGCTTATTTAAAGCTTACACCCTGTACTGGTTGTGTCTGCTCTTTGTAATGCAACAATGGCTGTTTGGGCCTTGGTGAGCTGTGTGCTGGCTGTTTGGCTTAATCAAGGTTTGTATAGTCCTTCTCTTTAAGAAATTGTTTATGTAATTTCACAAGACCTGCTTTGTCATCTGGAGTGTGTTTTGTCAGAATTTCTCCTTTAGCTGTAACATGATATGATCAACAATCAAACCGCACAGAGAGGATTAATAGTGCATGTGTTGTCCACAGCCTCTTGTTTGCCTGCTGGAGGCACAAATAATGGTCGTCTAAAGAGGAGTGTGGGAGGTAAGAACATAACTAACAGAATCCTGCAAGTTCTGACTCTTCCTCTCACTGACACTTCCATTTGTCCTTCAGAGGTAGCTGTGGGACACGGTGGCAACCCCTACGTCAACGAAACTGTGGTGGCTGTTCGTGGCTATGGCGGCTATGGCTACGGCCGTGGTGGCGACGCCGACAAAAACGAGACTATGGTAGCTGGCCGTGGCTATGGCGGCTATGGCTACGGCGGCTATGGCTACGGCCGTGGTGGCGACCCCGACAAAAACGAGACTATGGTAGCTGGCCGCGGCTATGGCTACGGCCGTGGTGGCAACCCCGACAAAAACGAGACCATGGTGGCTGGCCGTGGCTATGGCTATGGCGGCTTTGGCTATGGGCTTGGTGACAACCCCGACAAAAATGAGACTATGGAGGCTGGCCGTGGCTATGGCTACGGCGGCTTTGGCTATGGCCTTGGTGACAACCCCGACAAAAACGAGACCATGGTGGCTGGCCGTGGCTATGGCTATGGCGGCTTTGGCTATGGGCTTGGTGACAACCCCGACAAAAATGAGACTATGGTAGCTGGCCGTGGCTATGGCGGCTATGGCTATGGCCGTGGTGGCAACCCCAACAAAAACGAGACCATGGTTGCTGGCCGTGGCTATGGCTATGGCGGCTTTGGCTATGGGCTTGGTGACAACCCCGACAAAAATGAGACTATGGAGGCTGGCCGTGGCTATGGCTACGGCGGCTTTGGCTATGGCCTTGGTGACAACCCCGACAAAAATGAGACTATGGTAGCTGGCCGTGGCTATGGCGGCTATGGCTATGGCCGTGGTGGCAACCCCAACAAAAACGAGACCATGGTTGCTGGCCGTGGCTATGGCTATGGCGGCTTTGGCTATGGGCTTGGTGACAACCCCGACAAAAACGAGACTATGGTAGCTGGCCGTGGCTATGGCGGCTATGGCTATGGCCTTGGTGACAACCCCGACAAAAACGAGACTATGGTAGCTGGCCGTGGCTATGGCTATGGCCTTGGTGACAACCCCGACAAAAACGAGACTATGGTAGCTGGCCGTGGCTATGGCTATGGCCTTGGTGACAACCCCGACAAAAACGAGACTATGGTAGCTGGCCGCAGCTATGGCTACGGCCATGGTGGCAACCCCGACAAAAACGAGACTATGGTAGCTGGCCGTTTCTATGGCGTCTACAACCGTGATCGCAACGACACAGGTCTACAACCCGACCACGCCTGACAAGAATGTGGGCCCGCGTGTTCCTTGACGGAGGTCCTCCCTACTTTTGCAGGAAAATGTCTCCACTGTCCACAACAGTCTCAGCAGGCAATTTAAAAGCCCAACATGTAAAAGGAGTCATGCAAGGAATTCTGTATCAAGATTTTGCTGCCACATTAAATCTGTTGGATAAAAATAAAACTTTAACTATATTCACTGTTTGGCTTTTTTTTTTTGTCTTAATGTGGCTCTCAAGGGGTAACAAATTTCTCAACCAGGTAACTGTAGCGCGCACCAAATGTGGACTTGGTATTTAAGCCCTTTAGGTGTTTGTACTTCATAGCCCTACATCTCTAGGCAGTCGGCTCTAATCCTGTGAGTGACGAGACATTTTCAGGATCTGTCCTTTGAAAGCCTTGAAACATGCAAATGACACCAACCTTGCCTCCCTAGCTAAACAGGACTAAAACTGGCAGTCCACCATTACTTGAAAGAAAACCACTATGGCCAGTCAGGGGAGGATGAGGTATGTCTGCTGCTGTCTCTTGATGGCTGTCATCTTGGCCTTTTGCGTGTTCTGTGTCAGCCAGCCAATCACAGCCAGGGTGTGGAACTCCTCCACCAATGGCACACACTTGATTGCATAGGGAATAAACAAGGGACACATATTAGAAGGCAGCACTGTTACTCTATCCTATTTTTCTCTTCTTCACAATTAGACAACATTGCCAAATGTAATGAGTTGAGGGATATTATCTTGGTAGGTTTTCTTGAGAGGAATGTGAGAAGCTTCATTGAATGGTCTTATATGGTCTCTTTAACAGTAATTTACTGTCAATTTTGGGAGTAACAGATTCCTAAGTAAACACTGTAATCTGATTACTTTTTCCACTAACCGAGTATGGGAATGCATTCCATTTTAATTTAATTATTTGATCAGATTATTGACCTAATATAGGGTTATAATTTTGGCAGTTGGTCTGCTACTTTCATAAGCACACATGCTATCCATAGACCCCGGAATAGGCAGGAAAGGGTGCATTTTGTCCTGCACCTCCAGGTGTCTGGAGTGTAATTTTAATGTATATCCCTAAGTATCTCTAATTTGTAGAGAATTCTCTACCAGGCTCAATCTTCCTCCTGCATTTCCATTTATATTTGAATTACCAGCACTGTTCATTGGGAGAATAAAGCCTGGTCTCATGAAAGATGCAGTAACTTGTAATACAATATTTATCTTTTCAAGGCATTTGATGGCAACTTATTGCTTTTAAATTCACCTAGAAATGCTGGTTTTAGTTCTGTTACCATGGTCTTGGTTGAGGGAGAATGTTATGATATAATCATGTCTGTAGCAAAAGATATTTCTAGGATCCATCTTGTCTGCGTCCCAGCAGATCACTAAAGTTTTAACTCAGCTTCAGGTTTTGATCCTGTTCTTTTCATGTTCTACATTAACAACATTTCTTCTTCTTTCTCAATATTTCTTCTACTGATGAAAAACTTTTGTACTGTTTTTTCAGACTCTCCTGTCTTGGCCATAAAAAAAACTGTCATTCTGCCTGTCTGCCACAGATAAGGAGCCACACATGCCATGAGAACAAAGAACAGACACCACGGCACCACATGTATATAAAACCATGAGTAATACATGCTGTCTTTTTAATGTTCTACAATTATGAATTATGCCAACTTCACCCCTTACTAGCTGAAGTTCAGTCAAAGACACCTCCTTTAATGTATGAGGAACATCGACATTCTACTTGCAGCATCAACATAATGGGGACGTAGATTTGAACTGAGTACCTGTTGAGCTATAGTCAAACATTCTCCCACTGAGCTATACCCCCGTGCATAGACAAGCCACGAAGAGTCAACAGAAATTTCATTACACAGTCTGTGTAGTAATAATTTACATCGTAACTAACATGTGAGATGGTGCCTTTTGCATCAAGGAAAACACAAGTGCCAATTTACAAGTGAGGGGGCACCCAGAGTTGAACTGAGGACCTCTTGACCTGCAGTCAAATGCTCTACCACTGAGCTATACAGAAGATTCAGCACATACTCTGTGTCCCTCATAACTAACATAGTAAATAAAATGTCAGTATGAATCTTTTCAGGACTTATCCATGAGGGAAAATATGATGGAAACAAAAATCGAACATTTTAAATTAAAAAAAGGACAATCAGAAATTAAAACTTAATTTAAAATGAATTAAGACTAAAAATAAACAAGCAAGTTGTAATTTAAAACAGTTAATTAAAAGGGGAAAAATCTAAAATTAACCTTAAAAACAAAAACAAGAGCAAATTTATAATGTACTGGAAAATAATTAGAACATGACATCAGCAATAGGCAGCAGCTAACAAAAAGTCTTCACTCTGACTTTAAAGCAGTGAGAGTTGCAGCAGACCTGTAGTGCTCTGGGATTACTCCAGATATGTGGGGCATAGAAACTGAACGCTACTGCTCCGTGTTTTGTTCTAACTCCGGGAACAGAGGGCAGACTTGTCCCCGATGATCTAAGAGGTCTGCATGGTTCATAAGGGATCAGCAGAACAGAGATATACTTAGGGACTAGACCATTCAGTGCTTTATAAACCAGTAAACATATTTTAAAGTTAATTCTTTGGCAGGAAGCAAGTGCAAGGAACCTCAGAGAAGTGAAAATATAGATCTAAGAGGAGATAGAGAGTCAAAGGGAGGAGCTAAACATTTATTGAATTATATAAGAGGGGATCTTCTTCTAATGTCTGGACTGAAGATTACACACCTAAACCCAAATGGTCCTGCAGATCTCCTTTGCCATTGTCTCACTGTTGTACTGAACTTTTTTATCTCCACTAGAAGGCGACATGATCAAGTAGGCGGTGCACTACTTCTGCACTGTGTTCAAACATTCTGTCAATAATAATTGCTGCTGTGAAGAGAACAATTCTCACACTGTATGTTGAACATCAGATAGTTTCTCCTGTTAATTTAAACCTTGTTGTAGAGATGGAACATTGGCTGTGGATTATTCTTGCTGCTCTTTTCTTTGGTAACACAGAAAGATTACCTTTTTATCATTTCATGAAAATTATGTAAATTGATTGATTTTCTCTTATTTCTTTTCACAGAGAAACGTTGCAGATTTAACATTTTTCACTGTCTCCTATCCTTTTAGCCTCATGAACAATGTAATCTAATGGCATATTTTTTTTTTCTATTTTTTCCAGGATTAATTGCCGGAGACAAAATCTATCCTATACAAACTGAAGTCAATAAAAAAGAAGGAGAATCAGTCACACTCACATGTGACTATGAAGCAACGAGTGGTCGTTACCTTTACTGGTACAGACATCATTCTGACCTTCTGGCACCTCAGTTTATACTCTGGAAATATTCTACAGGCAGCAGTGAACATATTCCTGATAAACGATATGGATCCCAAACAACAAATAAAAGAATCTCTCTGACCATAAAGAGTCTAACTCTGGCAGACACAGGTCTCTACTACTGTGCGCTAGAAACACAGTGATAGAAAGTATAGAAGAGGCTTTACAAAAACCTGAACACAGATATCTGATGACTCTTCAAAGAGGAGGGAAGTGGTATTCAAACCACAGCTTCATATCAGATGGATTCTGCTAATTCCTGTTTTATCAGAGTCTCTGTGGTTACAGCTGCTAATGAAACAATGTGGAGGATTCCCATGAGCAGCAAATACACACTAATGACAAACCAGATGTATGATGTTAACACAAGGTACCATGAACCATCAGAAATGGACTATGAAAAAAAAATAAAAAAAAGTTCCATTTGTCTCATGACCTGATGATTCTTTTTTAATGGGTCCTTCAATTGAAGTACTTACCAGGCCTAGCCCTGCTTACCTTTGAGGATCAGCAAAACAATATGTAAAATAAACATCATATCTCATGGTTTGCAGTAATGGGTGTGGAAAAATGTGTGTAGCACCCCTGGAAAATTAAAAACAGCCCATTGCCCCAGATTAACATGGACAAACAAAATGTGTACAACATGTCAAAGTGCAACATAAAAGACTTTCCAACCAATACACTAACACCAACAGGAAGTTATATCTTGAATCAAATGAATTTTTTTATATGATTTTCACATCGTATTTGAATGAACTTATCATCAAGACTTTATCACATTGACTTCTAATTTGCTTGAAATCATTTGTTTGAAAAGTCATTAAAAGATTTTCCTACATTATTCCTGGTTGTTGCTACACTGCCATTAATTTCTGTCTCATTGTGAAACAGGAACTTGCCATGACCTCAGCATACATTGTCCAACCTGCACCAAATTTGTCATGATTCAAAAGTGACCCACCCTGAACACATCTGCTTAACCATATTGACTCATGTCATTGCACCCCCTGCTGGTAACAGGAAACCACATTCAAAGTCCATGTCCTCTTGTTAAACTTTGACATAGATGGACAAAGACAATATCCTTATTAGTGTCATTTGACCTCTTCCAATATTTTAACTTGTTACCCTGAGAGAAGAATTTCTTATCTTTCAAATTTTCTTACCTGTATTTACATTGCACGGGTATGTCTTATCTTCCATTTTCTTCTGATTTGTAAAACACTACGAACAGCGCAACTGGAGAGAGCGAAAAACATGAAACAGCACAGAGAATCAAGCTAGTCCCCAGAAAATTTGAAACCATACACTGCAATTAAAAAAAAACAAAAAAAAAACAACATGACCATCAAATTCAGAAAATGAAAGAAAATATCAATGCAGCTTTTCCCACATGGAAAGTACCAATAAAAGAGAAAGATGTTCAAAGGGAGGATGAAGTTGCTGCTTTGTCTTGACAGTAAGTCAGTGTTCAATATAAATTACAAGCTTTTTCTCATTGCTTGGTTCTGTAATTTTAATTACATAGGAAATAGAACATTAGAACGTGCATAGTCAAAAGCTTAAACAGCAGCGAAATCATGTAAACATGCTGTGGTGTAAATTACAATCAGCTGCTACTGACTTCACCTTTAAACAATATCATTTTTAATGTTTACTTTGTGAACAACTTGTAGAAAATATAGGGCACATGTTGAAACAGCTTCTCGGCACAATCCGGCTACCATTTTTGATCCTTAAAATTTTGATCCTTAAGAATTTAATATGGAGTTGTTCAACTTAAACATGCTTTGTCTTACCTGCAGAAAAATTCTCAGAGTCCCACCCTAACACATCTACATACACATATTGCTTTGCAATCAAATAGGAAGTTGTTATAACATCAGCATATTTTGTCCCATCTGCACCATATTTCTCATGCTTCATAAGTGATGCCCTATCTGCATAACTATATTGACTCAGAGCCATAACGCCCCTAGTGAAAACAGAAAGAAATGTGGGAAACATTATCCAAACATCAATTGACATGAAATTTACTGGAAATTTACTTCACCTTTAGTTCTGTTATATAAAAAAACATGAAAATTCAGTGACATTCCAGTCAATACCAGACAAGATTAATGAAAGAAAAACGTGTTCCATACACCCACAAATATCTCAGACTACGCAGAGACCTCAACAATATTCTCATGTGCTTAAAAGGTTGTGATACCATGCCAGGCCACTAACGGCCAATCAGCAAAATTTCAAATACCAATGTGAAAAAACCTTTGAACATGCACATTGCACCACAGTAGTTATGCAGAAACACAGGGGGCTCTATGGGGATTCACTTAGTTGAATATGAGGCAGAAGATGCTACAAACTTAGGTATTTTACTAGTAAATTCAGGTCCAATTTGTCAAATGTTTTGGTTTTCATGTTTGGGATAAATATTATATAACTTCTAGACCTTATTTAATATAAAGAAATCCAGGAAAGTGCCTAGTTGCATGGAATGGGACATTTAAACTTTAAACTGTAGACATATATCTTACGTTTCAATATATATGATATACCTTGTGTCTCAATATATTATTCTACGTTTTGATAGGTAATATAAGTTTTATCAATCACTGATCAATGTCCTGACTAAGACCAGATCAATGACCAGACTATAATCATTTTTGGAATGTTGGTGCTTCAGTGGATGACATTGTTTAGAGTATAGAACAAAAAAGTTCTAGAATTTTTCTCTTTCCATTCTCTTTCCGGCCACAATTTACACTGTACACACGTGATTTTTTTCCAGCTGTGTAGAGAAATTTGTTCTGATTCTCACAGTCTGCTCAAAATATCTGAGAGATTTACTGAATTTGAATGGGCAGCCTATAAGGGCAGCCACATCTCTCTCTGCTCCTCAATGACTCCAATACAAATATTTTCCAAGAGAAGAACCGGCCTCTGTTTTAAACATCCAGTGTCTCCAAAGTATTCACTGTAGAAACACCAATTCACACCAAAACTTTTGTGAACACCTTATAGTGATGATGGTCCATGTGGTTTTCTGATAGGAGCTATGATGTTGCTCAAATGGGAGACCAACACAGATGGAGAAAAATACTGTTTTTCTCCACATTTGCATCTTCCTCTACCTGCAGTGCATCCGTTGTCATTGGCAACCAGCTCAACTTGCAGTGGTAGCCTTTGAGGCTCGATGCACAGTTCGTTAAGGTTCATAATTAAACACCTGGTGCTCAATAACATATTTAAACACTGTTCCACCCATAACCATATGATGAATCAGACTGACAGAATGCATGCCATCATAACATTTCTCAACTTACACAGACAAATAATAATAATTAAAATAAATAACGTTATATCATAAATTCATTAGTTATTTGTATTAAATCTCTACAGAAGCTCAACACACTCCAGCAGTAGCCCCTGAAGCCCCTTCAAAATTTCCCCAGAGGAAATTTTGTACTTATTATTGTGTTGCTTTGAACAGCTGCTTTTTAATTCAATGATCGATTGATTGATCTTTTATCAGTTCATGTTGATGTTGATCATGTGACTCTGGGAAAAGTGCAGCTTTCACACAATCAAGCAGCAGCTGAGTGTCTAAATCTAAAGAAATGAATGTTCCTCATGAATTTTCTAGCCTGAACATTTCATGATTATATGACTTAGACCCGACACGTGATGCCATGTTCCATACATCATTTTTGTATTGTGTTTATACTCAGACAAGGAAGTGTCATATTTTAACGAGAGTCACACGGCATACTTGAATAGGAGGAGGAGGAAGATATTAGACCTTCTAAATTCAGTGAGAATGGACGCTTCAACACTTCAAGAGGGTAATCTACCTTTTTGCCTACAGGAGAATTCAAACCGGCAACAACTACACTACTAATGCTGCAGGGTTGTAAGTTAATCGACCACACTAAACCCTCTTCACACAGTGAGTGTTTCCCAGGGTGCATTTATCATCTTCACTTTGGATGGTGTACTTTAAAACTTGTCAAAGTTTCACAAATTCACAACTCTAGTTTGGTTTATTAGAGTTTACCTTTAGGGTTTTAGATATCAATATAGTTAACAAGGGCTTGAACCTATGAGCACCGGGTGTGCAATCCAATGCCTTACCTGATGAGCTATTTAACATCTGGAACAATAAAGGTCAAATTTGAGCTGCCATATCGACAAATACAGGTGGAGTCACTATGGAAACTGTGGACAAAACCACTTGGCAAAACCATGGACATGCCGTACTGCTGGTTCTTACTCTTGTGATTTTGAATCAAGCAAATGAAAGTGACTTGACTGTGAGGATAAAAAAAATGTTACTTTTATTGTTGGTTCTCAAATTAAGGGAATGTTTACCCCGTAAACTAAATTAGTTTTAAAAAATACACGTCAGAAATATTTCTAAAGCTGTCAGATAGCATGTCATCACATGGAAATACATAAGTAAAGTACTAGTACCTCAAAATTGTACTTAAGTACAGCATTTACGTAGATGTAATTTGTTTCATTCTACCACTTCCTGTTCATTACAAGAAGGGCTGAACCTTAACAAGCAGCAAATCTTCTGGAGAGAATGAATTAGTGCTGATCAGGAACAGCTGTGCCACCTGCACTCTGCTTATTTAAAGCTTGCACCCGGTGCTGGTTGTGTCTGCTCTTTGTAATGCAACAATGGCTGTTTGGGCCTTGGTGAGCTGTGTGCTGGCTGTTTGGCTTAATCAAGGTTTGTATAGTCCTTCTCTTTAAGAAATTGTTTATGTAATTTCACAAGCCCTGCTTTGTCACCTGGAGTGTGTTTTGTCAGAATTTGAAATCTCCTTTAGCTGTAACATGATATGATCAACAATCAAACCGCACAGAGAGGATTAATAGTGCGTGTATTGTCCACAGCCTCTTGTTTGCCTGCTGGAGGCACAAATAATGGTCGTCTAAAGAGGAGCGTGGGAGGTAAGAACATAACTAACAGAATCCTGCAAGTTCTGAATCTTCCTCTCACTGACACTTCCATTTGTCCTTCAGAGGTAGCTGTGGGACACGGTGGCAACCCCTACGTCAACGAAACTGTGGTGGCTGTTCGTGGCTATGGCGGCTATGGCTACGGCCGTGGTGGCGACCCCGACAAAAATGAGACTATGGAGGCTGGCCGTGGGTATGGCTACGGCGGCTTTGGCTATGGCCTTGGTGACAACCCCGACAAAAACGAGACTATGGTAGCTGGCCGCGGCTATGGCTACGGCCGTGGTGGCAACCCCGACAAAAATGAGACTATGGAGGCTGGCCGTGGGTATGGCTACGGCGGCTTTGGCTATGGCCTTGGTGACAACCCCGACAAAAACGAGACTATGGTAGCTGGCCGCGGCTATGGCTACGGCGGCTTTGGCTATGGTCTTGGTGACAACCCCGACAAAAATGAGACTATGGAGGCTGGCCGTGGCTATGGCAGCTATGGCCGTGGTGACAACCCCGACAAAAACGAGACCATGGTAGCTGGCCGCGGCTATGGCTACGGCGGCTTTGGCTATGGCCTTGGTGACAACCCCGACAAAAACGAGACCATGGTGGCTGGCCGTGGCTATGGCTACGCCGGCTATGGCTACGGCCGTGGTGGCAACCCCGACAAAAACGAGACCATGGTAGCTGGCCGTGGCTATGGCAGCTATGGCCGTGGTGACAACCCCGACAAAAACGAGACCATGGTAGCTGGCCGTGGCTATGGCGGCTATGCCTCTGGCCGTGGTGGCGACCCAGACAAAAACGAGACCATGGTGGCTGGCCGTGGCTATGGCTACGGCGGCTATGCCTCTGGCCGTGGTGGCGACCCAGACAAAAACGAGACCATGGTGGCTGGCCGTGGCTATGGCTACGGCGGCTATGCCTCTGGCCGTGGTGGCGACCCAGACAAAAACGAGACCATGGTGGCTGGCCGTGGCTATGGCTACGGCGGCTATGGCTACGGCCGTGGTGGCAACCCCGACAAAAACGAGACCATGGTGGCTGGCCGTTTCTATAGTCTACAACCGTGATCGCAACGACACAGAGGTCTACAACCCGACCACGCCTGACAAGAATGTGGGCCCGCATGTTCCTTGACGGAGGTCCTCTCTACTTTTGCAGGAAAATGTCTCCACTGTCCACAACAGCCTCAGCAGGCAATTTAAAAGCCCAACATGTAAAAGGAGTCATGCAAGGAATTCTGTATCAAGATTTTGCTGCCACATTAAATCTGTTGGATAAAAATAAAACTTTAACTATATTCACTGTTTGGCCTTTTTTTTTTTTTGTCTTAATGTGGATCTCAAGGGGTAACAAATTTCTCAACCAGGTAACTGTAGCTCACACCAAATGTGGACTTGGTATTTAAGCCCTTTAGGTTTTTCTACTTCAGAGCCCTCCATCTCTAGGCAGTCGGCTTTAATCCTGTGAGTGACGAGACGTTTTCAGAATCTGTCCTCTGAAAGCCTTGAACCATGCAAAAGACAACCAAATGACCCCAACCTTGCCTCCCTAGCTAAACAGGACTAAAACTGGCAGTCCACCATTACTTGAAAGAAAACCACTATGGCCAGTCAGGGGAGTATGAGGGTATGTCTGCTGCTCTCGATGGCTGTCATCTTGGCCTCTTGTGCGTTCTGTGTCAGGCATCAAATCACAGCCAGGGTGTGGAACTCCTCCACCAGTGGTTGCATGGGGATGTTACACACTTAATTGCATAGGGAATAAACAATGGACACAGATCTCTCTCTCCCCCCCCCCCCCCCATAAAATAACTGTAGTCATAACACTTTCATCAGTTTTACATTATGTAATAAACTGTCTATTTTATAAGCATGAAACTGTCTTGGTTTTTGTAACTCTGAGGTGATAAGCTTTTATGTAACTTTCAAGGATTAAAGACACTTTCCACATCCAGCTGATGCAAAATGCTGCTACTAATCTCATAACTAGGAGGTGAGAGGGAAAGATTTAGGGAGGAGCTTAACTAAAAGGAACCTTTCTCAGCAGAGTTCAATTGACCTTTATTCAACATGCTGTCAGTACATTCTCTTGTATCTTCTCTACTTTGCATATCCATTCTAACAGGTATGTAGGACTCTGTGTTTTAAAGTCAATCTTAACCTATATGTGATTCATTTATTAAAAACATCAAAATCTACATATTTTAGGTGTCATCTGTGAAGAGTCCAGTTTAGAAGGCAGCACTGTTACTCTATCCTACACGCATTCAAAACCTGCTGCAGTTAATTATTTTCTCTGGTATAGACAATATCCAGGAAAACACCAGAATTTCTCATCTCTCACTCAGCAAAAGGAGAAGTACTAACAAATACAGTTTGTCTACTGTCTGTGGAAGTGAATGAAGATAAAAAAACAAATGGACCTGAGGATCTCCTCTGCTGCAGTTACAGACTGCTGTGTACTACTGTGCTCTGCAGCCCACAGTGACAGGAAACGGCAAAACTTCAATAGTGTCTTATCAAACATTCTGGAGCCTTTTTACTTTTTACAATTTGACAAAATTGCCAAATGTGATGAGTTGTTGAGGAATATTAACTTGGTAGGTTTTCTTCTTAAGAGGAATGTGAGAAGCTTCATTGAATGGTCTTTCCTATATGGTCTCGTTAACAGTAATTTACAGTCAATGTTGGGAGTAACAGATTCCTAAGTAAACACTGTAATCAGATTACTTTTTCCACTAACCGAGTATGGGAATGCACTCCATTTTAATTTAATTATTTGGTGATCAGATTATTGACATTGCATTTATATTTGAATTACCAGCACTGTTCATTGGGAGAATAAAGCCTGGTCTCGTGAAAGATGCAATAACTTGTAATACAATATTTGTCTTTTCAAGGCATTTGATGGCAATTTATTGCTTTTAAATTAACCTAGAATGGCTCGTTTTAGTTCTGCAACCATGGTCTTGGTTCCGGGAGTATGTTATTGTATATTCATGTCTGTAGCAAAAGATATTTCTAGGATCCATCCGTCTGAGTCCCATCAGATCACTAAAGGTTTAACTCAGGTTCAGGTTTTGATCCTGTTCTTTTCATGTTCTACATTAACAACATTTCTTCTTCTTTCTCAATATTTCTTCTACTGATGAAACACTTTTGCACTGTTTTTCAGACTCTCCTGTCTTGGCCATAAAAAACTCTCAGACCTCCTTTAACTGTCTCCAAGAGGCCCTTACTGACCTTGATCTTGCCTGAGCTTACAAAAAAGTACAGAGCTAGAGATGTGAGCAGTTTTGATTTTCATATTTCAACTCTGTATGGTTGAGTGTATTGAGACAAACTACACATACCTTGGGATATAGTTAAGGAGCTTTCATATTTATAACCTTGTTTTACAATCTCAGGGAACTATTTTTTTTTTTTTTTTGCAGAAATCGTCCCAAGGTCTTGTAGAAAGAATCGTTAAAGCGGTTGTTTCTTTTTATATTGTGGGTATCTTATTTATAGACATGGATCTGGTATATTTCTCAAATCTTTGGGCACTGCCTATTTACAATATACATTGCACTGTGTATGACTGGTTGGGTGGTCCTCCCTCACCCAGAGGCATGATTTAGATGTGCTGTTTTTTTTTATCTACACTAGCACATTCCCTCCTTATGTTTCTTCAATGCTGGTGGTAGTCCTCGGGAACTCACCAGGACATGTAACTGGCTTCTTAAAGTTCACACTGAGCTTTCTTTTGCCCTCAATGTTTGGACCTCCATTCCATCCTTGAAGTTAGGCTCCCTTGTACTGTTTGGGCATCTCAAATATTTGTTTTATGTCATCTGATCTCTATTTGATGTGTTTTCTCAAATTAATTTTTTATCCTCTTTTGTATATATATATAATATAATATATATATATATACAAAAGAGGGTAAGAAATTAATCTGTGTATCTTTTGTGGATTGTATATTTTTACTATAGACTTTTAACTGATATTCTCAATGTCACTGTAAATGCCTCACCTCAGCAACTCTTCAAGTGATAGTTAAATAAAATCATCCACCAAATCTCCCCTCTCTCTCCACTACTGTTATCCTTAAACTGAAAGTGGTGACAGTTTGTCCCAGAAGACAAATAAGACGCAATGATCACTAATTAGTTTTGAAGGCACATATTGTTTTTGAGGTGATTTTCTGGCCCCGCCCGCTGAAGTTTAATTTAACCAATGAGATTGTTTCTCTCTCTAGAGCGGAAATGTTTGAGGAAGTAAAATCACAACCAGCTTGATGCTGAGGAGAAGGGCTGTGCAGCAGAGAGGCTGTTTAGTTCCTTCATTCTACTGCAGTAGATGAACATTGATCATCTCCTTCATGTTTAGTTTGAGCAGCTCCAAAGACATGTTGCTTTACCTCTTTATACTTTTATCTCAATTTATAGGTGAGTGTTAGAACATAGATGAAAGACTCTTTGACCTGATGTATGAACAAGATATCTGTTTTTCATAGATGATTTGTCAATGATTAAATTGAAACAGAGCATGTTTTATTGCATTTAAAATGATCAAATGGTCAAAGATCCTCGAGAAATCTCTTGCAAACTAACTTACATTAATGACTCATTTTGCAGCCATGGGTTCCATGAACAGCATAAATCCAGGAAAGACTGAAGAACATGTTGCAGAGGGAGGAAACATCAAGCTGACCTGTAAATATGAGGGTTCTATCTACAACATCCAGTGGTACAGACAATACCAGGGATCCAGACCAGAGTTCCTGCTCTCCATCACAGAGGGAGGATCCATTCATCCAACTGTTTCTGAGTTCTCTGCTCACATTAACAAAGCAGAGAAACGTGTTGATCTAGAGATCTCCTCTGCTGCAGTAACAGACTCTGCTGTGTACTACTGTGCTCTGCAGCCCACAGTGACAGGAAACACCAAAACTCTGTACAAAAACCTTTGGAGCAAATAGAATACAGAATACTCCACAACATCCACTAGAGGGAGTCACACACTGTTAAACTCCCGTGGTTTGGTATCAAACATTCTAGAGTTGTTGTAGGGAGAAAAACAAAATAAGTAAAATACAACACCCCTTATAATATATTATTTATATAAAGAGCATCTCATCATAATTGAATAATATCTAATCAAGCTCAAATTCAACTCTGTATATAACTCCAATTTTATTATTTTAACAATTAATTTGAGTAGAATATTCAGAATATATGTGATAGTGTTTCAGTACTGTAGAAAAGTGATATAAGTGTACTATAGAACACATCACATACATTGAATCAAATATCTCCATAAACTGGTTGATATCACAGACTCAGATTTTTATCGGTTCTATTCTTACTCTAAAATGTGTTTCTCGTTTGTTCTCCAAAGGTTCTTGTGGTGTACCACAGGGTTCAATCCTACTGTTTTTAGTTCACATGTTACTGATGGATCAAAGAGTGAAGTGCTGTTGTTTCAGACCTTCTACAGTCCAGTGATCCTTAACTGAGATTCTCTTTAACTCACATTCTGCCATACAGGTGAAATCCTGCTGTTGTGTTTGCTGCGTATAGTCTTGGTAGAATATTTAACACTGTGGTTTCCTTTCATCATCAGCTGACTTGTTGTATATGATAAACAATGTCTCCACTTTTGAAACATTAGTTCATTAGTTCCTTCTTACAACCAGCTCTTGTCTGCAACAAAAATGGAGATACACACAATGATTAAATGGAAATTAATGAATTTATTATTTAAAGGTTTAAAACATAACTTTTCTCATTGTGATCTACAATTTGCAAAACAGCAATGGTTAAACCAGCCAATAGCTCATATAATGAAGCCTCAACACATTCATCCATCCCAGACATGTTCACTCAAACAGTAAACCAAGAAAGGCATATAGGAACACAAAGAGAACAGACTATAAGGTGGCACAATTGTTGGTATAACAGGCTTACCCTCTGACTGACTGATCGAACTCACTGATCTCAAACCCACCAAATGTGTCCCTAGGACAAGTTCTTAAGCCGCTATTACTGCAACAACTTCTGAAGAGAAGAAGCAGTCTATCAGTGTGTTAAGTTTTATTAGCTATAAGATTGTGTGACATACTTTTTTACTTAATCAGACTGTGATTGCTTGTGAGAAATAGCTATACACCTGAATCATGATGTTATAGCTTATGGAATATAATCATTTACTTAATCAATATGCTAAAGTGCTTATTTTAAAGAGTAGATGAGAGCAAGTAATATGAAAAGGCCTGTGCTGCTTACCTCTTGCACCGTATAGATAGATAGACTCATTTGAGTTTAACAAAAACTTTTGCATGGAACATTGTCGTTTGTCCTCTATCAAATTTGAATGCCTGAAAGTAACCCTGCAGCCTGATAGCACAACAAAAGACGGTTGACCTTTGCCCCACCTGCCCCCAAAAATACTGCCCCTACCAAAACAAAAAAATAATCCTCTCTCCACCCAACACATCAAAATAGTAGAAGAAAAATTACAATACAAAACAAAGTAAGCCAAAAGGTAATTAAACCAAGAGCAGACCACTCCAATATAGACCACTAAAGAAAATACAGTAACAGATGTATCTCTTGAGTGCTTATTGTTTTGGAGGGCCTCATTCTGTCCCGGTGGCACCTAGAAGCTGCAATGGATCATTTTCACCTCATCCTCCACATATTTAATAAATCCATATATTTCTATTATCCTACTTAATGTTGTACTCTACAATTCTTTATTCTGTTTATTCTGGTTGACGATATATCAGCTCTACTTTATATAGAACCGTCATGTCTAAACAGAAAGAAGTTGTATAACGGGATGTTGAATATCCACTAAATATGACAAATACAACGTTTATTTAGACTCTTTATTGTGTCGGAAAATCACACTTTATGAAAGTGACCGCTCCACCACACTTCAGGAATCCCTGCTCTACACGGTTAAGTTATCGAGTCGCACCCAAACACTGTAGATTCACAAGCATGGCAGCGGCCGAGGAAAAAAAATAAACTTAAAACTTGTTTTGAGCCATTTATTCATCATCTCTTATTTGCTTTCAATTAGGGCAGAGAAAAATCGATTAAAATCGGAAATTGGATTTTTTGTAAAAAAAAAAAAATCAGAGATTTTGTTTTTAGGCCATATCGCCCAGCTCTAGTATCTGTTCTAATCGATGCCAAATCGAAGGCGCAACACAATCTCAAAGCTATAAAATATCACAAATGCCAATTAAATACAAAAGACTTGATATAAGATGCTGCTAGCAGTCTGTTAACCAGGAGGAAGTGTAACTGAGAGAAGTGAAAATCCAGCTCTAAGAGGGAGGAGCTAAGACCTAACTGAACCATAGAAGAGAGAAACTTTCATATTCAGCAATACAAAAACCACAAACATTATCATCATTCAACATGCTGTCAGTACACAAATCTTTATTTGCTTCAATAGTTCTGATTGTTCTAACAGGTATGTTGGAGTCAATTTCAATTCAGGAGATTTTATATAAATAATTTCTCAGTGTGATCATTTATTGAGACTTTGACACCACTTACTAACAGATATCTCTTCCTTTAGGTGTCAGTTGTGAAGATCTCACTCCAGTCAACAAGGAAGAGTTCAGTTTAGAAGGCAGCACTGTTACTCTGTCCTACAAATATTCTAAAGCAGATTATTTTTTCTGGTATCGACAGTATCCAGAAAAACCACTACAATTTCTCATCTCTCACGTAGAAAACGGAGATGTACTATCAAATCCAGTCTCTGGACTGTCTGTGAAAGTCAATAAAGCTCAAACCCAAATGGACCTCTACATCTCTTCTGCTGCAGTAACAGACTCTGCTCTGTACTACTGTGCTGTGAGGCCCACAGTGACAGCAAACCCACAGTCTCTGTACAAAAACACAAGCTGACACACTGACAAGCTGCTGGAAGCCTGTTTTCTACTGTTGTACTGAACTTTTATCTCCACTAGAGGGCGACATTATCAAGTAGGCGGTGCACTACTTCTGCACTGTGTTCAACCATTCTGTCAATAATAACTGCTGCTGTGAAGAGAACAATTCTCACACTGAATGTTGAACATCAGATAGTTTCTCCTGTTGATTTAAACCTTGTTGTAGAGATGGAACATTGGCTGTGGATTATTCTTGCTGCTCTTTTCTTTGGTAACACAATGTTTTATATTTCTATTATTACTATTCTATATTTCTAACTATCTGGCTGAGTACCTCTAAACTTGTTGATTGTTCTCCATAAATCTATCATCTTTATTGATTCTTTGCTTTTGCCGCGTTCTGTTCTTCCACAGAGTGTAAAGGAGAAGACACAGTGACTCAGCCAACAGCAGATGTCACAGCTACAAAAGGAGACAAAGTTATACTTAATTGTACATTTAAAACCAGTGCCAATTTTCCCAAATTGTCCTGGTACAAACAAGAAGTAAATGGATTTCCCAAGATGCTGCTTCAACACTACGCTGGATCAACAAATGCTGAAAAAGGACAGAAGGACAAGATATATGCTGAAATCAGTGAAAAAACATTTCATCTAAGGATCCCAAAACTGCAGCTGTCTGACTCTGCTGTGTACTACTGTGCTCTACAGCCCACAGTGACAGGAAACACCAAAACTCTGTACAAAAACCTTTGGAGCAAAGACAACAGAATACTCCACAACATCCACTAGAGGGAGTCACACTGCTCCATTTTTTTTTTTTTGAACACTTGAACAGTTATTCTTGGAGAACCATCTCTAAACCACTTGCAGCCGGTGCTTTTAACAGGTGTATTAAAATGAATCCAACACTTAGAAACACACTTAGTTTGTAATTTCATAAAACAGTTATAATATTTAATATAATTTCATTTAATTTCTCATGCAAAACTGTAAACATCTGTCTATTCACACACTTTCGCCAAAGATTTTTCCATATTGACGAATGTAAAACAAAGTATTTTTCATAATGAGCTCACTTACAAGTCAGAGTATCAGAACTACATGAATAAACGACCCATGTTCCTCAGGCTTTCAAAGAGAAATGCATGTTCAAGAAGTGCTGGCTTCATCCTTAAATAGAGGCCACCTGATTCAAACCTGTTTTTTTTTGTTTTGTTTTTTTCACAAAATTGATGACCTCACTGATTGAATGCCACACTGCTATTTTTTGCACACACCACTTTCAACTAATTGCCCAGTTGCATGGCCTTAAGAGCATGCATATCATGAATAATGGGTCTTGTTGGTTTTCTGAGAATCTACTGCACCAGCTGGTAAATTGCTTGCCATGTAGCATTAAAAAATATAACAAGTACAGTGATTACTTTACATTGTATCATATCAGCAGTGTTGTCTCTAGAAAAGAAATAGTAAAATATTTACAAAAAAATGAGGGGTGTTCTCATTTTTGAAAGCTACTGTATGATTAGCTCTACTAACCTACCACTGGTACCATCTGGAAGTGCATGGTACACTATCAAAGTGACTGATCCTTATCTGTTTGTACTTTATTCTAAGAAGATGCTCTTTTATATAGAACCCCATGAACCCCTTTTTAACAGTGTGGTCACTGATTTCTCTCTTTCAGAGAGTTACGGATCTAGAAGCAGAAGCATTATGTGTGTAATATATGTGCAGGTTTCAAACTTTCAAAAACAATAGGTTTTGTTGTTTTAGGTGTGTTAGAACATCTGAGAAAAAATGAATGTCAAAACTGATCCACATTAACACATGCTCAACTTCACTAAGAGCAGAGGTATCCACTAAACATGATGGAACATTGATTCATTCACAGTTTCCAGAGTTGAATGTAGATGACATGTAACTGAGAGAAGTGAAAATACAGACCAAGAAGCGACAGAGATTCAAGGAGGAGCTAAACTGTTAGGGTTGAACTACAGAAGAGGTTATGTTGCCTGTTCATTTCGCTCTAGACCATTGGTAAATGCCACCCTGGTTCCGACTCTGAGTCATCCTGGGAAATGAAGTCCTGCATGAGATTAGTCCAGCCGATTCAGCTGACCCAGAGGGTGATTGTCTAGAAGCAGGACAATCATGATGAATTGAATCTGCTTAAAAAAATGAGGACTATCTGGGTTTAGAGTCTGAGGGGATAATTGACAAGTTTTCCATAGTAGCTCATTTTGTCCCCCTTCCCAAATTTCCATCTCCCACAGAGACTGCAGACCTGCTGGTGAATCACGTAATTCTATCATTTTAACTGCATAGCATTCCTTCTGACAATGTGTCTAACAGGGGTCACGAGTTCACCTCATGGGTATGGAGGTCATTCTGTTTTGTCCTCAATATCAATATCAGTTTATTCTCAATCCCAACATTATTGCCAAGCTACTGGAAGCCTGATTTCCACTGTTGTACTGTACTTTTTATGTCCACTAGAGGGCAACATTATCAAGTAGGCGGTGCACTACTTCTGCACTGTGTTCAACCATTCTGTCAATAATAACTGCTGCTGTGAAGAGAACAATTCTCACACTGAATGTTGAACATCAGATAGTTTCTCCTGTTGATTTAAACCTTGTTGTAGAGATGGAACATTGGCTGTGGATTATTCTTGCTGCTCTTTTCTTTGGTAACACAGAAAGATTACGTTTTAATCATTTCATGAAAATTGTGTACATTGATTGATTTTCTGTTCTTTCTGTTCACAGAGAAAAACTGCAGATTTGATATTTTCACTGTCTTCTCCTCTCCCCATTAACAATGTTTGTCTAATGGCTTCATTTCTCTACTCTTTTTACAGGACTAACAGCTGGAGACAAAATCTTTTCTAAACAAGATGTAGTCAGTGAAAGAGAAGGAAAACCTGTCACACTCACATGTGGCTATGAGACAACCGATGATTATCCTTGGCTTTACTGGTACAGACATCACTCTGACCTTCAGGCACCTCAGTTTATACTCTGGAAAGGAGCAAAAGAGAGTACTAGAGAACATATTCCTGATAATCGATATAAATCCCAAACAACAGATACACAAACCTCTCTGACCATAAAGAGACTAACTCTGGCAGACACAGGTCTCTACTACTGTGCTCTAGAAACACAGTGATAGCAAGTATAGAAGAGGCTTTACAAAAACCTGAACACAGATATCTGATGACTCTTCAAAAAGGAGGGAAGTGGTATTCAAACCACAGCCCACACTGACAGGAAACGAAAAAACTCGAAAAAAAAAATGTTGGAGCAAAGATAACAAAATACTCCACAAGACTACAAGGTACACACTACAGTAGACTACAAACAGTCTTTGATGTAGTGGTGAGAAAATAAAATAAAAATTGAAATGCTACAGATAAAACATATCGCTTATGTTAATATTACATCATATTTGAATGGATTGGCACTGCCTGCAGTCCCATCTGCCGCCATCACACCTATATTTCTGGTTAGAACTTCATATCCTTAAACATCCAGTAGATCGGTTTTGCAAACATTCATTTTCCTTTTTTCCTGGAATTCACTCTGGTGGCTGTGCTGTTCATCAGGCTCCCCACTCCACTAACTCATTTTTCTGGTCTCCAGAGGTTGAGGTGGTTTGTATGGAGCTTAAGAGGCACTACTCCTCTGCCCCTATATTGATGCATCTTCACTGTTAATGGAAGTTCATTGTGGAGTTGAAGGCAATTCACACAGATGTTGGGGCTATCCTCTTCATAGGCTAATGAAATTTCCAGCACTTGAAATTTCTTTCTAAATCCAGCACTTGAGTATGGCAATACTGACTCCATTTATCTCTGACAATCTGCCCTAATGTTAGTGGACTTAGAAAAGGACCTTCTCACCTCCACCACCTCATTGTTGAAGACTGGCTACAGTCTAAATCCCAGGCCAAAATTATTGATCTCTTTCAAGGATTAACATCCAAGCAATATACCCCCTTGTTCATTCTTTTAAGAATGACTGTGTGATTACATCCTCTGCTGTAAACGCCACTCTCACAATCCACACTACTTTCCATCCCCTCCAATGATTGATGACAACTCAAATCAGAAGAAGCCAGGTAACTTAATAAGCAGAGCATACAGAAAATATATGTTGCACACGTTTGCAAAATTTTCCATTATCCCAGTTTACTTCTAGGTTGCTAACTTGCCAGTTTACTAAACTTTTGACTTTTGTTGTCAGAAAAGGTCAACTGGTAATGGTGCAATACTAACAAACTAAAGACTACCACCACCTATCATCAATAAATTAAATTAGCTCAGTAGTCCTAACAGATGCCCTAATTAAGCTCAACTTAACAGTGCATCTAAAAATTCAGACTGGACAGCTGTTGGAAGCCTTTTTTCTACTATTGTATTGAACTTTTCACCTCAACCAGAAGTATCGCCAACGTTATCATGGAGGCGGTACACAACTTCAGCACTGTGTTCAACACACCTAGTAATGAGATTGTTTGACAGCATTCTGTTAAACAATTCTCACACGAACATCAGATAGTGTGTCTTGTTCATTTAGAACTTGTTGTAGAGATGGAACTTTGGCTGTGGGTTATTCTTGTTGCTTTCTTCTTTGGTCGTTTTTAAGGAGTTTTTTCTTGTCGAGAAGGAGAGTCTAAGGATGTCTGAGTCATTTTGGACTGAATTTTGTGAAGCACTTTGAGACAACTATGTTGTGATATTGGGCTATATAAATAAAAGTGAATTGAATTACCTGTAACCTCTATGAAAACAACCAAAAGCTTGTGTACATCATTTAAGTTTTTACTGAAGAAACGTGCAAAGAAAAAAAATGCACAGAATTGTGCTGTTGAACACAAAGTCTTTCTTCTCTATGCCTGAATGACAACACTTATTCTTAACCTCTTACTCTAGAGTAGAATACTACTGCCACCCTGTGTCATTATAAGTCACTATTCACAGTATTTTAATGATATAAATTAGAGCTGTCATTTTAACGCGTTAATTCGATTAATTAATTACGCAGCAATTCAACATGTTAAAAAATTTAACGCAATTAATTACGAGTATTAATGGTGGCGAGCTCAGGGGTGAAAGTGAACCGGAACTGTCCAGAACTACATTCCGTTAAAAGATTCACAGCCGGAACGGCGTTCCGTTAAAAAAGGAGAAGCTTCCTGACAAAATCCCATGTTAAATAAAGAAAACGATGCACTAAAGTCACGTTAGTTACATTATCCGAGTGTTGGAACAATTCCATTGAGCTTGTTTCAGTATAATCTATGTTGTTTCGGTGTCTGTCTGTGCCGTTTGCCACGGAGCGACAAGTCTGAGCTCCTCTTGTTGCTATGCAACGCGAGGCGAGCCGAGCTGAACAAATGCGTTTCTGGTTGGTCGATGGACACGTGGTCACGTTATCGGCATCGCTACTTCTGATTGGTTCAAACCACACGTGTTTGCTCTCACCGAGCAAAATGACGACAGACGACTTCTATTATTAATTTTTGAATTGGTATATTGAGCTTAAGCGCCTATTTGAGACAGCCTTATTTTATTTCAGAATTTTATTTATTTAACTGAATCACTGTATTTGTTTTACATTTCTGAATAATGCACCTGGCCTAACTGGTTTAATGTGCTGGACCTTTACTTATGGATTTCATTTATGAAGCACAGTTCAACAATAAAAAAAAAATGGATTTCAGATCTTCTCTTCTTACTGTATTCAATTGATTAGTCATGCACTACAATTTTTTAATTTCCAAGAATTCAGATTCTTTATCAGGAGACCTTTAAGCAGATATGACATTAAAATGCGATTAATTCGATTAATTAATTACAAAATCCTGTAATTAATTCGATTATTTTTTTTAATCGACTGACAGCACTAATATAAATGATTCCTTGATGACCCCTAAATACTTTTCTGGAGTTTTGCTTCCAATGTGCTGACGATGGACCTGGAAATTGGATATAATGATTTTCTTACCTTTCAATGAAATATTTGGTCTACTGTTGAAAACTTATATCCTATAGGTAGCTTAAGAATTTAAAAACAAGACCCTTAAAAACAGATTTTAAGCACCAAGATAGCTATGAATTCAAAAAGTACTTTTACGTGAGAATATTAATTCGGTTCATGCACCTCATTTAGCTATTTATCTGACTATCAGTCAAAATAATTGCAGACATTCCAGAATATTGATACTGTTTTATACATACACATCAAAGTATATTATAAACAACCAATATGAAATAATATGTCATCTGATGCCAGGTACAATGTCTCATCAATAAATAAATAAGAGCCTTACCATGGTTCATTTTAGAGATTAATTACTTTTAATATATAATCTTTCTAGTATGGAAATTATTACTCTGGCAGTGGGTGCACCATGCTGCTCTTTGGCATGTTCCCACTGCAAAGAGACATAATTTCATAAAGTTAATTGAATGATGGAAATGGAAATGAAAATGTTTGCATTTCATTTTTATAGAATGATATACAAAACTGGTGCTGTTGGCCTCATGGACTCTCACTCAGGATTAAAATGTCAGGTCCAGTGACTAGACTGGTGTCGAAAGTGAGTGAAGATGAAAACCAAACATATCAGTATACACCTCATGTTGGGATCAGTGATGTCAGTAGGGAGGGGGGGCTTCATTTGCAGATGGGAGGAGCCCAGCTGTCCTCATCAGAAAGTCAGTTGACTATAGAAAGTTGACTAGGGATTACTGAGCTGTTGATCTGTGAACATGGTGTCTTTAGTGTCAGTTCTGCTCCTCTGTATCTTCACTGGTAGGTCACATTTTACATTCTTCCCTTAGAGTTTAATTCAATGGCAACAACATTCATATCTGATGATGTGACTTCTGGTTTTATACTATCTGTAGGTATCAGCTGTAAAGAACCAACTCCAGTCAGTAATGAAGTGTCCAGTATGGAAGGCAGTCCTGTTACTCTGTCCTACAAATATCCAACACTTACATATAGTGATTTTTTCTTCTGGTATCGGCAATATCCAAGAAAACCACCAGAGATCCTCATCTCTCACACTGCTTCCGGAGCTGTATCAGATCCAAAATCTGGACTGAAGATTACAGTGGATCAGAAACAAATCGACCTGCAGATCTCCTCTGCTGCAGAGACAGACTCTGCTGTGTACTACTGTGCTGTGAGGCCCACAGTGACAGGAAACACCTCAACGCTGTACAAAAACCTGACAGCGCCTCACTTCAACTCCTTCTTTTATTGCATTTTACCACCATCAAGTGGACAAAGAGTGAAATTACACATGTACAATATCATGGTTCCACTCTATTTTAAAATCCAATGGATATGTTGGATATATAAACGCTGTACCCTGGTTTTAGAAACCTGGGACTTATACAGTGGAGTAAAACAGGCCAGTGTGTCTATTATTGCTGTGTTCACATCCTCATTTGCAGTTGTTATTGCTCAAAGGAAACGCAACAGCTAGTTTTTTAGTCTCCCACCAAAGTCAGAATCTCTTTCTTTCCCTCTGCCATCAGACTCCTCAACAGCTGACTGGAGTCTGCAACAACTGTAACTTAAATTACCTACTTAACTACCTCATACAGCTGTGACTGTTTTGCCAAAAACATGCACCTTATTTCCAATTTATTCCTGACTTTTTGCACTATTCGTACTGCTCATTCCATCTTGCACATTACTTGTAAATATCTGTACAGAATTTGCCTACTTAGAATTTATATTTATATTCTATGTTACTTGTGTGTTATTTTATTCTATTTCATTTTAACGTTAATACCTTATTACTATTTTTATTCCTTTTGATACAGCACTCATGTGGACAGCAAGTAAGGATTCCATTGTACAGAGAAACCTGTTTCTACATGATAATAAACGCTTTGAAAATTGAATCTTGAATTCTAGTTTTTGATTACAATGCTCTTTTTTGTGGGTTGTAGCATTTGGGCTGAGGTTAGGATCCAGCACCATTCTTTTATAATATTATGTGAGAACACTGTTCTGTCACTGTCCTATAGGGTCTAATAATACATCTATTGTGAACAAAAACTGTCTCTATGTACACACACACACACAGTCACACACACATAACATTATGCTTTCTATTTACTGTAATATTAAGTTTGGGCAAGGGAATGACCCATGAATCAGATTATGTTAAAATAAAAAGATTTAAAAAAAAAAGAGTGTTTCACTGAAATGAGCACAAAATGGTGTCTAGAATTACAACCTTTTAGCTAAGCTAAGAAGCTAAGCTACATCCATTGATAGACAACTAACAGTCTTTTCTTGTTGATCCACTCTAAAGTCATCAGTTCTTTCTCTCGAGGTAGGTCTTTAAACCTGAAATTACCTGTAACGATTATTTCTATTATTCAGATGATACTACAGAAGTTTAAATGTATTTCAATATTTTGAAATGCAAAGTTATAACAATAATTGTTAATTTGCAACACTAATGTAAAATTGATGTTGGATTTTTTTCTCGACCTGGACAAAGGTATCTAGCCGAACTTATATGATATTACAAATCTAACATCAATAAGCTGTTATAGTAAAATATTGATAATTTTACTGGCTTACAAAGCCATATTTTATTGTTATTATTTATTATAATTACTGGAGCTTTTTGCCTATTAAAGAATTATTACTTTTACTTTTATAAAGCATTTATACAATCTGTTGGATTCTTTGTGTTAACAGCATTTATAATATTATAACAGCTTCACAATATTGACATTCATATTCATGTTATAATCCCCACAATTATCATATTGTGGGTTTTGACATTGATAGAATAGATAGATTTCAAGGAATTGCAGCACTGTGATTATTATCTTCAATATAACTATTGAGAAAGAAAGTCACTTTTATATGATAAAATCTGTTTATTTTAGTACACCTGTCCTTATAAGGGCTTAGCCTTAGAACAATGCTGTTAAACAGAGCAAAATTATGCTTATTAATTCTAACACAACCCCACCAAAACAATAAGTGAAGTATCCTGCCAGTATTGGGATCTCTCCACATATACACACTATCACAACCCCAGTTTATAGTGGGTTTTGATGACCGATTAAGGCTGTATGAGTTTATACATTTGCTTTTTAGGTATATTATGCCTTAAAGTTCTTCTATTTAATTACAATTTCAAAGCATCCATCTGCTTCATGTATTTCAGAGTTGAGAAATAAGGACAGGATCCAGATTAAGCAGAAGAAGATAGATGGAAGTTCCAGAGAATAATAAATAATATAATTCTTAAACCATGCCTTACATATTTCATTAACCTAAATAAATGAATAAAGTGTCTTCTGTTATTTCTGAGAAATTGAGTCAAATTTAGGACATAACCAGTAATACAAGGAAAGGAAGTGGAAGTGCCGTCCCCCTGGATGGCTCAAATTCAAGAATCAGACAGTGGCAGCAAGTTTAACAATTTATTTCCTTCTCCCTCCAGTGACATTGGATGAGGGAGAGATGTCCTTCCATGCCGCATGCTCTGACAGACAGACAGCTTTACATGCCTGCTCTTAATCACCTCCTGAGCAAGAGAAGTATATAGACATCCTATATTATGTACGATGCACAATCTAGTCTATGATGCTATATGTCTACATAAATGTATACTGTATGTCCTCCCTTGTCTTAACCCTTTAAACAGCAACATGCACCAGGAGGTACTGGGGGTACCAAGAGGTTCCCACATAATCCAGCTCTCATCTGAGTGTTTGAGTTGATTTAGTCTCTTTAATGAAATTTTTTTGCTATGAGATTGGTAAAAATGAATAATCATGTTTTAAAAGTGTTATTTGTAATGTGAGTGACAAAAAAATACAACAATGTATAGTTAAGCTTCATCAAATTGAACATTAATGTTTATCATCTGGTCTGCACTCACCAGCCACTTTATTAGGTACACCTGTCCAACTGCTCATTAACACTTAATTTCTAATCAGCCAATCACATGGCAACAACTCAGTGCATTTAGGCATGTAGACATGGTCAAGACAATCTCCTGCAGTTCAAACCGAGCATCAGTATGGGGAAGAAAGGTGATTTGAGTGACTTTGAACGTGGCATGGTTGTTGGTGCCAGAAGGGCTGGTCTGAGTATTTCAGAAACTGCTGATCTACTGGGATTTTCACGCACAACCATCTCTAGGGTTTACAGAGAAAATATCCAGTGAGCGGCAGTTCTGTGGGCGGAAATGCCTTGTAAGAGGAGAATGGCCAGACTGGTTCGAGCTGATAGAAAGGCAACAGTGACTCAAATAACCACCCGTTACAACCAAGGTAGGCAGAAGAGCATCTCTGAACGCACAGTACGTCAAACTTTGAGGCAGATGGGCTACAGCAGCAGAAGACCACGCCGGGTGCCACTCCTTTCAGCTAAGAACAGGAAACTGAGGCTATAATTTGCACAAACTCATCGAACTTGGACAATAGAAGATTGGAAAAACGTTGCCTGGTCTGATGAGTCTCGATTTCTGCTGCGACATTTGGGTGGTAGGGTCAGAATTTGGCGCCAACAACATGAAAGCATGGATCCATCCTGCCTTGTATCAACGGTTCAGGGTGGTGGTGTAATGGTGTGGGGAATATTTTCTTGGCACTCTTTGGGCCCCTTGGTACCAATTGAGCATCGTTGCAGCGCCACAGCCTACCTGAGTATTGTTGCTGACCATGTCCATCCCTTTATGACCACAATGTACCCAACTTCTGATGGCTACTTTCAGCAGGATAATGCACCATGTCATAAAGCTGGAATCATCTCAGACTGGTTTCTTGAACATGACAATGAGTTCACTGTACTCAAATGGCCTCCACAGTCACCAGATCTCAATCCAATAGAGCATCTTTGGGATGTGGTGGAACGGGAGATTCGCATCATGGATGTGCAGCTGAGAAATCTGCACCAACTGTGTGATGCCATCATGTCAATATGGACCAAAGTCTGAGGAATGCTTCCAGCACCTTGTTGAATCTATGCCACGAAGAATTGAGGCAGTTCTGAAGGCAAAAGGGGTCCAACCTGTTACTAGCATGGTGTACCTAATAAAGTGGCCGGTGAGTGTAGATTTAATTAGATTTAATGTTTCCTAATAATAGCTACTCATATGACAAAACTGTGAAAATCTGTGGTATTTAATAAAATGAATAAAATGCACTGAGAGTCGATTGCTCATTTAAAACTAATTACACTGCCAATGATCTTTGACCCAACAGAGCAGCCCAAGATTGTATTTTTTACAGATACATCCCATCAGTTTGAGTGTCTACAACAGTACCCTTAAATGATAAAACTAGATCTTGTTCAAGGAATTGTGTCAGGAGCTTGTGGCAAATGGGATGTTTTTGCTTCCAAAAAGAGAAAATCAAAGAGATTATGATTATGTGCTGTTATGGAACATGATGGAATGTGTCTGATTCATTCTGGACTTGTTGTGTGTAACGTTTCCTGATGAAAGCCACTAGATGGTGCTGGTGCCACATCATAAAGTAAACAGGAAGTCTGCAGTTCCCACCTGAACCTGCTCTGAATGTGATCTGTCAGCAAGCCACATTTATTTAGACATTAAGTATTGTGTTTTCTTGCCCAAAACCTTTAATTCGTGGCTATGTGCCAATCAAGTTCCTTTCACGTAGTGGAAAAACAAGATGGTCAACATGTTAAGATGTAATGTTGGGCTCTGGAAGTGTGCTCTATTCTTCTTGGGTTTATACATGTATGTTCACTGGCACTGAATATGTCTGTAAAAACTGTTATATTTCTGAAGCTAAGTCATTAAATAAAAAAAATAAATTATTAAAATAAAAAAAATATAATTATTAATTAAAAGTCAAATTCTATATATGAGTCCCCCCAGTCTTTTGAGCAGCACATCCTAATGGATTTGATTTATTTGGATGCTAAAGCTTCATTTTAGTTTAAGATCAACTTTTAAACACATTTGCACAAAAGGATTTAGTCCTCCATTAGCCTCCATTAGTGTTTCCAATGTTTCATGAAACAGTCAACACTTCATACTGATCCTTCATGATGCATGTATTCTGAGTATTATGAATATATTCTAATGGTCAGCATGAACAAGAGGAATCATTACAGCAAGAAAAAACATATTTTATGTTCACCTGGACTTGTGACTGTTGTTTAAACACAATCTTAAAAACTTGTACATCCTTCATTTGAAGTCGCTGCTTCATTCAGGCCTTGTAGATTGATTTGTTATGGAGAAATGACAACTTTTTGTTACTCTTTAGATGAAGAGTTGACATGAAGACAACTTTAGATGGTGGTGTAAATTTAATTCCTTGTTTTGCATTTTGACCTCTTTTTTTTTGCAACCTGTTGTGACATGGTTTAGATCGACAGCATAGCAAATTGTTTGTTTGTTGTTTACTGCAGCTTTACACCGCTGACAGGAAGAGAGCAGCAGGATGTGGCTCCAAGAGAAGAAGAACACAACCTCAGAATATTTCCAACACAAGTGGTAAAACAAAAAAAACTGCAGCTAAACAAATTTCCTCTAAGAAAATTCAAAACTTATATAAATTATAAGGTTAAAACAGCCTCATGTGTTATCTGTGTCCCTCTTTAAACTGTTTGGTTTGAAGCTTCTAGACTTTAGAACAACTATAGCAAGAGGTTTAAACAGCAGGTAGAAACTTTTATGTTGGCAAATTTAAAAAGTGATATAGTGAACATGTTGAGCTGTCATATAGACGATCAACCACAGGAGATCTTAAAGTCTGTCTTTCTGAAATCTGAACTTTGAAATAGTCAAACATGGTCCTCGGTCTTCTCTTATTGGCCTTAAATAAGTCATCATCACAAAAGGTGATACTCTTAACTTGATAGGATCATTCACATACAGTGGGGGAAATAAGTATTTGATCCCCTGCTGAATTTGTAAGTTTGCCCACTTCCATAGAAATGATCAGACTCTGGATTTTATGGTTGTTTACTGGTTATGGGTATAGACAGAATATCAGTCGAAAATGCATAAAAAACACACAATCTAAAAGTTATAAATTGTTATGTATTTTATTAAGGGAAATAAGTATTTGATCCCCAAGCACAACACAAGTCAGTACTTTGTAGAGAAACCTTTGTTGGCAAGCACAGCGATGAGACGTTTCTTGTAGTTGGTCACCAGGTTTGCACACAGCGCAGGAGGGATTTTGGCCCATTCATCTTTACAGACAGTCTCTAAATCCTTCAAGTTTCTTGGCTGCCTCTTGGTAACTCGGAGCTTCAGCTCCCTCCACAAGTTTTCGATCGGGTTAAGGTCTGGAGACTGACTAGGCCACTCCATGACCTTAATATGCTTCTTCTTGAGCCACTCCTTTGTTGTCCTGGCAGTATGTTTTGGGTCATTGTCATGTTGGAAAACCCACCCACGAGGCATCTTCAGTGTTCTTGCTGAGGAAAGAAGGTTTTTGTCCAAGATGTTACAGTACATGGCTGCATTCATTGGCCCCATAATGTGGTGAAGTTGCCCTGTACCCTTTGCTGAAAAACAGCCCCAAAACATGATGTTTCCACCTCCATGCTTAACCGTGGGTATGGTATTCTTTGGGTCATACTCACGTTTTTTCATCCTCCAAACACGGCGGGTCGAGTTGACAGCTCTTTGGTCTTGCCCATGGTGCTGTAGAAGTTGGAATGTAAGAAACTGATTCTAAGAGCAGGTGTGCTTTATATACATGACGAGTTAAGATCAGGAGTATTGGTAATTAGTTGACTGAGCAGAGCTGTGTGCCACATGCGCACCAGCCAATCTGTAGGAGCCTGAATTCTAAGTGAATTGTTGGGGATCAAATACTTATTTCCCTTAATAAAATACATAACAATTTATAACTTTTAGATTGTGTGTTTTTTATGCATTTTCGATTGATATTCTGTCTATACCCATAACCAGTAAACAACTATAAAAACTAGAGTCTGATCATTTCTATGGAAGTGGGCCAACTTACAAATTCAGCAGGGGATCAAATACTTATTTCCCCCACTGTATGTAAAGTGCATCTTAAAACAACAGTCGGGCCAAATCAACATTAACTACCATTAGTTTTTGGAAAATAAGAAAAACACAATTTTTAGAAATCACATTGTATTTTCTATATGGATTGGTATGTATTATTGATATTTTAACAGTACATTCAGCACAAATTCAGTACAAATATGCAAAAAAGAAATAAGCCCATCAATTTTCTAACAAATAAAAATGTCTGAAGCAGTGCTTTGACTTAGACATTTTTGTCTTATATAAATGTGAAATATAGCTATTATAACTTGAAGCAAAAAGGTCATTTTAAATTTAAATAGACAGTTCATAATCCCTTTGATTGACTGAAATTACATTTAGTGTCTAAAAAACTGAAGAATTATAACCGCTTCTTCTTCTCTGCTATTTTGCTTGTTTAAAAAAATGGCTGAAGTCAATTGAATGAGGCAGATAGTGTTTTTGGATTCTAATTAGTGATGTGATTGGTCAATGACAGGCAGAAACATAGGATGATGCAGCAGTGGTAGGACAGTAAAGCTATGCAAATATTTCAATTTGGCCAAAGTCTGTCTTTTTATTTTCATACTTTCACGACAGCTCATCAGAAACACTGTCCGAGAAACACAAAGACTATAAATATGTCAGATGCACTTGAGATTGCGATGGACAGATGGTGGACTAATGAAGCCTCACAGAAGTTTCACATCTTATTTTGAACCTGTTTGCAGGAGGACTGTGTATGGATCATTGTGAGAGCATCATGAAGGAATCTTTATGTAAATCATTACAGCATCATCCAGGCTGTTGTTTTAAGCCATACTTGAAAAATTGTGAACCAGTCCTTTAAAGGAACCGCTTCATTCAAGACTTGTACATTGGTGTGTTCTTAAAAAGGGCCAATAGAGGGTGCTGTTGTCACATGAGTAACCCAACAGAAATCCAGCAGCACTCTGCCTACAGGACACATGACTCAGTTATAAACCAAGTCAACATATATAATATAAGTCAACATATATGTGACATGTAATATTCAAAAAATTAAAAATCCTGCAATAAAATCTCTTCAATCTAAAGAGCATGTTACAGTACATGGAGAAATATATATGGTTCAGTGGTGGAAAGTACATTTAGCCTACTTAAATACTCAAGTACAGTATTTTAGTACTTATAAGTATTTCCATGTGACACTACTTTATTCACTCCACTACATTTCAGAGGGATATATTCGTTTGGTTCATCTACATTATGTGTTCTAGAACACTGCCATGTGCACAACCGATCACATCCAATATGGCTGCCCACACCACTCATTTAATAAGAGACAGAGAGAGAAATCTTGAAAAAAAAACATCAAAATTAGTTACCCCCATTATTTTTCAGTCTGTTATTGTCAGCCACACATTTGCCTAATTTAACTTTTCATAATATCAGTCTATAGGGTTTTTTTTCAGTAGCGTTAGCTTAAAGCTATCAGTTAGTTCATTCACATCAGTGACACTAAGTTGGCACCGGGTCAAATTAGCTTAAGCTACCAATATGTTACGTAACATTTGCTTTCCATTAATATATTGTGAATGTCTGTTTAACTTGTAAGATCTATTTCAAGTTATCTCAAGCTCAAGGTGCTTGATAAGCATGTTGTAACATATGATTTTGCAGGTAGTTTAATTTGACTTGGTTGCAAGTTGTTAGCTAAGTGGTTAGCTGCTTGCTAGTACAAGCCATCACTCATTTTAGTAGGCTACTACTAGCTCAAGGCTAGCTGCCATTTATCTGAATAATGCTCATCTGTGATTATACTCATTAAAAGATTGTAAGTCAATGGATATGGAGTGTTTGTGACTGAACAGTTAGTGGTGGGTTACTGTCATTGATAATTGAAGTCAGAGCTGGTAGTGAGTCCTAGCCTAGCCTAGCCTAGTCTAGGTGCTAGAGATAAAGCTAACAAATACAATCGTCTACTTTCTCTATGTTAACTAATAGTGTGCCGTGCTGTTTACTGGGAACATGCAGAACACAAAGAAGGTGACTTACTACAAACTTTCTGTTTCTGTTTACTTTGTTCTCCACTATATTTATGTGACAGCTTTAGTTACTTTGAGATGCAGAATTGACATAAAATAATATATTTTAATTGCTTTTATTTAATTTATAAAGAAGGTGGACCATGTTCGACTACTGCAAAGGTCATTTTTCAGAAACTTTACATGCTGTTAAAATCTCTTGCAGGTGAGACATTGTGTGTTTCTAAAGTTCCCTTTATGAATTAGATTGTTTCATTTAAAATGTTTGAACCAAACAATTTGAAGAGGGAGACTTATGAGATAACACATAAGGTTATTTTACACTTATTATTTTAAGTGTTTTAAGCTTTCTGACAGGAAAGTAGTTCACCTGTAGTTTTTTTTTCACCACTTGTGTTGGAAATATTCAGGGGTTGTGTTCTGCTTTTCTCTTTGAACCACATCCTGCTTCTCTCTTCCTGTCAGCGGTGTGAAGCTGCAGAAAACAACAAACAATTTCCATTGCTGTCAATCTGGATCATGTCACAGCAGTTTACACAAAAAAACAAGGTCAAATTCCACCTTCATCAAGACAATTGTGATAACGCCGATAATGATATGAGGGACCCAGCTCTTTTTTTGCAAACTATCACATAATAAACATATAATAGAAAAAAACACAAATATAGAAATACTGACTGTAAACAGTGTGGTGTAATGAGATGCAGAAATTACAGACGAGGATTTAAATTTACACCACAGATAATACTAAAAAAAGTCAAACAACAAAGCTGTTGAGATTTCCTTCATTACAGAGGTCTTTGTCTTTATCAGAAACCTTAATGCAGAGATTTCAGTAAAAATGTGCAGTTTGAATGGCTGCTCTATTATCATCACACTGTGTCTTCTGACCTTTGACCTCTGTTGATTTTGTCTTAAACTTTTTAATGAGGATATTCCTGTTTGAATATAAAGATGCATATTTATTTTGAAACATTTTCATTTGTAAACTATAACATTATGATTACGTGACCACCTTCTTTGCTGTTGATGTTATACAAAGATCTGATATATGGCGATGTATGAACATATATTAAATAATGGAACATATATAGCTTTACATTAGGGCTGTCTTTGACTAAAAACTTTCTTAGTTGACTTAAAGTCATTTGACTTATCAACTATTCATTTTTGACTAATCAACTTTTTTTTTTTATTTTATCAACAAACCTATTCATTACAGTAATGCAGAAGGACCTCTTTAAATCTAAAACTTACCAGAGATGTGCTCATAATGTTTCAGTATATAAATAATTCCGAATGAAAAATGCATAAAAATCAATTAATGGATGAACCAGTCCTCAGCTGCCCCAGAGCAAACTGATCAATTGATTGGTTATTTGACTATGAGGGCAAGTATTTGAGATTCAGATATTTGTTTGACATTTTTGTTAAATGTGAAAACATATCTCATATGAAATGATGGATATTATTTATTTAGTTTGATATGGAGACCTTTAAGTGTCAATATGTGTCAGACGTATAATAATGTAATATATGTAATATCTGTGAAAATGCATTTAAATCACAGTTTAAAATAAGGTATGCTATATACAGCCACCTATTTAACATATTAATATATGTATTATGTATGTAGAAAACTATATGAGATGTGTATGAAAGCAGACATTTTTTCTTATAATAAAACAGTTTTGTCTTTTAATAACTTGTATAATTGTCATTCATTACTGTCTATTTGAGTTGTCTGTCTATAAAGGATAACAGTATTTATTCAGCACTACTTGTATCCTGTTTAGTTTATAGAAACTGTTCTAGCTGTGTGTCGACATGTTGTTGTTTCTATATTTATGGATCTATTTCTAGTGATCTATTAGTGATGTTTAAGTTTGATTATGTGAACACTGGGAGCCAATAAAGTATAAATTCATCCATTAATACTTAATAACTATAAACCTGTTTAATCAAAAGTACAATATGTTTATACACTTCTTCCCATCTCACTGTATAAAATCCTTTGCCTGCTTTTGCTATAGAAGTGAAAAATACACATATGCACATAAACAGAAAAATATAGAATAATACACATGAACACATCTGTAATAACTGCAGCATTTGAACAACAAGGTGCAAGAATGGATCAAGAAAAAAACACAGCTGATGAACGATGAGTGGAACATTATAGTGTGGTTTCTTTTTCCTGTTGATTTTGCGGCATGTCTCGAAAGTGTTGGCGATGTGTTGGTGGCTGCAGGCCTCCGAGCAGATGTTCATGCGTCCACCTGCTGCTTTAAGTGTCACCTGAAGATGTATACGACGGATATTTAGTTGCATGTCACGGCAGCAGATGAGCAGATGAGACCTGCTTCATGAGGTTTATATTTAGTCGATCAGACTCTGAGGCCACACCTGATGATGCCTCAGCACCTCAGCACCACATGACCTCGATCAACCTGCCCACACACACACATGCGCACACATCCTGTCCCAGCAGGCTTCAAGCAGGAAACCGCCACCACCTTCATCTGTGACGCAGACGTCTTGTTGCAGCTCACCGAGCGACCGCATCCTGTGGAAACAGTGAGAAAAGTTTCCAGCAGCAGCCAATCAGACAACAGATACCTACACCAACACAGAATCACAAAGGATGATTCAAATGCAGATAAAACACTGTAAAAAATGAATTAACAAGTAAAAAAATATATTTTGTTTTTGTTTTTTTATTTTAGTATTTTAAGTTTTTTATGTTCCTAATTTTTAAAAATATAAGATATACAAAATATCTTCACTTGTTAAGATTTCATTTTATTATATGTTTAATAATATTTATATATATATTAAATTATAATTATTTGTTAATGATTTATTTGACTTTTTTCATGCATTTGTTTAAACTCATTAATTTGTTTAAATGAGTGAAAAAAGACCCGGTGAGATCATTTATAAAGATGTCTAATGATATTGCCTTAATGAAAGTTTATCATTTCATATTCCATCCTATTTCTCAAAAACATGCTATATGTTTGACTTACCTTAAATAGATTTTAAGAAATTGTAAACGCACACAAAAGGATGCTGACATTTCTTCTTTTCAGGTGTCAAAATGACTTGAAAATGTCTTTAAAATTTTAAAAAGGAAAAATCTTTCAATCTTGTGATCTGGCTTGTGTATAATACAAAATATAAGCATGATGATTCTCAACCAACATTACAAAAATGGCATAAAAATGTATTATCTATTTATCTATTTTTTCTAATTCGGGTCATTTTTCACCCACTTATTGAAGTGTGCTGGATCACCTTTGCATTTAAGGGTTAAACAAGGCTGTTGACCTTTGCCCTTGTATATGGTATAATAAACCTGTAGCATGCAGTTATATAGTTTTAATGTCAGACTCACAGCATTTTAACACTAACAGAGTTAAATAGTTTGTGGGCCACCTGTAGAAACATGATAGGAATAGCTTCTTGTTTTTGTGGGCCATCTCTCTGTGATGCAGGAATTTCTGTTCATCCACATCACATGTGTTTCTGGGGACCTGAGGAATTTCACTGTTGAATTTGGTGGAATTTGGCCAGATGTGGCACAGAAATGGCAAACCTTATGCTTTTGGCCTGAAGCTTTTAAACTTGAAGTCTGAAAATCATTTTTTTTTTCCTGGATTCTGTGGGTCTAAACAAACCGACCCATAAAGGCCAGGCTCATTTGTACCTATTTAGATTTTGTTCAAATCTGGTTTTTCATCAGTCCTCCTACAACTGGAAAATACAATTACGATTTTGAGTCGTAATTGTCACAACAGTTAGTTCATAACATCTCTGAAACAAGCCCTAAAAGGTTAATATTTCAGATTTATGATATTTCATACAGTTCAGCTGAAATGTTGTTGACAGAGCTTATATTACAAACAAGAAATTCATACATTGCTGAACACACAATAAACGTGTGCAAATACGATATCTCAGTGACCATGGCATGACCATGTGCCATTTGGTCAATAGGTGGTGCTGTAACAGCTTCATGTGTATGTATGCCATGTATTCACATATCTAGGGTGGTGGGTGTCTTGCTGAGGTCCAAACAGGGAGTAGTGTTGAGTCAATCACTTATTAACAGTATTTCTGGGGACAGAGTGATAACCCCACTCTGACTGGGTACTGCACTAGTTTTCCGTGTGAAGTAAACTAGTTATTCCTTGAATACACACTGTAAAAGTCAGATTATGTAATATAATAAAGAAGCAGGTCTGTCTATTGTCTCTATTTCTGTGTCTCAGCCGCGGTTCATGATACTTCTTCAGTTATTTGGCTGAATGTGAGCTTACATGTACAAATAGAGCCTATAGATCAAAAGGTCGTCATTCGTGTCCAAATCTCCCTGTGTGTGTGTGTGTGTGTGTGTGTGTGTGAACAGAGGTCATTAGTTAATCACATTATGTTTTTCCTCACTTTTGTTTCAAAGTTAATTGGAAAATAATTTTTCTATAAAATAATTTGGAAACCCCAAAAGACAACATGAGCTTTCCTGCACACTGTCACAAACCTTAGATATGTGTACCTGGTGTTTTGAAGACGGAACGATGGTTACCAACACAGTAATATGGTTCACCATTCCAAGGAAGTTCTGACCGACCCGGCCTCAAAATAATCATCTAAAAGTAAACCTCATGGAAGAAATGGCACTTGTCAAACATGGACATATAAACAAATGTGGGTAATGTAGATTCAGTCACAATAAAATGAAACTATTATACAGTACTTTTTGAACATAGGAACTGGTATTTTCACTTCTTAGTGTGAAATTAATTACTGTTAGTGACTAACTACTAAAATATTATGGTAGCATAAATGTCTGTGTTTCAAAAAGTACAAGTGGTTCTAGGACAGGGTTCTGGCACATCAGGGTTCTTCAATCTTTGTACCAACATGTTTTTAAACCAGAGTCTGATACTGATGATAATTAAAGATCTAAGGCCATGGCAGTGAAACATGATGTCAAACACCAGATCTGATTAGAACACAGAGCGAAGGATGTTTTTTCACTAGTTTGTTGTCAACTCTGCATCTCAGAAGTTGAAATTATGATGAGAATAAAAAAAAAGAAACTACACAATTCTGATCACATCGGTTAAACTATACCTAATCAAATTACAGTGATTTTTTTTCTTGTTTGCCATGAATCAGTATTAAATATTAAAATGAACACAGTGGAAAACAGATGGAACACACACACACACGCAGCTGTGAGTTTCACTCTGTGGTTTTCATTGTTTCCATTCTCGTGTAACCTGGAAGTAAAGCGATGACACACATTCAGTGATCAGAATTTTCAGACCTGTAACATTCACCACAGTTTTCATATCAAGATATGATCATCATCTTATAGATGAGGAAATGTTGGAAAACAAATGTATGTTTAGAACAGTTTTGGCTCCATCTGAGAAGATGATCTTGATGATACTGGGTTTCATTATGAATCAAGAGCTACAAACTCCAGCTCTGCGACTACGACTTGTGACCTTTGTGTTAATGTCAGATGCCCATATTTTACAGAGGCAAACACCAAACACTGTTTTTATCCATCTTTAAAGTTTTTATGGAGTAAATTAAGGAACTCATTCAACCCGATCAAATGATTAGCTAAGCTAACCTAGCTAAGGTCCCCGAGTGTGATCAGAATACGGAAAGGCTGCTTTCTCCTTTGATGCCCTCATTCATGGAAGTCCTCGACCTTAATTTAAAGCTTGAGTTTCTTCCTTCAGACACTTAGTTTAAATCCATATTTAATTAATTTATTTAACCTAACCTAACAGTCCTGTCTAAAACTGTGATTGTTATTAGCATAGTTTATCATTTCATGTTTTCAGTTTAGTAATTACTGTATCAACAGTTATTAAATGATCTGTTTAACCTAATTTCCTGTTTTGCTATCCTTTAGTCAGGATGCACCCAAGAAATCAAGTATGTATTTAATTAAAATAATATCTATTTCATATAGTACAACCTGTTCTGCAAATAAATTGAGGTTAAAATATATCAACCATGTTAGGAAACCTCTGAACCCAGATCTTCTTTGCGCAAACAGGTTGTAACAGGTATTATAACTTATGTAGGCTCTATTTATCTTGTGGGTTCAGTGACGAATATGTGATGTTGAATATCACTACTGATGGCCATTTAATATTATTGTCCCAAACATTATATTGTTCCTGGTTTACAAATGGGTTTAACTGTCCATGTGCCACAGTTTGACACAGTCTGCCATGTTTTCTCTTTACATTTTGTGTAGATCATCAGAAATTTCAACTTGGAAATGTGAAAAGTAGACATGTGGAACAAATAGGATGTCTGGTCCCCCAAGCTAATAGTTACAGAGAAATTAAAACAGGTTCTATAAGCATGTTAGTTTAACATGCATTCTAAAATGTGGTGAATTTCTGAGACAAAGAAGCTTCTCCTCTCTAACTGCAAGAGGGGTCAAAGGTCATAGGTCAGGAGGAAGACTCAATCTGTGTTTTTATATAGGGTTTATTTAGTTAAAAAAAAAGTAAACTATACTTTACTGCTGCTGCTCTAAGAACATTTAGTTCCATTTAAAATATACAGAAATCTAATTCTGTTCTAAATATATTTTCATATTAAACAATATATTTTTAAGTAGTTATTTAATAATAAAAAATAACCAATAGGACTATTGATAAAGAGCAGGATAACTGTTTCTAAGATGTTTCTATTAGTTAGTTGCAGTAAATGGGATTCAAATAGCAAATTTATTTTTGGGGAAAAACCAGAAACTTCCCCATTTTATTGTATTTCCCCCACTTTTCAGACCAAAATTATGCCCTTGGATGGGTGTGTGCACACAGATGTTTGCCTATTAGCCATGTTTAACATCTGATATCAGAATATACATTTAGTTTGTTTTTCCTGGTTTGGGGCTTCAAATGCTAATAAAGTAATTTTTGCTGCTATAATTATCACTGATGCTGCATCAATGATATTTTAGGCAACATTTCACCATTCGTGACACCAGCAGAAAGCTGAATAAAGCTGAACAGCAGACTAGCTTCACATATACACACAGACTGCATGCATGTAGTTTCATTCTAAATTCAATATTTGTTGGTGATATTTAAATGTTTGCACATTTAAGATGTGAAACTTGGTGCAACAGCAGCTCAAACTCTCACTGATGCATTCGTGCAGCAGAACAAACAGGAAACCGCAGAGAGAGAGAATCACAGTGTGTTCCAGTTATTGAGCTGATCACAAACAGGGATAATGTCCTATTTGTTTTATTATCATTAACACTGACAGTGGTTGGCAGAATCTAATAATCTAATAATACATTTTAATGCAATTTTGCACATTTAACTGTCTGTAATACAGCTGTATATCACATCACAAAGTGTTGGTGAGAATGAAAACATGCTTCATTTGCAGCAAACACTCAGCATTGTAGCTCAGCATTATAATTTATGTTTCTATAAACTTTGATTGACTAGTGGCTAATCAAGATGCTCAAGACCAGATTCAACTGAAAATGAAGCAGTTTCATTAACAACATGTGTAACGGAAAGAAAAATAAACCTGAAATGTCCCTTTAATTTTCCATCAGAGGAGGTGAATATATGAGGAGGATGGTGACGCGCTGACAGATCAAGTATCACTTACAATATCATCAATGTTCAACAGTATAAACTTAAAAGTGAACGAAAACAGTAAAAACTACATGAAATATGTAAATGTAGTTTCTAATTGGTTCTGTGGATTCTTGTGTTGACTCATTAATCTTTCATCATCTCTTAGTCGGTTGTTTTTTTTGTTTTTTGAGAAACACCTCTGCAGCTTCAGAAGGTTCCTAAGATGATTTAATTATCATTTCTGTGGGAAACGACACTCACAGGCACTACTACTTGTTCTGATACTGCAAGAAATATAAACCACATCTGTACCAAGCGTAGTTACTGATCAACGGCCCACTGGCTAAAGGGAATTTGCAAAGTGAAGCTTTAGATTTACAGAAAGAGTTTTCTTCACAGCCAACAGTTTGACATGGAAGGAAAGGTTATGACTAATAATACTGTCTACTAATGATTAGCACCCTTTTGAGTTCGTAGTGAATTTGTCTTCACTACATATCAGTTACACCTGAGCATAGTTGTAGAGTTTGGGGGATGCCAAGCATTTGTCTTTTACCTGCCTGAGTGCATTATATTACAGTATATTTAAAATTTTGTCTTGACACCATGAATTTATACAGAAAATAGCACAAGTTAGTGCAGAAAACAAATCACCAGAATGCTTGTGTTTGATGTTTAAAATGTCATTTTTGTCTACTCAACAATGTTTGTTTGTTTAAAAGCACACAGAATAAAGTATTAGAGTATGAACTACACGGAATAACGTGCACACTATGAAGTGCAAAGTTTTAAGTACTCGGGATAAAGTACATAGTATTAAGTAAATAGTATAAAGTGCACAGAATACAGTTACATACATTACTACATTATAAAGTACACACTATGTGTAAAAAGAACAAAGTATGAAGTGCACAGTGTTATTTGTAAATTGTTGACATTTAGTGTAAGTGCAGAAATATAAACTAAATAATAATTAATTGTATTAATTCATTTATTGTTAATAAAACTGATTGTGAAGAACAATTTCACCATTTTTTATAAACAAGGCATTTTTGTAGAAGCAGCTCCGATGTTGGATTTATTATTTATATTATATTATTTATTTATTGATAACAGTTCTACTTTAATGAAATATCTACTTTCTCCTCCATATTTCCAAAATGCTCTGTGATCCTCTTTAAATGAAGAGGTTAGGTGCAGTGAACCTTCACCTGTTGAGTTCTACAGCTTCTCTTTCAGTCTGGATGATACTGACTGATACCAGAACTGTCTGTTTACTGATCACATGACTCATTCTGATGACAGGAACTCATTTCTTACTATAATCTGTCACGCAGAGTTTCAGAGATAAAATCAGTTTTACATCCTTATTATTTGACACAAACAGCACTGTCCTGCTGTGTTCTGAACAAACACATCCGTCAATATCTTAAAACAGTAAAAAATGCAGACCACACCACAGACTGTCTGTCTGACTCTATCAGGTGACAATGCAAAACTTGCATATGTCAAAGACTAACATGGTCACCCCATCCCTGTGCTGTCAATGAAGTGGCCCATGTTGCCCAGTTGTGTAATGTTATGCTCTTGATGCAAGTTTGTGTTGTTTTTTAATGTCCCATAACTGTGATCTAAATGTTTGAGAGTAGCTTCAAACGTACACTTTTAGAAAGTCTGGTTTAAAACAACCCAATTTGGGTAGTTTTCTAAGCAGATATGACTGTTTACCCTACTCCATTATACAGCTACATACATTATTATTTCCAAATATATATATATATTTTATTTATTTATTTATTTAGTCTCTCTTCATTTACCAAATAATTACAAATTACATATAAGTAATATCATTAATACAAAAACAAACAAATACTATACAGGAACATGGAAAGCAGTGTGTACAGCAAGTGGTGTGTAACATTACATTGAATATGTAATATCAATGGTTTCCCTTCGACTTTGATCTCAGCCAGAATGTCCATTACTGAGCAATGGAGTCCAAATACTGAGCTTTCGCTCCGATATGAAGATTTTGGTCTTTAACACTTATCCAGCCTTTGAATTTGTTAAAATCCGGTTTTCAGTATATCTGTTGTTATGGGGTGTGTTACTATAGTTGTGATCCGAAATAATATAGGATAGTTTCACAAAAAATTGGGTCCGTGGTCTAGTTTTTGTTAGTTTAAGTGTCCTTGATGTGAAAAAGTGCTGTAATAAACTCCTTGGGGCAAACTTCTTTAGTTTTGTTATTATAATTATTATTTCATTATTTAAATTGTTTATTTTGTTTGTTTTTCTTCTCCTAATTTATATTAATTGATATTTTGTGTCATAATTTAAATTATAATAATGTTATTTTCTTTTTCCTTTTCTTTATAATTTAAGGTTTGGGAGCGCGGGATGTGACAGAATGATATGGCAGCAAAAAATGCTGACAATAAAAATCATTAATGCAGCTGTATTTTAAATGCATTTATGCAATAAAGTATGAAAATAATCACATATGTTAAAATATCAAAGCTTCATAGTATCAAGCAAACATCAAAGGTTTACCCCCAATTTGAGAAGTTACTCTTACACTTTTTTACATATTCTTTGTTATTATTCTCATTTTTCTCAGCCAACTTTAGATTACAGCAGAATTATGAATAACGTACATGAAGCCTTACAGTCGATTTTCAATGTTTATTGAATCGTCACACAGCAAATATCAAAGCAAATTTTTTTTAAAGATGTTTTATACTAAAAGCAAAACAATCAGTCTGTCAGACTTTAAACTGAGATATAAACTGAGATATTTACAGACTAAAAATAACAAACATGACATGTATTGACATGTATTAATAAACATTTATGATAGAAAGCCTTTATGTCTGTCCATAGTATACAGAGAAGAACAGCTGTTATTAAAACACAGTTATTTTACACCATCAAGCTGAGCGACGACTTCCTGCTTCTGTGAATCTGTCATCTGATGATCTGACGAGTTCCTACAAGACAAAACATGAAGAAGATATTTAATCAATTTGACCTGAATCATGACATAATTACATAATTAACAAAGACAGATTTGCTGATTTGGTTTCAACACTTGTTTAAACAGTGGTTGAAACTGGTTGAAAACAGAACGTGAATCTGTCAGAGTTCCAAAATATGATGGAATTCTGTAAGAAATTCCAGAAAGATACTAAAGGAAAATTTTAAAAGTCTGTTTTTTTGAGGTTCTGAGTCGTTTTTCTTTAAACAAATTAAAGTTGTAAATTGGTGATTAATTTATTTTCTTTAGTATTCATCTGAAGAAGAGAAACTTCAAACTTATTGAATTAAAACAATATTTTTAATTGAAAACCTGAGGAATTAAGTTAAGTCTTAATTTAAATTAAATGCAGCTTTTAATTTGAAATTCATAAACTCTCTATTTATTTATCTTTTTTAGGTATGTTTTGTATTTATGTTGTTTTTCCATGGTCTCTATAAATACTTCACTTTAAAAACTGTTATGTTATTTTTTAATTCGACAGAAGGTTTGTCTCAGTTGAAGCTTCTATCAACATCCAGTGTAATCAAATGACTGAGAACTGCGGTGCTGATACCTGAAATGTCCATTATAGCATCATCAGTGAGCTTTAAACAGCTGTGATAAGCACTGAAGCTCAAAGCTAAACTAAGAAGATTCACAATGTTTGCTCCTCCATATCAGTGTTTTACATGATAAATGTAACGTCTTCCTATGTCCTTCCTCTGTACCAAGGAAGGATTGTTCCCACTGTAATTCATGGGAACAATCCTATTCTCTAAGTGATGTTCCTATATCACTGATTTCCACTGATGTGTTTGTTTAGTAGGAAAAGTTTATGTTATCATATCTGCGAACGGTTATGGAAACTAAAGCTTGATGAAAGTCTCATGGTTCCATTCAACATCAATAACTCACAGCTCTTGGTTCACATTTAGGAAAGATGGTTTAAAATTAGATAGGTACTAAAAAAACAATACCACCGTACACTAGATTTAACCATGTTTGGGGTCATTTAGAAATGCCTTATTTTTGAAAGAAAAGCACTGTTTTTTTTTTTTTTAAACTAATCAGAAATACACTCTATGCATTGCTAATGTGATAAATTACTATTTTAGCCTCAAATGTCTGGTTTCTGGTTTAATATCTACATAATTGTATAGAGGCCCATTTCCAGCAACTATCACTCCAGTGTTCTAATGGGACAATGTGTTTGCTCATTGCATCAGAAGGCTAATGGATGATTAGAAAACCCTTGTTCAATCATGTTAGCATAGCTGAAAACTATTGTTCTGGTTAGAGAAGCTATAAAACTGACCTTCCTCTGATGAAAGCAAAGTTTCCAAAAAAATATTTAAAATTCAAAACATTATTTCTAACGTTGTCAATACCTTGACTATAATTTCAATTCATTTACAACTTTACAACTCATGGTGTTAAATAAAAGTGTGACCTTAATTGAAAACACAAAATTGTCTGGGTGACCCCAAAATAGTATATGTATAGTATAGTAGAGTATATTTTAGTATTTAAATCTAAGGATGGGCGAAGCACATGGACCTATGGACAGGTTGTTATATTAAAGTAATGGATGGAATCGGGTTTTCAGTATATCTGGATGATGGATGGAGGTTTAAGTGTTTGTCTTCAAGCATCCCAAATTAAAGAAAAAAATCACTAAACAAATTTCTTCCATGACCCTCACTAGCAGTCAAACCCTAAACAGTAAGAATATAACTAAAGGTCAACAACACTCAGTATGTTTCCATGCACAGCTTAATCGAGCTATGCTCAAAATTCGGATTTGGTGTCTAATCATACTGAGTTACTGACGGGAACATGTCCTCTACCTCAACACTAGGGGGCAATATACGTAGTTTCAGCAGATTGATACGGCCGCCTTTCTGGCATTTTCAACAAGATGGATTATCACATGGTTTTTTTAATATCATAGATGAAGTCCACTTTTTACAGTGCAGATAGGGTACTATAAATGCATTCTTCTTCTATGTGGAGCATGTACACTTGCTTTGTCTAGTTTAACTCTGATTAAGGTGTATAATTGCTGGGGAAAATTGAAGTCCAATGGCATTATCTGGGTGTCTTAATTGGAGTTGGAGAACTTCGATATTAATCAGAGTAACTTAAGTTCCAGTTATACTCAAATCAAGGCAATAATTTGGAATTTCGTATCCATTGCCATGTAAACGTACTGAGCATTCAGAATGTGAGATTTGAGTAATTGGCTTAAATCAACAGCTTCTTTGGGGATAATGAACAAAAACCATAACAAAAGGCCAGTTGTTACAACTCAATTTGCTGTCAAAAGCTCGGTGGTCGGGTGAAGAAGTGGCCAAGTTTTGGGAGGATCTCATTAATGAAATTTTCACAATGGTTTTAGTGTTTTAGTAGACGTTAATGGCTGACCTGCTGGTCAATGGAACGTTAGCGGTTGAATGAGCAGTCGATACAACTGCTGGTGATTCAGCTAGGCACCATCCTGATAGTTTTAGAAATGCAGCCACTTATTGGTTGAGCTGTCCATTTGCATGTCAGATAGAAAGGTATGCATTTTCTAATTGATCTTTGTGTATTATTGATCAAATATTTGGTCTCTAAACATCAGGGAACAGTGGAAGAGGTCTAAGGTCTTTAGTTTTCTAACGTTGGACAAACCTGTTTACTTCTTGTTACTGGTGTTAATCGAAAATATCGAATAGACTGTTGTTGTACTATGTTGAATTATGATAAATTTATCCAAAAGAGCAGATAAATATTTTTGAGTTTGGTCAAATCAAATCAAACCTGAGAGGAATCTTACTATGCTTTTCTATAAATAAATAGATCTACCCATGAAACAGAATTAGGAAGTTAACAGTATGTAACCCTATAGATAATGAGCGAAGATGTATGTTTGTACTCACACTGACTGAGCCACAACCGCAGGGTCATCAGGACGTTGAAGACCACGGTCTTTATGAAGAGAAGCCGGAGGCCCAGCACGGTCAGAGACACAAAGTTCACTGTCTCATCTGCAAACAATCACAAACCAAGATTAAACCAAGACTCAAACAGTCAGAGATTTTGCAGCCAGAATCTAATGGATAGCGATTTCACACTTACCTGGCTCCAATTTAGCTACACATTCAGCTTCTTCGGTCTCTGCTGAAAGATATCAGACACAAGAAGCGATTATTGGCTTAGTGCTGACAGTGATAAAACTCAACACACTAACCGCTTTATTTCATAGAGTATTAAAGGTTTGAAAATTCCTGTTGTACACTTTATTTTACTTTATTTTTCTGATAAAAATTAAACAAAATGTCCAACATAGGAAATCGCTCACACTTACTAGAAATGCACTTGTCTTTAGATCCAATCAGAACCACCTGGTTGTACAGAGAGTCACCAGATATCCGGGCTACATCTTGATTCTTAAAAGGATCCGTGTCATTTGTTGCGTTGTGAAAGCTGAAACCAGCAGCCAAGCATGCTTTGACATTGGTCTCTTCACTTTCCAGATAGTAGTAAGATGGTTTATACTCCACCCCTGAAAGATATAAAAAAAAAAAAAGGAAAACTCATGAATAACAGGAATAATGTGCAAAGATTGGCAACGTGGTTCATCTAATTAGAAGAAGTGTTCTGGCAGTTCAGTTAAAGCAGTTTGGACAAATGATAGTTCTAACAGCTGCATGTATGAAGGAAAGAACAGCGCCACCTACAGCAATGCAGGCTGCATCAAACACCAATCCAGAGAAGAAGGCACACTGTCATTCAAACACATTCTAAAACATCCTTCTCAGCTTTTTCCAAGATTCAATATTCTGCTCCCCCCAAAAATTTGAGAGAAGCAGGAGACAGTCAATATTGTATCATTTTATTGTTTATTGTTTTTGGAAAGCTTTCTGTGTTTTGCTTAACCGTATTATTATTCATTTATTAACATTTTCCATATATTGATGAACAAACAAAAACAAAAATGTCCAGCAAGAAGTTTGTCTTTTCTCTAAAATGAAAGTACATTTGGAGTGTGTAAATTATCTCAAAAACAGGATAATATATTTTTTACCTAATAAGCTATCATGAGATTTGGTATTTTTCTGTGTACTAATTCAAAGTACAGTTTTAGTGTGGAATCTATTCAATAAGGACAAGTGTGACACATTTTAAAATAATAAATCATTCTATTAAATATATTTACACTGAGGTTTATTTGGCATCAAAATTAGCTCAACAGCACTGATCAAACAGTTTGGCCAGTTACTTAAATTGCTATATATATCAGAACAAACAAGAAAGAATGAGATAAAAGAATGTTATTAGGTTAGAATTAACTGATCAAACTGGTTGGCCATTTATTTAAATAACTAACTTTAAATAATTTACAAACCACAAACAGATATCCACTGATGTCTGATGCATTATTGATAATTTTCTGTTTTCTATGAATATTTTAAGGTAGAGTAATATCATTATTTGTTTTAATTTTCCTAATGTGTAATTTTTTGACATAGACGATACTTGACCATACAAACATTCTGAATCCAAATCCAAATGCGGTTTTATTGCTGTTGTTCACACTAAAACTAAAATAAAAGCCAGAGCAGCATCTCAGCTGATTCTATTTAATAATGTCTTTTTTAATGTCTTGACATTTTTCCTGAATTTTCATTGAGGTTTACAGCCTTTTACAGATATTAATAAAATAGCTAGCACGTCAATTACAACTTTAAATACTGTAGTGAAGTAAATCTCACACTTACTTGTCAGAACAACAAGGTTAATTCCAGATCCAAATAAAATCTTGATGTTATTCACACACAGTTTTATCTGGCAGCAAAAACTCTGACTGATACTGAAAACCTATAATGATTAATTTTATGTTGTTTTTTTTTTACATTAGAAGAAAAATGTTTTTTTATTATTATTATTATTATTATTATTATTTAATTGAGGCCTGACGTCAAACTGTGTCATGTATTGAATTTATTTCATCCATTTACATCATCTTGTCATTTCTCATCTCGCTCCTTTGGTAGTTTGATTTCTAATGTTTAAAAGGTTTCTCTGACAAACAGACTACATTGTAAATTACATTGTTAGGACTACATTAAATATAAAATGAAAATTATACTTGTAGAGACTCTGTAGTATTGTACAAAAATATGAAATACTTACTGTATCTTGAATATGCATTAGCAAATTTTAATGTTAAACTCTTTAATGCAAAAGAGTTTTATTGAAATTATATATTCATATAAAATCAAGACGAAGACTATCGTTTCACGTTAACTGTTGCTCTCTGCTTGCTTTTATTTAACTTAATAGTACAAAAGAAAATGTGATTATCTAATCACTTAAAAGCATTATGTTTACAATAAGTATGTTGGAAAGTGTTACCTTACGGAAGGAATTTATTTAAAAAACAATCTAACCTAACCTTTAATGGTAATCGGAAATAGTTGTGTTTCTGAATTTTATCGACCAGTTAAATACGCATATATCACGGATGTCATTTTTATAATTAATCAACTTTAAACAAAATCCACTTACGTGATGATACAGTAACTTTGATTCCAGATCCAAATATGAATTTGTTGTTATTATAATTCACACAGCAAGTTACCAACAGACAAAAACCTCTGAAGCATTTTCACCATACTGACAACCTTAAATCTTGAAAAAATGCAGAAATCAGCAGATCACGTTGTGATTTACATAAAGAGATATTTCTTGTGTTTTCTCAATTTATTTTATCACTCTACATTCATAGTTTATTGTAATATTCAGTGTCTGTTGAATATTTTTATTACTGGCAGGATGCCAAACTGTAGGTCTTAACTCAATGCTGTGCAGAAGGTTTTGTAAAAAAAAATGATGTGAAAGATGTGTTAAAATATAAATTCAGTTTTTAATTGTGATGAAGGCAAATTTTAATGACTATTATGATTATTTAAAATTCATCTAATAAAAATATTGTTCTGGCTCCAACAAATTCCAGAAAAAAACAGTAGGTTGATGACACTATTACATAAACAGTCAGAAATTAGCATTTGTCTTGACTAACAATTTAAACTAAACATTTATCTCATAAAAATAATTCAAACAAATTCCAGAAATAAAACAGTATGCTGATGACACTGTTACTTACTTCAGTCAGCAATTAGCATTTGTCTTGACTAACAATGTAAACTAAAAATTACTATAAATTACAGACTATTTCGCCATCTAAACTGAGTTTAAATGGACTGATCAGTGGCTTAATGAATTGAAACAGAACTCACATGTTTGTACATGGACATGAATCCCTGATCCAAACACAAGTTTCTGGACTCCAGACTGAGTCACACATCAAGGAGAGCTGCACCAAAAAGTGCAAACTGATTACACTATTAATGAACACTATTAATGATTCTAGAATAACTTTTGACCATAACATTTAAGTGATTAAAAATGTATCCACATGATGCTAATTAGAAATCATTGGAAATAATTATGTTTCCAAATTTAATGACCAGTTAAATATGCATACATCACGGATGTATTTCACAATGAACAAAACACACTTACGTGATGATACACTAACTTTGATTCCAGATCCAAACATGAGTTTATAGTTGTTATTCACACAGCAAGTTACCATCATTCAAAAAACCTCTGAAGTATGTTCATCATACTGACAACTTTATATCTTGAAAAAAATTAGATATCTACATATCGTATGTATTGTGAATTATTTAAAGAGATATTTCTGATGTTTATTGCTATGTGCAACTTTAGCAGTCTACATTTAGTGTATATTATAATATTCAGTGGCTTTTTTATAGTATGGTTCATTTGTTATTACATTATCACTCAAATATTTTGAGAGAATAAGTACATGTAATATGCATGACTTACTCGGTGACCATACATTTAATTTGACCCCACTGCAAAACATTATTTTCACTCCAAACATTTTCTCATTCATTAAATCTGAATGTTTTTTCATAGAAGCAATGCTTCAAACAAGAACTAATTAATCTCTGACATTTCTATGATTTCAGTTAATCAATTAGTTAAGATCTAACTTTGATTTGCTCTCAAATGACAATCAATTATGTTTCACTTTATTTAACTTTCTGCAGAAAGCAATAATGATTAATGATAATAATGATTAAATTGACTCCACTTCCTAATGTGATTTTACTACTGATTCCTGACAAGATAATTAGATGTTTTATATCAATATATACTTCAATTTGGTTTGTTAGTTTCATACAGTATTTCATATTTGGTCATATCAGACAAAGCTGATTTGCACTTTTGTTTTTTGGACAGTGTACAGGTAAAATAAGCTATTTCATGTGTGAATATTGAAGGTAAATGTTATGTAAAAGTGATATTCCCATGATATTAAATGAAATCCCACATCAGGTTACTAATTTACTTATTTTACTTTTCCAAAATAAAAGCTATTTTTTAATCAACAACTGACAAAACAATAATTTTGATTCCTTCTTTGAAACAGATCTTCTTCAATCCATCAGTCACATCACCTGCATTCCTTATATCGCCTTCATATTCATGCAATGCCAAGTATAATACTTTAACATTTTATATCCTAGCAATTAATTATTTATCTCATTATAAAGTCATGATGAGTAACACTTGTATATATTAAAGATGATTAACAACTTACTATCCAAGATGTGTAGTTTGATTCCATTTCCATACGTTAACTTTAATCCATTCACACACGCATCAACTCCTGAACAAAAACCCTAAAACACTCAGCTCTGGTCCAGACTCTTACAGTAAAATATTCACAATGACTGATGTGAATTCAACAACTCGGACCTGAACAACTACAGTTCATTTTTAGAAGTCATTAGCAGATCAGATCTTTTAATCAGTAATCCATTCAATCATTAGAACATGTATGCAGCTGCTGCATAGATTAAAACTATTTGATTTAATGTGGTTATTATTATTAATATAATCTGCATATAACAAATGCATTTGAATATATACATGTTAAATGCCTGTATGGTCCTGCTGTATGTCAAATGATAATGACTATAAAAGTTGTATTTCAATTTACTTAAAATTATTTGTTTTTACTCACGTGTCTGAATTTTCACTTGAATCCCTGAACCAAAGGTGATTTTCCAGTTGTTATTCACACTCTGTTAAGAACCTAGACAATAACTTTCTGACAGGATGTTGCTAACAACTACATCAATCCTAACAGATTCGATATCAGACTGAATATTTCTGTGTAATACCAAACGACTGTAAAATCAAAGGATATAAATTATTGTAGTGCAGAAGGAAGTATTCTATGAAATCAAATGTGAAAGGTGTTTTGAAATATAAATGCATATTTTGTTTGTGGTGATGCTGCATTTATAATGAATGCCTTTTATAGTTTAAGTAGAATTTAGTAGTAGTAGAATTTACCTCATAAAAATGTTGTTCTTGTTCAAACAAATTCCAGAAATAAATCATTATGCTGTCGACACTTTTACTTACCTTAAACAGGCAACAATTAGCATTTGCCTTTGATAACAATTCAAACTATAACTTAATTACATGTTACAGACTGTTTCACCATTTTAAGCTGTTTAATGAATTTAGACAGGACTCACGTGTTCGTATATAGACATGAATCCCTGATCCAAACACAAGTTTCCCGACTCCAGTCTGAGTCACACATCAAGAAGAGGTTCACCAAAAAGTGAAACCTGATCCACACTGATGCCAATTATGTTTTCTCTTAATTTTGATTAATCTTTAAATATAGTGATGAATAATTTAACCATGTGATAAAATGTTGTAATGACATGAATTATATTTCTATTACTTTTCTAAAGATAAAAATATTAATAATAGTTGTAATTTATCATGTAATCAGAATGTGCTTCATGAGTCAGTGTCAGATTTGAGTGAGGTAGGAATGTTATTTGGTTTGAGTTTTCTGGATAGACGTTTTATATAACTATTGTTTGAGCTTTTTTTACTTGACCATATTAATGATTCCAGACTAAAATGTGATTTTGACGTTATTCACACTGCGAATAAATTAAAAAGCAGAGCAGTGCTGACTTCTCTGGGCTGCATTTTTTCAGTATTTTCTTTGAAATGTTCAGCATTTTGCAGATATTTATAAATCAGATATCATGTCAACTATAACTTTAATTACTTTAGTGAAGTGAATCTTACACTTGTCAGAACAACAAGTTTAGTTCCAGATCCAAATACAATCCTGACGTTGTTCACACACAAGTTTAATCTGGCAGCAAAACTCCAGCTAACTGAATACTGAGGATTTATGGATTTGTTTTACAATATTTTTTTATTCACATAATGTATTAGTATTAATTTAGATCAAACTGTGTGACGTATTTTAGTGACATTTTTAGTGGATGCTTTAAAATAAATGGTAATAAGGAACATACTTAATCTTGCTGTTTTCACTCGTAAATTTGTAGTTTAATTTATAATGTTTAAAAGGTTTCTCTAACAAACAGAGCCTACATGTACATTGTTTCACTAAATACAAAATGAAAATTATTTACTCTCTTGTTTAAACTTTGTAGTGTAATATAATGAATGCATCTTTGTAATGCATTAGTAAATTTTGATGTTGCAAAAGAGTTTCAATGAATAGTATTTTAAGTATATATTATAGTAAGGAATATATATTTATATAAAGTCAAGGCAAAGATTTGAGTGATAACTCTTACTTTTTGCTTTTATTTAACCTAGTAATACAAAAGAAAACATAATAATGTAATTACTTTTACAATAAAATGCAAAATGTTAACTCACTGGAGGAATTTATGTAGATAAATCTACCCTAACCTTAATAGTAATTGGAAATAATTAAGTTTTTGAATTTAATGACCAGCTAAATATGCATACATAACAGATGTAATTTATAGAATACAAAAAAATATATATATATAATGAATTAACAATAAATTAACAATAAAATGCACTTACGTGATGATACAGTAACTTTGATTCCAGATCCAAATATGAATTTGAAGTTATTAGCATTCACACAGCAAGTTACAAGTATTCAAAAACCTCCAAAACATTTTTATCATACTGACAACTTTTTTAGCTAAAAATATAGAAATCTGTATATTGCATTTATGTTATTCATATAAAAAGACATTTCTCATGTTTATCGCCATGTGTGACTTTAACATTCTACATATAATGTTTATTGTAGCATTTTTTCCTCATGTGTATTCAGTGGCTTTTGAATATTATTGTTATTATTGGCAGGATGCTGCCCTGCATAAAACCTAATGTAGATTTAATATTAGACTTATATTATTTATATTATAGAATATTTCTGTGTAATGGCAAATGTAAAACAACTGTAGAATTAAACTTAAGTTTATGCAATGCAGAAGAATCAGTTGAAATATAAATGCATATTTAGTTGGTGGTGAAGCTACATCTTAATGAAAGACTATTATTAATTAATTAAAATTTGTCTTGTGAAAATAATTCAAACAAATTCCAGAAATAAAATATTATGCTGATGACACTGTTACTTACCTTAGCCAGCAATTAGCATCTTTACTAACAATTCAAATTGTAGATTAACTATAAATTACAGACTATATTACCTATTAAATTGAGTATAAGCAGACTAATCAGATGTGAAATGAATTGAAACAGAACTCACATGTTTGTACATGGACATGAATCCCTGATCCAAACAAAAGTTTTTGATTTCCAGTCTGAGTCACACATCGAGGAGAGCTGCACCAAAAAGTGCAAGCTGATCCACATTATTACTGATTATGTTTTCTCTTATTTTTGATCATAAAGTGATTATTAATTTCTCCACATGATTGTATAATAATATAATTCACATGTTGGTTCATAATGTTTATTTTCCTTAGATCTGAAATACTCAGTAACTAACTTGTTTTTTAAAGTAACACTTTATTTTTTTCTAAAAAATAAATATTGATATTTGATGATATTTAATGAGATAAACTTGATAATGTGCTCATCCAATCCAATTAAGGTGTGATAATTAATGTAAATTACTTTAATGGTTGCATGCACATCCCTTTTTCATTCTAGATTTAATTGCCAAAATTATCATACAGCTTTGTGTATCAACTGAAAAAATATTCATTTCAGTACTAATATTCATGTAACATTTTATTATATGTAATTACATTTAACTTACACTGCAGCTGTGGTTGTTGATTTCAATTACCAGTACAGCTCATTTATCTATAGTTCTCTATTGGTAATGTTGTAATGGATTTGTATGGAAGTTATTGATTAGGAGGTTATCACTAATTACATCAGATATTTTTTCTTTAATTGAATGTAAAATCTTACTGTTTTGTATTTTCAGCTCAGTTCCACGTCCAAAGATTATCTTCCCAGTCCCGTCATTCACACACTGAGACACTTCATTACACAAATGTACTGTTTGTCACCTATATATCAATATTTGATTAAAGACAATTTCAACAACAACAAATAGTAAGTTTCAACTGTATAGATTTTTATATAATTAGTATTTAGATTTTTTGAGATTTTGTTTGATTTTCAAGGACTAAATCTTGTTAACAGCAAACTCCAATATGAAGATGCTTTATATGGTTTATATGGCATTATTACATATATTTTATTTTTTGATAGTTTTATTTGAGGGTTTTTTAGATTATACAATTTTTTTCAAAATATTTTACCTATTAGTATTTTGTAGCTTTCATAAAACTTATCAATGTTACTAATGCAAATGATCCTTATTGTCATGCAAAAAATGTCAAAATCATATTTAATAATAATTCTTACTAGATTGTATGAAGAGTGCAGTTCCTTTCCCAAAGATGATCTTGCGTGTACCATCATTCACACTGTACATCTCATCATATCAAAAACTGCTCAACAGCCTAACTCTTAATTTTTAGTGCTGGATAACAAGATCACAGCCAAAAATTGTATACATAATGAAAAATGAATACAACAATCTACTCCTGACAATGATTCCAGTTTAAGTGTTTAAACATATCCAAACAGTATTCCCTTTAATGGAGTTAGTATTATCACCTTTAAAGGCAGGGGGAACCATATTATTATATGCGTTGAATGGTGAATGCATTAATTGAAACTGAAATTATTCGTAACGCTTTATTTTGCAGTGTCCTAATTATCTGCTATTTACTAGGATACTAGCTGGTAACAAAATATATTGGTTAGGAAATTACTTGAACAACTGGATAGTAAATCATATGTATTATTTACGTACATGCACATACCAGGATTATAAAATTATGGTTATTAAAAATGAGCATGAATAGCGACTAAGTTGTTAGAATTTAGTTAGTTACATGTATTAGTAAATTACCCATGAGAAAAGTACTAAGTACTATAGTTAGGTATGTTTTCATATAATCACTAAGTAGTAACTTAGAATGTGCATACCAGATAATTAGCATATTGTAAATATATATTGGGTTACCAAATTTTTACTTTGATAGTAACAATAACGTAAAACTGCAACACAAGAAAACTGTTGATAGAAGAGATCAGCTGAATCTAAGAACAAATATATTTAAAACTCCCTCAATTTAAACATTACAGTGATTTATTTGATCATTAGTTTGAAACGATGGATTGTTTATTGTGTAAATTGTACTTACTAGTATCAACTTTCAGCTTTGTGCCAGATCCAAAAGTCAATTTGTTGCCTCCATAATTCACACAGTGTCACACTTCAGTGCAAATACAAGGAAGTACAATCAGCTGTTAACCTAAAACCCTCAATCTGTTTGAAATATGGAATAAATAAAGTCAATTTAAGGGTAGAAATACTACATTTCACTTTTATTAGACCAAATGAAGCTTCTCCTGATAAACCTACTAAACATGATCTAAATCCTGACCATATAAGTTAAACTGAGGTTAATTTAACATTTTGAATACTCAGTCAGTTAAAGTCCACACTGATCAGGTAATATCAGTATCAATATTTGACTATATAACTATTTGACTATATATTGACTATATATGTATTAGCTCATTTACTGTTCCAACTTAGTTCATGTTTAATTTCTGCACCTCTGTTTGTTTTGATGGTTGACATTTTTTTATTGAAATTCTAATCATGGGATAAAACCAGTAAACAGTTTTAAATTTAATTACTCAAATAATGTTTTAATAAACAGCTGTTACTCACGGACATGGACAATGAGTTTCATTCCAGAACCAAAGTGGAGTTTTTGAACAGCACCTCCAGTCACACAGTTCAGGAAGCTGAATCGATTACTCTGATGTTATTGATCAAGCTGTTACTGTTGTTATTATTATTATTATTTTTTAATTTGTTTACATTTTCTCTTTCTACATTATTGGTTTTGACTTCTATGGACTATTCTAAGATAAGAACGAACCATGGAAAACATTATCAGACACTGTCCCTTCAAATCGAGTAACAAATATTTCAGAATATCTGCACGTTTGCAGAACCTAAATAAGTAATGACAACATGCAATTTCAAAGGTGTTCAAATGACAATGTAATACAGTAATAACAGCAGTGTGAGATAATTTTAACAAAATTTAATTCAAATGAAGATGAAACCTTTTAATTTAGTTATTTTTTAAAATGGTTTATCAATTGCAAATGTTGATTCAAGTGTGTTGTGTTTAATAATCTTACTGTTTTTTATGTTTAATTCAGTTCCTCGTCCAAAGATCATCTTTCCATTCACGCCATTCACACTCTGAGATGCTTCACAACAGAAACTCATTGAGCAGATCAATTTAACTGATGACTTTGATTCAGGAAATAAAATAGTTCAAGATGGCAATTACATATTTTTAGCATCACAGAAGTCTGCTTATTATAGAGGGGATATTTAGGATTGAACCAGTTCTGGATGAGGAATTTTAGGTTTGTTGGTTTTTAGTTGATAAAATCACTTTTTTGAGAAAATGGTAATATTCTAGCAGCTGGGGCACCAATAAAATACTGAAAAATAACTGAACATAATCATCTCATGAGAATACAGTAATTTTCTTCTGCTAAAATACAAGTTTAATTATAAAATCTTGTATATTATATTGCTCTTTAATGATAGATATTAGATTTCCTATAAAATGTAGTGACACTGCTATAATACAAATATTCAGGCGTAAATTAACAGAAATGTTCTGTTATGAAACAAGTTTAGTTCCATAATTTTATGTAAAATCTTCTATTTTATATTCTATTCCTCTTTTATTTTAGACACACGATACATGATACATTAGACATGTACATTCACAGTGAATAATTTATCTAAAATACAGATTTTTCTTCACATAACATGTTTTAGCCTTAAATATTAAACGAAAAATGTTTTAATTATAACTGTTTGTCTTTATGATTCAATTGTAATCAAGATTGTTTACTTACTGTTATTGATGTTGAGTTTAATTCCAGATCCAAACCGTAGTTTTTGGTAATCATTCGTAGTCACACAGTGCATTAACACTGGTCAAAAACCTCAGATAACGATAACGCCATAAAATTTTATAAATTACCAAAAATGGCTGGAAAATAGAGTTAAATAACTCTAAGGGTAAATCAAGCTGATTAAACTCAATGACTTACCACAGTTCAGATAAGAAATATATTGATTTGATGATTACATTTTGAGAATTTTATGAAAACAACCACTGGAAAGATATTACCAGGATTTTGTGAATTTTGAAACAAACTATATTTGGGAAAAGTAGAAGTAGTAGTAGAGTTGACTCACTGGCTTCAATATTTAATTTGGTTCCTCTTCCAAAGATGAGTTTTCCGAGTCCAGAATTAGTCACACAGTGCTCTTCTACAAACCAAAAACTTCAGCTACAAAGTCTCAAGCTAACGTCGGAGGCTTGTTCAGAAATACATTTTTTTTTCTTTTTTGTCAGAAAGATTTATATATATAGTAAGAATTATAATCATCTATAAGCATTTTAAAACATACAATAGAAGATTTCAGTGTTTTAACTGGGCAAATATACAACGCATTAGGAAAGCGTGTTATCTACAGGTTAACAAAGACATTTCTTGGGACAAAACTCTACTGAAGAAAATAATATGATTATTCTGATGAGACAATTTTGAAGGAGAAAATTCCTCCAAAGAACAAAAACATTAACTAAATATTAATGTTGTTAACAAAATAATTAATTAATGAAACCCACTTCACCTGGTGGCTGGTTTTAATGAGAACAACTTCGTAAACAGCTCGCCACATTTAAATTGAATGGAAAAAATCTGCCATTAATCACTTTAATCTCAAAACTTCTCAAGCATTTACAATGAGGCTCAATGTCTTTGCGTAATGATGAAGAGGTCAGGAAATTTACTGGGCTTCTCACATTAATAATCAAATATATGAACCATCAAATTATCTGTTTACTACTAGAGCCTCCTGAGTTGCGATAAATATTTCCCATGAAATAAAATTCTGGGTACTGTTAGCCTGATTTTGTTCATAATGTGCCAAGTCAAAATTGTCTTGTGAGCAACAGAAACATAAAAGCGAAGTTAACTGCAGAGACGCTACATGACATTTAGAGAACAGAGAATAAAACAAACTTACTGGGTTCTACTGTCAGTTTAGAGCCACGACCAAAGAAGATCCTATTAACTCCAGAGCCAGTCACACTGTGACAGGAACAACTACAAAAACACTGATCTCAGTTCAGGGTCACTGACAGATACTGGACCCAGTAGGCTGATACTGGACCCAATAGACTGATGACAGATACTGGACCCAACCATCAGTCACTGGACCCAACAGACAGATACTGGACCCAATAGACTAATGCTGGACCTAAAAGACAGATACTGGACCCAACCGGCAGATTTGTTATGAAAAAGCTATGATGAATTCCCATTAAATAATATTCAGTGTACAGGACCTTGAGAGAACAAATAAATAAAACAAACTTACTGGGTTCTACTGCCAGTTTAGAGCCACGACCAAAGAAGATCTTATAAAGTCCAGAGCCAGTCACACTGTGACTGGAACAACTACAAAAACACTGATCTTAGTTCACGGTCACTGACAGATACTGGACCCAGTAGGCTGATACTGGACCCAATAGACTGATGACAGATACTGGACCAAATGGCAGATTTGTTATGAAAAAAGCTATGAGCAATTCCCATGAAATGATAATTAGTTTTCAACTAGCAGAACTTTGTTCATAAGGTACAACGTCATGACTCTCCTGTGAGCAACCTTTATAGAAATGTTAAAACAAAGTTTACTGCAAGAGACACTACAGGACAGTTAGAGAAAAAAAAAAAACTTACTGGGTTCTACAGTCAGTTTGGAGCCACTACCAAAGACGATCTTATTAAATCCCGAGGTAGTCACACTGTAACAGGAACAACTACAAAAACACTGATCTCATATTTGGGTCTCCATAATAATAATAATGGAGGCAATATCATAGATTATGGAATTATTACTTCTATACAAATATATTCCATAAACTAATCAATTTGTCCATAATAGGTGCAAAAAAACATAAATTTGACAGTTTTCCAGACTACTTAGGCACTGGGTCCATTCACTTAAATCGAATTGAAAGCATCTGCTATTAATTACTTTAAATCTCAAAACATCCCAAGGGTTTACAATGAGGCTCAATGTGTTTGCATTGAAGAGAATTTACTACTAGAGCTTCCTGAATTGTGATGAATATTTCCAATGAAATAAAATTCTGCGCCTGATTTTGTTCATAATGTGCCAAGTCAAAATTCTCCTGTGACCAACTTTTATAGAAACAAAAAAACAAAGTTAACTGCAGAGACGCTACAGGGCATTTAGAAAACAGAGAATAAAACAAACTTACTGGGTTCTACTGTCAGTTTAGAGCCACAACCAAAGAAGATCTTAAATCCAGAGTCAGTCACACTGTGACAGGAACAACTACAAAAACATTGATCTTAGTTCAGGGTCACTGACAGATACTGGACCCAACCATCAGTCACTGGATCCAATAGACAGATACTGGACCCAATAAGAAAGATACTGGACCCAATAGACTGATGCTGGTCCCAACTGTGAGACACTGGACCCAATAGACAGATACTAGACCCAACCATCAGTCACTGGACCCAATCAAGTGATACTGGACCCATTAGACTGATGCTGGTCCCAACTGTGAGATACTGGACCCAAATGACAGATAGTGGATCCAACCAGCAGATTAGATATAAAAAAAGCTATGAGTAATTCGTATGAAATAATATTCAGTGTTCAATTAGAATAACTTTGTTCATAATGTGCAAAGTCATAAATCAAATTAAATAAACAACAAAGAGACACTACAGGAGCTTTAGAGGACAATAAATAAAACAAACTTACTGGCTTCTACTGTCAGTTTAGAGCCACGACCAAAGAAGATCTTATAATTCCCAGAGGTAGTCACACTGTGACAGGAACAATTACAAAATCACTGATCTTAGTTCACAGCCACTGACAGATACTGGACCCAACTGTTTGATAGCAGACCCAAGAGACAGATTTGTTATGAAAAAAGCTGAGCAATTCCCAACTTGGGTTCATAATGTGCCAAGTCAAAACTCTCCTGTGAACAACTTTTATAGAAAGAAACGTTTATACAAGGCCAACTTTAGAAATGCAACAGAACCTATAGAGAACAAATAAATAAAAGAAACTTACTCGGTTCTACTGTCAGTTTAGAGCCACGACCAAAGAAGATCTTAAGATTTCCAGAGCCAGTCACACTGTGACAGGAACAACTACAAAAACACTGATCTCAGTGTCACGGTCACTGACAGATACTGGACCCATTAGACTGATACTGGACCCAATAGGCAGATGGCAGATACTGGACCAAATGGCAGATTTGTTATGAAAAAAGCTATGAGTATTTCCCATGAAATACTATTTAATGTTCGATTAGCATAACTTTGTTCATAAGGTACAAAGTCATGAATCTCCTTTGAGCAAATTTTATAGAAATGTTAAAACAAAGTTTACTGCAGAGACACTATAGGACCTTTAGAGGACCTTCACAATAAAAAAAAATAAAAAAATAATTAAAACTTACTGGATTCTACTGTCAGTTTAGAGCCACGACCAAAGACCATCTTATTAAATCCAGAGTCAGTCACACTGTAACAGGAATAACTACAAAATCACTGATCTCATATTAGGGACAGACTCCAGACTCAACTGGACCCAACCAACAGACACTGGACCCAACTAAAGAACTAGAAACTAAAGATCGTAAGTTTTCAACCCTTCAACTTTCCTGCTTCTTTCTAATCTAATAAAACATAAACACAAGTTCTTTGATTTGTTATGGAAAATGCTGCAATGAATTACCATGAAATTTTCAGTGTACAATTTTTATAGTATGATTTTGTTCACGAAGACAAAAATTTTGTGTGAGCAACTTTTATAGAAGCTTTAAAACAAAGTTAACTGCAGAAATGCTACAGTACAAATAAAACAAACTTACTGGGTTCTACTGTCAGTTTAGAGCCACGACCAAAGAAGATCCTATTAAATCCAGAGCCAGTCACTGTGACAGGAACAACTACAAAATCTGAAAATCTGATCTTAGTCCAGGGTCACTGACAGACACTGGACCCACCCAAACCAGCAGATATTGAACCCGACTTGCCAATTGCTTCATCTGCAAATGGTGAAATCTACCATTTAAAATCATTGATATTCTTTGATTCTCAGTTTCTTACAGAATTTCCTACAAATATTCAGATTTTTTATGAAAAGGGCTATGGGTAATTCCCATAAAATAATATCCACTGTACAATTAGCATGATTTTGTTCATAATGTACAAAGTCAAAAATCTCCTGTGAGCAATTTTTATAGAAGCAGGGTTAGTTAACAGTAGAAATGCTACAGGACCTTTAGAGGACAAATAAATAAATAAAAACTTACTGGGTTCTACTGTCAGTTTGGAGCCACGACCAAAGAAGATCTTAAAATTGCTTGAGCCAGTCACACTGTGACAGGAACAACTACAAAAACACTGATCTTAGATCACTGGCAGATACTGGACCCAACCGTTTGATACCGGACCCAACAGACAGATTTGTAGTGAAAAACGCTGAGCAATTTACATGAAATAATATTTCAATTAGCAACTCTGTTCATAATGTGCCAAGTCAAAACTCTCCTGCGAGCAACTTTTATAGAAATAATCATTTATAAAAATGTTCAGAAATGCTTTAGAGGACAAATATATAAAATAAACTTACTGGGTTCTACTGTCAGTTTAGAGCCACGACCAAAGAAGATCTTAAAATTTCCAGAGTCAGTCACACTGTGACAGGAACAACTACAAAATCACTGATCTTAGTTCAGGCCCACTGACAGATACTGGACTCAATAGACAGATAGTAGAGTAATATTCAGATTCAATTAGCATAACTTTGTTCATAATATATGAAATCATAAATCTCCTGGTAGCAATATATATATGCTTATATAGGAATGTTAAAAGAAAGTTAACTGCAGAGAAGCTACAGGACCTTTAGAGAACAAGAGAGAATAAAACAAACTTACTCGGTTCTACTGTCAGTTTAGAGCCACGACCAAAGAAGATCTTATATCCAGAGGTAGTCACACTGTGACAGGAACAACTACAAAAACACTGATCTTACTTCAGGGTCACTGACAGATACTGGACTCAATAGACAGATAGTAGAGTAATATTCAGTTTCAATTAGCATAACTTTGTTCATAATATATGAAGTCATAAATCTTCTGTGAGCAATATATATATGCTTATATAGGAATGTTAAAAGAAAATTAACTGCAGAGAAGCTACAGGACCTTTAGAGAACAAGAGAGAATAAAACAAACTTACTTGGTTCTACTGTCAGTTTAGAGCCACGACCAAAGAAGATCTTATATCCAGAGGTAGTCACACTGTGACAGGAACAACTACAAAAACACTGATCTTACTTCAGGGTCACTGACAGATACTGGACCCAAATAAACTACTTAAAACTAAAGAAATTACATTTCAACACTGTTCAACCCCTCCAATCTAATAAAACGTAAACATCAATATCAATCAATCAAAACATCAATACCCACAGGCATGAGCTTACTTAGCTCAGAATGAGAACTTCGGCAGCCTTGCAAAATAATTATAAATACAAATATTTTCTATAAATTTGTTCCTTAAACAACATAATTGCCTCATCTGAAAATGGTAAAATTTTACATTTAAAATCATTAAGATTCTAATAAAAATGTACAGTCTTACAATTAGTTTGATTTGTTATGGTAAAAACTGTGTAAATACCTTAAAACTAGATTAGAATCTCTTTATAACAATATCTCCATACATATAACAAGAAAACTGCTAAAAGTTGGTGTATGAATTCTTTTCATTTTGCTTAACATTAACATTAGCAGCTTCGTTGGCTCTGTTAAATGTTAAAATTATTTTGTTCTTACTTGTTTTTACTCGTAGAGACGTTCCAGTGCTGAAGAGGAGTTTTACTCCATCATTCACACACTGGAAACAGACCCAACAAAAACAACTGCTGCCTCAGCAAAGTGTAATTAATAAACTATAAGAGATATAATACAAACATTCAGCTTGAAGTAATGGGATAATTTCTCTGTTTAGTAACAAATTAGTACACAATTTAAAATGTCACATTTTAAAGCAAAGTATAGTTATTCAAAGTATTGAAATAATGGATGCGCAGAGTAAATAAAAAAAAACATTGAGAATTTGTTTAGTTTAAATAAATCAATCATCAGACATGTATTGAATAAACTACTAGTGTTTTAATTATATCAGTTAGATAATAATAATGGCTTACTTGAACCAACTATCAGTTTTGTTCCACCGCCAAAGATGAGTTTGGAAGTTTCAAAGTCAGACCCACACTCCTATACTCAAATACGAAAACTCTGAAAACTGCTGCATGGGTGACTGATGAAGTAAATTTAGGGATTTTAAAACAGTAACAACATTTATAAGTGCTACTTTGTATTTAAAGTATTTTAAAGTGGCCATGCATTTTTTAAAAATGTGGCTTGTCTATAGTAGAAGTATATTTGATGTTTGGGGATCACTTTCCTCACCATTGTATCATCTTAAAACATTTCAAATATACAAAGGTGGAAAGTAACTTTGAACATTTACTCAAACACAGAACCTATGTACAATTATGAGGTACTTGTAATTCATTCATGTACTTCCATGTGATTCTACTTTAAATGTCACTCCACAAAGTTTTAGACTTTGGTCTCCACTACATTTATCTGACAACTCTAGGTCAATTTAAGATTTGGATGTTTAGTATTTTACACAAAATATGTATACTTTAATATTATATTAGCAATTTAACTGTTACTCTTTCCTTTATTAAATTTGCTATGCACATTGTGTGAAATATGCCAAACATATCTAAAACTGGCTCAACATTGATAACAATTAAATTAAATTAAAATGCTGTCACATGTACTGATGTATTGAACTCAGGTGAAAAAGTAGTATATTATAATAACGGTCTGCATAATAAGTACTTTAATATTCTTGTACATAAAATAATACCTGTATACTTTTAATAAAGTAGCATTTTCTATTAAGACTTCTATTTGTCATTTTATATTTTTCCCTTTTTAGATAATAGATTATTAGATTATTTAGTACTTACCCTCCTCGACAGTCAGTCTAATTCCTTCTCCAAAGACTATTTTCAAGCCACTTGTCACACAGTGTTTCTTTCCTGAACAACAACTGAGGTTTCTCACAGCAACAAATATAATCCCATCATCTGCAAACTGTTAATTTGTTCATTTATTCTACTGAGTATTCTACGGAGTTACTGGTTTATATTAATGAAGAATCACCATCACTGACTTAGTGACTTCACAAATATGTATTACTGGTGTACTCATTGTTTTTGAAACATTTTTAAAATAGTTTAAACTGTATTATGACAGTGTTTTATCTGTTGTTCGGTGATACATTTAAAAATACATTTAAGCTCAGAATGTCTTTATTCATAAATGATTTGTTTTCAAGTAAATATCTTATTTCCCTGAAATATTTGCTTTTTTGTGTCTCTAAACTAATCAGTTAGTTTAATTAGTTATACTAACAAGATATATTGATTATGGGAATGAGAAGGTTTTAGTCAATGTTTTTCTTTGTGGACTGTTGTATGGCAAAGGAGATTTACCTAAATTAATTCTTTTTTTTTGGATTAAAAGGAACAGGATTTTATTAATACAACGATTTCTGTCTAAACTAAGGTTTATTTAATGTTGTGCCCATCAGACCAACCATCATTTCTTACAAATAAATGAAGTAACTTACTTGATTCAACTTTAAGTTTCGTGCCAGAACCAAAGATGAGTTTATTCCCGTAGCCATTCACACAGTCAGAAAACCATGGACATAAACTTAGAGAACAACTCAGACAATAAGAAGGTTCAGATCATTAAAACAAAAACAGCAACAAAGTGTCTGATTGGGGCATTTATACTATTTGTAATATGATTTCCCTCTATTTTTTATAATAATAAAAATAATATTGTGAATGTACATGTGTGGCATAAAATAACATGAAACATGAAATAATTTCACTTATATGATCTTCAATTATTGTTAAATTACAAACCTGATTACCTATTTTACAGAATTTAATGTTTTTAAAAAGAAAAATCGAACTTTTCTTTGAAATAGATCCATAAAGAGATTAATCAACAGTTTGCAACTGTTTTACAAACTAATGTTCGCCATATGGGTGCTGAGTTCTGTTTAACACGATTAGTTAGTTTATAGCTGTTAACTCATCTTCAGATATTCTTTGCATATAAATTGACTTACTGGAGATGACTGTCACTATAGTCCCAGAACCAAAGACCAGTTTGGAGAAACCTGCGCCAGCCACACTCTGAGACATCCAATCACATAAACTTATAACTGGAGCATTTAAGAGAAAAACTATGAAGTGTTTGATTATGAACTCAAAGGACCTTTGGAGGATCTTTATACATTTAACGGGCTTAATAGTTAAAACATGAAACTAATAGAATTCTCACATACAACTTCAACACAGCAATCCATTGCAAGAACTAACATATCTTACACAAGTTAAAGTTGAAGTAATATTAATTAGTTTATGTAAAATAATATAATATTTTTCTAATATATATTATAGAATAATAATGTTTTTGTTGAATTAAATAAAGCAAGTAATGATGAGGACTTTTGAGGAGCTCCTCAATAAATTTATAATTTTATAGATTCTGATGTTCATTGGATGTAAATTTATTCTAAAAAGCAATGCCAGTAGACAAATTTTATATTATGATGATACTCACTGGCTTCAATGGTTAACTTGACTCCTTCACCGAAAAACATTTTCCAACCTGCGTCAGTCACACAGTGTTTTCTCCCAAAACAGATAATGTGTAGAGAAGTTACGGACGGATTAAAGTTGATTTTCTGCGAAAGGGTCATGTTTTTATCAGAAATAATTAGCTATTTATATATTGGACTAATTGAAAAAGAAAAAATGGCATTTGCCATCAGTAGTATATCATACAGTAATTCAGGAGTGAAAATGTTGCTAATAAACCATGACTTTTTCTAAAAATGAATAACTGTAAAGCACATAACAGCAGATACAACAACATATTTGTATTAATTTTATCTACAAATTATATGAATAATGGATACTCACTGATTTCTACTGTTAGTTTGGTTCCTTTTCCAAAAATCAGTTTATAGTTTCCTCCACCAACAGTCACACAGTGATCTGATCTGATCAATAACTACATGGACCGCAGTCGCCTCAGTCAACATTAATTACTGCAAAATAGGTACAAAATAAAATAAGGCTTTGAATCAGGGTTTTTTTTTTGTGTCATATTGTCAAAGTTAGAGTGTTTTTAGTATATGTGTTTATAGGTTTTAATTAGATTAATTAGATTAACAATTAAAGCAAAAACATTAGTTTGAGTTTGTTGAGGACAAATGTAGATTCTGAACTTACTTGAGCCAACAGTCAGTTTTGTGCCTGAACCAAAGAAGAGTTTCTGAGTAGAGCTGGTCACACTCTGACTTACACAGCTACAGAAACACAGCAACAGTTTACGGCCACTGAGTCACTGCATCAAGTCAAAGTTATTTGAAAAAGCTGTAATTTTGACTTGATGAATGAATTACACTTTTCTGAGGGTATTTATATATTTTTAGAGACATATACATGATGTTAAATGAAGCCTTTTAGTCGTAGTTATATTCTATATTATGTTCTGACATATTATCTCATAAATTAAGTTACAGTCATCACACATCTATTCATTTATACATGTTATTTTGTTACTTACGGCTCTGTACAGTAAGTTTGGTTCCTTTGGCAAAAATGATTTTCCAGTTTCCTCCAGAAGTCACACATAGCGTCTGACCATAACAATAACTACTAAGAAGATACACGAGGTACAGTTCACAAGTCAGAAGTCTGTGTTTAAATGATGACATAATGAATATTAAGCACATATGGTTAAACTTCTAAAGACATTTTGCAGATGTTTTTTTTTTTTTCTAATATTACATGGTTTGAAAAATGTCTTAATGTTCATTTTAGGAACTCACAGGTAATTCAAAACTGGCAAGTTTGATCAACTATTATTTTAAGGAACAGGTGGCCATTTTTATGAGATTATATTATATTTTACAGATTTAAATTTTAGCAGTATAGAAGTAACACTTAATAATAACATAATTTACTAATGGTTATTTTACTGTTTGTTAATGGATGCTATTATGAAGTTGCAATTGATAATTATAATACTTTATGTTACATAAAGTATGCATACATGTTATGGTTAATAAATATTATGACACAGTTATAAACATCTAATGTTATTTAAAAATATATTTAATATTTTGCTAATGGTTAAGAATTGTCTCTATAAACATTATCTGGATGATAAATTTTTATAAAGTTGCAATTGATCTTGATAAAACTTTACAATGACCTACTAATGGTCTGTAAAGCCTGAACATTATTGTAAAGATTATTAGAAATATGCAGCTGATAATTAATGATAGTTCTTCATTGTTTAGGATTTGCTTTGTAAAGCAATAATTCACTTTTAGTGTTTAATAAGTTGTATGTGGTATGAAAGTAAATGTAAAAGTTAATGTAGTATATATTAACCTTTTAGAGATAATGCTTATTATAAAGTGTTTAGACCTTACATTTTTGGAAAATTATACTCACTGCATTCAGTAGTCAACCGTATTCCGGCACCAAAAGTTATTTTTCTGTTTCCAGTTCCAGTCTCACAGTGTTTCTGCCCCCAACAAGAACTACAGAGCTGTATCTGTGTGTCTATCAGTGCATATCTACTTTATAAGATTTAAGTTGCGGTTTATTCGTTCTAATGTTTATTAATTACTAGCAAAGAGAAATAAATAGCTTAAATGGTTGATTTTTCAATTGAATCACCACTGAAGGAATACATTTTTACAGCTTGCATATTATGTTATGCACATTTCTCAATAGTCAGCATGATAAATGTGGTCTCTGAAAAACGTAAAACCTTCATATATTCAAGTTGTGATTTGTGAAAAATGTTCTCAATCTCTCACACTTCAATTAGAAAAGATAAAAATATATATTAACTCATACAGCTAACAGGAGGCTAAAGACATGAGACATTGTGCTGAAACTGTTAATTCGAGCCATTAGTGTTATCACTTCAGGCAGATTTGTTTAGTCACAAACAAATAAAACATCTAAAATTTTCATACTCACTGTTCTCTATTGTCAGTCTGGTCCCTTTCCCAAAAATGACCTTGTTGTTTCCAGAAAGAGTCACACAGAAGATTTGTTCTGAACAATAACTACATGAACTGATGAAGTTAAAGTTGAAAAGAAATAAACAATTAATCTAATTTTTTTTTAGATAGAATAGATGAATAGATGATTATGACAATTATTAAATGTGACTTGTTATTCAAATATAATGTATGTATTTAGTTGTGTTTACTAGACGAAATATTACATTTCTCTCTGAAACTGATCTCCACACTGAAACGTCACATATTAAAGAAAATTCATTGATATCCAAATTCAGGTGTTGACAGTGAGTCATAACTTATATAAAAGTGCATAAAATCAACAAAACTGGAGATCCACAAAGAATATATTGATTGATTGATGTTGAATATAAATGTTCTGAGCCTAATCTGTGTCACTGTTTCAAACGTCTGATATCACAAGAACATCAATCTTCATTAGATTCAAACTGGTAAATTTGATTCAGTAAGCTAATTATGATAGTTTAATATTAGTTATAATATTTACAGGAGTTAATTTTTTGAAACAAAACAAATGCAATGGACTTACTGGTTTCAACGCTCAGCCTGACTCCAGATCCAAAGATTAGCTTGTAGTTACCAGTATTCACACAACATTAAACTCCAGCATATAAACTATCAAGCAGCTCATTCTCCTTATCTATACATCATATCATGAATATATCATGTTCTAATACAAGGTAACAAACAAATTTGCATCAAAATTATATGACTTTTATGAATTACTAAAATTAATTAGAAAACGTTATTAAAGAGTTCCATTGATCAGATGGACACATGAATACATACATGGATTTAAAAATCTGATGAGATAGATGAGTTATGTGTTACATAAGGAAGAATATCACTGTACGTATTTAACATTCAAACGTTCTTAAATGTTCAATTATTCCATTAAATTTGTAGATTTGTACATTTAAACTGCCACTAAACCTCCAAACATGATGCAAAAATCACTAAAAGATTTAACCACATCATCTGCAAACAGTTTGATTTTATATATAGAATTAGCTGTTATAGACGTTTATATTTGACTATTGAAATAAAAACAAAAATACACATGTGCATTAAATCATATTTCTTTTACGTTTAGGAAAATAAGATCTGCAGTTTGATAATCACATATTGGTTTAAAAAACATCTTTTATTCATTTCTATTTGTAAGAAATGGAATGCATAACAAAAAATTAAAAGTAAAAATGTTTAGATATTTTGCACTCACGTGTCTTCACAGTCAGTTTGGTTCCATCTCCAAACATCATTTTGACAGAATTTGTCCCACAGTAAGAACTGAGAGTACAAAAACCCTCACAAGGTCTAACGAGGTCTAATGACTTTTATCCACAAAATGTAGAAAATCTTATTTATAGACCAAAACTCTCTAGGAAAATTGCTAACATATTTTCTTTTTTAATTTACCTTTAATATATTAAACTCCTAAAATATGTCCTTAAATTTAGTTGATTTCTCCGCACTGTCAATTTACTTGGATGAAATATGTGTGAGTCGTATCACATTCCATGTTCTTAAGTAGATGATTTTATTACATTAAATATGGACTACGAGGCAGTAGATATATTAATCTAAATTGTTTACAGTTTATTTCTGTAATTTCAAGCCTGATTATTTGTATTATACCTGTCAATACAATTTTATAGGCAATTTCATTGTTCATTTATAGATGCAAATATGGTAATGTATCATTAAAATGTCCTCCCCAAAAAAAAGTTTTTGTGTACAATTAATGATAGAAACAGTAATAAGTAAGTAGATTACAGAAATTTACTGTACTTTTATGAGATGTTTATTTAAAGTTGTTTTAAAGCAAAAGAAAACCTAGCTTCTAGTTTAACTGAGGTTAATTCAGAGTTTGTATCGTTATGTTTTTTTTAGTTTTGTATGTTTGACTGTTTTCGTATCTTGTCAGAAATATTATGTCATTGTAATGAGTAAAAAATAATTGTGTGCAGTGTTTTATCTTTCTATATGCAGTTAGATTTCACTACAATATAAGAATAATTCTACTTACTGGTATAAACATGAAGTTGAGTGCTGCTTCCAAAGAGAATCTTATTAACATTCACACAGTTTGAACCATCAGCGCACAAACCTCAGTGACTGAGCTCAGCATAAGTTACAGAAACAAACCAAACATCTGGAAACAGATGAAGGCTTCAAATCCACAAATAAAAAGTTGACATTAGTAGTAGAATGTGCTACTAAAGATGATTTGGGGGCAAATCTGTGTTTGTGTGTTTGTGCCTGTGTTTTTGTTCATATTACAGAAACTAGTTTTAAACATTTACTGCTTATCTGTTTGCTGGTATTGGATCACTGAACAATTGATTTTTTAGTGTTTAGTGTGATCAACTATTCACTTTAAATATTTGATATTTAAACTGTATTTGAATTGAAATGACCAGCATGTGAAGCAATTCTTTTAGACAAAACAAACTGCAAACAAACCGATAAAACACAAATATAGCTATAAACTGGTATTTGTCTTCTTTTTTATTTACTATAGTAGTTTTGTGTGTATTGCAATAAAACACTGCAGTAAATATAGAAAAAACGATATATTAATACTATATGTGATCTACATCAGCACTTACTGGGTTCAACGATTAATCTGGTTCCAGTTCCAAAGACCATCTTAGATCCAGCTCCAGTATTCACACAACATGAAGCGTCACAGCACAAACTCAGCAGTGATGAACTGAACCAAACTTTGTTATTTAGTTTAATTTAAAGTTTGATATTTACTTTACACTATTTTATATTAGATATTATATAATATTATTATATAATAAACCAGTTTAGGGGTGCTGTTGAATAATGTATTAATGCTTAATATGCTCCATGTTAATAAAGTTTATGATTGATTAGGTAGTTGCATTTACAAATCCACCATAATATCAATAATATTTATGATTTGTATCAGAACTTACTGGATTCAATGTTTAATCTGGTTCCTTTTCCAAAGAAGATCTTATATCCACCTCCAGCATTCACACAATGTAAATCATCAGAACACAAACCGAACCAAATCCAAGGTGCACCTAAATATCCATATTATTAATTTAAATGATTACTTTCTTTCATGGTAAGTCCATTCACACTAATAAGCAGCTGTTTTATTGATAATAATCATACAAACATGTATTATAAATTAAGTGTCAGTTTTAATATTATGGTTCAGTAGGGTAATAAGTTTGAGTTCAGCTTTTTATAACATTTGAAAATCTTTGAAGGTTTTGCAAAATTACAGAATGTTCACTTTTGGTGAGAACAATATCTAAATTAATTTTACAAATTAGAATACATTTTTTTTTTAAATCTACTTTTTTAGTTTCAAGAAAACAAGATTAAATTGACCAGAACTAAGACTAATGTAACAAATGAGAAAAATGATTTGCCAAGATCTCAATATTAGAACCAATTGTACCAAAAACAAGATATTTCTACCTGATAATATTTAACTTTTGGTAATACATTTATAATTAGAATAATTTATTAATACAATCGTTCACACATTTTTTATAATAAAAACTCTTTGGCTAACACAACACGGTAGGTATATTTTTACTACAAGTGTTTTTTACTCACTGAGTTCAATGTTTAATCTGGTTCCATTTCCAAAGATCATCTTTCGATTCCCAATATTCACACAACATGAGGCATCATGGCACAAACTCAGTAGAGAGCAAGTGAATCCAACTTCATAAAAAATATATATATACAATTTTAATTACCATTATTTAAATATAATTTTAAACCTAATTTTACAAGTTTTAAATCATCATCATGCTTTTGATTAATTCTTCATTTATTATGATTAGTATAATTAAACCAGCAGCAGCTTCCAGCTTAAAGAAAACCTGTAATTTTCAGTTAGTATTTTGGAGATATAGTATATGTTTACATGAAATAGTTACTGGATTATTTTTTACTTTGTGCTCATTGTATGAAAATGTATCATTTCTATTACTGTTAACTCATCAATGTATCAAGTGACTATGCACTAAATGTTTTAATCATAGGTATATATTAAATTAGTAGTGGTTGTGTGAAGTAATTCTGTTAAACACTTGACAGAATTTAGCTTTTATTTACTTACTGGGGTCAATGATTAATCTGGTTCCACTTCCAAAGAAGATCCTATTCGCAGTATTCACACAACATGAAGCATCAGAACATAAACTCAGCAGAGACCAGCTGAACAAACTCAAACTCTTTTTTTTTTTGTCAAACAAACACATTTGATTCAAAAGTTTATGTCATTTAGTCACTTTCATCTGCACTGGAAAACTTTGTTGTGAAATCTGCAGATATTTAAAAAGGATTATAAGCCACATATAAGTAGCCGATTAATATAGAAAACCACAGTCGTTAAAGCGTCACTGTATCAGTTAATCACCCAATACGGTAAATACAACTAAAATCACAGCATTTTTTTCATTTTACAGTAAAGATGCAATACTGTAAACAGAAGTACAGTTCTACTGTAACAATAACAATAATAATAATAATAATAATAATAATAAAGTGTAAAGTGTGTATGAATGAAATCACTACTTTTGTTGTAAATCCTTTATCATTAATAATAATTATATATTCTATATAATTCTAAAAAAAACAGTTTGTTTGGATTAAACATGCTGATCAATTCTGAATTATTCATTGTGTGATTAATGTTTTGTGTTTGATTCATGTAATATGAATATTATGTTATTTATATTAATTAATATATCTAATCTATTTTGTACTGACATTATGAAAATTATTTTTTATATCAATCCAGCTGACTGTTTTTAATACTTTGTGACAGTTAATCTGGTTTTATGAATTTCTGTAACACTTAACATAAAGATACTGTATTTATGTAAATTTAAATAAACTGCATGTAGATAACAATATAATCTTTATCAGTACTTACTGGAATCAATGTTTAATCTGGTTCCACTTCCAAAGATCATCTTATTTCTGTTTCCAGTATTCACACAACATGAAGCATCAGAACAAAAATTCTGCTCTTATTATATTAACCAAATTCATATTTATAAAAACATATTTTAATTTTCAGTAATTGTAATTTCATATTGTTTTATCTTAAAAAAAATGATTATTGTTACAGAAACTTGAATTTTGTTGTAAAAAGCAGAAATTTGAGTTTAAACTACCCAATGCCAAGTTGAATTACCAACATTACTATTGCAACACAACTCACCAAATAATGTTTGCAACTGAAAAGTTAAGTTCAATAAGTTCACATTATTATCTTTCATCCTTGCATTTCATTAACAGTAAATATACAGTTCTGTTGGATAAAGGATTGAAACATTCAAACATTAACTTAATAATCACTAGACAATAATTCCTACTTCATTACTATTATATTATTACTTCATTACTTCCTACTTTTTTTTCTGCATTTGAACTTACTTGATTTAATGATCAGTTTGATCCCTCGGCCAAATGTGATCTTCTGATATGACACACAGTGTTTCTTGCATCACAATAACTGATGCCTGCAGCATGAAGCTAATATATGAAAACAGTAAATCAATTTACTGTCAAAACAGCCTAATTTGACCTAGAATACAGAACTGATTTATGCAATATGAGTAGAAGAAAGGTGTTGAAAGAGAGAGTCGTAAATTATCGTATTTAAAAGTGCATCAAATCAATACAAATGGGGATCTACAAAGAATATGTTGAGTATACGATCCGACCATAATATTTTTTAATAATAATATTATTTAAAGGATTTTTTTTTTTTTTTAAATAAAGCAAACATGATAGACTTACTGGCTTCAACACTCAGCCTGACTCCAGATCCAAATATCAGCCTGTAGTTACCTCCAGTATTCACACAGCAAAAAACTGCAGCATATAAACTAACAAGCTGCTCAGTCTCCTTATCTATAAATGATATTGTGAAAATACCTGATTCAAATACATGGTAAATACATTTGCATCTAAATTACATGCAGCAGAATAATAATTACTGTACCTATTTAGTTAAAAAGTTAATGTTACGTGTTCAATTATTTCATTAAATGTTATAAAATGAGAGAAAAATATAACTAACCACATCATCTGCAAACAGTTTGATTTTATAAACAGAATTCTGCATTATAGAGGTTTATATTTGACCAGTTAAGAAAAAAAAATACACATGCTTAGTATATTTCTTTTATGCCTCTTTTTTGAGTCTAAATAAATTGAATTAGAAGACGTAAATAATGATTTTTGGTGATCAGTTAATACAGTTTAAACCTATTTTTAATGAATTATTATATAATATACTATATATTATACATACTATACTATACAGTAATGTGTTGCTTTGTGTTGATTTTATTAATCTGCAGTGTTGAATTGATCATTGTCATCAATGTCTGCAGTCGTTCACTCATCAGTGAACAGATGACTTCATATTTCATGTTTTGAATCTTGTTTTTAAGTGTCTGCGTCAAACAAATAAAATGTAAAAGTTGTGAACGTTTATGATAAATATCAGCACTTACTTGCTTCAATATGTAACTTAGTTCCTTGTCCAAAGATGATCTTATTTGGATTCCCAGTATTCACACAACATGAGGCGTCATGACACAAACTCAATAGAGAGCATGTGAACCCAACGTCATAAAAAAATATAAAATTTTATACTTAAATTTACGATCAAATTAAAGTTTAAAATCATCATCATTCTTTTGCTTAATTCTTCTTTAATTAGTATCATTAAACCAGCAGCAGCTTCTAGCTAAAAGAAAACCTGTATTTTTCAGTTTGTAAATAGTTTATATTTCAGAGATACAGTATATTTTTTACATCAAATAGTCACTGGATTAATTTTTACTTTGTGCTCATTTCATGCAAACGTATAAATTATATCACTGTTAACTCATCAATGAGTCAAGTGACTATGCATTAAATGTTTAGTATAGAGATATTAAATATTAGGTATAAAACTAGTTGTGTTAAGTATCCATGTTACAACACTTGAGAGAATTTAGCTTTTATTTACTTACTGGGGTCAACGTTTAATCTGGTTCCACTTCCAAAGATGATCTTATTCCCAACATTCACACAACATGAAGCATCAGAACATAAACTCAGCAGAAACCAGATGAACTCATTTTACAAAGGAACACATTTGATTTAAAAGTTTGTCATTTAGTCATTTTTGTCTGCACTGTAAAACTTTGTTGTGAAATCTGCATATATTTAAATAACTATAAATCACAGTAGTTAAAGAGTCACTGTATCAGTTAATCACCCAATACTAAAAACAAGTTTTTATTTTTAATAAAAATGCTGATCAATTCTAAATTATTCATTGTGTGTTCATGTAAAGGGTCTTTACATAACTTTAATATTATATTATTTATATTAATTACTATTATATCTAATATCTATTTTGTACTGATATTATGAAAATGAATCCTTTCTATTAGTCCAGCTGACGGCTTTTAATTCTTTGTGACAGTTAATCTGGTTTTATGAACTTCTGTAACACCTAATATAAAGATACTGTAAATACCATACAATAGAGATACTGTATTTATGTAACATGGATTTAAATAAACTGTATGTAGATAACCATATAATCTTTATCAGTACTTACTGGAATTAATGTTTAATCTGGTTCCACTTCCAAAGAAGATCTTATTTGTATTCCCAGTATTCACACAACATGAAGCATCAGCACAAAAATTCAGCTCTTATTATTTGAACCAAAATCACATTTATAAAATTGTATTTTACAATTAAACTTACAGGTATGAATTAAACATGGAAATTTGAATAATTGTCTTTAGATTTTTGCCTGAACCATGAAGTTTCAGTCATAAATTTAACACACATTGTTAATAAACCTGAATAAATTGTTGGTTTTGAACACTGTAGTTAGCTGTATATAGTTTTTTAAAGATATTATAAGTGATTACTGTCAATAATCATAAATCAGTACTTACTGGGATCAATGCTTAATCTGGTTCCACTTCCAAAGATCATCTTATTTTGATTCATATTCACACAACATGAAACATCAGAACAAAAACTCAACTAAGCTTCATTCACAAAAAAAGCATTGTTTTTTACCAGAATTGTTAAATTTCAGTCCGGAACATAATGTCTACTTTGATATTTACTGTACTGTAGAATTACTAATTACTAATTTTACTAATGCTGAAATTGATTCCAGACATGGAATGATTGCTTTGGCATATTGATTATGATTCCATTTAGTATGACTCAGACAATGTTTTAACCTTAGTCACTAACCTTCTTTAAATATTTGATTAACCTAAAAAGTTAATCAAATAGTTGTCAAAAAGTCAAAAAGTTGTTTATTAGGCTTTTTTTAGTTTTCCACATTCTAAAACCAAAACTTATTGGTTCAATGACAAAAATGGATTCAACCGTTTGCATCAATTTGTTTTGTTTTTTTTTTCTTTTTAACCTACTATTAACTACATTGAGTTAGTGAAATTTTCCTCTACAATCACCACTTAGTAAGTGAGCTTTAACAAGAGTTTTTAAGTTGATTGTTCACAAAGTTCACTCATTCCAACAAATTTCTGCATTATTTAACAGCATTTTTCACAAGTTATATGTTTAATTATGGTTATATCAGTTATGTAAATGTTTACATTAGTTATGTAAATAATTATAATTAGAAAATTAAAAATGAAGTTGCTACAAATGTATTTTCTAAAGTAGTTTAGTTTTTTTTGTTTGAAAGAGAGAAACATAAATGATCTTATTTAAAAGTGCATCAAATCGATAAAAATGGGGATCCGCAAAGAATATTTTGAGTATACGATCCGACCCTAATATTTTTTAATAATAATATCATTGAAAGGACATTTTAGATTTTTTTTTATATACTTACTGGCTTCAACACTCAGCCTGGCTCCAGATCCAAATATCAGCCTGTTGTTACCTCCAGTATTCACACAGCAAAAAACTGCAGCATATAAACTAACAAGCTGCACAGTTTCCTTATCTATACATTATATTATGAAAATACCTCATTCTAATACATGGTGAATACATTTGCATCTAAATTATGTGCAATAATAATTACTGTACTCATTCATTCCAACTAATTTTCTGCATTATTTAACAGCATTTTTCATGAGTTATATGTTTAATTATGTTCAGTTATGTAAATGTTTATATTAGTTCTGTAAATAATTATAATTAGAAAATTAAAAATGAAGTTGCTACAAATGTATTTTCCAAGGTAGTTTAGTTTTTTTTAATAAAAAAAAATATTAAGTTTTAAAGAGAGAATCATGAATGATCTTATTTAAAAGTGCATCAAATCGAAAAGAATATTTTCAATAAACAATCTGAACCTAATATTTTTTTAATAATATTATTATTTAAAGGTCTTTATTATTATTTTTTAAACAAAGCAAACATAATGAACTTACTGGCTTCAACACTCAGTCTGACTCCAGATCCAAATATCAGCCTGCTGTAATCTCCAGTATACACACAGCAATAAACTGCAGCATATAAACTAACAAGCAGCTCAGTATCCTTATCTATACTTTAAATTATTAATATAACTCCTTCTAGACTATCTAAATTATGTGGAGCAGGAATATTACTGTACCTATTTCAATTTAATGTTACATATTCAGTTGTTTCATTAAATGTGTTGATTTTGAGCTTTTCGCTCATCAATGAGTCCAGATGATTTCATATTTTCTGATTATCTGATATTCTGTTTTTTTGTTTGTTTGTTTTTTTTTTGGTGTCTGTGTCAAAAAAATAAAGTGTAAAAGTTGCGAAGGTTTATGATAAATATCAGCACTTACTTGGTTCAATATGTAACAAAGTTCCTTGACCAAAGAAGATCTTATACTGATTCCCAGTATTCACACAACATGAATCTCCATCACACAAACTCATGAGCTGAAGAATGACATTTATCTTAAATATTACATTTTTTCTTGCTATCATTATTTTTGCTTTAGTTTCCTGATCTGTATTTTACAGATTTTTTCTGTATTTCAAAGACAAATGTCAATAGATTTACATGAATATACTGTGAATGTTTATGATGTCAAACAACATGAAATGTCATATAATTTAAATTAGATAGATTGATAACAGTTTTACAGTATTTAGATGTTTTTTTTAAAAGGAAATCAAAGTTTTATAGGTGATGATACATATATATATATTAAATAGATAATAATATACAGAACATTTTTGCATATTTATGTTATGTGATATTATATTTATGTTCAACTGAACAAATATTAACTAAAAATACATTTTAGTGAATGAATACTTTTTACATTTTTTTACATTTGAGATTTTGGCCACACAATCTATATCTCTTCATTAAAAAAAATTGCAAATAATAAATGTTTTGTCTGAAATCATCAGTTCGATGAATAAATACTGATGTATTTGATAAGTAGGTTAAAATACAAATTATTTTCCACTTTTTGTTGATTTTATGAGCCATGAGCCTATGCTTTTAAAGATATTCCATATTAATACAATTTATGTATATCAATACTTACTGGGTTCAATGTTTAATCTGGTTCCACTTCCAAAGAAGATCTTATATCCAGTATTCACACAACATGAAGCATCAGAGCACAAACTCAGCAGTGATGAACTCAACCTAACTTTAAAATAAATAAAAATAAGTCCTATTTTATATTGGAAGAATTATGTAAATTGTCTATATGTATGTAAAAGTGAATTTTGGCAGTTACAGCACAGTATTATTGATGCTTTTGATTCATTCTTTCTTGTTGTGTATTTAATATGTTTCAACATTTTTTGAACAAACTGATTTCTTAGTTTATGAAAAGTTGTAATATGTTAGTTTTTAGACAGATTATTTTTTCCTTTTTTTCAGCAATGATTCTTTTAAAGAAATCATCATAATAATAATAAAGTCATCATTAAATATATCTGCACTTACTGGGATCAATGGTTAATCTGGTTCCACTTCCAAAGATCATCTTAGTTGCACCTCCAGCATTCACACAACATGAAGCATCACAACACAAACTGAACCAAGCACCTAATCATCCAAATGACTTAATAACTTCACATTTCTACAGGAATTATTACATCCAGTCACAAAACATAACACACTGTTTTCATTGATAATCATTTTTCAATCAGTTATCAATAGAGTAAGTGTCGATATTAACAGGACGGGAGTTAATTACTGATTCTGAAGACAGTTCTTTAAAATAGATTACTTGAAGTGATTGCTTCATTTGGTTTTTGACTTATTTTCTTTTAAATTCATATGAGGAATCCAATAATACTGATTTATCAATAATCAGCCTGACATTTTTATGTGATTACAGTCAGCAGAAACAGCTTCACAGTTTGATCTGATTTATTATCTGAACATTAATATCAAACTGCATTAACAATAAAACAAAATACTATAGTGCTGATTAGCAATAGATTGATTTATCTCAGCATGTAAGATCAATTTTGAATAAAACTCCTCAAATAATTTTTGAAGTATTCCAAAAGTAATTTAGAATAATTTACAATACATTTCCTAATTAGTGTAATCTGATTTTACAGTGACATTTTAGTGCATGTTCTCAGGATCTAGGTTTTAAAAGTGTGATATTGAGTTTGAGTTCTGCTGCCTACAACTTGTTTTTATGCTTTTATTATGGTTTTGTAAAACTGTATAATCTATCATTTTAAAGATGCTTCGTATTAATAATGTTCATGTACTTACTGGGGTCAATGTTTAATCTGGTTCCACTTCCAAAAATCGTCTTAGTCCCAGTATTCACACAACATGAAGCATCAGAACATAAACTCGGCCAAATGAAGAGACCAACTGAACCGACTTCTCTTAGAAAAGCATCATTTTTAACATGAATGCTCACCTTCAGTTGCATTAATAATAAATTGTATTAATGAAGAATATATTTACATCATAAATATATTTGCTGCATTAAGAGATGAGCAAACTGTTAGGATTAATTAATTAATATATGAATGATTACTGTAATCATCACTTTGCTTCTGTAATTTATTATCAAAAGACAGTTTAAATGTTAGTTTTGACTCAACAAAAGTTATTGTTATATTGAATTATTTTATATTTTACATTTGTAAAGAGTTGAATCTGCAGCTAATTATAACTTTAATAATGTTGAATTTAACTGCTCCTTTGGCTTTGGAATATATATATTTATTTATTTTACTTACTGGATCCGATGGTTAATCTGGTTCCACTTCCAAAGATCATTCTACCTGCTCCTCCAGTATTCACACAACATGAAGCTTCACAGCAAAAACTCAAGAGGCCAATTCAATGAAAACCTGATAAATTTCTAAAGTTCTGTTTAAGTGACGATGGCTTTGATGAAAAGACTTCATTGATTAATTGGTTTTCACGGTTCTGATTGTGTTCTGATGTGTTCCTTTTCACTGTAAAACTCACAATTTTTTCCTGTAAGTAGTAGAGATACAGTATATTTTTTTACATCAAACAGTCACTGGATTGTTTTTTACTTTGTGCAGATTTTTTGCAAATGAATCATTTCTATCACTGTTAATTCACCAATGAGTCAAGTGACTATGCTTTAAATTTTGTAATTATAGAGATATTAAATATTGTGTATAAAACTAGTTATGTGAAGTATTCATGATAAAACAAGTGAGAAAATTTAGCTTTTATTTACTTACTGGGGTCAATGTTTAATCTGGTTCCACTTCCAAAGATCATCTTAGTCCCAGTATTCACACAACATGAAGCATCAGAACATAAACTCGGCCAAATGAAGAGAACTGGCCAACTGAACCGACTTCTCTTAGAAAAGCATCATTTTTAACATGAATGCTCACCTTCAGTTTCATTAATAATAAATTGTATTAAAAAAGAATATATTTACATCATAAATATATTTGCCACATTAAGAGATGAGCAAACTGTTAGGATTAATTAATTAATATATGAATGATTACTGTAATCATCACAAGTTTACAGTTTAAATATTAGTTTTGACTCAACAAAAGTTATTATATTGAATTATTTTATATTTTACATTTGTAAAGAGTTGAATCTGCATTTTAAATATTTTATTTAACTGCTCCTTTGGAATATATATTTATTTATTTTACTTACTGGATTCGATGGTTAATCTGGTTCCACTTCCAAAGATCATTCTACGTCCTCCAGTATTCACACAACATGAAGCTTCACAGCAAAAACTCAAGAACAATTCAATGTAAACCTGACAAAGTTCTAAAGTTCTGTTTAAGTGACGATGGCTTTGATGAAAAGACTTAACTGATTAATTGGTTTTCAAGGTTCTGATTGTGTTCTGATGTGTTGCTGTTCACTGTAAAACTCTGTAAATCTGCAGTTATTTACAGTCACGTGTAAATGGTTATTACAGTGGATTTCTGTGTATATTACAGTCAATTTATCAGCCCAAAATTATTAATGAATTGTATAAATGCTTTTGTTTAATATTATGATTAATATCATTTAACCAGTAGCAGCTTTCAGCTAAAACACAGCCAATTTTTTTCAAGTTTGTAAGTAGTTTATATTCAGAGATACAGTATATTTTTTTACATCGGTCACTGGATTATTTTTTTGCAGATTTTTTGCAAATGAATAATTTCTATCAGTGTTAATTCATCAATGAGTCAAGTGACTATGCTTTAAATTTTGTAATTATAGAGATATTAAATATTAGGTATAAAACTGGTTGTGTGAAGTATTCATGTTAAAACAAGTGAGAGAATTTAGCTTTTATTTACTTACTGGGGTCAATGATTAATCTGGTTCCACGTCCAAAGATGATCTTATTCCCATCATACACACAACATGAAGCATCAGAACATAAACTCAGCAGAGACCAGATGAACTCATTTTACACATAAACACTTAAAAGTTCCTGTCATTTAGTCACTTGTCTGCACTGGCTGTGAAATCTATTTCTATCAACTCATCTCGAGTCAGCTGATTACACATGATATTAAAACATTAATTGTAGATATATTATATATTATATCATTAAACCAGCAGCAGCTTTCTTTAAAACCTGTATTTTTCAGTTTGTAAATACATCATATTTCAGAGGTACTAGATTATTTTTTACTTTGTGCTTTGTGATTTTATGCAAATGTTTAATTTCTACTGTTGAGTCAGCTGATCACACATGAAATGTTTTAATTATAGAGATATTAATTACTACATATTATGACACTTATTGCGTGAAGGATTCCTGTTAAAACACCTGAGAGAATTTAGCTTTTCTTTACTTACTGGCTTCAACGTTTAATCTGGTTCCACTTCCAAAGAAGAACTTGTACCCAGCATTCACACAACATCAAGCATCAGAACATAAACTCAGCAGAGACCAGCTGAACAAACACAAACTCATTTCACACATAAACACACTTGATTTGTTGATTTGATAACTTTTGCCTGCACTGTAAAACTTTGCTGTGAAGTTAAACACGGTAAACGTTTTTTACGGTAGATGCTATATATTTTACAAAAAAATCACAGCAGTCAAAGTCAAATTATTACTGTAGAAATCACAGTAGTCAAAGATATTCTTTTTTTTACATTAAAGACAGAAATACATTAATTCTACTGTAAAAATAATAATAAGAAGAATTCCAGTAACTTTCTGGACAATTTCTACCAATTAGTTAGTGTAAATTTTAAGGTAACAGTTTTACAGTGTAATTTCTGAAAATGAATTGATCTTTTTGAATTATTTAAATCAGTCATCAATCTGCTGCTTAAATGTCTTCACAGAATGAAAATATTTGACTTACTGTCAGTAACGAGCAGTTTGGAGCCACTTCCAAAGGTCAGTTTGTTAGAACCAGAGCTGTAAGTCACACACTCTGCAGCTTCACTACACAAACCTCTATAACACCCTGCGTACAGGATTCTGTTTTACTTACTTACTTCGTTACAGTCTTGAGATTGAATTGTTGCAGGAATAATTTCCATCACTGTCAGCAGCTTCGTCAACCAACGATCCTCACTAATTTACTGATTTACTTTCATCATCGACACAGAAAGAAGATGAAACTTACTGGACTGAACCGTTAATGCAGAACCAGAACCAAACAGGAGTTTCTCACGTCCGCCAAGATTCACACAGCATGAGACACACCGACGAAAACCCTTCATCAATTAAATCTCCTCAAAAATAAAAAATACCAACAAAAATACCAGCAAAAAACTCCTCAACACCAAAAACACAGATAATAACATCTCAAACTACAGAACAATGAACCAATTTCTGCAAACAAAATGTGCAAAAATGACTGAAATTATTTAAATTCAGAAAGCAAAGGCAAACTTTCTAATATACTGTTATTGTAAAATGTATCTAGTTCATTAAAGGTTATTAAATGGTTTGAAAACTGTCTACGATCTGGATGTTATTGCTGTAAATTAATATTGTGTGTAATTTCACACAATATCTGTGTTAATTCATTTAAGTTGGAGCAATTAATGGTTAAGAAACATGAAAATGTGTGTCAATAATGTTTGAGTAAAATTAAGGATTTCAAAAGAATTTTAAATAACATTAAATGAAACTTAGTTTAATGAGTGATCACCTGAAAATTATGTGTTTATGCTCAGTTATTAATTAAGTGGTGAAGATCTAATTCCAACTAGTGTAGATCATTATTGGACATAATGTCACAACTCAAACAATATCAATAAAAACTGTTTCGTTTATTTTTGTTGTTGAACCAACACCTTATTTTGGATAACAATCAGAATTAGACAAGCTTAGTTAATTAAACCTGATGAATTAAACTGATGATTGGTAAATTACTCACTGTTGTTAATTATCAGTTTGGTTCCTTCTCCAAAGAAAATCTTCTGTCCTGAAGTCACACAGTGTTTAAGTCCTCACACAATAAATGTGACTGATCAGCCCACACAGAATTAAATCACATAAACTCAACTTTATTTTATTGAGACAGAACTTTCCTGTTTCTGATCCATAAACCTGATGTTCAGTCTCTAATTTTGTGTAACTACTGCTGGATTTCTGTTTTATGAATCTATATTTTGTTCATACTTAAATATCCCAGAACTGGACCTGATTTTGGTGAAATGTTGGTCATATTTCAGTATTTCTGACTCTTTTCCAGTTTACAGTGTGAAACAAAACCTGCTAAAATTACTGCTGATATGGATTTTTGGTATCTTTTGGAAACTTTCTCAGCAGTTAAACTAATATTTGTACAGAAAGTACACAAGCAGTTAAGAATTAATATCTGTAAATAAGCACGGCTGTTTAGTTTAAACATAACATTTAAAACAGAGTCTGTATTCAATGATTATTAGAATAAATGTATAGTTTTTCTGACCTGAGTCGACATTCAGATGAGTTCCTTTCCCAAAAACCAGCTTATCTGTTCCTCTCGTCACACTGTGACTTTCAGCTGACTGAAAACCTCAGAATGAAACAACTCCCAACTTTTGACTTATAGGACTTTTGAAAAAGGTTGATTATTGTTGGACAGGCTGAAATATTATTATATTATTTAACTTTAGGGTTTTTTTTTTTTTTTTTTTTTTTTTTTACAAAGCTTTTTACAGGCCCTTAGTTGAACTTTTATTCATCTTTCAAAAAGTATTAAAAATTTTTCCTTCCTACCTGAGTCTTCTATATTACTGAATTAATTCCATGATTAAGACAATTTGACTCATTTAAAATAACTAGAAGTAATTTAAATATATTATGTTTGATTTTGGTGTTTGAATATTTAACTCATTGAAAGTTAAACTAAACATATGTTTGGTGTGAATGTTTAGGAATTCAACCTTTGAACTGATCTAAATACAGTGAATTGTTTTAACATCAATATAGATTGCATTTATGTATTGTATGTATTTTAAAAGGAAATTAGATTCACCTACTCTGTACTATAATATTTCAAAATGCTAATTTAATTAATTTGAAATTACTGAAAGATAATGAGTAAAATTAATTTAAAACATTTATATGGATTTTGACTAATTTATTTTATTTTATTGAATAAATATATTTTTTAATTTTTTTCAGTCTGTTCCTGTTAAGCCTGTTTTTAGGCGCGTTTACTCACTGGTTTCAATCTTTAAACTGGTTCCATGTCCAAAGATCAGCTTTTGTCCACCTCCAGTCTTCACACAACATGAAGCTTCACAACGAAAACTCAGCGGAGAAAAACTCAACAAGCTTCACTAAGTTTAAAATCCAAATTAGAGTTTAGAAATCTTAATGAAGTCATGTATTAAATATTATAAGACAAGTCTGTGCTAGATGTTCTTACTGTCTACAGCTGTTTAATACCTTTTAACCTAATCTGGTTGTCTATGTATGGATTATTTAGTAATTGATTTTGTTTATAACTCACTGGTTTGGATGGTTAATCTGGTTCCACTTCCAAAGATCAACCTTCGAATCCCTTCATTCACACAACGTGAAACATCAGAACACAAACTCAGCAGAGACCAATGGAACCAAACTCCATAAAAAACTATTCTAAACTTATATTGGATCTTAATGATGTGTTCCTCCCATTTAACCAGTTTGTTTGTGTAATTGTTTGTTTGTTTTCATCTGAGACTTTAAGCTGAATATTTACAAGGTAAAACTTTGCTGTGAAATTTGCAGTTATTTACTGTATTAAACACAGTAACGTTACTGTAAATGATTATTACAGTAGATTGTTGTATATTTTAGTATTAATGTAGTAAATCACAGTAGTGACTGTATTATTACTGTATTATAAGGAATAATCACCCAGTTAATACAAAAAGAAAGAAATACAGTACTTCTACTGTAAATGACTGTATTGTAAACTGTACTGTTTTACTTTGTAGTTTCCAGAATAAAGTGACAATTTTCACAGTGTGAAAAGTGTAAATTATGAATAAAACATGATATTATATGTAATATATTATGTTGAACCTTCTTCAAATTTGTGGAAAACAGCAACTGTAGCTAAAATGTGAACAGTTTTGAGATTGAAGATTTTGAAGGTAGATGTTTTTAATATGAAAATTTCGACTTTAATTCACATAAATTGCAGCTATAAATCATTTGAAATCACTGAAAGATATAAAGTAAAATTAATTTAAAGCATTTATATGGATTTTGGCAACTTTGTTGTGTGAAACTACTTTACATAAAAAATACTGAATAAATTCAACAAACATTTTTTTCAGTGTTTAAATGTAGTTTTAGTTGTATTTACTCACTGGTTTCAATCTTTAAACTGGTTCCACGTCCAAAGATCATCTTATTTATCCCTCCAGTCTTCACACAACATGAAGCTTTACAGCACAAACTCAGCAGAGAAAAACTCAACAAACTTCACTCATAAATTAACTTTACAATTAAAGTCCTTAAATCCTAATTAGATTTTTGAAATTTTAATGGGGTCCTGTATTTATTATTCCAGGACAACCTCTTTAACTTTGTGGTAGATTTTTATGTTGACTACAACGGTTTAATATCTTTTAACTCACTATTCTGGTTTTCTACGTATTTCCATGGAACATTTAGTAAGTGATTTTGTTTATAACTCACTGTGTTCGATGGTTAATCTGGTTCCACTTCCAAAGATCAGCTTGTCATTCGCATCATTCACACAACATGAAACATCTGAACACAAACTCAGCAGAGACCAACTGAACCAAACTTTATAAAAAAAAATATCAAATAAATAAAAATAAACTTGAATTAAATCCTAATTATGTTTCCTTTTCATATAAACACTGTTTTTGGTGTGCGATTTGGTGCAATTTACACATAATGAAAAAAACTGTAATATTTGTGAATAGTAGAAATACCTTTGTTTAATATCTATTTATTATGAATTCTATCATTAAACCAGCAGCAGATTTCTTTAAAAGCTGTATATTTTAGTTTGTAAATACTTTATATTTCAGAGATACTGAATATATTTCAATAGTCATACTGTATCATGTATGTGTCTAATGTATAATTTCTATCACCGTTAAGTCATCTGATTACGCATGAAATGTTTTAATCAAAGAGATATTATATATTACATTTCATAACACTGAGAGCATGAGAGAATTTAACTTTTATTTACTTACTGGCTTCAATGTTTAATCTGGTTCCACTTCCAAAGAAAATCCTGTAGCCATCATTCACACAACATGAAGCATCAGAACATAAACTCAGCAGAGACCAGCTGAACAAACTCAAACTCATTTTTACAAATTTTACACATAAACACAAAGGATTTTGTGTTTATGTGGATTTAAAGGATTTAAAAGTTCCTTACATTTCATCACTTTTGCCTGTATGATTCAAATCACTACTTTTGTTATAAATCAGTCAGGTCGAGTTATTTTTGTTCATTTGTCTTTATATATAAAGTTTGAACGTTCGTTCATATGTTTAATTTGGTTGCAATACAAAATTTTCTTTTAAACAATATATGAATGAATAGAAAAGTGATTTGGAGATTTTGTGTTGTTTTTTTTTTCAGTTTTTTTATTTATTTAAATTTGTACTTAGAAATGAATCATTCATTCTCTGTTCCAGCACTTAAAATCATTCAGGTGACCTGAAGGTAATCATTCTGTCATTGTTCTTCATTGTTCTTTTTTTTACAGATATGACACCAGTTTGTGACGTGTTTTAATCTCTAAATGCAGACGTCATGTCGTGATTTGTTTTTAAATAAAGTTACTGAAGAGAAACTTACGGCTCTGGATGTTGAGTCTGATTCCTGATGATCCAAACAGCAGTTTACCGTAACCAGAGCCAGAATTCACACTATGACACATAACATGACCAAAACTGCTCTGACTTCATCATCAGCTCTGACTCTGTTATTTTACCCAATTAATTGATTTCTAAAGTAATTACATACATATATTTAAGTACTTAAGTACAGTTTCGAGGTACTTGTATTTTACTATTTGAGTATTTCTATATGACGCTTCTTTAAACTTTACTCCTCTACATACATCTGACAGCTTTAGTTACTTTCATATTAAGTCTTAATATTTTACATAAATAATATACTTAATACTCTTATATGTTTGTTTTATACAATTATCAAACTACAAAATCTCTTTTCTTTTTAAAATGTTCACTTTATTATTACTATTAATCTATGCAAAGTACCCATCTCAAAATTGGCTCCACATTGATAAAGTAAAACATTAAAATTCTCTCACATGTATTTAATAATTACAAACAAGTCGTATAATACACTATATTAATATAACATATGCATAATGACACTTTAAGTACATAAAACAAAAATACTTTTACTTTTTTTTTATTAACATTTACAATTCAGGAATTTTACTAGGTAAAATTTTGTTTGGTAAAATTCCTGAGTATTTTTCATTACTGGGTATTTGTATGCAACAGTATTTCTACAGCTTCTGACTCTGATGAAATGTTGTTTTCATTTGTTCAGCTGATCACTTTTAGTTGAGTTATTGAGCCCTAAAAGTCTTATTTTCTCAAAACCGGTGAAATAATCTTATTTTACAATAGTTTAAATCCGAAATAAGCTTAAAGATGATCACTCGTACATTGTTTAACATGTTGAATTTAGGCTTAATAATGGTACAAAGTGCATTCTAGAAGGTTTAAATATTGTTTAACTCGATTGTAAACTTTTCCATCTTACCTGAATCAACATTTAGCCGAGTTCCTCGTCCAAAAATGATTTTGTCTGTGTTTCCTTTCACACTATGACAAACAGCTGACTGAAAACCTTAAACTGTTCCCTGCTGTAAAATCTCTTTTTATGTGATTGTAAATTATTATTGATGATTTGAAAAGACGGATTTATCTAAATAAGTGGCAGCAATTATACAGAAAGTTATTGAAATAATGTTTTACAGTAGTAGTTTATTATTATTAAATACTGTGATTTCTGTTGTATTTACAGTATTGACTGATTTACTGTAATATATAATAGTAACTCCTTGACTACTGGGATTTATTGTAAAATATAAAGCAATCTACTGTATTAGTTATTACAACATAGTAATAACATAGTTAATAACTGATTTCACAGCAATGTAAATCACTTGCTTCTGCAAAAATATTTAAACCATTTTTTCCTCCCTTAGAATAAACTGTTAAACTGTTTTCTGTTAAACTGCTTTTCACTTTCTTTCACTCATTTCTACAATAATTTAAACACAAAATAGGTTCAAATATTCTTACTGAACTTGTTTAACATGTTGAATTTAGACCTTAATAATGGTATAAAGTGATTGCTGGAATATATAAAATATTGACTAAACCTTGATTCTAAACGTTTTATCTTACCTGCATCAACAAACAGCTGAACTCCTTGTCCAAAAATCAGTTTGTCTCCAGTTCCTCTCACACTGTGACACAGAGTCCACTAAAAACACTGAGCTGCTTCAAACTGAGGCTTCACTTTAACCAGATTAATTTTAACCAGATTATCTTAAAAAATAGATTAATTTTAAATCAGATTTACATTAACTAGATTAAACTTTGAGCTTTTTTCAGATCTTTTTCTTCCTCAAAGTAAAGTTAGTTGTATATAATAATTATTTTAGTTTGTTAATGGTTACAGATTACTTTATAAAACTTGAAGAAACATTATTTGGCTGTTTTTATAAAGTTGCAGTTGATGATCATAAAGCCATGTGAAATGGTTAATATAGCCACTATAAACATTTTTATTTAGTTAATACTCAACTCAAGTTAAATCAGTAGATACAATATTAGGTTGATATTTGTTTAATTTACACATAAAAACTGTAAAAATAAAAATGTCCCTGCAACAATTTTAGTTTATAAAGTAATTTCAACATTTTCAAGATCAAGTAAACTACTTTTAAACAATTATTTATTTATATAAATTTAAACATTCAAAGTAAATTGGGATCAACTAATCTGGGTTTAAGAAATTTAGATGTATGCCTCTAGTTTTTTTTGTATCTATTCACAATAATCTGGGATTAAACACAATCCTGTGATTTGATGATACTTAAAGATCAGTTTAAAATAAACAGAAAATATCTGATTTCTTTTAATCCTATTTTATACACAAACTGGTATAAAACTGGACTTACTGGTTTGTACAGTGAGTTTCGTTCCAGATCCAAACACAGTCCTGTAGCCTCCCTGACCCGTCACACTGACACAAACAGCTCAACAAAAACCTGCTACAACACAATCAGTGGAACACCTCAAATGTCTAATATCAAAGTTTCACTCAAAATGTTGTAGTTTCTCAGTAAAAAGCAAAAATGATCTTTGTCGAAACATCAGCTCGGTTTATATTTTATATATTCTGCATTTAACCAGCAGTGGAAAGCAACTAAGTACAATTTTAAGGTTCTTTGCTTAAGTATTTCCATGTGATGCTTCTTTATATTTCAGTTCACTACATTTATCTGAAAGCTTTAGCTGAAGATGCAAATTTGACATCAAATAATATATTTTTATATTCTTACTGTTTTATATGTTATAAGAATTATATACTTATATAAAGTCAAATTAAAAACAAGTACACTGAAAAATGCTTTGTTAATTAATTTATATCACTAGTTGTGTTTTTAAGTTGAGTGTACTTATATTTTTCAGTACTTACAGAATCATTATCTTTGAGTAGAATTTACTTAAACTTTCCAAGAGATTTATACTTAAATACATCAGGATGGAATTGCTTATACTTATATTTTTGGTTCAGAAATAAATTATGTAGATTCAGTCAATGTAAAAATTTAACTCCTACATATTTAAATAAAATCCAGTCTCATTAAAACTTTTAGCAATTTTTTTTATCATAACTTTCAATAAAAATAACATTCAGACGATGGATTAAACCAAATATTTTACTTGTCTGCAAATGTGCAGAAGATGGAAAATGTAAATTGTATGAACATTTCTCATGTCTTTTTAAATGATTTAAATTAGCTTGTTTTAAGGAAAAAACTTTAGTATTATTCAATAGGTTCAATAGCACATTAAAATCTATTCAATCAACCAGATAAACTCATGTAACATTTACAAGGAGTCACAGTAAGTTTTTTCAGGGTAGTATAACATAAGAGAGTATTTCCATTTTTACTGAAGTATCTGAGTAGTTGTTCCACAACTGCAGTTGATGTTTAAAGTTAATTAATCCACCGACCTGTCGACACAACGAGCTTCGTGCCTTCACCGAAGATGAGTTTGTTGGTTCCTCCATACACACCACGACACACACTCATACACAAAGTCCACACTAATTACATCTATGATATCAAAAGCTTCATCATTCATTATCGTTGGTCAGTTGATAACTCTGTGTCACATCTTTTTCTGCTAGTTAATTAAATGAATAAATAAATGTTTGGAAGCAAAAAAAATGCTGAATGTTACATATCCTGATAGAAACCAGAGAAATACAAATTACATTACATTCTATGACCGTATATTATATCAAATTCTGTAATTTTACTTGATTTTGAATCTGAAATTTGACTTTTACCATATTGGTGATTTCCTTTGTTTCTTTCTCAACACTTTTTAACACTTTTTATTCTGTTTATTTTGTGAAATTTTAAATGTTTTCTAGATGTTTCTGCTGAAACGGTTTTTAATTTTTTTTTTTTTAACTTCCATATTAGTCTTTATTCAGCATGGTTTATTAACTAATCTATTAACATAGATTAACTGCAGCTCAGACTCAGGTATTAATCTCATCAAACTCAAATAAGATGAATAAAAGTTCTCTATTGACACTTAAAAATAATAATCTTACCAGTTCCAACAGTCAGTTTGGTCCCATCGCCAAAATAAATCTTATTTCTTGCCTGATTGTTCACACTGTGACTAACACAGTGACAAATACTGCTGTGTATTATGATGTCTCTTGATTTGTATTTTATTAGAAATGTTTATTGTAATATTTGACAGAGAGCTGCCATGTCCTGTTTTCTGTTTTTAACATTTAAATTCATCATTACTCTTCAACATTTATATTTTATTTCGTCTTTTTGCTAAGTCTGCATCAATAAAATGGATAAAACTAAACTAAAATAACAAATAAAGGTTCTCTATTGGCACATTTTAAATTAATAAACCATGAAAAATCTTACCAGCATCAACCGTCAGTTTAGTTCCGTTGCCAAAATATATTCTTTGTGCATTATTATTCACACTGTAACTCACACTGTGACAAATACTGCTGTACGTTCTATTGTCTCTTTATTAATATTTTATCCACTTTCAGGTTAGTTTTGTTTATTATCACTTTATTACTTCAACATCTGAACATACTGTCCAACATTTTATTCTATTCCATAATGTTTTTGCTCAGTTTGCATAAACCAAACTTTTTCAAATGCATTAAACTCAAATAAAATGATTAATAAAAGAGCTCGATCAACACATTTTGTGTAAGAAAACCATGAAAATTAAAAATCTTACCAGTTTCAACAGTCAGTTTGGTTCCACGACCAAAATAAAGTCGTCCTGCCTGATTATTCACACTGTAACTCACACTAGCACAAATACTCTGCTCCCATGTTGAAACTCTGTTAATTTACATTTATTTTACTCCTGTTTCCTACATTTGTATTTAGTTTTTTAACTGCATCTGCATTTTAATATGAAGGTTTGTCTACATATGTGTCTGTATTACTCTTCAACATTTTCATTTTGTTTCTGCAATCTGCCTGTGTCCAGCTCAGTTTGTGACAATAAAAACTTATAAAAATGGAATAAAACAAAACTAAATTTCTCTATTGACACATTTTTAATGAATAAATCATGAAAAATCTTACCAGCTTCAACAGTCAGTCTGGTTCCGCTGCCAAAATACATTTTTCCTCCCTGAGCATTCACACTGTAACTGACACTGAGACAAATACTCTGCTGTGACTTTACACTCATTTTCTACATTTATATTTTGTGCGTGTTTGTTGTGTATTTGTGCAGCTTTGTACAGATGTGTCTCCTGTTAGTTTTTACATGTTATAATTCAGCTTGATCCTGTTTTATATTAATCATTACTTTTAGGGTTTGTGTTATGTTTTTGCTCAGTCAATAAAACTCTAAAATATGTAATAAAATAAAATAAAAAAGACTAATAAAAGAGCTTCATGGACACATTCTAAATCATGAAAAATAAGATTCTTACCAGTTTCAATGGTCAGTTTGGTTCCACTGCCAAAATAAACTTTTTGTGTATTAGTCTTCACACTATAACTCACACTGTGACAAATACTGTTCATCGATTAAATGTCTCTGCTGTATTTGTACAGAGATGTACAGATGTTTTTGCTGCAGATGTTTGATTCTGTCTTTACATTTATTGTTTTTTATGCTCATTAGATTTCCATAGCTTAACCTGCATGTGTCCAGCTCAGTTTCAATAAAACTCTATATTGTTTGCATCAATCCTTTTTGAGTTATGACACCAACTAATGAAACTAAACTTAGTTATGGGAATTTGATTTTCCTCTACAACCAAAAGGTGCTTTAAAATACTTAATAATTGAAATATTAAGTTGTTCCAACAAATTTTCCACATTATTTAAATGGAATTTTTTTAGTTTAATTATTTGTTCCTCATTACTATAATTTTATTTTGACACAAGGTTTCAATTCAACAACCATCTAAATAATTGTGATGCTCCACGTAAATTATAAACTATATATAAAACATATTAATACAATCAAATCCAATAACGAATAAAGTTTCTCTGTTGAGACATTTTAAAGTAAATAATAATCTTACCAGCTTCAACAGTCAGTTTGGTTCCGCCACCGAAATAAATTTTCTTCAACTGATTCACACTGTAACTGACACTGTAACAAAAACTGCTGCTCTCACTCTAAAGCTTCTTCTTCATATCAGGCATCAGTTTTATATTGATTTTTTTAATGCAATCTTGTCTTCATTCATATATTTATTCAGCTTTATTGATGTATTGATTATTTTACTTATAGCTTGGTCTTGTTCAGTCTAAGAGGAAACACAATCTGCAGACGATACTGTTGTTTATTTAATAGAAATATTTCAGTCAGTTAATCTGAAATGATAAATTTTGTTTTAATCAGTTTTTTTATTTGTTGTATTTCTTGCTGTTCAGCCTCATGTGTCCAGCATCATTCCAACTCCAAAATATGTGAAATATAAAAATATGTGATATTAAATTATGAACATAAACATAAACATTTTAAACATAAAATCATGAAAACAAATAGTCTTACCAGCTTCAACAGTCAGTTTGATTCCATTGCCAAAAATGAATTTCTGTCCCTGATTATTCACACTGTAACTCACACTGTGACAAATACTGCTGTAAGTTCTGTTGCCTCTTTATTCAATTTTAATGTTTTCTTCTTCATTACTCTTCAACATTTTTATTCGATTTTGAGTTGCTGCTCAGTCTGCATTAACCAAACTCTTTAAAATGGACTAAACTCAAATTAAATGGCAAATAAAATAGCTCTATCAACACATTTTAAAATAAAACACGTTTGATCTTGTTTTCTGTTTGATCTTAGTGTTTAAATCCTTCATTGCTCATCAATATTTTTATTCTATTTTATGTTTTTTGCAGTTCATTCTGCAGGTTGTATGTGTCCAGCTCAGTCTGCATCAACCAAACTCTGGTGGAGCATGCATACATGGATAATATGACAAATAAAATGACTAATCGAGGAGTTTTATCAAGACATATTTATAATATAAATTCATCTTACCAGCTTCAACAGTCAGTTTAGTTCCACCGCCAAAATAAAGTCTGTTCACTCCCTGAGTTTTCACACTGTAACTCACACTGTGACAAATACCACTGTGTGTCACGTCTCTTTATTAATTTTTATCCACTTTCAGGCTGGCTTTGTTCATTTACCAATTTAATTGAGTTATTTTATTTTACATATTTAAATTCTTCATCACTCTTCACTTTTTTTATCCAGTCTGCATCAACCAAACTGTAAAAAGGATAAAACTCAAATAAAATGATGAATATAAGAGCTCCATCAACACATTTTAAAATAAAACATGAAAAAATAAAAGGCTTACCAGCTTCAACAGTCAGTTTGGTTCCACTGCCAAAATAAATTTGGTTAAGTCCCTGATTATTCACACTCTAACTCACACTGATACAAATACTACGGCTTTAATTCTGAAGATTTGCTTCATTCCTTTATCCCTGCTGGGACTATTTTCTAAGGTTTATTTTTACAGTAATGTCATCTAAATCTATATTTTCATCAATTTTAAGGTGTTTACTCATTTTCTCGTGCAGTTTTTAGCTTAGAAGTCAAATGACACCCAGTGAGTGTTCTGTCTTATACTGTGAGCCTATAATTTAAATCATTGTCATCCTCTTTTATGTTCTATTTTAGTGTTTAATTTCCTAATTATTCATCAACATTTTTTATTCTATTTCATGTTTTTGCAATTCATTCTGCAGGCTGGATATGTTCAGCTCAGTCTGCACCAATCTCTGCAAAAAACTCTATAGCATGGATTGAACTCTAATAAAATGACTAATCAAGGAACTTTATAGGGACATATTCATAATATAAATTCATCTTACCAGCTTCAACAGTCAGTTTAGTTCCACCGCCAAAATAAAGTCTGTTCCCTCCCTGAGTATTCACACTGTAACTCACACTGTGCCAAAAACTGCTGTGTGTCACATTGTCTCTTTATTCATATTTTATCCACTTTCTGGCTGGCTTGTTCATTTACCAATTTGATTCTGTTATTTTATTTTAAATATTTAAATTCTTCATCACTCTTCCAAATTTTATTCAGTCTGCATCAACCAAACTCTTGAAAATGGATTGAACTCAGATAAAATGACTAATAAAAGAGCTCTATCAACATTATTTTTAAAGTTAACCATGAAAAGTAAAAATCTTACCAGTTTCAACAGTCAATTTGGTCCCAGCACCAAAATAAAGTTTAGTGCCTCCCTGATTCTTCACACTGTAACTCACATTGTGACAAATACTGATGTGTGTCACATTGTCTCTTTATTCATGTTTTTATTATGTTTATTAATCTGTATTTTAGTCAAAATGTTTATTGTAATGTTTGACACTGAGCTGTCACATCCTGTTTTGTGTTATTTTTGTAATGTTTAAATTCAATATTACTTTCTGCAGTCTGCATGTGTCTAGCTCAGTTTGCACCAATAAAATGGATAAAATCTCTCTATTTATTCATTTTAAATTAATAAATTCTGAAAAATCTTACCAGCTTCAACATTCAGTTTGGTTCCACTGCCAAAAGAAATTCTTCCTCCTTGATTCTTCACACTGTAACTGACACTGTGACAAATACTCTATTCTCATTCTGACGCTCCGCTGTAAATTTACACTTATTTTAATCCTGTTTTCTACATTTTTGTTCATTCACTTATTTACATTGTAATATAAAGGTGTGTGTATTTGCACAGCTTTGTACAGATATGTATCCTTTTAGTTTTTAAATGTTATTATCCAGTTTGATTCTGTTTTATATTCATTATTACTTTTAGGATTTGTGTTTTGTTGCTGCTCAGTCTGCATCCATCAAACTCAATTAAATGCAATATAATCAAATAAAAATACTAATAAATAACTTTTGACACATTTTAAATCATTAAAAATAATGATCTTATCAGTTTCAAAGGTCAGTTTGTTACGCTACGATGTATTCATCATCTAGCAAAGACTTTTAAAACATTTAAATGTTAAATGAGATTTTCCCCTAAGGAGTTAAAATCAAACAAACAAAAACGTTTTTGTTCTTTGTTTTTAATCTTTTTTAGGAGTTTAGACAGAAAAGTACAAGTACAAACCTGCTTTTTCCGTCTGTGAAACATCACTACTAAATTACTAACTATTAAATTGTTCTCCCACCAGAACCAACCGCAGATCCTATATCACACCAATCCTTGCATCTTTTCACTGGCTTCCCATTCAGTTCAGAATAGACTTCAAAATACTTGAAGCCTATTAAAAAAAATACTCAATACATATAAAGCCCGTCATGGCCTATTGCATCCCCGTACATCTTCAAATTTTTGCAGCCTTATCTCATATCCAAGCTCATTAGATCCTCTGATCAAGCTCTGCTTACCATACCCCACTCCCTCCTCAAACCAATAGTTAAGCAAACTTTTTGTTCTTAGGCCCTATACCTTTGCAATAGCGCCCCAAGTCTTGCCTTTCCTTGATAACCACCACCACTGTAACATAAATCGTTTTTCTCATTTTCATTATTATTTTTATTTTATTATATCTTATATAGTATGCTGTGTAAAGCATTTTGTAATGTCGCTATACAAATAAAAACTGACTTAATTACTTACTTACTGAAACATGAAGCCAAGGTGCAAAAACTGCAGTTCCTCACATGTCCACTTGAGGCTTCAAAAGTGATCCAATCCCCATAGATCTCCATTTTAAAAATTTCCATAGCCTCCCATGTTAAATAGTCCATAGACCCCACTCTAGCCCAACTATCCAAATAAATTATCCAAATAATTTGTGGCTGCCAAAAAAAAAGGAAAAAAGATGACAATGGTCAAAATGATGAACACAACGCTTCAAAACAGGAGTCCATGAGCCAACATAGAGTCTAATGTAAAATATTCCACCAAGTCATTGATACATAATGACAATGAATGAAACAGATTAGCCTACCTGCATGAATTCTGTCATCTGTTGATTTAAAACATCTTCAACACCAGAAATTTAAACTGTAATCTATTGGATCTCTGTTGCTGATGATCAGACCTATCTTCAGCTTTGTTTCCGCTGAGATGAAAAAAGTACTTCGTGAGTTAAATTATAGTTTCTGCAACCAGCAGGAAGGGAAAAGCATAACTGACGTGACCTGTTTCTGAAGCAAACTCCACCTTTGACCTAAAAAAAATGTCTGAGGAAACACCAGTTCCGTGTGTATGTTTTTATTCTCAAACTCAACTCATTCATTCGTTTAACTTCCTCATGGAGCAGTTTTTTTCATGCATATGCAGATGATCCTGTTGTTTAATTAATTAACCGCTGCATTAGTTTCATTCCACAGCTGATTAAAAACTCACCGCTAACAATAAAATAGATGTCCATTATTGTCAACAAACCTGTTATCTGTGAAGCATATGCTAGATGCGCTCATATAAAGGATATACATGGCATCAAAACACATGAGGCAAGTTAAGCTAACTCTAGCTAGCTATCTCGCTAGATAATTTAGCTAAAGTTTCCTTTAGGTCAAATTACTCTTCAACAACGTTACTTTTTTTCATTATACGACATTGACCATTTCATTTAAAATTTTCTCCTTAGGCTACATTTCAGCAAATGTTAACACAAAGCTGAAAAACCAAATACATAAATCTCACCAAATTATGATGACATCAATGCAGGCTGACAGAGATATTTGACTCATTAAAAGTGAAAGTAAACACTCAACATTACTGCTGACTACAGGACTATTTTTAGAAGCATATATACACTACTGTTTGAAAGTTTGGGGCCACCCAGCCAATTTTCTGTTTTCCTTAATAAAGTAACGTTAAAAAAATTCAGTTTTTTAGCTTCTCTAACCCTAATGTCTGTGTGGGTCCTCTCCAGGTTCATGCTGAGGTTAACTGAAGACTCTTAATTGCCCATAGGTATGAGTGTGTGAGTGAATGATGTGTGTGCCCCACGATAGGCTGGTGACCATCTGGGGTGTATCCCTGCCTCTTACCTGTAATGTCCTGGGATTGGCTCTGGCAGACCCCTGTGACCCTAATGAGAAACAAGCAGGTGTAGAAGATGAATGAATGAGCTTCTGTAACCAGCTAAACTGTCTTCAGCTGTGCTAACATGATTGCACAAGGGTTTTCTAATCATCAATTAGCCTTCTGACGCTATGAGCAAATCCATAGTACCATTAGAACACTTGAGAGATTGTTGCTAGAAATGGGCCTCTACACACCTATGTAGATATTACACCAAACACCAGACATTTGCAGCTAGAATAGTCATTTACTATATTAGCAATGTATAGACTGTATTAATGATAAGTTAGAAGTTGTATTCATTCAAAAAAAACAGTGCTTTTCTTTCAAATATAAGGAAATTTCTGAGTGACCCTAAACTTTTGAACACTGGTAGCCTAATTATGACTCAGCATGCCAGTATATTGTATATTATATAAAGAATGTTGTCCTCAGGATTTGAAAATTCCTGGCTAGTCCTTGCCAGTTCTCTTTCACCACTGCGTTGAGTGGCTATTATAAACAATTAGCAGAGCTAATGTTCAATACTGTTTTAAAATGTATTGATTAGTTGAAATTTGTAGTTACCCTGTATCATTCATTTGACATGGTGCAGGCTGATCGCTGGAAGTAGTTTGCCACATATCTGGCAACCTGACTGGATTGTTGTCTTTTGTGTGTTGCAACTATAATTTTTAGACACAAGATGTCAGTATTCTGCTCATTTTTCATATTCCACCTTTAATTTCACCTTGTGTGTATTGTCACTGCAGACATGTATGCAGACTGCAGACTGTACACTTCACACAGTCACACAGTTTGTTTTCATTTCCTGAATTTCACCTTTTCGCGATCAATAATGTTTTTAATTCTATTTATTTTCCAGTTAAAACCATTGAATTCAGTGATGTTTTAATGATTTACTGATTTTCCGTTCAGTTCTCTGGAAAATATTTAATCATGTCTGACCTTTGACATTTACAATACTGTTTTTTTTGTAATGAACTTTTCAATAAATAATCTTTTCTTTCATGCATTTCTTGTATTAATGCTGAACTCAAAATTTCAGTCACATAAAAGATCGATGAGAAGAGACATGGGGTGAACAAACAGTGTGAAACTGAGCCGTGTGATCTTTATCTGCAGCTTTGGGTTTGACTGTTGAAATGTGGTTTCAACTGATGCAACTGCTGCTCAGAAAACCAACAGACTGACAGCAACAGGGATTGTTAGAAGACCGTATATGTATGTACAGAGTTTACAAAAGCAAATCAAAATCTAGCAAAGAAAATACTGGATCCATTATCTGACAATTCTGACTGAGCAGCTCACAATCTCAATAGCTGCCTCTTTGAAATGAGATTTTGTATTGGTCAGATATGATGGTCATAGTTACAGCAGGACACTCTCAGCTGCTGTTGAACGCTTCGTCCCTCGCTAGATACATATATTTAACCTCTGTGTTTCTGCATATTTAAAATTATAATATTGTATTTACATTGGAATGTGCTTGTTCCGAACCATTTGCAGCTCTACAAAGTTTCAGTGGTAAATCAGATGGGTAACAATTAATATATATAGTATATATAGTTAATATAATAGGTATGTATTAGTTATTAGCCCATTATATTAGTGGAACATTATTCTAAAGTTGCAACTATTCCTTATTTACTATCTACTATATATTATCTATAAATCCTTAAACTGTCATTTAACAAGTTATTTATAACTACTTAACTAACAGTTTATTAATGGCCTATTTAAAGGCATTAACAAACTGTTAACATAACTCATTAAACAGTTTACTAATGATCTATTAACTAGATAGTTATAATAAAGTGTTACCATAATATTATTAATATATTAATAAGTAAAAAAAAAAAAAAAACTAATTTCTCAGCTTTATTTGTTCAACAATTTTCAAAACAAAGACCAAGCATCACTCAAAACACTACAATAATATAATACATTATTTTAACAGACATTTTAACAGAAAAATGAATTTTGAGCCATAAATATGTGATGATTTCAAGAAACAGAAAAACAATAAATCATGAAATAAAATGTATAGAAGTGCTTTAATGGATATTTAAGGATTTAAAGATGGTTAATGACTTAAAGAGAACTCATTTCAGATAAAGATTTTAAAAATACATCAGTAATAGTCAAAAAAGATTTGACGATTGCTGTTGTGTAGATACTTTAATCTGGGTAAGAACCTGAGTGATGTCTTGGGATTAGTCACTGGTTGTACATGTGATTACAGGTGGCAAATAAAACTTATCTTTACTCACTGTTACTGTCAACTAAACTATGACAAACTATTCTAAAATATTGCAAACTTATCAAACTATTCCAAACTGTTTCTAACTATTCTAAACTACAGCTGACAAATATTTATTTGCTCCATTAGCTGTGTTTTGAGATGAAACTGAAGCTTTAAAGCTTTATTTACAGGCTTGTGAACCTTATTGAATAAGGTGTGAAAAACATATATAATTATGAAACTTCCCCAGTTTATAACAAATATAAAGTGTGTTGTTTTTTGTTTTGTGAAGTTTCCTGAAATGTGTTTGCAAATGGGTCAATATCTGGATAATATGGCCTTTTTGCACATTTCCAAAACAAATATCTGATCAATAAAGCCACATCCAAAGTTCTTTTTCATTAAGATATTAGAGACAAAGATAAACGAATGTCAATCACTCTATAAAAGTCTTTAAAATAGCGACAGATATTAAACCAGAAAGTTTGATATGTGTCAGTGCCACTGAAGTATCGATACAGGTCATAAGGGAACTTTATTCACCGATTTTATTTTACCAAATGCAAGTTTTTAAATGATGAAGCACGATGACATAATAAATCCTTTTTTGTTCTGTTACAATTGTAGCTTGTCAACTTCAGCAGCTTTCTTTAAAAAAGATAACATTTTTTAGACATTAATCATAAAGTTGTTTTGTATATTTGTGTCTTTTTATATCATACTATTTAAATTTTATCTTATATTTTGATCAAGTGATAAAGTCTGACTTTATCATAACGTCTTACTTTTTAAATAAAATTAAAACATTTAAAAAATTTTATTAAAAATATATTTTTTTAAATTTAATCTTGTTTTAGGAAAATAAGAAAATCAATTAAAAAAATCAAGTAAGCAAAATGATCTGCCAATGGTATAAGATCATAAGATCAGTTAATTGTACTTCATACATTATTGCACTTATTGTACCAAACACACAACATTCCTACATATATTTTTGCAGAATTATTTGTTTCTGACACGTGTTGCATTTCTAAATTTAAAAGTATTTTTTCTATTCTAATTATGTTCTAAACTATTTTAACATGAATAGAAATACACTTTGAACAAACTACCAAAAATACCAAAAGTTTATTTTTCTTTTAGTATTATATAATATATGTATGCATGCTTTGGCTCTGGTATGTATTTTGTCTTTAGAGGCCACCGTAGGTTTCTGTCAATTCTGTCATGTTTAAAAAATTTTTAAAAAAACACACAAAATATAAAATGACAGATGAATAACCATGTGAAAAAAACATAAGCATGATATTGAGCATGATTAATCAGTGAATGAATCTGAATGGATGCTGATTTCATATTTGCAGCTGGTGCGATTCTTCCATTATGGCGGATGACTGTGGCGGTGTTAGAACAGCACAGCTCTGATGGTGAGGAGGGTGTTGAAGGCCAGAATTTTAGTGAACAGCACTCTGACGCCGTTCATCACCACCAGGTGGAAGTTCAGTTTGGCCTTTTCTGTCCGGGAGAGAAAAGAAAACGAGGAATGTTTTTGCTGCGTTTAGACTCAAAGTCATTAAACTGTTGAAGATAGTGTTTCTATGGAAATCCTGATTAAATGAAATTAGCTTCTCATGGTTGTCTGGTTAGAACAGAATGGTTTAAATGGTTTGAAACAATTTAGAACAGTTAGAACAGTTTAGTACAGAACAGTTTAGAATGGTTTCGAACAGCTTGTTTCAGATTAGAACAGCAATCTAAAACAGTTTAGAACAGTTTAGAATAATTAGTCATTATTTACAGTTGAAATAGTTTAGAACAGTTTAGAACAGTTTAGACGAGTTTAGATAAGTTTGGAATAGTTTAGAAAACTTTGGAACAGTTTAGAACAGTTTGAAATAGTTTAGAACAGTTTGGATAGAGTTTAGATAGGTTTGGAACAGTTAGAACAATTTTGAACAGTTTAGAAAACTTTGGAACAGTTTGGAAGAGTTTAGAATGGTTTAGAAGAATAGTTACAATATTTTGGAACAATTAGAATGTTTGAGAACAGTTTGGAACAATTTAAAACAGTTTAGAACAGTTTATAATAGTTTAGATATGTTTGGAACAGTTGAGAAAACTTGGAACACTTTAGAGTGGTTTAGAATTTAGAAACGTTTTAGAACAGTTTGGGACAGTGTGTCACAGTTAGGATTATTAGTTTTAGAAAATCCTACAACTGTTTGGAAAAGTTTAGACCAGTTTAGAAATCTGTGGAGCTGTTTGGAACAGTTAGAACAGTTTGTTAGTGTTCAGGTGTGTTTAGTGACTCACCTGGATGAACGTCAGTGCAGAGGTCAACTGGTGAAAACAAAAAAATCAGTAAGTGACACAAAGACAGTAAAACAAACAGAAACATAACAAATGCCATTATTCTCAAGCTTTCCCCTTTTTTTAAATATTATTTTACATTTACAACCTTATTATTTTTTTTGCACAATTGAAGAACTGACAGAAACATATTTCAAAGTGATCACAAATAAAGAAGAGGATGATGATAATTATAGTGATAATTGTGATGATGATGAAAATGATAAATGTGACTGTTTCTTACTGAGTTTGTTGTTGCTGGACGTGCCCAGCATCTCACAGGAGTAGATGGTTTGGTTGCTGAATCCTACGTAGAAGTAGCCTTTCTTGGTGGTGGATATGACGGCGCTGGCGGTGGTGGTGTTCAGCGGCCCCTCCTTCCCGTTCATGACCATCTGACTTTCCTTCGGCCGGAAGTTAGCGGCCAGACAGACGTCCGGCCCCCGCTGGTCCGTCGGCAGTTTCCAGCCCTCGTCCGGCTGCAGAGGAGTCAGCGCGAACAGGTCGGGCTGCACAGGCAACTTATCATCTGATCAACCGAAAAACAAATCCAATATTAAATCCTCAATAAAATGTCTGAATTTTATCACTGAAGTGTTTCGTCTTGTGGGGAGAAAAACTGTCAAAGACTTTAATTTAGTCAGAAGGTACAAGCACAACCTACTGTTTGTTTGATACAGAGGTTCATTAACTTTGTGTTGAAATTTGTTAAACTCATTTTAAAAGTTCTGATGTTAATTTCTTTTTTCTTCTTTCTTTTCTTTAATTAAGTACATTAACATTTTCTTAAAAGGAGATCTAATTGACCAAACTGATGAAAAATTAAATTGATCATTAAATTATCTAACCTTTTTTTCAGTACAACTTTTCTGGCATTTTGATTTGTTATTTGATTTTATGTAGATCAATTTAAACTGCATTAATAAAGCAATGAAGTGCTGTAACAATAAAATGTATTATTATTATTATTTGTGTTATAAATAGTATTTGTAGTTGTAGTACAGATGTAATAACAGTTGCAGTAAATTCATCAGTAATGTTCATCAGCGCATAGGATTTTTAAAGTGATTCAAATTATTTATTTCATTTTACTAAAACAACTTAGGTTCATGAATTTAGAAATAAAAATATTTCACACATTTCATAAATTTTCTTTGTGCAACTTTATCATCGTTTAATAATATCATTATAGTTTTCATCATCATTTGTCTTTGGGACATATGAAACGCATCTGGTGCCTGTGTCAAATTGAGAATTGTGCATTGCTTTTATTTTATTTCTGTATTTTAAAAATACATGAAACATTAATAAAACTACAGAACTGTACTGTGAATTTACATATCCGATGTAAAATCACATCTCAATATTTCAGCAGTGACGATTAAGAAGATTTTATATACAGTTGTGTAAATAAACTTGATTTATAACAGCATATTTTATTATGTAGTGCAGCATATTGCATTGTAGCAGCTAGTTAATTTTCTGAAAAATAAGGAAATAGATTTATATTTGTCTCAAATCATATGAAAACGGTTTGAGAAAACTGTGCTTGTTACATACTACTTTGGTTATTTGCATTTCATTTGGGCGTTAAATATGTCATTTTAAATGTAAAGAGCATCATTCACACATTTGATTTTATTTACTCTTTTTTTAATTTTCTCTTCTATCTCATCCCTTTTTTAATATATCCAAGTATGAAATAATAAAACGTAAGATGTATAGATATATGATTAATGCATTTTAAACTCATTAATAAAAAATAAAATAAAAAATATGAGATGATGGTATTTTGTTATTTTACAGCATTTTATTTCAGCTACTGGAATATTACCAGATTTTTCTTTCCTTTTCTGTTTTATTTTAATGTACAGAATGGAGACTATTCATGTGTTAAATTTTAGTTTCACAAATAACAACAAACTTGATCTTTAAGTAAATCAGCAGCAGATTATTGAGCATCAGGAGGCTGATTTGATCCAAAGAAACAACTTTATTAGGACTTGTGTTCTCTCTCAGTTTGTCATAATTATCTTTTAACTCTCCATCTTCAATCTTTTTTTTTATCATTACACAATAACTTCATTATCATTTAATTATAATGTCAGTCTTAATCTACAACATTTTAGTTAAAAGTGCTTAAGTTTAATCATAAAACCAGGTTACACTTCATAATAACATAATCTATTGATGTTTCATTACATTTTATTAATAGTTATTTTTACTGTTCTTTAATGGTTAATACTCAATTTGTAAACTGTCTATAAAGATTATATAGATGTTATTAATGTGTTACAACTGAAAATTATAAAACTGTTAAATGTTTACTACTTGCAAAGCTTCTATAAATATGATTTAGTTAGAGTTCATGTTTTAGATACAGGTAGTCATTTGAAAAGTTTTATTAATATCTTTATAATGCATCCAAATAATATTTATAGATGTACTTCACTGTATTTATTAACCATTAATAAAGTATTATAAACACCAGCTACAGCTTTACAGTAACCAGATCATTTCTCAGCACCAAAACATTTTAGTTAAAATCACTTAAGTGTCTTCAGTCAGAAACTCATTTATCTGCTTCTGTTCACTCTGGATGTTTTACGTGGCTTTCAGCTGCATTAAAAACATTGTCTGTTAATTAGCTAATGTTAAAATATCCCATTATGTCCTTTAGATCAGAAACGACTTGTTTCAGTCATTTCAATGTAGAAAACAGACTTCAGTATATCACTCAACAGCTTTTAAGGTTGCTCTGTTTCTATATATTTAAGCTGCATTTCTGGTACAACTAATCTAAATTTGCCATTATATTTCGTATTAGTCACAATATTACAGCATGCTATCAAACTCAGTTTAGGACATAAAATTTGCACTTAACTGTATTTAATAACAATATTACAGCATGCTAACGTAGTTTAGAACCTAAAAGTTGCAGTTAACTGTATTTATAACAATATTACAGCATGCTAACGTAGTTTAGGACATAAAATTTGCACTTAACTGTATTAATAACAATATTACAGCATGCTAACGCAGTTTAGGACCTAAAAGTTGCAGTTAACAGTATTAATAACAATATTACAGCATGCTAACGCAGTTTAGGACCTAAAAGTTGCTGTATTTTATTACTTTTTCCAGGCTTTAAACAGACAGAAAAGCTGCTGCTGCAGTCGACCGAACAGAAATCTGCAGCTGAACTGATCCATCAAAATTAACATTTGAAACCCAAAATCAGATTTAAAACCTGGACGGGTTAAAATAAAGCGTATTAAGCGTCGGAATGTTAAAATAAAAAGAGCAAATTGTGTTTTCTTACCTAGAGGAGTGACGGTGAGGCTGATGGCTTTCCCGAACACCAAATGAGCACAGTGTTACAGCCTCGTACAAAAACCTCCGAGCCTCCAAACAGCCCGTAAACGTCTCAAAATGTCGTAAATCAGCTTCTTACCAGCCGGCAGCAAACAACACACAGGTAAACACGTGCAGAAAGGTCTAAAACTGTGTGTTTTTTCAGTTAAATTCCAGAAATAAGAAGATTTTTGTGACACGTGCTTCGGCAGCGGAGACTGGACTTTTCATTAAATGAACCCTTCAGGAGTGTTTTCTGGTAGAAAAGCTGCAGCTGAAGATGACACCTGAAACACAGAAGCTCCTGCTGTTGGTCACTTTGTTCATTCTGGACGTTTCCTGACGTTTAAGAGTCGAAAAGAGAAGCTTCAGGTTTATGTTGAGCTGTGTGCGTAGGTTCAATCAGTGTGATAATACCAACCCGCACACTGAGATACACTCATACAAAAACCTACTGAATACACACCAGTTATAACTAAATAACTAAAGCACTTAAGTTCCAATTCCTTACTTGAGTATTTCTATTTGAGGCTGGTACATATTTCATTACATTTCAGAGGGAAATATTCCCATTTTCCCAGAGAAGTTGATGTGTGATTCGTCCATGAAGTCCGTTTGGAGCTGGAAAACGTCCGTTTTAAAAGGAAAAAAAACACGTGTGAACGAATCCTGTGAAGATATTTTGTATTTTGGGGTTGGAAACCACCCAAATTTGACTCATATCGTGTATTTCCATGCAAAAATAGTTGTCAGGAGGTTTTTGTCAAGGCGTCAGGCTCTTTGTATCACTGTGGTACCCCAGGTATACACGGTGAAAAAGCGTCGTACAAAAACTGTTGAACTGTTTCTCTATGGGAGACGCAGCAGCATCTGAACGCGGCTTGAGGTTTGTTCCATATCTGCCTCTGTGGCCTGTTTGAAGGCTTATCTGATGGATTCAGCAACAGTAAGAGAAAAAAAAGGAGGATATAACATCCCGAGACAAATCTGATGCTTCCTCAGAGGAACCCTGCGCTTTTAAGAGCATTATTTTAATCCATTAATAATAATAATAATAATAATACATTTTATTTATTGGGACCTTTTGTAGCCTCAAGGCCGCCTTACATAAAGCATATTAAAAACAGAAGTAATAAAATAGCAATGAAATCAACAATACATCAAGTAGAATAAAATAAATAAAATACTCACACAAAAAAATTAAGTGAACACAGGAGGGAGAAGTAATGGCTAATAAATAAGTATAATAAATAGGAATGATACAAATAATTAGTCAGTCAGTCATTTTCTATACCTGCTTATTCCTCATTAGGGTCACAGGGGTGGAGCCTATCCCAGCGCGTTACGGCGAGAGGCAGGGATACACCCCAGATGGTCGCCAGCCAATCGTGGGGCACACACACCATTCACTCACACACTCACACCTACGGGCAATTTTAGAGTCTCCAATTAACCTGAGCATGTTTTTGGACTGTGGGAGGAAGCCGGAGTACCCGGTGAAAACCCACGCAGACACGGGGAGAACATGCAAACTCCACACAGAAAGGTCCCAGACCCCGGACCAAGGAGGTCTTGAACCTGCGACCTTCTTGCTGTGAGGCAACAGCGCTAACCCCTCCGGGTACTCCGGCTTCCTCCCACAGTCCAAAAACATGCTGAGGTTAATTGGAGACTCTAAATTGCCCGTAGGTGTGAGTGTGTGAGTGAATGGTGTGTGTGCCCCACGATTGGCTGGCGACCATCTGGGGTGTATCCCTACCTCTCGCAGGCCTTTTAATGCTATTAACAGAACAGTGTTATGTATGTTGGCATTTAAATGATTTAAATAAAAAAAAATTAAATATATAATGTCTTAATGGTAAATTAATGAATAACTTGTCATTCACGGAATTTTTCGGATTATGCAGAGAGCACACAGAATATCAACACCAATCTTTTTAATGCACTGGGAAAAAAATAAGAGACGACTGCATTTTAGTTCTGAAATCAGCATCTCTACATGGATTCCAGCCATTCCATTCTCATTCTGCTTAAAGACGTTCCAGGAGTAGAATAAAGTCACCCGAGAACAATGGTAAAGACTTGTGGAGAGCATGTGATTAAAAATAAGGGTTATTGCACCAAATATTAATATCTGAACTCTTCTTAAGTGTAAACATTATTATTATGTGTTTTAAAATGAATTTGATCATGTTTCTTTGCATTGTTTGAGGTCTGAAAACATTGTTATTTTGACCATTTGTCATTTTCTGCAAATACATGCTCTAAATGATAATATTTGTGTTTGGAATTTGGGAGAAATGTTGTCAGTAGTTTATAGACTCTAACAAAAATGTTCCTATTACCCAAACAAATACCTATTAGTTGTAAAATCAGAAAAAAAATGATAATTTTGCAGTGGTCTCTAATTTTTTTTTCTTCTCTATTTCTTCTACCGGCTCAAATAAAATCACATTTCTTGACTCTGTTGGAGAGAATCCTGTATTTAAACAGAAATAAAATATTTAAAATAGTATATACACAGACTGTTTAAAAAATGCAGTTAAATATCACAATATAACAGCAAAATTAATCCCAAACTATCTTGTTGTTCAGGTGATTCATTTCAGCAGACAGAAATCTCAGTGATGAAGTCTCTGTAACACTGAAGCTTCACCACCAGAGGTCAGAGAAACATCAGAGATACTGAATCACCAAAACCGTCACCACTGATTCTTTACACATACTCACAATTTCAGTGTTTCTCAGTGGCTTGCACACATTTTTGAAAGAATCCATCATTTCCCGAAAAACTCTAAATCCGAAAGCCACCCAAACAACATGCAAAACCTTGCATAACACCTGTAAAATGCTACTTTGCCGTTAAAACAATCATCAAAATGATATTTTTTTTCTGTTCCAGTGGGAAAACATAAGACAGGCTTCGACCAACATAAACCTTTGTTTAAATGTTTGAAGCTGGAACTTTCTGCCCTCTGCTGCAGTAGAAGGGGAACTGATGTTAAATTTTCCATTTGCAGAAATTATTAACTAGTACTTATTAATTACTGGATGATGTGACATTCAGCAAAGTCCCTTATAACCAAGATTATGATTAAATTTTACGTGTGAAATATATAGTTTACCACACACGGGACTGTGATGCTTCCAGTTTGACGCCTCTGTTCAAACTTAATGAGCTTTGTAATTCAGGACAAGTGAAGACCAAGAAGCTCATCATGTTTCCTCACAAGTGTTTTATTATGTATTTAAAATAGAATTTCATAAACTAACTATAACCCTTAATATTTAAGGTTGTAAAGAAACAACAAAAAATGACTTGAAGACAGCTGTTACATTAGACAGCTTCTTGATCCCTGACTGTTGCAGGATCAGCACCTTGGACAGCGATTGTGTCTCTTCTCTGCAGAATGTTAATGATCCAGTTTCTTTCCTGCTCTTTTTCAAGAGAGAGACTGAAGACTCTTCTCCAGTTTGGAACTTGCATCACACACCATTAACACCATTAACCCTTTATTTTACACCAAATTATGTCAAATTAACATCCTGTTACACCATAGTTGTGCTTTATATGTTATACTTAGATGTTATACTTAAACTTAGACATTCAATCCTCTCAACGATGTTTTGTAGTAGTGTTAAAGGACAAGTTCACATTTTTTTTATTCACAATATGCATTTACTAGACCACATTAGTAAATGTTTTACATTAACCAAGTGAGACTTTTCGGTTCTTTATATGTTGTACATGTGTGTAGCGAATGTCTATGTCTATGCCAATCTGAGACAAGTGGATCGTTATTTCTTTATTTTTATAGTCCAGGGCCATTAATGCAAACCATTAAATATATATATATGAAAAGAGAACATGTTGAAATACTAATGGTACTGTGAAATATGCTGAATTACTAACAGTACTGTGAGAATGTACTTAAGTACTAATAGTACTGTAAAAACATGACAGTATTAGTAGTAAGTAGTAGTAAGAGACTACTTTTTAAAATGCATTTTATGAACTACATTAATAATTGTTTTACATTAACCAAGCGACCTTCATTTTAAAAGATAAATAATATTCCGCTTGTTGTAAAAATGATCATCGGTCTTTAAAGAGCAGATTTTTTTATGTGGATTCATCATCATTATTATTGCAGATAGATTGACCTCTATGACTATGACCTTTCTATGACTTTATTTTAATTTACAAAAAAAGGCTTTTGTTGCTTAATGTAAGCTATAATGAAGCTACAATGAAGCAAAGCATTTTAGTATATACAGCTTATAAACCCCTTTAACCTGACATTTTCATATCACAGTTCACATAACAGTTGAAAAAAATATATATGAAAGTTTCATACAAGATATGATTTAATTATAATAGTTTTATATTTATATGTGACCTCAGATTTGAACTTTTGTTTAAATTTGCAAATAGACCTAAATAAACCTTTGATGCAGTGGTTAGTAATTCTTTGAAATTCCACAGTTTAGTTCATTTAACAGATTTATACTTACATAATATTTAGGTTTTCCCTCACCTTTGTTTGGTTAAACATGTTCCCCTCAGTTTATCCTACATCAAAATTAACTTCTGAATTTATTACATGCTTAATACATTATCAGAGCAGTTATCACCTAGATCAGACCATTTTGTATCTGGTTGATTCACAATTGTTTTGAATTTTCTTCTGTAATATGAAAATAAGGTTAATATATTTGCTTTTATAGAATATTTCAATTGTCTGTGGCTTATATTTGATTTGCAGCTAAGTTCTTACAATAATTGTATGTAGGACAAGTTCATTATTGTACATTAGACAATAAGGAAAATATTAAAAATCTCACTTCACCATTTAAAAACATCTCTCAGTTCTTTCAGTAAGGAAAATAAAAAAAAAAAAACTCACTCTAAGACTGACACTCAGAACTTTAATGTACTGTTGTTTTATTTCAAATGAAATATGAAGATCAGACATTAGATGTCACAATACAGTTATTAGATACTGTCGAGATCAGGTGACAGAGGCAAGAAAATGAAGAAACAGGAATCCTGTCAGATCTGACTGAACCTTGCTACATTTATTCCTATAAAACAGAAACACAAATGAAAACATGAGTCACAAAAATATGTCAACATGAGTTCTATCACTTACAGAAACCCAGGTCTAAACACTGTTGCATTCTTGTTTATCAGCAGATTAATACCCAAATATAAACTTTACATAACAACCAAAGTCAAAACTGAACGTTCGCAGTGTAGAAAAGTAGAAAAAAGCCGTCACTCTTTACAACATTCAGACAACTATGATCAGTTACTAATGAAACACGTGTAGATATAAAACTTTGATCTTCAATAGAAGAAAAATACAACTTGATCAGCTGAACTTTAAGGCACCAAGAAAATTCTCCACTAACGGCTGCTGTTGAATTAAATCACCTTTTTTTAAATAAAGTAAAGGCTCAAAAGAATGAAACAAATTCTGTTGTTTATTGTTACGAGTCAGCAGATATTCATTACATGATCTGCATGAACGTCTCAGCAGCTGATTCAAAGTACAAAAAAAGATTCTGTTTGTACGTTTCGGTGTACTGATCACTAAAACTAGTGATCAAAGTGTGTTCATTTGCGCACATGTGTGTGTGTGTGTATTGGATCCTTCAGTGTTTCAGATCAACAGTAGGTGTCAGTAGTTTGTTCTTCAGATTGATGTATTTGGAGGTGGGTTTGCTCTGCAGTGTGTCAAGTCCTACAAACAGTCTCTGGAAGACTTCGAAGGTCTTGGTGAGTCTGGGTGGGTAATCCAGATTGAGGGCGTAGATCAGACCCATGAGGAGGCAGCAGGCTCTGGACAAGTTATCCAGGCCCGACAGCACCGGGATCCCATCGATGACGATCCCCACGGCGACCGGCTGGTGACAAACATAGATCCTCATGCTCTGGGATTTAAGTTCTTCATGCACTTTGGCCTCCGTCGTTCTCTGTAACGTACAAACGAATACAGTATTTGAAATTTAATGAAGATTTCATGATCCACGAAGAACAAAAATAGACAATGTTTATGTCTATGTGTTCTACATTACCGTCAAATTTTTGGGGTCACCCAGACAATGTTTTCTATGAAAATTCACACTTGGATTTAACACCATGAGTTGCAAAATGGAAAAACTATTGTATTACATTAGCCTTTTGAGCAAACATATTGTACCATTAGAACAATGGAGTGATAATTGCTAGAAATGGGCCTCTATACAGCTATGTAGATATTACACCAAAACCAAGACATTTGCTGCTATAATAGTCATTTACCATATTAGCAATGTATAGAGTGTATTTCTGATTATTATCTTCATTGAAAAAACAGTGATTTTCCTTCAAAAATAAGGACATTTCTAAGACCCCAAACGTTTGAATAGTAATGTATATCTTTTTTTTATCGTGAAATGTAAAGTATCAAAGCATGGACATTTTTTTAGGTGTAACCAAAGTCCTCTTTTAGTGTCTTTTAGTGTCTTAATGCCTTAGTGCAGGCGTAACATATCACAAGCAGGTGGTCCCAAACGATTGCACCTGTTTGAAGGTCTCTTTACCGCAATGTTACCAAATAAGTAAAAATTCAAAGTGATCCAGAATCCAGGATTTCTTTCAGATCATGACCAAAATGTATTAATTTTTTTATGTTACCATTCCCAACATTCGCTGAAAATTTGACAAAAATCCAGCCAGTACATTTTGGGGTAGTTTGCTAACAAACAGACAGACAAATGCCGGTAAAACAACTCTGATGAATCAATGTTCTTGAAGACAAACAAAGAGAATATTCAGGCACGCCGTTAAGAATTAGTACAACACTTACGGAGTAGTCCGAGATGAGCTCGGTGACACTCTCTCCCATGTATTCGATGAGACATCTCAGGGTCACGTCTCTCTTCTTCAGCACTGAGGCATGAGGGTCCTGCAGTTAGCGCACAAATTTACTTGTCTGTCTCTTTTTCGTTTTTTTTGTCCTTGAACGGGAACATGAATAATGCTAGCTCACCTTTATCAGTTCAATCAGCACAGCTTTCATGCGCTGTCCCACAGCTCCTCCCTTCGTGCTGAATAGTTCTAGGAGCTTTGGTGTATACATGTCCAGCTGGGACATGAACGTGGACTCCAGAGGAACCGTGTTGCACCTTCGGAACTCTTCATTGATCTGCAAGGAATGATGTTGGACTTACAGAAGGTGTAGGACATAACACACATAAATTTATATGATTAATCTATCTGTTTTGGTTGGTACAGAAGGTTTTGAATTTTATTTATTTTTCCTGACCGACTGCTGACACTCGTTAACTGATGAGATTCAAAAGTTCTATTTTAGTAGAGCTGTGCAGAATGTAGTGTCCAAAATCTTTAACATAATACTCAAGTGATAAATATGAATGTGATGAGCATTTGACAGTGTTGCCAAAAGAAATGGGCAAATATCAATTAATCTCCTTTATTTATTTATTTTTTTTAAAGATGTAGCAGAGGCTCTCATACGGACCTATAAGTGAAACAATTGCACATTTGCACACAAATAAACATAGTCTCTATCACATTGTACTGTTGGGTTTGCCTGCTGTTCATCTGTGCTACTGTGGAGTGATATTCATTAATTAATGCTAATTTGTAGGGGTGTGACGAGACACTCAGCTCACGAGATCGAGACGAGATTTTAAGAAAACTAAATTACAAATTATATGAATGCCTGGACAACGGACTTTTATTCTACTGAGTTGCACATGGATTTTATAACTGTAAGCGTTAACTTTTAATGAACTTCTTCCTTTTAATGAACTTCTTCCTCTAGAAATTGAAACTAATATAGAATGTTATAAAAGTTAAAATATATAGAAACAAATTATACATTTGTCCTTTTTTCAAGTGCAAACAATACGTGCAAAACAAAAAGTTTTTCTCTGTCAGCAGCAGTTGTTGATGTGAGTACTGAGCTGTGGTAGTGCTGTAAATGTCTCTGCATTGTGCTCGTATTCGCCGCGCTGTACAGCATTGTTTGCATACAGTGTTTGCATATTGTCCGTGTCTTATCAGTCACTCTCTTACCATTTATCATTTCTGCAGGGAACCCAAAATGCTGCCAAACAAACGATTTAAAAGTGGCGGGGGCATCGTCAATAGTATACCTGTGTTTTCCGTCATTCTGGCTGCTTGCTGGATAAATCTCGCGAGACAGAATTTTAACGCGACGGGCAATCTCGTCAAATCATATCTCGGGAGACGAGATCTCGTCACACCCCTACTAATTTGATAAATATGATTATTCTCAATTTGAAGTAATGATTACATAAAGGAGATGCGCCAAAATTAAAATTTGTGACCAAAGCCGTTTGGCTGAATACTGAATATCAAATGTGGTTAAATTTTTTTAAATATTGCATAAATGCTTCTCCAATGCTTTAAAACATCTCCACCGTCATGAGTTGTAAAATGAAGAGGAAATACAGTAAACAGTGACAAGGCTGGAAATAATGATTTGTGTTTTAAATTTGTTTTTTTCCTTCAAGCTTTGCTTTCGTCAAATGAAGGTCAGCTTTATAGCTTCTCTAACCAGCTAAACTATTCAGCTGTGCTAACATGATTGCACAAGGGTTTTCTAATCATCCATTAGCCTTCTGACGCAATGAGCAAACACATTGTACCATTAGAACACTGGAGTGATAGTTGCTGGAAATGGCCCTCTATACACCTATGTAGATATTACACCAAAAATGGCATATGCGGCTAGAATAGTCATTTACCAAATTAGCAATGCATAGAGTGTTTTTCTGATTAGTTTTAAGTTATCTTAGTTGAAAAAAACCTTTCTTTCAAAAATAAGGATATTTATAAATGACCAAAAACTTGGTAGTGTACATCATGACCATGGTTGTTTTTTGGCCTTTTGAGATAGACACAATACATGGGGTCAGCAGTTTTATCCATCTGATGGATCTTCAACTAACCTCCTGTAGCTTAAGTTTGGATCCACTTTCTCCACTATTTACTGACGTGATGTGTTTACCTGTGCCGGACAAAAGAGCGCTGGCCATCTCTGCTTGAACTCGGCCACCCGGACGCTCTGGCTGACCACTTCTCTCCTCCTGCAGCTGTACGTCCTGTTCATCATGTCGTTTATCATCGAGCCGTTTGCCTTTGTCCTGTTCGCCGCCACGAGCTCCAGCCTCACGTTCTCCAGGCTGTCCTCAGTTTCTCCAGCCGGATGCGGGGGCAGGTAGTTCACCTCGGACTTCCGGGGTTTCTTGACATTTTTGGCGGGTTTGCGGTCACCCTCCTGCTTGTGTTTCATAGTGTTTATCATGAGTTCGGGGTTCCCGTGCGCTTTCAGTTTGCTCCTGTAGTTTGCGCACTTGTATTTCAAGCTTTGCTGCCACCCGTAACATCCGTTAAATGAGCCCGGCTCCCTCAGGCAGGGGTGCTTCTCGATCAGCGCCTGAGCGACCGCGGCTCTCTGTGGATCGTTGGGATACGCCGTGTAGGAGAACATGGCCTCGGCCAGGCGCTCCAGGATGTCCGATTTGACGCTCGGTACTGTCAGCACGGTGCCGTCTTTCAGGAACTTCTCATTGCCTTGGCTCAGAGCCAGCTCTGTGTTGTAGGAGAAGACCGGGATGGGGAACGTGGTCGGCCACAGCTGCCTTTCTGTGGCCGAGGGACTGAGGAGGAGGTTGTCCTGTGAATCCATAGAGAGGTCGTCTTCAGAAGGAGACACGGAGACGGATGCGTGGGAGCTGCACTCCTGGGGGACTGTGGTCATGATGATGCCCGGCGGCATGTGGACTATTTTCAGCGTATCTTTATCTTTCAAGTCACTCGTAGAGGTGAGCGTGAAGAAGTCATCAAAGTCGGTGTCTTTGTACAGAAGGCCAATGTCTGTGCTGATGGAAAAAGCCTGTTTTATCACTTTGATCAGGTCATCCACAGACGAGGGAACACCATTCTGGAAAGTTATCTTCTTGATGTCGTGATCGATGATGACTCGGAACCTCATCGCCTGTTGCATATCTGCAAAAACACAGGGACAGTCTTGACTAGGTTCTTTTTGTTCCTGTGACATTAAAACTGCTGGAGTTTACAGACCATCAGGTCATTTACACCATGGTATTCACAAGTGAACCTTTTTTTTTGCCCTAGCTGTGAACATTGTAATTAGATCTCAGTAGTTAAAAAAAATGATCTGGTCAAAGCCGGTGGACTCTTTAACAAATATCTGCCATCCCAGGTGAAGGAAACCGCTGCCATGAACGAAGGTGTTTCACTTTTTTGTGGGGAAAAACATATAGTAGCTAGCTATCAATACTAATTCATACCTAGACCACATTCAACCAGGTCCAGATCAAAAACCACTATACCAAGTACTTCTCAAATCTGGACTAAATAAGTCCAAGTTAATTTTCTCCTGGACTGCAGATTCTGAAGTTAATTTCTGTAACGTAGTCAAGGCCGTCAGCTAAAAGAAACAACTACTACTTCAGTCTCATAGGAAAAAAAACATTTGGAATACAGCTCTGGAAAAAAATAAGAGACCACTGTAAAATTATCAATTTTCTTATTTTACGACTTATAGGTATGTGTTTAGGAGCGAAAAGAACATTTTTGTTTGTGTCCATAAGTGACTGACAACATTTCCCCCAAAAATATTAGTGTTCAGAGCATTTATTTGCAGAAAATGACAAATGGTCAAAATAACAAAAAAAGGCTTTTCAGACATCAAACAATGCAAACACAAGTCTTTACCATTGTTCTTGGGTGACTATTCCACTCCTGGTATCTCTTTAAGCAGAATGAGGTGTGCATGTGTTGGAATTCAACTGGAATGGAATGGCTGCAATACATGTAGAGATGCTGATTTCAGAAAAGAAAATGCAGTGATTTTTTTCCAGAGCTGTATTTGACGTTTATGGCAATTTCATTTCAAATCCATTGAGTAAAAAGAACAAAAATAGATAATCTTTATGTCTATGTCTTCTACACTACTGTTCAAAAGTTTGGGGTCACCCAGACAATTCACTGTTTTCCAAAAATCCAAATCAAATGTTTGTAAAATGAATAGAAAATTTTATTATATGAGCCTTCTGACCCAATGAGCAAACACATCTTACCATTAGAACGCTGGAGTGATAGTTGCTGGAAATGGGCCTCTATACAACTATGTAGATATTGCACCAAAAACCAGACATTGCAGCAAGAATAGTCATTTACCAAATTAGCAATATATAGAGTCTACTTCTGATTACCTAGTTATCTTCATTGAAAAAAAAACAGTGTTTTTCTTTCAAAAATAAGAACATTTCTAAGTGACCCCAAACTTTTGAACAGTAGTGTGTCTTTTTTATCGTGAAATAAAAAGTATTAAAGTATGGAAAGTCAGACGCTGGAATAGAATGGCTGTAATACATGTAGAGATGCTAAGTTTAAAAAAATGCAATGGTCTCATTTTTTTTTCTAGAACTGTATAACACTGTTCGCCTGTTTAATTGTGTGCTTTTATTGTGAAGACCGGAAGTGTTCCTGATTTTTTGCCTCTAAGTAACGCTAGCTTTAGCTTATTCAGACAGAGAAACAGAGAAATGTTTCTTTCTAGCTAGTACACATGTAATAACGTCACATTACAAGACCGTAAAGGGCCGAACTGTGACTACAGTGAGTCCAGCAGAGTCCGCATCAGGCTGACAACCACGTCCTCACCTGCTCTGTTGATCAGGAACTCAGACCTCTCGTCCTCCAGCAGCTTCCGCTGGCGGGTAATTTCTTCTTCGTAGTTACATATCGTCGTTTCCAGCAGACCGAAGATCTCCTCCACGGCCCCAGAGAGCCGAGAGTTAATGAAACTCTTCAGAGTGAGAAGTGTAGACATCTTAGAAGAGAGGTGGTCTTCTTCTTTTTGCTTCCACTACCACCGCTGCGGCAGCTGCTGCTACTTCTTCTTCTGGTGATGAATATTCTGCAGGCTGTTCACTACGGTAATGCTGCCCTCCACAGACGAGCCTTTGCTGTTTTTCTCAAAAGATAAGAGTCATTTGTAATTAAAAAAAATTAATAAAATAAAATATATATATATATATGGGATCCTCTAATGAAGGTGGAAACTCTGTCATCTTATATATGCGTGTGTGTGTGTGTGTGTGTGTGTGTGTGTGTGTGTGTGTGTGTGTGTGTGTGTGTGTGTGTGTGTGTGTCAGCAAAATGTACTTCATATATTAGAAGTAAAAGTACTCATCATGCAGTGTTAGTATAGAATGAGAGCATGTTAATGGTGTTTTGGAGGCCATTTTAGATACTTTAGATGTATTAATAATTAATTAATACACTTTATGCAGCATCTTTTACACAAGAAAATGAAAGAACGAGATTTTAAACAGTAAGAATATTAAAATATATTATTTTATGTCACATCTTCACGTGAAAGTAACTAAAGCTTTAGATCAGGGGCGTCAAACTCATTTTCATCCCGGGCCACATCAGCGTTCTGGTTTCCCTCAACGGGCCAATTGTAAAGATCATATATATGTATCTACTTATTATTATGTTTATTATGTTATTCTATTAGATAATTGCCTCTCCACTCCTGATAGTTCTGGTGACAATTTGCTAAGATTTTGCTAAAACATAATTTAAAAATATGCTGATGCAAAAATAATGCTATATTGTTGCTGGCGTCTAATTATGCTACAGGAAAACATTGAAAATCCTCACAGATATCTAGAGACTCATACAAGAATATACTGATAACCACTATTAAAAATTTTATTTGTTTAATAGGTTAATCAAAATATTGGAATCTATGGTTTTGTGTTGCTATGCTAAATATGAAAGAATAGAAAGTACAACTTTTTTCCAGTCTATATTACAAACAAAGTTCCTCCAGTAAACTGCTGCTGTAGGAGAAGCAACAATAGATAATAGTGTATTCAGCCTTGGTCACTGGATAGCGATTTAACGGGGCCGCCATCTTGGGAGGGGCATTCGACTCAATAGAAAATACCGTTAGGAGAGACAGACACAGCAGGAGAGGTACGTTTATTTGTATAGCACATTTCAACACCAGGTAAACAAAATGCTTTACATAAAACATTAAAAGCATACAATTTACAGTTGAATGAAACATAAAAAAAGAACAATAAGAAATTAAAACATAGTTAGAATTAAATGAGATTAAAATATAATTCAAAAACAATTGATTAAGAGGGAGAGAATTCAAATTATGAAGGGGGAACAGAGACAAGCGTTAGGGTTAGAGACATACGAAAAGTTGCATCGCCATCCATTTACTAGTGTGGTCACAGGGCAGCCTTGCCCCACCTATTATGTTAAAAAAAAAAAAAAATCAGTTGGAAATTTTTATTTCATTTCATGCCGTTGGAGTCAGCAGAGCTCCAAATCTTATCACCATCCTTGTTCACCACCAGTATACCCTCATCTGTCAGTGTAAGGCGGCACATGGTGCTTTCACCTGCAGCGCTGTCTGTTTGCCAAACAGGTTTTCCAGCGTCATCGTACATGACCAGGTTGCTGTCTTCCTGCATGCAGAGGCGGCGAGCACCAGATTCCCACGTGTTTGAAGCCCAAGTTGGGTTCCAGCCATAGACGACAAAATTACCATCATCCTGCGGTTCAGAAACAATGACTGTTTTTAGAATATGCATTTTTCTAATCATTATTACACAAAATATACATGTAAATGGTAGTAACTTTTGCATTTGATTTCACACAAATCAGTTCACATATATCATCTTGCATCTTGATAATTGTCTTGGATGCTTTAATGTTCTTACCTGGAAGACAGCCTTCCACTGCCCATTGTTGGATAGCAGATAGTCTCCGCTGTGGAGCTCATTGATTTTGGACAAGTAGTTCCTGCTCATGGTTCTAGAATGAATGTTGTATCCATCAAAAAGCTTGAACATGCACGGACAAAGTGTGTCTTCAAATTGGTTTGCGTTTCATTTGTGTACCACCAGTCATGGGATTTTTAATGAATTTCCTTCTTCCATTGGTTTATACTGGCAATGAACCTGATGTAGCTATTAATGACATAATTTCAACAACACAAATTTAACAGTAAGCTATAACACATCTGCATTAAACTGCTCCTGTACACTAACAAACTCAGTATAGAAATGTAAAGTACTCACAGGCTTGATTGTTCCGCACCAGAAGAGAAGAAGTGAAGTAAAAGAAATAAAATTACTCCACTTTTATATTATCTTATCTGGAGGCGGAGAAAGGAGGAGGGGGGGTGGACTGGAAATGCAGTGGGAGGAGCTCAATATAGTACAGAGGATTAGCTCTCATTTAACAATTGTGAATTTTATGATAGAAACATAAAATTTCTTGCATGTTCTCCCCGTGTTAATTGGCGACTCTAAATTGCCCGTAGGTGTGAATGTGTGAGTGAATGGTGTGTGTGCCCCACGATAGGCTGGCGACCATCTGGGGTGTATCCCTGCCTCTCGCCGTAACGCGCTGGGATTGGCTCCAGCAGACCCCTGCGACCCTAATGAGAAATAAGCAGGTATAGAAAATGACTGACTGACTGACATGAAATTTCTCACATAATTAGTATAAACCATAAGGTTATTTTTCAGGTGGGAAATGAGATTTGACCACTGAGGACTGTTAGAGGTCAAATCCAGGTCAGATAGCCATCAGTTCCCCAGTTCTAATGTTGAAAGATGTGTATATTTTGTAACCAATAAGTGTAGAAAAACAGCAAAAGGTACCATTTCCAACTAAAATGGGGATTTCCATTCATTTGTGGATAGTTTTGAGATCTTCAGAATTAATGGAAATGTATTTTGGGCAAGGTCAAAGTAAAAAAAAAAAAAAATTAAGATTTTGAAGTTCAAATTTACAAATGAACACTCAGTGGTGTTAAATGTTAAATTCATTGCACACCAGGACAACAAGGGGAAGTTGATAGTGTAAAGGAGCATGACTTATAATCCTGAACAGACTTGTAAAGTGGGGATTTCATTACCAGATTGAACCACAAGGGCTAAATTTGGTCAAATACGGCTGCACTGTCGAACTGTAAAACAATTTGAGTCAGCAAAATGATGTCCACCTGCGTACCTGTTCAGACCACTGATGACCTTTTTTTAATTTAGATTTTAGAAAGTGTTTCGTATCAAGTCTGATCCCCCGTATCCCAACAGTCTCCATACACAGCAGCTGTTTCAGGTGGAAACCGTCACATGTGAAAAGACTATGCTTTAAACTCTGTAGCTGAAAGGCTTACAAAAATAGTGTGGATGCACTAGATACAGAGAGAGGATAATCAGGAACACATGATAATATATAAAATCATACACAAAAACCTCAGTCACAAGAACTCAAACTATTTTTTAATAATAGTGTAACTGCATATTTATACAACAGTAAACACTTGTTCCTCTAACTTCTCAATAAAAGCCATAAGGCCAATGTTGTGGCAATTTCTGAACAAAATTCAAAAAGATCTGGTTGTTAAATGATGGAAACATTGCCTTTATTCTGGCCAGAGACCCAGTTCAACAGAGGTGAGAGCACATCTGAAGAAGTGAAAATCAGATGCAGTGTTTTATGCAAAAAACAAAAACATGTCTTAACAGGAAGGGAAAACATGATTACAACACATAGTCACTAATATACTTTTCAAGGAACATGTCTGGTTTCAGAATGAAGGCTTTCCTAGAAGAAGTTCTAGTTGCTTTTTGAGGTATCTACATCCCTACACGGAGAGCTTATCTTGAGTATTTTTACAATAGTTGCATGGTCTGTAAAACTAATGTACCATGCATACTTCCTTAAATTCATCTTTCCAAACAGCAAGATGGGTGGAGTTTGCATGTTGTCCCCATGTATGCTTGGGATTTCTCCAGGTTCTCTGGCTTCCTCCCACAGTCCAAACAGATGCTGAGGTTAATCTGAAACTCTAAATTGCCCATAGGAGTGAGTGTGTGAGTGAATGTTGTGTGTGCCCCACGGCAGACTGCTGACCTGTCTGTATGCCTGCCTCTAGCCCACAGTACACTGAATTCTGGTTCTCTGCTGGATTGGCTCCAGCAGAGCCCTGTGACCCTAGTGAAGAATAAACGGAATAGAAAATGACTGACCAACTTCTTAGAATTGTCAATGTGTCAGCTGATATGTGTCAACGAAAGGGGAAATGAAGGGTTTGCTTAAGGCCACAATTCAAAAGTGCATCAACACTGAAAATAATTATTACAAACAATCAGTAATTAATTATATTGGATTCTACAATCCCAAGCCAACATGCAATGTCACACCCATAACCCAAACCTGCTGGTATACACTAACCTCTGGCTGGGTCAGTCCAGCTTTAGGAACAAATAGCCAAATAACCCAATGTATAAATGAATAAATGAGAGCCTGAGAGCCTAGTTGCGTGGCACACAAACCACCCCCAAAGGGAACAAATAGGAAACCTAAAAATTTTGCATGTGATGAACAATCCAATCGAGAGGAATAAACAAACGTTTTTTTCACATTCAACAACAAACAACATGTCTAAACCACAGATGAGTTTGACAACATTGGCAACCCACAGACAGTCATATGGGCCTAACAGGAAGTACAGAGACTCGGGTGGGAACGACACGCCTAATGAACTGATGGAGTTAGTTGTTGCTGTCAACAGCATTCCCATTGCAAGTGCTGAATGTGTGCGGGGATTTCCTCAAATGAACCTGACATGCACGCCCAACCGTGGTTATCTGCTCATACCCACCATATCATCCTTGCTCTTCCTAAATGTTGTTGGACCACCCCTGGATAAATTCAACCATGCGCCCTACATGAGGTCATGGATGGCCAAGGGACACAGAACAGAATCCTGACATGCTGGTGAGTATTCTGAAAAGTTTAATGGTGAGCATATTATGCATTAATAGGCTGCTGTGTGGGCGACACGGTGGTGCAGGGGTTAACGCTGTTGCCTCACAGCAAGAAGGTCGCAGGTTCTAGACCTCCTTGGTCCTGGTTCTGGGACCTTTCTGTGTGGAGT